>OX359296.1:40408237-41608237 GCA_947179395.2 Pulicaria dysenterica | reverse complement strand
CGCATTTCTTAACAAAATGTTTTTCATATGTTTGGTTCTTTGATATTGAACATAATTAGAAGCTTAGTATATGGCGCTCACATTATCGCAGAATATAAGTGCAGCGTGAGATGAACGGCAATACCATTCTAGTAGTAGATTCCGTAGCTACACGACTTCAGCTACAACCACCCCTTGTACTTGGCTTCCTCTATAGACCTAGAGACTACATATCGACTCTGAGATGACCTTGTCACCAAGAAAGACACATAATCTAGACATAGACCGTTTTGTTCGAGGACAACCGACCCAATCCACATAAACCAACCAATCAACATGAGATGAGCATATATTAAGACTGTGTTCAAAACCGACCCAATCCACATAGGTACTTGTTTACAAAATATAATGTCATAGGCTCATAGCAAAGCAAAAAAGGCTTATAATTGTTGATACCCTTCTTTAAGTTTCTGTAAAGATTTCTATACATAATAAGGTGTATTCTGATATAACTGACACAGATCTTGTTACACTGATCGATGATCTAAACTCGATATAATTATAATTCAAGTTGCAGTTTTATAAACGGGCAAATTGCGCGAAAATACAACAAACTATAGCAAAATTACCATTGTATACAACCAACTTCAATTTTTATCAGAAAATACAAACAAGTTTCATTTTTGAGTCATTGTATGTAACTGGTAACCTGCTTATCAGATTACCGGTAATTTCTTTTATTTTTGAATTTTTTTAATTAGGATATTCATATGTTCTTGGTGTTCTTCAAGAACTACATGAATCTGAACAAAATCTTGAACAAGAACTACATGAATCTGAATCTGAACAAATCAAAACAAAATCAGTTGATAAATAAAGCAACCAATTACAGATCTTGAAGCAACAAATCTTGAACAAGAACTACATGAATTTGAACCTGAGAAGGAAAAAGATGAAGCTAGATGAAGTCAACTCATGAGAAGGAAAAAGATGAAGGTGAACCTGATGTGGAACACACCACCACCGCCGTCACCTTCAACCCACCACCACTGCCCTCTCAATCCTTCAAACGCCACCAACACCGTCACCTTCAACCCACCGCCAACGCCGTCACCTTCAACCCACCACCGCCCCTTGAGATATGTCATCGCCGTCAACTCATGAGATATGCCGTCACCTTCAACCCACCGCCAACGCCGTCACCTTCAACCCACCACCAACGCCGTCGCCTTCAACCTACCACCGCCCCTTGAGATATGTCATCGCAGTCAACTCATGAGATATGCCGTCGCCTTCAACCTTTAAACCACCGCCGTCAAACCTTCAAACCACCGCCATCGCCGTCTCAAGCCTTCAAACCACCGCCATCGTCCCCTTGAGATCTGCATTCGAAACCCTAAATCGCCCCCTTGAGATCTGCATTCGAAACCCTAAATCGCCCCCTTGAGATCTACATACGAAAACCCTAAATCGCCCCCTTGAGATCTGGAGTTCTTCTCCAAAATCGCCCCCCTTGAACCAAACAAGAGACTCCTAGCTCAGGCCGCCATGAGCCGATCTGAACCCACCACGATCGCCCCCTTGAACCCACCACGATCGTCGATCTGAACATCTTTCCCCCAACATGTTTATTGTGTAAAAATAAAAAAATAATAATAGTCCCTTGGAGACCGGCTGGTAACCTAAATCTAAGAGTTTGTTGTATTTTTTGATAAAAAATGAAGTTGGTTGTATACAATGGTAATTTCGCTATAGTTTGTTGTATTTTCGCGCGTTTTGCCCTTTTATAAATTGCTGTTGGATATCACATTCAATTATTTGTCCATGAGAATCTCGCTTCAAAGTTTTGGATTTCGTCATCATGTTTTTGAACGGAAAGAAAAATGGAGGAATCTGGGTATTTTAAAGTTTTCGTCTTTACATAATGCTTCGAGTACAGTGTCTTGAAAGTAATACCAATGGTTAAACCAATTATTATTTGATCCACAAGCGTTGAATTGGATCGAACCGAATGCACCATTGAAATAACGAAAATAAATCATATATTCATAAGAAAAAAACATACATAAAATTAATAAAAAAATCCCTGTATTCGAGGAGGCACGAAAGTGGTATATCAATATATACCAACTCATTTGATAGCAAGCTGAAACCAATTTTACATTGCTCATGTAAGAATTGAAGAGAGCTATTCATGAACGTTGAGCCCAATAGGAGAAAGCAAGAAGTACCGTGGTCTGAAGAAACATGAATGGATCAATCAATCAGCTCGTTTTCTTTTTTAACTGCAACACGCTCCTGCTTGAGAAGGAGCGCCGTCTCTTCCTCCTGATGGCCCAGGAGCGCCACCATATCCGACTTTAATCCCATAAGACTGCCATAACCAGAAAGGAAAATAGCTAATGTCATTATTTGGCTTGCTTGAGATAACACACAACCCAAATCAACCTAATTCACTAATGTCCATAATATGAGAACATTGTATGCAAATAAATTTAAAAAATTACACATGCCTCGTTTGATACGTCAAAAACTCCATCTTGAATCTTCTTATAAATTGTTCCAGCAGTGTTTATAAATGCCTGAAGAAAATTTATGAATCAGAAGGGGAAATTTCGCTGGAGCAGATCGATTATTATATAAGAAAGACGTGAGAAAACACCTCTTCGACATTCTGTGCGGTCTTTGCAGAGGCTTCCATGAATATTAGACCATTTTCCTTGGCAAACTGTTCTCCTTCTTCAGTGCTAACAGCTCGTCTGTGTGCAAGATCACACTTGTTACCAATAAGCATAACAGTCATATTTGCATTGGCATGCTGCCTAGCATCCTCCAACCAGCTTGCAAGATGATTGAAAGTTTCCCTCCTGCATGGGGCACAATAAAGACCATGTTCTTTCTTTAAACAAATAACACCATGAAAACTATTCCACCAGAACAACAAAATTAGACATTTTATTGTCCACCTTGTGAAAGACATCCAGTTATAACAGGTTTTTGAAATAAAGAATTACACCCCTGATTAAAGGCATAAGCTTCATCCACGGTTCGGACAAACTCAATTTTTTGAGAAACCTGAAACCTAACCTCAGTTACCTATTTACCATTCGGTCAAAAATCCAAATCTAAACCTCATCCATTTTTGTTAACCTCAATTATGGCGTTAATACTTGCTTCAGTAAGCGTTAGCCTTAACAAGGAAAAAAGAGAAAAGTTGCATCTGTTTTGATTAACTGATTTCATAACAATCAATATCATTCAGTAATTAACTCTCCCAGCCAAAGGAATCAATATTCTGCTTGAAAGTTGAAACAGAAAAAAAGAATAGCAAAGGAGAGTGGAAGCTTGGGGATGTTAAAACCAGATAAAGGAGTCTGAACTTAAGCCGTAAAAGACTGTTGGCACTTTCTGATTTGGTTCTTTATGAATTTAATTTTTGAAATAAAATGATTTTTATCATATATTTTAAATAACTCACACACACACACACCGACACATGTATAAGGGGTTTGGCTAATTGGTTTGGTTTACTGTATTCTATCCTACCAGACCACAAAATATAAATCTCCTTAATTTAGAAAAGGGAAGTGATCCATATTGTGTGATTAAACTCTTTCGGTTAGGTTCAGTTTGTCCAGTTTTGGTTTAGTATGTTTTTTTTTGGGAACAGTCCTACCCACCTGTAATAAACTCTTGCTTACAGACTCAATGATAGATGTGCTTCAGCGAAGTATATTTGCTATGGTTGCTATCAATACCATGGGAAGATATATATTCTCATAAATTATAATTTCACATGATACGAGTAAACAGATATTCACAAAAGTTTTTTTCCCGATGATATCATCCATCATCCCTGGCTTATCACGAAAGAAATTAGATAGATCAGAACATTATTTTGTTGCCAAAATTTGGGCTTGCACTCAAACCAGAAACCTTGCAGCATAATGAAATGCACTTAACATTTTCATTCCACATAGCAAGTAATGTTTTTTCTATTCTTGTTTCAACGGAATCATTACCTTGTGATGTCATAAACGAGAAGCGCACCAGCAGCGCCCCTGTAGTAAGACCTTGTAATAGATCTAAATGATTCCTGACCCGCCTGGCATACCAAAAAGAAAAAAAAAAAGAAGGGATGACAGATGAATAGCAATTCAGTGAGCAATCAGAAGACTACAAAAGAGTAGATTTACTAACCAAAACAAAGAAACATGACAAGTGTAACAATACAGCTGCAAGTACAGAAGAAAGGAAAAGAAAAGGCAATAACAAACCGTGTCCCAGATCTGCAGCTTTATTGGTTTGTTGTCAATGGTGATCATTCTGGCCCCAAATTCAACACCAATGGTTAAATCATGAACTGGTTGAAAACGCTTGTCTGTGAACTGCAGAAGAAGACATGATTTTCCAACCCCTGCATGATATATATTGTTGACATCAGTTGAAATTTTCCATATCATTGATGGCATTACATATTCATTTTAAAATACATGTAAACATATTTGATTACGATTGTGAACATTGCACTCATTGAACTAATAAACTCTCACAGACTAAAATGATATTGAGCTAGTCCTGCAGTTTAGGCTTTGAGAGTTACATTTAAATGTTAATCTGGCTTGAATTCATGACTCTGCAAGGCTGCATTATACATTATATCGATTTGAGACGATATAAAATCAAGTTTCTGCTCAAAACTTCTTTGTCCCCAATGTATAACCGCTTACTAGGTTGTTTTCAATTTAAGTCTGGCATATGTGTGGCTATCGTTACTACGTAGGCCAGCCAAACAATTTCTAGGACTTGAATAACATTTAAATCTAGACACTCAAAAAAATCATTACGATAGTCATATGTGAGCGTTACAATAACAATATCTACTGAATTACACAGATATAGATGCCACAATCAAACAGAAAAACAAGTGCGATAATCATTAAACAGAGCGTATAAAAAATTAATTACAGCCACTAAGATGATCGCGTGAATCATGTCCACATTACAAAACAACGCCATCAACACAAAGCTTAATAATACAGATAAGGTAACAACGATCAATGATTCAACAGAAAATAAATCGGTTACCTGTGTCTCCGATGATGATGTACTTGAATAGATAGGCGTAGGACATGATTCTTCAGATCTCTCAGAATTTACGACGAAACAGACCCAAAACACCAATTCGAATCGGCTGGAATTGAATATTAACTATTTCTAGTGTATCTAATATCAATGAATCTCAACAGAGGATTTGATCTCAGGAACAAAATGCATAAAGATTGGAAACACGATCCTTCGTTTGAGGTTTTCTTCTTGTACATGAATAAATAAATAAATAATAAATGCGAATAGAAGAAGGAAATGTTGAAATCGTTGTTTGCTTAGTTGTCGTGGAAGTGTGGATTGTGGAACGCGGAAGGAAGCAAGCAATGTTTACGGATTTATCCGAATTCTAAAGTCCAAAGTCCAAAGTCCAAACCATGCCCAAACAGAAAATATGTAACCATTAGCCCACAAGTGATTTTAGACATTATTATTATTTTTTAAATTTCTATTAAAAATCAAATGAATTTTATAAAATAAAAATTAGATTACACATAAAAAGCAATATGTTATTTAAAAATATTACAGTAACTAAAAAATAAAAAGCATTACCTATTGTGTATGTATTCGAATAATCATATTATGTGGTGTGATACAACATATACGACTCTCATTATCGTGCTCATGCTGTAAGTACTTGTGGAGGTTTTTTTTTTATTATTATTGTCCAGATGTCCAATAGCCTTAAAAAACACTAAACGCTCACTTAACGTCTCTAGTATTTTATTGTGTTCTTTTTCTTGTCTCTTCTTGTCGACACCTAATCTTCTAATATAAATAAAAGACTAATTATCATCAATTTATTAGATCTTAGCCTATCATTTAATCAAAATGAAATCTTAACCATTTATTTAGTTTAAAATTGAAAACTTAATTTTGACTTTAAATAGTCAAAATTAAAACTTTGTTTTAAACTTATATAGATAAGGTTATAACTAAGTTAGATATTACTTTAAAGTCAAAACTAAACCTAATTTTGATCAAAGAAAAATCAAAACTGGATTTCAGTTTTTACAAAAATTGTTGGTTTAGATTCAATAATTAGGAAATATATTTATGTCATTAACTGTGTCAGGTTTAATTTTATTTGTTTTACAAATCTTATCTTAAATAAATTTTACATCCTTATAAAGTTGTCATCATTATTTTTCTATGTAGACTGAAATTAATATAAGTCATCTTTATTTAATAAAATTTACAATCAGTCTATTATTTTGTTATTACAAAACAATCATATATTTAACTAAGTAATTTTTACATAAATAATTATGTATGACTATTGTGTTTACACAAACATTCAAACTAGTCGACTTAATTAACATATAAACTCACCGACGAGGTCATACCCATTTTGTAGACAACTCTATTAACCTTGAATATATTTTCGATTATTAGTAATGATTGAACGACCTACCTTTTTACAATTTACTGTAAAGGTTTATGTGTTGTGGATTTTTTAACAACGTAATTTAACGTTCAGTATAATCGCTCAAATAGTAATCGTTGGCTCTATTAGACACATTTTCTAGACCAATTTCTAACTTAATTTCACAATCAACGATTTTAAAATATGTATCTATCAATCATACCGACACTAACTGTACACGTTTCTATAAGCAACACACATTTTATATTCGAACTGTGTGATCGAAACCAGCATTGTTTAGCTTATTTCAGTGACATTGTTTATTTAGATTATTGTTGTTTTAGATCCAAAATTTAAAAGAAATCCCAGCGCAATATGCAACAAAAACTATTGATTTTGTTAAGTTGAATCACTGTTGTGCATATGAACTTGTAGATGGTTCATATTGGAAGTTTATTGTTGACTTCTTAACAGGGAAACGTAATTGTTTATTTCACAATGCCATAAGGCCCATAACAATACCGCATGAAATGATACATATCGAGGATGAGATCACACAGCATTAAGATGTTTGTGACAGACGAGATACCATTAAGATCCAAATTTCACTGTAACAATATGCTAAAACATACTTAATAAGATCGATGCAACTTCCTTTCTGGGGTGTTCTTCAACGGGCTTCATACTGAACAACTGCAACAGATACAAAATAAAGAAGAAAATTAGTTTTATACATAGATAAAAATAGGCTTACATGCTGTCCCCAAAGGCTAATCAAGCCGTTTACAAGACGATACACAGTTTTAGATTTGCACATAAGCCTGATAAATAATTTACCTCTTACAGCTATTGCATCGTGTTTGTGATATGACGTTACAAATTTCATGAATGAAGCTAAAAATATAAAAGAATCCAATTGGAATAGAACGGTTTGTAGTAGATTAACTAACGGTAAGCCTTTAGAGATGACGAACAAACAGCAAGTTTACAGCACATACTTGCAGTTACACTATGTGGTTTACTAAGGTCATAGCAATTAGCTGATATGGGGTGATGGGAATAGACTTGCCATGAAAGACAATTGTGACCGACTTCATTTTAAAGATCTAGATATCTAGCAATGGTACGCATATGTGAAAGAAAGAATTGTGCAAATAAGAAAACAAAGCAAAACATTTACTTCTAACATGAGCCTGCAAGTAATGATCACCACTTCGAAATGTTTGAGATTGCTTATTTAGATAATTATCGAGTTTTTTTTTAACAAAACGAGTCATTTTGATTGTTTGGAAGGGAGAAAAGTGATTATGCTTACCTGTTGATTTTAAAACAAGTTGCTGCAATAAGCAGTTTGAAATTGCTCATTCAAACTGTTTTTCTTGATAGATTCAAAATTACAACTTTACCCTGGGTCAAATAAGCAGATCATCTGCTTAGGTTTTGAAGAATAAGCATAAGCTATTTAAATAAGGAATCCCGAACACCACACTAAGATCATGGTGTAAAGGGGCTGAGTTCATCAATTCCATTCTAGTTCTAATTTTCAAAACTATGATTTTTGAGGCTTCTGATGCTAAACACTACTTGATCAATGTGTTCCTGACCTGGTCAATCAACGAAAATCTAAACCAAATGTAGCAAAACAGTGACACACCCAATAGAGTAAAGAACAATGCTACTGACCCGGCGAATTTCAAAGCTAGACTAACAAAATTACTACATATTTACATAAGCATTAAACAGTAAGGAACAAATAGAGATTTCAGTGAAATAATTACTTCGACGGGTTCGTTTCTTGTAAAGAATGCGGTAACCACACTCTCGGCACTGTATCACATCACCAACCTTCAAAGTATTCTCCTGCCCACAATCTGAAATTATAATAAACTAGATCAACTAAAACAGTTAAATAATCAGAGAAAAAGAAACAATGAAGACCAAAGATTCATAAACAAACACCTTATAAGCTATCAGTGTTATTTGATTCGTCAAGCTCAATATATGCTTTAATTTTCACATCGTAGGTTATAATCGTGCTTTTGTAAATGTAACCAAGGTTCTTTCTTCACAGATTATGATACATACAACATAAGGGAAAAGGATAACAAGAAAACAGACCTCCACATATGTAAGTAACTGGTTCAGGTAACGGGTCCATTGATTACTGCAAATTTATAAAAGAAATAAGCAGTTACTGCATATGTGAACGAACATAATGTCAGAATCAAAGACGTTAATAGGCTTTTCAAATTACCTGCTGCCGCTGGGTTAGAAAACGACGATGGCCGTCTAATAAACCCTAGGGTTTTCGCGAGTTGGGTTTTGTGATTGATTAGTGATTAATGGAGTCTAATAATCAATTCCATGTACTCTAATGATCTAAAAACAAATTTAATAATGCACAAATAACCGTTCTTTTTATATTAACCTACAAGAGAAAATATATGGTCTCGTCGTCGTGCAAAGTTTTTTCAGTTTTTCTTGTCCGCTTTTCTAGATAAAAAATTCGAAATAGACACTTCTAGAGAAGGAAAAACGAGAGGAAAATCAAGAGATAGTACCTGTTTGGGGCTGCCGGATATGATAGGGAGCTAGGGGGCGTCGCCGGAGATGAATGAGAGGGAAGCTGCGATCTCACTCTAGGGTTTGTAAACGTAGGTGTGGGGAATGATGTAAGAATTTGAAAGTAGCTTAATAAAAGACAAACTTTAATACATTCTAGAAGGATGATATATTTTTTTATTTTTTTACACTTAATTATAGATTTGGTTCCTGAACTATGTCACTTATTACACTGTGAATTCCTGAACTACATTTATTAAACTATGAGTTCCTGAACAACGTACTTTGTCACACTGGTGGTCCTTACCCCAAACGGACATTAGATTTTTACGTTAGTTCTCACGTGTGCCTTTCACGTGATGGGTATTTTAGTCCTTTCCTTTATTTTCGCTACTCCCAATTCCTTTATTTTGGGCAGAGTGACATTTTCGTAATTTACATGTGATATTTTTACAATCACATGTGACTGAATATTACAAATTTAAGGACTATGTATTTTATATAGACTTTATTAAACACAAAATTTCATTACAAATATTGTCCAAAAGTAATTTTATCCCGTCACCGCAGTTGTTCATTTTGTACCTGTAGAAGATGCAAACCGCAAAGTACTACTTTTGGACCACTTTAACTTCTTAATCCATTCCATGTTCATAGGGGAAAAAACAACTAACTAAAAAAAAACCTGTAAAATAAATCCAAAATCACAATACCTAAATCCTACTAAATCCTTTGCCTTAATCACTTATAAATAGTGTGTCTGCTTCGACTTAACCTTACACGTACCTTTTGACCCCGAACTCATGACCGACTGTCTATTTTGCCATCTTATAACAATTTTGATCATAATATCAAGGTCTAGATTATATAAGAGCATGGGTGTACTCATGCTTAGGCATCCCATGCTTCAAGTCACATCAGCGCCACATCAACACACTCCACCTCATACTTCAGTCATGCTTAAATACAAGTACTACTCACGTTTCGCATGCTTCAAACTTTTTTTTATTTTAAATTGATTATATACTATTTATTATTATGCGAAATTTAAGATAAAATTTATATAATTATAATAAAATAAGATGAATAACTTGTTTTCATTAAAATAGAAAAAAAATACATCAACGATTAATAAGATAAACAAAATTACGACTAAATAAATAAAAGTACATCAACGATTTATTTTTTAGTCCATATTTTTTCCTAATCGCGTCTTTTGCCCTTTGAACAATCTCGAGATCCTCGCCTTTCAAACTTTCATCGGATTTTTTAAATTCTAACGCTACTCGGAATTCTTTTCCTTCTTCTAAACGCAACTTCTGTTCTTTATGCTCAAGAAGCCTCGCGTTATACTTTTCCATTGAAGCTCGTAAGCCGTCGAAATCCTTGAGTAATTGGTTAACTCCTTGAACAATTAAACTTCCGTTAGAAGACGGAGTTGGTTGGTGGTTTTTTATTGGAGATGCGTTTGGGGTGTTTGAAGAGGACTCCATTTGAAGTGAAAATGAAAAAAAGTAGAAAATTTATAAAAAATGTAGAGAGAATAGGAAGAATGTTGTGATGTAAAATAGTTAAAAGTGAGGAGGTAAAAATAAGGGGTAAGTTTTTTATTTTTTTTTATTTTGAGGGATATTTAATTATATTTATTGCTTAAAACCCATCGGCATTCAAATGCCCAGACTTTGCATATTTTTTCAGTTCCAAAGGGAGGGGGTGGTGTACCCCTCGGTACCACACCTCCAGCTAGGCATACCGAATGGTATGCCGAAAGCACTCCGCATGCTCTAAGGTCACCAGAATTTGGTCTCACTATGAGTTCCTCAAACATGAAAAAAAAGACCAACAATAGCTATACCAATAATGAACCACCATTGAAACAATTTTCCATATATAGAAAAGATGATGCAAATGTGTCCCTAGCACTTACAACGCCACTACCATACAAGACTCCATATATATCTTTCTGCAATTTCCGGCCGCGTATTATTAAACGCGTTATTATAAGCTGCTATAAGCAAAAAAGAAGAAGAAAAAAAGGAGAGCTGAAAAGGATAAAATGACAATATAGACCATTTAATTTGCTGTCATAGGGTCTAGGTACATAACTAGAGCATACACCTTGAAAAGTGGACTTACTGAACTTCCTCAAGCAGTAACACCATGAATATTTTTTTAACGGAGATCGCAAGTAACAAGCACGGCTGCAATGCAAATACACATACGATATGACCATAGTATGTAGCCTTGACAGGGTGAAAATCTTGAGAGGAGTCTGCAATTTCCAACCATTTACTTAAAAATAACTCGTTTCAGGTCATGTTTTATTTTTTAACTAGTCAGGCATATAAAGTCAAAAAAAAAAAGAAGGGAAACCACTCAAATTGGTCAAAAGTAACCCGGTGTGTATTTTTGTTTTTTGATATATGAAGCCCCTTATTTTATTCAAAAAATTGAGTATAACTGATATAATACAATTTTGGTTAAAGTTCAAATTTTGTAAAAGACTTCTCCAGTCCCAACTGTCCCAAAAATTACCTGTTACCTAACCAATTAGACCAATTTTCCACCTATAATGCTGAGGTGGGAGGAAGCATCAGGTTATAAAACATAACTACACGTGAATTTTAAAAATTACCGATGGTTGGTGATCTCAATTTGCCCATGGTTGGAAACATTACGTTTCATGATCTTTCGACCAGAAATTTGACGCTCGTCCTGCAAAATACTCATTCCAGGTTACCAATTCATACAAGAAGTACAGGTATGGACCATTAGCAATTTGTTTGTAAACTAAACAATCAACGGGTTCAGTACACATGTGACATGCCTAATCCATTCAAATTTTGAAGTGTGACAAAAAAAATATCATTACTTATCTTCACCTTCGAATTGCCAGATGTTGCATCACCTTCTTAGGTTTATTTTTATGCATATTAATTAAGAATACTAATCATCCTGTTTGGAAGATACAAACTTGAGATGGCCACACACACACACACACAGAGAAGCCAACAAAAAACATGACATATACTAACCGGGGCCTTGTTTGTTATCTAGCTTACTTGCTCTGATTTCTGTTGACAATTGTTTTGTGATATGAACACTATTGTGATATCAATTTGATAACAAAATCAAAATGCTTAGCAAACAATTTCAAGAAATGAGATGCCAAAGTCTAAAAGAAAAGGTAGAGATGTGTTTTTATTGGTTGGAAACCTAGAGCCAAGTCAAAATAGTCAAGTTGTGTTCTTCACAAACCCGTTTTGTAAATTATGATAAAATAAAATCAAGTAAAAATATGAGCAAAAAGATGTTTTTAGATCATCCGACCCAAATCGATTGATGTATGCTTTGACCCATTACACAACCAGCTACCATCTTACACCTCGAATGAAACATCACATAAAAAATAGCAAGTGTACAGTAACATATGCCTTGAACGGAGTTAAACTAAACTAAACTCGGGACTCGTATCTTCTTTATATCTACGAGAAAAGTGACATACTTTATACAACGAAGCAGCGGATTCAGATTCAGCAGTTTGATATGGATCAAGGGTCTGGAACCCATCCAAAGCATCTAATGTCAGCTGCCAGCCACAAAGGGCTAAAGCACCAGCACTGGAACTGGAGCCATTATTTTTGCTAACACCAGCTGCAGCAACATTCCCATTTACCCAAGGACAGAATAAATTATGGTACTTAATTGGATCAAACTCCACAGTTTCTTCAAAGTTACTTTCTCCGTTTGGAAGACCTACACAAAACACCACTACAATATATCACCCATCTAGCTGAAACAACAGTAAAAAAGAAAGAAGGCCGTGTAAGTGCATAGGAGTATAGGACCACTAGGATCAATAGCATAAAGATGTGATTACGTACTGGCCAGCTTTAGAAGTTGATTGGTCCCAAAGTGAAGTGCAAACCAAATACAGAATTAGGTTTTTCTGATTTAAAATACAAAACTATGTCATTATAAAGTTAAAAGAATAAAAACTACTTAAAAAAGAACGATTTGGTTCTGGTTCTGGTTCTGGTTAGGACCAGAGAGAACCGATATTAGAAGAAAATAAGAACCAAGATCCGATCCGAAAACCTGTTAATTAAAGATCTAAACCAATAACACGAAACATAAAAATAATAACATGGAATATAGGTAGTCCTAGTTCGGGTTTTCAGGCTGGAAGGACTTTGCACACCCCTCACCATTATCCAACCCACCTATTATTATGCCACCTCTAGTTGTGTGTTAAATAAATATAAAGAAAGGGGGAGAGTAAGTATCTGTGCACTGAGAAAATGGACCAACCTATCCCACTTCCAACTGGATAATTTGTGAATCCACATTCACCGGATTTCCCAGCCTGTGTAACCTCATCCTTTGATGCTTCAAGCCCAGAACACACAAAATTGGCATTACAAGAAAGAGACGGGCGGGAGCTACGAACATTCATGTTACTGGTCTTCTCACCACTTTCAACCAGGGATTCTTCCTTGGCTGAGGCTGACCCGATAATTTTTGACCCACTATCTGGTCTTCCAACTGACCTCGATATCATATCTTGATCCATTCCTTCTTCTACTTCTTCAGGGACAAAATCCCCCGTTACTCCAGCAAATTCACCATTCTGCCCTTGGTTTTCCATGACTTCAGCGACTGGTTCCATGTCCCCAACAACACTTTCTGTCCTATGGACCGCACCATGGATCTCGGCTTCATGACTAGCCCCCATTCCAACACTTCCTCCACTAATAGCGAGACTAGGACCACCATCCCTCTTAGCGGTGGCAGTATCGGGGTTCAATACTTCATCATCATTGGTGCTGCTAAGCCCCATCTCACGGGGGGCTCGCATGGAAATACTCTGTTGCGCTTGATTACTGAAGTTCAAATCTGACATGTTATTTATATCAGGACTCCTGAATGCTGCTGATACACAAGGATAATTGATATCATCGAAATCTCCAGGATGATTTTCCACACTTTCCATTGAATTGTTATCTTCACCTTGATAAACCGTATCCATTGCAATAACAGAGGAAGCCCGTGTCAAATCTATAGCGGGGGATGGATGAAATGGGGAATCTCGTTCAATATCAAAATATAAGGTCTGGCTAGGACCTGCGCCAGATGAATCTCTTCTATATGACTCAAAAACATGAGACTCAGGTTCCCGCGCACGTTTTGAAGGACCAGAGGACTGTTTGCTATCATCGACTTCATCACCATCCCGGTCAATTACAACACCCTCAACACTATCCACCTGTTGCACCATCGGATGTGGTGGTCTATCAACAGTGCTTCCACCTTCGTCTAAATTCCGTTTACGGGTACTAGGACCTCGGGACTCATACGATGCGGCCCGGTCACCAACCTCGCTACTCGCGGGCTGCCCAATAACTAGATCTTTACCTATATTTGCATCTTGGTACTGTTCAAATATCACAGTTTTGTGTGTATGTCCACCAGAAAATTCACCGCCCATTGTAAGATCTAAATCAACTCCGATATTTGACATCGGTTTTCTATCCCCTGTGGTTGCTGCTTCATCCAAGTCCTCATTTTTCTCCATGGGATCGGTAGCAACCCATCCATTAATTCCACTTGCTGCACTTGCTCCACGAGTAAGGGCCAACCTTTTGCTTGTTTCAGGAACATCGTCAACATTAGTAGCTGGACGATTAACAGTCAGAAAGTCCAAAATTCTGACAGTGGCACCACATAAACTACAGTCAAGCAAAGGTGATCTTGCTAATTCTTCATAATTTACATGACCCTTTTTGGTTGAGGCAGATAGTGCTTTTTTGTTAGGAAATCGGTCTTCTGGAGGGGCACAATCATTAATGTGAGTGAAAGAACATCCGATTCTAGCTGATTGAGCAGAATGCTCTTCACAGTCTTGAGCATTTGGACCCCATATCGGCTCCCATCCACAAAGGCTTATCAACTTCTGGGCCTAAAGACAGATGAGAGATTACTAAAATCAAAAGTTCAGTTGATGAGTGTTTATAAGTTGTCTTTTCTCTCAAAACAGGTGAAATGAAAACTATATTTTCTCTCAAAACAGGTGAAATAAAAAATACATAGTTAGATACATACATATGTGTGTGACACACTCACATACGTGTATATATGATGTATGACACACACATAAATTTAGCTAAAATGAGAATTGGTCAAATGGTCGCATGGGTTGAAAAGTCACCCAAAATCTATTTTTTATAAAGGTTTAGACTATATTGTAATAATATTGTTTTTGTGCACATAAGTAAAACATTAATTATTTATGATTTTTTTTAGTCTTGTAGAATAATATGGACAAAAAAGTGTCAACCCAGCCGGAAACGTCCATCTTGCCATCTCTATTACCAATTTTCCAGCAATCTAAGTGACAAATGCATCTTACACATGAGTATATGCATAACGATCGACTGCTATTCTCAGGACCAGAAAAAATGTCTGCCTTACACCCATATTCCCCAGCAGTGAAAGTATATGAGTGAACCAAAAATCGATCAATTTCAGGGCCTCTAGAAACCCTCATCTGGTCAAGTGTGGAAGCAGCCACAATTGGCACGTAGTGGAATTGGAATAATCCATCACAACGGTCCTTATAACCCCCTATTAATGCAGATGGAGGAGTAGGAGGGAACTGCACTAAGCTTTCAGCACAGCTGTTACCTCTCCATGGGCATATGATTTTATGTTCTTCATCAAGCTGATTAGCAAATTCTTCTCTAACATTATCATCACCTGTTAGAAACATAAGATAATAAAGATACAAAATACTGCCACTGTACGTCTTATTATATTCATCATCTGAATATGAAAAAAAGAAAAGAAATAGAACATAATTATGACAAAATATAGCAAATATGACCATCTGCAGGAGTCCATGAATCTGGTGCAACATATTTGAGGGTGGCACCACAACACTCGCATTCAATATTATCAACATCCACATTTACCCAGCCTCTTCTTGCACAGGCAAGCGAACTAGCAGCCTAAATTGCAGATTAGTTGGCAATATTAGATACAAAATGTAAAAAATTTGGATGTGGGCAACAACTTTACTGAATAATAGCAAGTGCATACTTATATTATTTAGAGTAAATTACAAAAACTTGAACATATAACCAAGTAACCAATGTAGGCCTATAGACTGTCAAAGTTGGTGGTTAGCACACCTTCCATCGCTCAAAGTTGGTGGTTAGCACACCAAGTAATCAATTTGTTGTCAGTTAGCTGATACAAATCATGGGCAAAAATGGAATAAAGCAGGATAGGATTTTTAATTATTATTTATTTATTTACTTAAAATGCTGTTTCCTTGATTACATTTTCTTGTTGACCAAGTCCGGTCACTTTAATAGAGGTAGGCAGCTTAGAAAATAGGTACTGTGAGTTTGAGTCTTTGGACATGGGAGTGTCGAGTACCTACAGATCGAATTGTCGGAGTTTCAGTTCTTTCTTCTTAAAGGGTAACCATCTCCATCAAAGCCAGCATTTTATGAAATACAAGGCATCAAGCCATCAGCAACTCAGAGCAGCAATTTTATGCATGGAGGTTCAGGCGCTATCTTGGTTCCTTTGGAGTGAGATATGAGTACCATTCTGTTCATGAACACAGAATGCTGGATTGATTTTTCGGTAATTGCACAACAAGGGTTACACACGACTACGTTAGCCAATTTGAGCATTTAGCGGCGTAACTGACAGAAGTCTTGGAACAAGTTTAAGAAGGCCCTTTCATTAAAGGGTTTAACCGTTTAAGACTGATCTAACATCACCTGTTTGATATATGCGAAGGGATTACAACAAGGCAGCTAAGAAAATTACTAACCTCACATCAGGCATTTTACTCTCTAATCGCAACTCGGGAAGTGCAGTTACAGGCTGAACACAGGCGTCCACTGTAAATTCTGATCACTAGGCTACTAGTTTACAGAAGTCATTTAAGAGGCTAACAAAGTAACAAACAATGAATTAGCAGTAAACAAAACACAAGTTAGTTGTTCACAAGTCATGAAAATTTTTCACCTAGGCATCACTGTACAGAAAAAAGCCCTGCAGATGTTGGTAGTTGCGGAAGACGATGAGGCCCATGAAGAACGTACAAGATGGATAATGAGCATGTACACCTAAATAGGTAGAGGTATCTTTAAATTCATGTGGCACGGGGAAGGGGAGGTTTGGAGTATACTCTACATACTAAGTTAGAGGAGCAATTGGGGGCTACGGGCCTCGTGATTCAGGCCAGTCAGGGTAATGTTAGGCAATGGGAACTTGAAGAGAAGTCAAGGAGTTTGCAAAGGCATGGTCATAACATTTCCAAATTGCTTGGGTACTACACATTTTATCCCTTGGAATTGGGAAGCACGTATGTGAAATTAGGTATTAAATGGTTGCAAACATTGGATGCCCCGGTTAGGCCGCGTATATCTGAGTCAAAGACTTGCCCTCCTCAGGTAACCTGAACAGGGAAAACCTCTCCGTTTTGGTTGCAAACATTGGGAGGCACAAAAATCAACCAGAAAAAATCAAGAGATAAGGTCGGACAGTGTTATCTTTCAACCCATTGGTGTGGACTATACAAAGGAAAAAACTGAAAAAGAAGGTTTTCTGGTTGAGATAGAAAGTTTGGAAGACTCGCCCATGCATGTTACTAATCATGTAGTAGATTTTGATGAGTTATTGTTGAAATTTGAGAATGTTCCTTATCTGCCAAGAAGGTTGCCCCCAAGCCGAGAGGCGAGGTCATAAGAATGCCACATAACACTCAGGTGGCGTTTGGTTGGATGGATTGTTTTTTGAAGGAATTGGATTTTTGGAAGGAATTGGATTTTGAAGGATTTGGATTTGGATTTTGAAATCTTACCTCACGTGTTTGGTAGTGCCAGGAATTGGATTTACATTAGGGCTTGTTACCTCCCATCACCCTTCACCACAGTCGTCCCCATCGTCGTAGCCCTAGTCGCCGCCGCCGCAGGTCGTTTGAGGCCATACCAATATACTCAAGCACAGAATTGGGCATCCTACAGTTAACTCGGTATCATGAGCATGCCATACAACCGCTCTACGAGCACCCCCTAGATCGGGCATCCTACTTGTAAAGTTAAATCGAACCGACTTTGTGAAAACAGGTGGCCCTAACGCTTGACGAGTGACCCGCATAATGCTCGACGAGCACCCCAAAAAGGCCTATGAATACCCTTTCACGAGCTCATTTGTTTTTGTACCGTATTTTCTCCTTCTCTCCCTCCAAGGGGATGTCCCAAAGCAGTCTATTAGATTGCAGAGGTGAAAGCTCCATAGAATACTTCAGATGCTGGACTCGATCTGATATTTTTATTCTAGATCTTTAGCTTATGTAGAATTTTAGGATAGTTCTTAGCCCCTTCAAGGTGTTCTTGAGGAAGCTATGAATGATGATACAAGAAAGGCTACGAAGGCCTTGAATCAAATCAGCAATTCAATCATTGGTTCTTCGTCCATCTGGTTTGGTTTATTTTTAACGTTATTAAAATACCTCTATATGTTCTTATTTAGTGATTTAATGATGTACCATCAGCCAAGGTTAATCAGCAGATGAACATGACCAGCTTCACCCAATTAGCACAGTCAGGGCTACTGCAGGACCTAGTCCTATCGTCCATTATTCCTCATAAGCTTCACAGGCTTTAAGGCATCACGCCTGACCCAGTCACGCATAAACGCCAAGTCAGCAAGCACTCATCCCCTGAGACCTGGCTCACCCTGGAAAAGACAATGTCCTGGTCAAGATAACAGCTGCATGGCAAAACGTGTCTAGTATCTAACTCATGAGACCCGCACTCTACTACTAGGTCCTCGCAGGACCTCTGGTACACAAGTACAGCCGAGCAGCCATATCATTTAATGATAAGTACAATCCACACAACCAGGTCTTTACAAAACATGAGAGAATACTCTGGAGCTGAGATACTAGTATGTCCCTTTAAGTTTTCAAAATGATTAGACTTAAATGTATCCACTCATACATTCCTGGTCTGTCTCCCTTACAAAAGTCTATCACCTAGGGACACGTGTCAACCACGAACAAGTCAGGCTTGATCCTCGGGTCCCTAGCATTTACTAGAAATTTCCTTGTGTTAGAAGGATATTCACTCAATATAAAAGAATCCCAACTCACACTCAAGGTATGTCACACAACGAAATAACTCATACATTCTTCTCCATAAAATCTTGTTCAGATACAAGTTCTAACTCGAGCATCTGTAGCTCTTCTAACAAAGGTGTTATAGTTTTTGCAGACCTTGTGAGAGAATATTACATCTTTTGTAATTGTACTCATGCAATCCATTACAAGAATATTGTTCAAGCCTATCAATATGTAGTGACTTCTTTCAATTAGGTTATTGAACCCTAATAACAAATAATTCTAATCGTTTAATGATAATCAAACTTGGTTATGGACATGTAGATCCTTTCATCCTTATATTCAATTTCTTTCATTATTATGAGTTTGCATGTGAGAGTTGATTGTTGCGTGAATCACCGTTAATTAGTCTCCACTTTATGAATCTTCAAGAGCTTTGAAGTTTGTAATCATGAACTTGGGATAAGAGCAATGAATCAAATATTATTGATCTACTTTTTACTCACAGTTAAAGAATCAAAGTTGTTAATGAATTCTCGTGACTCTCACAACTATATCCATATGCTAATACACATAGCAGGTGTGTAATTTCTGGATTAGAGCTCTGGTTCTTGGTCTCTTAAGATATCATTTGATCTAATGGTAAGAATCATATAGCTATTAACCAAAGGCATAGTTTATTATAATTTAATGACCCATGAAGAACATTTGAACATACATCTAACGTATTCAGGACTTAATGGAAGTGTGGATTGTGGAACGCGGAAGGAAGCAACTAGCAAGCAATGTTTACGGATTTATCCGAATTCTAAAGGTCCAAAGTCCAAACCATGCCCAAACAGAAAATATGTAACCATTAGCCCACAAGTGATTTTAGACATTATTATTATTTTTTAAATTTCTATTAAAAATCAAATGAATTTTATAAAATAAAAATTAGATTACACATAAAAAGAGAAAAGTTGCATCTGTTTTGATTAACTGATTTCATAACAATCAATATCATTCAGTAATTAACTCTCCCAGCCAAAGGAATCAATATTCTGCTTGAAAGTTGAAACAGAAAAAAAGAATAGCAAAGGAGAGTGGAAGCTTGGGGATGTTAAAACCAGATAAAGGAGTCTGAACTCAAGCCGTAAAAGACTGTTGGCACTTTCTGATTTGGTTCTTTATGAATTTAATTTTTGAAATAAAATGATTTTTATCATATATTTTAAATAACACACACACACACACCGACACATGTATAAGGGGTTTGGCTAATTGGTTTGGTTTACTGTATTCTATCCTACCAGACCACAAAATATAAATCTCCTTAATTTAGAAAAGGGAAGTGATCCATATTGTGTGATTAAACTCTTTCGGTTAGGTTCAGTTTGTCCAGTTTTGGTTTAGTATGTTTTTTTTTTGGGAACAGTCCTACCCACCTGTAATAAACTCTTGCTTACAGACTCAATGATAGATGTGCTTCAGCGAAGTATATTTGCTATGGTTGCTATCAATACCATGGGAAGATATATATTCTCATAAATTATAATTTCACATGATACGAGTAAACAGATATTCACAAAAGTTTTTTTCCCGATGATATCATCCATCATCCCTGGCTTATCACGAAAGAAATTAGATAGATCAGAACATTATTTTGTTGCCAAAATTTGGGCTTGCACTCAAACCAGAAACCTTGCAGCATAATGAAATGCACTTAACATTTTCATTCCACATAGCAAGTAATGTTTTTTCTATTCTTGTTTCAACGGAATCATTACCTTGTGATGTCATAAACGAGAAGCGCACCAGCAGCGCCCCTGTAGTAAGACCTTGTAATAGATCTAAATGATTCCTGACCCGCCTGGCATACCAAAAAGAAAAAAAAAAGAAGGGATGACAGATGAATAGCAATTCAGTGAGCAATCAGAAGACTACAAAAGAGTAGATTTACTAACCAAAACAAAGAAACATGACAAGTGTAACAATACAGCTGCAAGTACAGAAGAAAGGAAAAGAAAAGGCAATAACAAACCGTGTCCCAGATCTGCAGCTTTATTGGTTTGTTGTCAATGGTGATCATTCTGGCCCCAAATTCAACACCAATGGTTAAATCATGAACTGGTTGAAAACGCTTGTCTGTGAACTGCAGAAGAAGACATGATTTTCCAACCCCTGCATGATATATATTGTTGACATCAGTTGAAATTTTCCATATCATTGATGGCATTACATATTCATTTTAAAATACATGTAAACATATTTGATTACGATTGTGAACATTGCACTCATTGAACTAATAAACTCTCACAGACTAAAATGATATTGAGCTAGTCCTGCAGTTTAGGCTTTGAGAGTTACATTTAAATGTTAATCTGGCTTGAATTCATGACTCTGCAAGGCTGCATTATACATTATATCGATTTGAGACGATATAAAATCAAGTTTCTGCTCAAAACTTCTTTGTCCCCAATGTATAACCGCTTACTAGGTTGTTTTCAATTTAAGTCTGGCATATGTGTGGCTATCGTTACTACGTAGGCCAGCCAAACAATTTCTAGGACTTGAATAACATTTAAATCTAGACACTCAAAAAAATCATTACGATAGTCATATGTGAGCGTTACAATAACAATATCTACTGAATTACACAGATATAGATGCCACAATCAAACAGAAAAACAAGTGCGATAATCATTAAACAGAGCGTATAAAAAATTAATTACAGCCACTAAGATGATCGCGTGAATCATGTCCACATTACAAAACAACGCCATCAACACAAAGCTTAATAATACAGATAAGGTAACAACGATCAATGATTCAACAGAAAATAAATCGGTTACCTGTGTCTCCGATGATGATGTACTTGAATAGATAGGCGTAGGACATGATTCTTCAGATCTCTCAGAATTTACGACGAAACAGACCCAAAACACCAATTCGAATCGGCTGGAATTGAATATTAACTATTTCTAGTGTATCTAATATCAATGAATCTCAACAGAGGATTTGATCTCAGGAACAAAATGCATAAAGATTGGAAACACGATCCTTCGTTTGAGGTTTTCTTCTTGTACATGAATAAATAAATAAATAATAAATGCGAATAGAAGAAGGAAATGTTGAAATCGTTGTTTGCTTAGTTGTCGTGGAAGTGTGGATTGTGGAACGCGGAAGGAAGCAAGCAATGTTTACGGATTTATCCGAATTCTAAAGTCCAAAGTCCAAAGTCCAAACCATGCCCAAACAGAAAATATGTAACCATTAGCCCACAAGTGATTTTAGACATTATTATTATTTTTTAAATTTCTATTAAAAATCAAATGAATTTTATAAAATAAAAATTAGATTACACATAAAAAGCAATATGTTATTTAAAAATATTACAGTAACTAAAAAATAAAAAGCATTACCTATTGTGTATGTATTCGAATAATCATATTATGTGGTGTGATACAACATATACGACTCTCATTATCGTGCTCATGCTGTAAGTACTTGTGGAGGTTTTTTTTTTATTATTATTGTCCAGATGTCCAATAGCCTTAAAAAACACTAAACGCTCACTTAACGTCTCTAGTATTTTATTGTGTTCTTTTTCTTGTCTCTTCTTGTCGACACCTAATCTTCTAATATAAATAAAAGACTAATTATCATCAATTTATTAGATCTTAGCCTATCATTTAATCAAAATGAAATCTTAACCATTTATTTAGTTTAAAATTGAAAACTTAATTTTGACTTTAAATAGTCAAAATTAAAACTTTGTTTTAAACTTATATAGATAAGGTTATAACTAAGTTAGATATTACTTTAAAGTCAAAACTAAACCTAATTTTGATCAAAGAAAAATCAAAACTGGATTTCAGTTTTTACAAAAATTGTTGGTTTAGATTCAATAATTAGGAAATATATTTATGTCATTAACTGTGTCAGGTTTAATTTTATTTGTTTTACAAATCTTATCTTAAATAAATTTTACATCCTTATAAAGTTGTCATCATTATTTTTCTATGTAGACTGAAATTAATATAAGTCATCTTTATTTAATAAAATTTACAATCAGTCTATTATTTTGTTATTACAAAACAATCATATATTTAACTAAGTAATTTTTACATAAATAATTATGTATGACTATTGTGTTTACACAAACATTCAAACTAGTCGACTTAATTAACATATAAACTCACCGACGAGGTCATACCCATTTTGTAGACAACTCTATTAACCTTGAATATATTTTCGATTATTAGTAATGATTGAACGACCTACCTTTTTACAATTTACTGTAAAGGTTTATGTGTTGTGGATTTTTTAACAACGTAATTTAACGTTCAGTATAATCGCTCAAATAGTAATCGTTGGCTCTATTAGACACATTTTCTAGACCAATTTCTAACTTAATTTCACAATCAACGATTTTAAAATATGTATCTATCAATCATACCGACACTAACTGTACACGTTTCTATAAGCAACACACATTTTATATTCGAACTGTGTGATCGAAACCAGCATTGTTTAGCTTATTTCAGTGACATTGTTTATTTAGATTATTGTTGTTTTAGATCCAAAATTTAAAAGAAATCCCAGCGCAATATGCAACAAAAACTATTGATTTTGTTAAGTTGAATCACTGTTGTGCATATGAACTTGTAGATGGTTCATATTGGAAGTTTATTGTTGACTTCTTAACAGGGAAACGTAATTGTTTATTTCACAATGCCATAAGGCCCATAACAATACCGCATGAAATGATACATATCGAGGATGAGATCACACAGCATTAAGATGTTTGTGACAGACGAGATACCATTAAGATCCAAATTTCACTGTAACAATATGCTAAAACATACTTAATAAGATCGATGCAACTTCCTTTCTGGGGTGTTCTTCAACGGGCTTCATACTGAACAACTGCAACAGATACAAAATAAAGAAGAAAATTAGTTTTATACATAGATAAAAATAGGCTTACATGCTGTCCCCAAAGGCTAATCAAGCCGTTTACAAGACGATACACAGTTTTAGATTTGCACATAAGCCTGATAAATAATTTACCTCTTACAGCTATTGCATCGTGTTTGTGATATGACGTTACAAATTTCATGAATGAAGCTAAAAATATAAAAGAATCCAATTGGAATAGAACGGTTTGTAGTAGATTAACTAACGGTAAGCCTTTAGAGATGACGAACAAACAGCAAGTTTACAGCACATACTTGCAGTTACACTATGTGGTTTACTAAGGTCATAGCAATTAGCTGATATGGGGTGATGGGAATAGACTTGCCATGAAAGACAATTGTGACCGACTTCATTTTAAAGATCTAGATATCTAGCAATGGTACGCATATGTGAAAGAAAGAATTGTGCAAATAAGAAAACAAAGCAAAACATTTACTTCTAACATGAGCCTGCAAGTAATGATCACCACTTCGAAATGTTTGAGATTGCTTATTTAGATAATTATCGAGTTTTTTTTTAACAAAACGAGTCATTTTGATTGTTTGGAAGGGAGAAAAGTGATTATGCTTACCTGTTGATTTTAAAACAAGTTGCTGCAATAAGCAGTTTGAAATTGCTCATTCAAACTGTTTTTCTTGATAGATTCAAAATTACAACTTTACCCTGGGTCAAATAAGCAGATCATCTGCTTAGGTTTTGAAGAATAAGCATAAGCTATTTAAATAAGGAATCCCGAACACCACACTAAGATCATGGTGTAAAGGGGCTGAGTTCATCAATTCCATTCTAGTTCTAATTTTCAAAACTATGATTTTTGAGGCTTCTGATGCTAAACACTACTTGATCAATGTGTTCCTGACCTGGTCAATCAACGAAAATCTAAACCAAATGTAGCAAAACAGTGACACACCCAATAGAGTAAAGAACAATGCTACTGACCCGGCGAATTTCAAAGCTAGACTAACAAAATTACTACATATTTACATAAGCATTAAACAGTAAGGAACAAATAGAGATTTCAGTGAAATAATTACTTCGACGGGTTCGTTTCTTGTAAAGAATGCGGTAACCACACTCTCGGCACTGTATCACATCACCAACCTTCAAAGTATTCTCCTGCCCACAATCTGAAATTATAATAAACTAGATCAACTAAAACAGTTAAATAATCAGAGAAAAAGAAACAATGAAGACCAAAGATTCATAAACAAACACCTTATAAGCTATCAGTGTTATTTGATTCGTCAAGCTCAATATATGCTTTAATTTTCACATCGTAGGTTATAATCGTGCTTTTGTAAATGTAACCAAGGTTCTTTCTTCACAGATTATGATACATACAACATAAGGGAAAAGGATAACAAGAAAACAGACCTCCACATATGTAAGTAACTGGTTCAGGTAACGGGTCCATTGATTACTGCAAATTTATAAAAGAAATAAGCAGTTACTGCATATGTGAACGAACATAATGTCAGAATCAAAGACGTTAATAGGCTTTTCAAATTACCTGCTGCCGCTGGGTTAGAAAACGACGATGGCCGTCTAATAAACCCTAGGGTTTTCGCGAGTTGGGTTTTGTGATTGATTAGTGATTAATGGAGTCTAATAATCAATTCCATGTACTCTAATGATCTAAAAACAAATTTAATAATGCACAAATAACCGTTCTTTTTATATTAACCTACAAGAGAAAATATATGGTCTCGTCGTCGTGCAAAGTTTTTTCAGTTTTTCTTGTCCGCTTTTCTAGATAAAAAATTCGAAATAGACACTTCTAGAGAAGGAAAAACGAGAGGAAAATCAAGAGATAGTACCTGTTTGGGGCTGCCGGATATGATAGGGAGCTAGGGGGCGTCGCCGGAGATGAATGAGAGGGAAGCTGCGATCTCACTCTAGGGTTTGTAAACGTAGGTGTGGGGAATGATGTAAGAATTTGAAAGTAGCTTAATAAAAGACAAACTTTAATACATTCTAGAAGGATGATATATTTTTTTATTTTTTTACACTTAATTATAGATTTGGTTCCTGAACTATGTCACTTATTACACTGTGAATTCCTGAACTACATTTATTAAACTATGAGTTCCTGAACAACGTACTTTGTCACACTGGTGGTCCTTACCCCAAACGGACATTAGATTTTTACGTTAGTTCTCACGTGTGCCTTTCACGTGATGGGTATTTTAGTCCTTTCCTTTATTTTCGCTACTCCCAATTCCTTTATTTTGGGCAGAGTGACATTTTCGTAATTTACATGTGATATTTTTACAATCACATGTGACTGAATATTACAAATTTAAGGACTATGTATTTTATATAGACTTTATTAAACACAAAATTTCATTACAAATATTGTCCAAAAGTAATTTTATCCCGTCACCGCAGTTGTTCATTTTGTACCTGTAGAAGATGCAAACCGCAAAGTACTACTTTTGGACCACTTTAACTTCTTAATCCATTCCATGTTCATAGGGGAAAAAACAACTAACTAAAAAAAAACCTGTAAAATAAATCCAAAATCACAATACCTAAATCCTACTAAATCCTTTGCCTTAATCACTTATAAATAGTGTGTCTGCTTCGACTTAACCTTACACGTACCTTTTGACCCCGAACTCATGACCGACTGTCTATTTTGCCATCTTATAACAATTTTGATCATAATATCAAGGTCTAGATTATATAAGAGCATGGGTGTACTCATGCTTAGGCATCCCATGCTTCAAGTCACATCAGCGCCACATCAACACACTCCACCTCATACTTCAGTCATGCTTAAATACAAGTACTACTCACGTTTCGCATGCTTCAAACTTTTTTTTATTTTAAATTGATTATATACTATTTATTATTATGCGAAATTTAAGATAAAATTTATATAATTATAATAAAATAAGATGAATAACTTGTTTTCATTAAAATAGAAAAAAAATACATCAACGATTAATAAGATAAACAAAATTACGACTAAATAAATAAAAGTACATCAACGATTTATTTTTTAGTCCATATTTTTTCCTAATCGCGTCTTTTGCCCTTTGAACAATCTCGAGATCCTCGCCTTTCAAACTTTCATCGGATTTTTTAAATTCTAACGCTACTCGGAATTCTTTTCCTTCTTCTAAACGCAACTTCTGTTCTTTATGCTCAAGAAGCCTCGCGTTATACTTTTCCATTGAAGCTCGTAAGCCGTCGAAATCCTTGAGTAATTGGTTAACTCCTTGAACAATTAAACTTCCGTTAGAAGACGGAGTTGGTTGGTGGTTTTTTATTGGAGATGCGTTTGGGGTGTTTGAAGAGGACTCCATTTGAAGTGAAAATGAAAAAAAGTAGAAAATTTATAAAAAATGTAGAGAGAATAGGAAGAATGTTGTGATGTAAAATAGTTAAAAGTGAGGAGGTAAAAATAAGGGGTAAGTTTTTTATTTTTTTTTATTTTGAGGGATATTTAATTATATTTATTGCTTAAAACCCATCGGCATTCAAATGCCCAGACTTTGCATATTTTTTCAGTTCCAAAGGGAGGGGGTGGTGTACCCCTCGGTACCACACCTCCAGCTAGGCATACCGAATGGTATGCCGAAAGCACTCCGCATGCTCTAAGGTCACCAGAATTTGGTCTCACTATGAGTTCCTCAAACATGAAAAAAAAGACCAACAATAGCTATACCAATAATGAACCACCATTGAAACAATTTTCCATATATAGAAAAGATGATGCAAATGTGTCCCTAGCACTTACAACGCCACTACCATACAAGACTCCATATATATCTTTCTGCAATTTCCGGCCGCGTATTATTAAACGCGTTATTATAAGCTGCTATAAGCAAAAAAGAAGAAGAAAAAAAGGAGAGCTGAAAAGGATAAAATGACAATATAGACCATTTAATTTGCTGTCATAGGGTCTAGGTACATAACTAGAGCATACACCTTGAAAAGTGGACTTACTGAACTTCCTCAAGCAGTAACACCATGAATATTTTTTTAACGGAGATCGCAAGTAACAAGCACGGCTGCAATGCAAATACACATACGATATGACCATAGTATGTAGCCTTGACAGGGTGAAAATCTTGAGAGGAGTCTGCAATTTCCAACCATTTACTTAAAAATAACTCGTTTCAGGTCATGTTTTATTTTTTAACTAGTCAGGCATATAAAGTCAAAAAAAAAAAGAAGGGAAACCACTCAAATTGGTCAAAAGTAACCCGGTGTGTATTTTTGTTTTTTGATATATGAAGCCCCTTATTTTATTCAAAAAATTGAGTATAACTGATATAATACAATTTTGGTTAAAGTTCAAATTTTGTAAAAGACTTCTCCAGTCCCAACTGTCCCAAAAATTACCTGTTACCTAACCAATTAGACCAATTTTCCACCTATAATGCTGAGGTGGGAGGAAGCATCAGGTTATAAAACATAACTACACGTGAATTTTAAAAATTACCGATGGTTGGTGATCTCAATTTGCCCATGGTTGGAAACATTACGTTTCATGATCTTTCGACCAGAAATTTGACGCTCGTCCTGCAAAATACTCATTCCAGGTTACCAATTCATACAAGAAGTACAGGTATGGACCATTAGCAATTTGTTTGTAAACTAAACAATCAACGGGTTCAGTACACATGTGACATGCCTAATCCATTCAAATTTTGAAGTGTGACAAAAAAAATATCATTACTTATCTTCACCTTCGAATTGCCAGATGTTGCATCACCTTCTTAGGTTTATTTTTATGCATATTAATTAAGAATACTAATCATCCTGTTTGGAAGATACAAACTTGAGATGGCCACACACACACACACACAGAGAAGCCAACAAAAAACATGACATATACTAACCGGGGCCTTGTTTGTTATCTAGCTTACTTGCTCTGATTTCTGTTGACAATTGTTTTGTGATATGAACACTATTGTGATATCAATTTGATAACAAAATCAAAATGCTTAGCAAACAATTTCAAGAAATGAGATGCCAAAGTCTAAAAGAAAAGGTAGAGATGTGTTTTTATTGGTTGGAAACCTAGAGCCAAGTCAAAATAGTCAAGTTGTGTTCTTCACAAACCCGTTTTGTAAATTATGATAAAATAAAATCAAGTAAAAATATGAGCAAAAAGATGTTTTTAGATCATCCGACCCAAATCGATTGATGTATGCTTTGACCCATTACACAACCAGCTACCATCTTACACCTCGAATGAAACATCACATAAAAAATAGCAAGTGTACAGTAACATATGCCTTGAACGGAGTTAAACTAAACTAAACTCGGGACTCGTATCTTCTTTATATCTACGAGAAAAGTGACATACTTTATACAACGAAGCAGCGGATTCAGATTCAGCAGTTTGATATGGATCAAGGGTCTGGAACCCATCCAAAGCATCTAATGTCAGCTGCCAGCCACAAAGGGCTAAAGCACCAGCACTGGAACTGGAGCCATTATTTTTGCTAACACCAGCTGCAGCAACATTCCCATTTACCCAAGGACAGAATAAATTATGGTACTTAATTGGATCAAACTCCACAGTTTCTTCAAAGTTACTTTCTCCGTTTGGAAGACCTACACAAAACACCACTACAATATATCACCCATCTAGCTGAAACAACAGTAAAAAAGAAAGAAGGCCGTGTAAGTGCATAGGAGTATAGGACCACTAGGATCAATAGCATAAAGATGTGATTACGTACTGGCCAGCTTTAGAAGTTGATTGGTCCCAAAGTGAAGTGCAAACCAAATACAGAATTAGGTTTTTCTGATTTAAAATACAAAACTATGTCATTATAAAGTTAAAAGAATAAAAACTACTTAAAAAAGAACGATTTGGTTCTGGTTCTGGTTCTGGTTAGGACCAGAGAGAACCGATATTAGAAGAAAATAAGAACCAAGATCCGATCCGAAAACCTGTTAATTAAAGATCTAAACCAATAACACGAAACATAAAAATAATAACATGGAATATAGGTAGTCCTAGTTCGGGTTTTCAGGCTGGAAGGACTTTGCACACCCCTCACCATTATCCAACCCACCTATTATTATGCCACCTCTAGTTGTGTGTTAAATAAATATAAAGAAAGGGGGAGAGTAAGTATCTGTGCACTGAGAAAATGGACCAACCTATCCCACTTCCAACTGGATAATTTGTGAATCCACATTCACCGGATTTCCCAGCCTGTGTAACCTCATCCTTTGATGCTTCAAGCCCAGAACACACAAAATTGGCATTACAAGAAAGAGACGGGCGGGAGCTACGAACATTCATGTTACTGGTCTTCTCACCACTTTCAACCAGGGATTCTTCCTTGGCTGAGGCTGACCCGATAATTTTTGACCCACTATCTGGTCTTCCAACTGACCTCGATATCATATCTTGATCCATTCCTTCTTCTACTTCTTCAGGGACAAAATCCCCCGTTACTCCAGCAAATTCACCATTCTGCCCTTGGTTTTCCATGACTTCAGCGACTGGTTCCATGTCCCCAACAACACTTTCTGTCCTATGGACCGCACCATGGATCTCGGCTTCATGACTAGCCCCCATTCCAACACTTCCTCCACTAATAGCGAGACTAGGACCACCATCCCTCTTAGCGGTGGCAGTATCGGGGTTCAATACTTCATCATCATTGGTGCTGCTAAGCCCCATCTCACGGGGGGCTCGCATGGAAATACTCTGTTGCGCTTGATTACTGAAGTTCAAATCTGACATGTTATTTATATCAGGACTCCTGAATGCTGCTGATACACAAGGATAATTGATATCATCGAAATCTCCAGGATGATTTTCCACACTTTCCATTGAATTGTTATCTTCACCTTGATAAACCGTATCCATTGCAATAACAGAGGAAGCCCGTGTCAAATCTATAGCGGGGGATGGATGAAATGGGGAATCTCGTTCAATATCAAAATATAAGGTCTGGCTAGGACCTGCGCCAGATGAATCTCTTCTATATGACTCAAAAACATGAGACTCAGGTTCCCGCGCACGTTTTGAAGGACCAGAGGACTGTTTGCTATCATCGACTTCATCACCATCCCGGTCAATTACAACACCCTCAACACTATCCACCTGTTGCACCATCGGATGTGGTGGTCTATCAACAGTGCTTCCACCTTCGTCTAAATTCCGTTTACGGGTACTAGGACCTCGGGACTCATACGATGCGGCCCGGTCACCAACCTCGCTACTCGCGGGCTGCCCAATAACTAGATCTTTACCTATATTTGCATCTTGGTACTGTTCAAATATCACAGTTTTGTGTGTATGTCCACCAGAAAATTCACCGCCCATTGTAAGATCTAAATCAACTCCGATATTTGACATCGGTTTTCTATCCCCTGTGGTTGCTGCTTCATCCAAGTCCTCATTTTTCTCCATGGGATCGGTAGCAACCCATCCATTAATTCCACTTGCTGCACTTGCTCCACGAGTAAGGGCCAACCTTTTGCTTGTTTCAGGAACATCGTCAACATTAGTAGCTGGACGATTAACAGTCAGAAAGTCCAAAATTCTGACAGTGGCACCACATAAACTACAGTCAAGCAAAGGTGATCTTGCTAATTCTTCATAATTTACATGACCCTTTTTGGTTGAGGCAGATAGTGCTTTTTTGTTAGGAAATCGGTCTTCTGGAGGGGCACAATCATTAATGTGAGTGAAAGAACATCCGATTCTAGCTGATTGAGCAGAATGCTCTTCACAGTCTTGAGCATTTGGACCCCATATCGGCTCCCATCCACAAAGGCTTATCAACTTCTGGGCCTAAAGACAGATGAGAGATTACTAAAATCAAAAGTTCAGTTGATGAGTGTTTATAAGTTGTCTTTTCTCTCAAAACAGGTGAAATGAAAACTATATTTTCTCTCAAAACAGGTGAAATAAAAAATACATAGTTAGATACATACATATGTGTGTGACACACTCACATACGTGTATATATGATGTATGACACACACATAAATTTAGCTAAAATGAGAATTGGTCAAATGGTCGCATGGGTTGAAAAGTCACCCAAAATCTATTTTTTATAAAGGTTTAGACTATATTGTAATAATATTGTTTTTGTGCACATAAGTAAAACATTAATTATTTATGATTTTTTTTAGTCTTGTAGAATAATATGGACAAAAAAGTGTCAACCCAGCCGGAAACGTCCATCTTGCCATCTCTATTACCAATTTTCCAGCAATCTAAGTGACAAATGCATCTTACACATGAGTATATGCATAACGATCGACTGCTATTCTCAGGACCAGAAAAAATGTCTGCCTTACACCCATATTCCCCAGCAGTGAAAGTATATGAGTGAACCAAAAATCGATCAATTTCAGGGCCTCTAGAAACCCTCATCTGGTCAAGTGTGGAAGCAGCCACAATTGGCACGTAGTGGAATTGGAATAATCCATCACAACGGTCCTTATAACCCCCTATTAATGCAGATGGAGGAGTAGGAGGGAACTGCACTAAGCTTTCAGCACAGCTGTTACCTCTCCATGGGCATATGATTTTATGTTCTTCATCAAGCTGATTAGCAAATTCTTCTCTAACATTATCATCACCTGTTAGAAACATAAGATAATAAAGATACAAAATACTGCCACTGTACGTCTTATTATATTCATCATCTGAATATGAAAAAAAGAAAAGAAATAGAACATAATTATGACAAAATATAGCAAATATGACCATCTGCAGGAGTCCATGAATCTGGTGCAACATATTTGAGGGTGGCACCACAACACTCGCATTCAATATTATCAACATCCACATTTACCCAGCCTCTTCTTGCACAGGCAAGCGAACTAGCAGCCTAAATTGCAGATTAGTTGGCAATATTAGATACAAAATGTAAAAAATTTGGATGTGGGCAACAACTTTACTGAATAATAGCAAGTGCATACTTATATTATTTAGAGTAAATTACAAAAACTTGAACATATAACCAAGTAACCAATGTAGGCCTATAGACTGTCAAAGTTGGTGGTTAGCACACCTTCCATCGCTCAAAGTTGGTGGTTAGCACACCAAGTAATCAATTTGTTGTCAGTTAGCTGATACAAATCATGGGCAAAAATGGAATAAAGCAGGATAGGATTTTTAATTATTATTTATTTATTTACTTAAAATGCTGTTTCCTTGATTACATTTTCTTGTTGACCAAGTCCGGTCACTTTAATAGAGGTAGGCAGCTTAGAAAATAGGTACTGTGAGTTTGAGTCTTTGGACATGGGAGTGTCGAGTACCTACAGATCGAATTGTCGGAGTTTCAGTTCTTTCTTCTTAAAGGGTAACCATCTCCATCAAAGCCAGCATTTTATGAAATACAAGGCATCAAGCCATCAGCAACTCAGAGCAGCAATTTTATGCATGGAGGTTCAGGCGCTATCTTGGTTCCTTTGGAGTGAGATATGAGTACCATTCTGTTCATGAACACAGAATGCTGGATTGATTTTTCGGTAATTGCACAACAAGGGTTACACACGACTACGTTAGCCAATTTGAGCATTTAGCGGCGTAACTGACAGAAGTCTTGGAACAAGTTTAAGAAGGCCCTTTCATTAAAGGGTTTAACCGTTTAAGACTGATCTAACATCGCCTGTTTGATATATGCGAAGGGATTACAACAAGGCAGCTAAGAAAATTACTAACCTCACATCAGGCATTTTACTCTCTAATCGCAACTCGGGAAGTGCAGTTACAGGCTGAACACAGGCGTCCACTGTAAATTCTGATCACTAGGCTACTAGTTTACAGAAGTCATTTAAGAGGCTAACAAAGTAACAAACAATGAATTAGCAGTAAACAAAACACAAGTTAGTTGTTCACAAGTCATGAAAATTTTTCACCTAGGCATCACTGTACAGAAAAAAGCCCTGCAGATGTTGGTAGTTGCGGAAGACGATGAGGCCCATGAAGAACGTACAAGATGGATAATGAGCATGTACACCTAAATAGGTAGAGGTATCTTTAAATTCATGTGGCACGGGGAAGGGGAGGTTTGGAGTATACTCTACATACTAAGTTAGAGGAGCAATTGGGGGCTACGGGCCTCGTGATTCAGGCCAGTCAGGGTAATGTTAGGCAATGGGAACTTGAAGAGAAGTCAAGGAGTTTGCAAAGGCATGGTCATAACATTTCCAAATTGCTTGGGTACTACACATTTTATCCCTTGGAATTGGGAAGCACGTATGTGAAATTAGGTATTAAATGGTTGCAAACATTGGATGCCCCGGTTAGGCCGCGTATATCTGAGTCAAAGACTTGCCCTCCTCAGGTAACCTGAACAGGGAAAACCTCTCCGTTTTGGTTGCAAACATTGGGAGGCACAAAAATCAACCAGAAAAAATCAAGAGATAAGGTCGGACAGTGTTATCTTTCAACCCATTGGTGTGGACTATACAAAGGAAAAAACTGAAAAAGAAGGTTTTCTGGTTGAGATAGAAAGTTTGGAAGACTCGCCCATGCATGTTACTAATCATGTAGTAGATTTTGATGAGTTATTGTTGAAATTTGAGAATGTTCCTTATCTGCCAAGAAGGTTGCCCCCAAGCCGAGAGGCGAGGTCATAAGAATGCCACATAACACTCAGGTGGCGTTTGGTTGGATGGATTGTTTTTTGAAGGAATTGGATTTTTGGAAGGAATTGGATTTTGAAGGATTTGGATTTGGATTTTGAAATCTTACCTCACGTGTTTGGTAGTGCCAGGAATTGGATTTACATTAGGGCTTGTTACCTCCCATCACCCTTCACCACAGTCGTCCCCATCGTCGTAGCCCTAGTCGCCGCCGCCGCAGGTCGTTTGAGGCCATACCAATATACTCAAGCACAGAATTGGGCATCCTACAGTTAACTCGGTATCATGAGCATGCCATACAACCGCTCTACGAGCACCCCCTAGATCGGGCATCCTACTTGTAAAGTTAAATCGAACCGACTTTGTGAAAACAGGTGGCCCTAACGCTTGACGAGTGACCCGCATAATGCTCGACGAGCACCCCAAAAAGGCCTATGAATACCCTTTCACGAGCTCATTTGTTTTTGTACCGTATTTTCTCCTTCTCTCCCTCCAAGGGGATGTCCCAAAGCAGTCTATTAGATTGCAGAGGTGAAAGCTCCATAGAATACTTCAGATGCTGGACTCGATCTGATATTTTTATTCTAGATCTTTAGCTTATGTAGAATTTTAGGATAGTTCTTAGCCCCTTCAAGGTGTTCTTGAGGAAGCTATGAATGATGATACAAGAAAGGCTACGAAGGCCTTGAATCAAATCAGCAATTCAATCATTGGTTCTTCGTCCATCTGGTTTGGTTTATTTTTAACGTTATTAAAATACCTCTATATGTTCTTATTTAGTGATTTAATGATGTACCATCAGCCAAGGTTAATCAGCAGATGAACATGACCAGCTTCACCCAATTAGCACAGTCAGGGCTACTGCAGGACCTAGTCCTATCGTCCATTATTCCTCATAAGCTTCACAGGCTTTAAGGCATCACGCCTGACCCAGTCACGCATAAACGCCAAGTCAGCAAGCACTCATCCCCTGAGACCTGGCTCACCCTGGAAAAGACAATGTCCTGGTCAAGATAACAGCTGCATGGCAAAACGTGTCTAGTATCTAACTCATGAGACCCGCACTCTACTACTAGGTCCTCGCAGGACCTCTGGTACACAAGTACAGCCGAGCAGCCATATCATTTAATGATAAGTACAATCCACACAACCAGGTCTTTACAAAACATGAGAGAATACTCTGGAGCTGAGATACTAGTATGTCCCTTTAAGTTTTCAAAATGATTAGACTTAAATGTATCCACTCATACATTCCTGGTCTGTCTCCCTTACAAAAGTCTATCACCTAGGGACACGTGTCAACCACGAACAAGTCAGGCTTGATCCTCGGGTCCCTAGCATTTACTAGAAATTTCCTTGTGTTAGAAGGATATTCACTCAATATAAAAGAATCCCAACTCACACTCAAGGTATGTCACACAACGAAATAACTCATACATTCTTCTCCATAAAATCTTGTTCAGATACAAGTTCTAACTCGAGCATCTGTAGCTCTTCTAACAAAGGTGTTATAGTTTTTGCAGACCTTGTGAGAGAATATTACATCTTTTGTAATTGTACTCATGCAATCCATTACAAGAATATTGTTCAAGCCTATCAATATGTAGTGACTTCTTTCAATTAGGTTATTGAACCCTAATAACAAATAATTCTAATCGTTTAATGATAATCAAACTTGGTTATGGACATGTAGATCCTTTCATCCTTATATTCAATTTCTTTCATTATTATGAGTTTGCATGTGAGAGTTGATTGTTGCGTGAATCACCGTTAATTAGTCTCCACTTTATGAATCTTCAAGAGCTTTGAAGTTTGTAATCATGAACTTGGGATAAGAGCAATGAATCAAATATTATTGATCTACTTTTTACTCACAGTTAAAGAATCAAAGTTGTTAATGAATTCTCGTGACTCTCACAACTATATCCATATGCTAATACACATAGCAGGTGTGTAATTTCTGGATTAGAGCTCTGGTTCTTGGTCTCTTAAGATATCATTTGATCTAATGGTAAGAATCATATAGCTATTAACCAAAGGCATAGTTTATTATAATTTAATGACCCATGAAGAACATTTGAACATACATCTAACGTATTCAGGACTTAATGGAAGTGTGGATTGTGGAACGCGGAAGGAAGCAACTAGCAAGCAATGTTTACGGATTTATCCGAATTCTAAAGGTCCAAAGTCCAAACCATGCCCAAACAGAAAATATGTAACCATTAGCCCACAAGTGATTTTAGACATTATTATTATTTTTTAAATTTCTATTAAAAATCAAATGAATTTTATAAAATAAAAATTAGATTACACATAAAAAGAGAAAAGTTGCATCTGTTTTGATTAACTGATTTCATAACAATCAATATCATTCAGTAATTAACTCTCCCAGCCAAAGGAATCAATATTCTGCTTGAAAGTTGAAACAGAAAAAAAGAATAGCAAAGGAGAGTGGAAGCTTGGGGATGTTAAAACCAGATAAAGGAGTCTGAACTCAAGCCGTAAAAGACTGTTGGCACTTTCTGATTTGGTTCTTTATGAATTTAATTTTTGAAATAAAATGATTTTTATCATATATTTTAAATAACACACACACACACACCGACACATGTATAAGGGGTTTGGCTAATTGGTTTGGTTTACTGTATTCTATCCTACCAGACCACAAAATATAAATCTCCTTAATTTAGAAAAGGGAAGTGATCCATATTGTGTGATTAAACTCTTTCGGTTAGGTTCAGTTTGTCCAGTTTTGGTTTAGTATGTTTTTTTTTTGGGAACAGTCCTACCCACCTGTAATAAACTCTTGCTTACAGACTCAATGATAGATGTGCTTCAGCGAAGTATATTTGCTATGGTTGCTATCAATACCATGGGAAGATATATATTCTCATAAATTATAATTTCACATGATACGAGTAAACAGATATTCACAAAAGTTTTTTTCCCGATGATATCATCCATCATCCCTGGCTTATCACGAAAGAAATTAGATAGATCAGAACATTATTTTGTTGCCAAAATTTGGGCTTGCACTCAAACCAGAAACCTTGCAGCATAATGAAATGCACTTAACATTTTCATTCCACATAGCAAGTAATGTTTTTTCTATTCTTGTTTCAACGGAATCATTACCTTGTGATGTCATAAACGAGAAGCGCACCAGCAGCGCCCCTGTAGTAAGACCTTGTAATAGATCTAAATGATTCCTGACCCGCCTGGCATACCAAAAAGAAAAAAAAAAGAAGGGATGACAGATGAATAGCAATTCAGTGAGCAATCAGAAGACTACAAAAGAGTAGATTTACTAACCAAAACAAAGAAACATGACAAGTGTAACAATACAGCTGCAAGTACAGAAGAAAGGAAAAGAAAAGGCAATAACAAACCGTGTCCCAGATCTGCAGCTTTATTGGTTTGTTGTCAATGGTGATCATTCTGGCCCCAAATTCAACACCAATGGTTAAATCATGAACTGGTTGAAAACGCTTGTCTGTGAACTGCAGAAGAAGACATGATTTTCCAACCCCTGCATGATATATATTGTTGACATCAGTTGAAATTTTCCATATCATTGATGGCATTACATATTCATTTTAAAATACATGTAAACATATTTGATTACGATTGTGAACATTGCACTCATTGAACTAATAAACTCTCACAGACTAAAATGATATTGAGCTAGTCCTGCAGTTTAGGCTTTGAGAGTTACATTTAAATGTTAATCTGGCTTGAATTCATGACTCTGCAAGGCTGCATTATACATTATATCGATTTGAGACGATATAAAATCAAGTTTCTGCTCAAAACTTCTTTGTCCCCAATGTATAACCGCTTACTAGGTTGTTTTCAATTTAAGTCTGGCATATGTGTGGCTATCGTTACTACGTAGGCCAGCCAAACAATTTCTAGGACTTGAATAACATTTAAATCTAGACACTCAAAAAAATCATTACGATAGTCATATGTGAGCGTTACAATAACAATATCTACTGAATTACACAGATATAGATGCCACAATCAAACAGAAAAACAAGTGCGATAATCATTAAACAGAGCGTATAAAAAATTAATTACAGCCACTAAGATGATCGCGTGAATCATGTCCACATTACAAAACAACGCCATCAACACAAAGCTTAATAATACAGATAAGGTAACAACGATCAATGATTCAACAGAAAATAAATCGGTTACCTGTGTCTCCGATGATGATGTACTTGAATAGATAGGCGTAGGACATGATTCTTCAGATCTCTCAGAATTTACGACGAAACAGACCCAAAACACCAATTCGAATCGGCTGGAATTGAATATTAACTATTTCTAGTGTATCTAATATCAATGAATCTCAACAGAGGATTTGATCTCAGGAACAAAATGCATAAAGATTGGAAACACGATCCTTCGTTTGAGGTTTTCTTCTTGTACATGAATAAATAAATAAATAATAAATGCGAATAGAAGAAGGAAATGTTGAAATCGTTGTTTGCTTAGTTGTCGTGGAAGTGTGGATTGTGGAACGCGGAAGGAAGCAAGCAATGTTTACGGATTTATCCGAATTCTAAAGTCCAAAGTCCAAAGTCCAAACCATGCCCAAACAGAAAATATGTAACCATTAGCCCACAAGTGATTTTAGACATTATTATTATTTTTTAAATTTCTATTAAAAATCAAATGAATTTTATAAAATAAAAATTAGATTACACATAAAAAGCAATATGTTATTTAAAAATATTACAGTAACTAAAAAATAAAAAGCATTACCTATTGTGTATGTATTCGAATAATCATATTATGTGGTGTGATACAACATATACGACTCTCATTATCGTGCTCATGCTGTAAGTACTTGTGGAGGTTTTTTTTTTATTATTATTGTCCAGATGTCCAATAGCCTTAAAAAACACTAAACGCTCACTTAACGTCTCTAGTATTTTATTGTGTTCTTTTTCTTGTCTCTTCTTGTCGACACCTAATCTTCTAATATAAATAAAAGACTAATTATCATCAATTTATTAGATCTTAGCCTATCATTTAATCAAAATGAAATCTTAACCATTTATTTAGTTTAAAATTGAAAACTTAATTTTGACTTTAAATAGTCAAAATTAAAACTTTGTTTTAAACTTATATAGATAAGGTTATAACTAAGTTAGATATTACTTTAAAGTCAAAACTAAACCTAATTTTGATCAAAGAAAAATCAAAACTGGATTTCAGTTTTTACAAAAATTGTTGGTTTAGATTCAATAATTAGGAAATATATTTATGTCATTAACTGTGTCAGGTTTAATTTTATTTGTTTTACAAATCTTATCTTAAATAAATTTTACATCCTTATAAAGTTGTCATCATTATTTTTCTATGTAGACTGAAATTAATATAAGTCATCTTTATTTAATAAAATTTACAATCAGTCTATTATTTTGTTATTACAAAACAATCATATATTTAACTAAGTAATTTTTACATAAATAATTATGTATGACTATTGTGTTTACACAAACATTCAAACTAGTCGACTTAATTAACATATAAACTCACCGACGAGGTCATACCCATTTTGTAGACAACTCTATTAACCTTGAATATATTTTCGATTATTAGTAATGATTGAACGACCTACCTTTTTACAATTTACTGTAAAGGTTTATGTGTTGTGGATTTTTTAACAACGTAATTTAACGTTCAGTATAATCGCTCAAATAGTAATCGTTGGCTCTATTAGACACATTTTCTAGACCAATTTCTAACTTAATTTCACAATCAACGATTTTAAAATATGTATCTATCAATCATACCGACACTAACTGTACACGTTTCTATAAGCAACACACATTTTATATTCGAACTGTGTGATCGAAACCAGCATTGTTTAGCTTATTTCAGTGACATTGTTTATTTAGATTATTGTTGTTTTAGATCCAAAATTTAAAAGAAATCCCAGCGCAATATGCAACAAAAACTATTGATTTTGTTAAGTTGAATCACTGTTGTGCATATGAACTTGTAGATGGTTCATATTGGAAGTTTATTGTTGACTTCTTAACAGGGAAACGTAATTGTTTATTTCACAATGCCATAAGGCCCATAACAATACCGCATGAAATGATACATATCGAGGATGAGATCACACAGCATTAAGATGTTTGTGACAGACGAGATACCATTAAGATCCAAATTTCACTGTAACAATATGCTAAAACATACTTAATAAGATCGATGCAACTTCCTTTCTGGGGTGTTCTTCAACGGGCTTCATACTGAACAACTGCAACAGATACAAAATAAAGAAGAAAATTAGTTTTATACATAGATAAAAATAGGCTTACATGCTGTCCCCAAAGGCTAATCAAGCCGTTTACAAGACGATACACAGTTTTAGATTTGCACATAAGCCTGATAAATAATTTACCTCTTACAGCTATTGCATCGTGTTTGTGATATGACGTTACAAATTTCATGAATGAAGCTAAAAATATAAAAGAATCCAATTGGAATAGAACGGTTTGTAGTAGATTAACTAACGGTAAGCCTTTAGAGATGACGAACAAACAGCAAGTTTACAGCACATACTTGCAGTTACACTATGTGGTTTACTAAGGTCATAGCAATTAGCTGATATGGGGTGATGGGAATAGACTTGCCATGAAAGACAATTGTGACCGACTTCATTTTAAAGATCTAGATATCTAGCAATGGTACGCATATGTGAAAGAAAGAATTGTGCAAATAAGAAAACAAAGCAAAACATTTACTTCTAACATGAGCCTGCAAGTAATGATCACCACTTCGAAATGTTTGAGATTGCTTATTTAGATAATTATCGAGTTTTTTTTTAACAAAACGAGTCATTTTGATTGTTTGGAAGGGAGAAAAGTGATTATGCTTACCTGTTGATTTTAAAACAAGTTGCTGCAATAAGCAGTTTGAAATTGCTCATTCAAACTGTTTTTCTTGATAGATTCAAAATTACAACTTTACCCTGGGTCAAATAAGCAGATCATCTGCTTAGGTTTTGAAGAATAAGCATAAGCTATTTAAATAAGGAATCCCGAACACCACACTAAGATCATGGTGTAAAGGGGCTGAGTTCATCAATTCCATTCTAGTTCTAATTTTCAAAACTATGATTTTTGAGGCTTCTGATGCTAAACACTACTTGATCAATGTGTTCCTGACCTGGTCAATCAACGAAAATCTAAACCAAATGTAGCAAAACAGTGACACACCCAATAGAGTAAAGAACAATGCTACTGACCCGGCGAATTTCAAAGCTAGACTAACAAAATTACTACATATTTACATAAGCATTAAACAGTAAGGAACAAATAGAGATTTCAGTGAAATAATTACTTCGACGGGTTCGTTTCTTGTAAAGAATGCGGTAACCACACTCTCGGCACTGTATCACATCACCAACCTTCAAAGTATTCTCCTGCCCACAATCTGAAATTATAATAAACTAGATCAACTAAAACAGTTAAATAATCAGAGAAAAAGAAACAATGAAGACCAAAGATTCATAAACAAACACCTTATAAGCTATCAGTGTTATTTGATTCGTCAAGCTCAATATATGCTTTAATTTTCACATCGTAGGTTATAATCGTGCTTTTGTAAATGTAACCAAGGTTCTTTCTTCACAGATTATGATACATACAACATAAGGGAAAAGGATAACAAGAAAACAGACCTCCACATATGTAAGTAACTGGTTCAGGTAACGGGTCCATTGATTACTGCAAATTTATAAAAGAAATAAGCAGTTACTGCATATGTGCACGAACATAATGTCAGAATCAAAGACGTTAATAGGCTTTTCAAATTACCTGCTGCCGCTGGGTTAGAAAACGACGATGGCCGTCTAATAAACCCTAGGGTTTTCGCGAGTTGGGTTTTGTGATTGATTAGTGATTAATGGAGTCTAATAATCAATTCCATGTACTCTAATGATCTAAAAACAAATTTAATAATGCACAAATAACCGTTCTTTTTATATTAACCTACAAGAGAAAATATATGGTCTCGTCGTCGTGCAAAGTTTTTTCAGTTTTTCTTGTCCGCTTTTCTAGATAAAAAATTCGAAATAGACACTTCTAGAGAAGGAAAAACGAGAGGAAAATCAAGAGATAGTACCTGTTTGGGGCTGCCGGATATGATAGGGAGCTAGGGGGCGTCGCCGGAGATGAATGAGAGGGAAGCTGCGATCTCACTCTAGGGTTTGTAAACGTAGGTGTGGGGAATGATGTAAGAATTTGAAAGTAGCTTAATAAAAGACAAATTTTAATACATTCTAGAAGGATGATATATTTTTTTATTTTTTTACACTTAATTATAGATTTGGTTCCTGAACTATGTCACTTATTACACTGTGAATTCCTGAACTACATTTATTAAACTATGAGTTCCTGAACAACGTACTTTGTCACACTGGTGGTCCTTACCCCAAACGGACATTAGATTTTTACGTTAGTTCTCACGTGTGCCTTTCACGTGATGGGTATTTTAGTCCTTTCCTTTATTTTCGCTACTCCCAATTCCTTTATTTTGGGCAGAGTGACATTTTCGTAATTTACATGTGATATTTTTACAATCACATGTGACTGAATATTACAAATTTAAGGACTATGTATTTTATATAGACTTTATTAAACACAAAATTTCATTACAAATATTGTCCAAAAGTAATTTTATCCCGTCACCGCAGTTGTTCATTTTGTACCTGTAGAAGATGCAAACCGCAAAGTACTACTTTTGGACCACTTTAACTTCTTAATCCATTCCATGTTCATAGGGGAAAAAACAACTAACTAAAAAAAAACCTGTAAAATAAATCCAAAATCACAATACCTAAATCCTACTAAATCCTTTGCCTTAATCACTTATAAATAGTGTGTCTGCTTCGACTTAACCTTACACGTACCTTTTGACCCCGAACTCATGACCGACTGTCTATTTTGCCATCTTATAACAATTTTGATCATAATATCAAGGTCTAGATTATATAAGAGCATGGGTGTACTCATGCTTAGGCATCCCATGCTTCAAGTCACATCAGCGCCACATCAACACACTCCACCTCATACTTCAGTCATGCTTAAATACAAGTACTACTCACGTTTCGCATGCTTCAAACTTTTTTTTATTTTAAATTGATTATATACTATTTATTATTATGCGAAATTTAAGATAAAATTTATATAATTATAATAAAATAAGATGAATAACTTGTTTTCATTAAAATAGAAAAAAAATACATCAACGATTAATAAGATAAACAAAATTACGACTAAATAAATAAAAGTACATCAACGATTTATTTTTTAGTCCATATTTTTTCCTAATCGCGTCTTTTGCCCTTTGAACAATCTCGAGATCCTCGCCTTTCAAACTTTCATCGGATTTTTTAAATTCTAACGCTACTCGGAATTCTTTTCCTTCTTCTAAACGCAACTTCTGTTCTTTATGCTCAAGAAGCCTCGCGTTATACTTTTCCATTGAAGCTCGTAAGCCGTCGAAATCCTTGAGTAATTGGTTAACTCCTTGAACAATTAAACTTCCGTTAGAAGACGGAGTTGGTTGGTGGTTTTTTATTGGAGATGCGTTTGGGGTGTTTGAAGAGGACTCCATTTGAAGTGAAAATGAAAAAAAGTAGAAAATTTATAAAAAATGTAGAGAGAATAGGAAGAATGTTGTGATGTAAAATAGTTAAAAGTGAGGAGGTAAAAATAAGGGGTAAGTTTTTTATTTTTTTTTATTTTGAGGGATATTTAATTATATTTATTGCTTAAAACCCATCGGCATTCAAATGCCCAGACTTTGCATATTTTTTCAGTTCCAAAGGGAGGGGGTGGTGTACCCCTCGGTACCACACCTCCAGCTAGGCATACCGAATGGTATGCCGAAAGCACTCCGCATGCTCTAAGGTCACCAGAATTTGGTCTCACTATGAGTTCCTCAAACATGAAAAAAAAGACCAACAATAGCTATACCAATAATGAACCACCATTGAAACAATTTTCCATATATAGAAAAGATGATGCAAATGTGTCCCTAGCACTTACAACGCCACTACCATACAAGACTCCATATATATCTTTCTGCAATTTCCGGCCGCGTATTATTAAACGCGTTATTATAAGCTGCTATAAGCAAAAAAGAAGAAGAAAAAAAGGATAGCTGAAAAGGATAAAATGACAATATAGACCATTTAATTTGCTGTCATAGGGTCTAGGTACATAACTAGAGCATACACCTTGAAAAGTGGACTTACTGAACTTCCTCAAGCAGTAACACCATGAATATTTTTTTAACGGAGATCGCAAGTAACAAGCACGGCTGCAATGCAAATACACATACGATATGACCATAGTATGTAGCCTTGACAGGGTGAAAATCTTGAGAGGAGTCTGCAATTTCCAACCATTTACTTAAAAATAACTCGTTTCAGGTCATGTTTTATTTTTTAACTAGTCAGGCATATAAAGTCAAAAAAAAAAAGAAGGGAAACCACTCAAATTGGTCAAAAGTAACCCGGTGTGTATTTTTGTTTTTTGATATATGAAGCCCCTTATTTTATTCAAAAAATTGAGTATAACTGATATAATACAATTTTGGTTAAAGTTCAAATTTTGTAAAAGACTTCTCCAGTCCCAACTGTCCCAAAAATTACCTGTTACCTAACCAATTAGACCAATTTTCCACCTATAATGCTGAGGTGGGAGGAAGCATCAGGTTATAAAACATAACTACACGTGAATTTTAAAAATTACCGATGGTTGGTGATCTCAATTTGCCCATGGTTGGAAACATTACGTTTCATGATCTTTCGACCAGAAATTTGACGCTCGTCCTGCAAAATACTCATTCCAGGTTACCAATTCATACAAGAAGTACAGGTATGGACCATTAGCAATTTGTTTGTAAACTAAACAATCAACGGGTTCAGTACACATGTGACATGCCTAATCCATTCAAATTTTGAAGTGTGACAAAAAAAATATCATTACTTATCTTCACCTTCGAATTGCCAGATGTTGCATCACCTTCTTAGGTTTATTTTTATGCATATTAATTAAGAATACTAATCATCCTGTTTGGAAGATACAAACTTGAGATGGCCACACACACACACACACAGAGAAGCCAACAAAAAACATGACATATACTAACCGGGGCCTTGTTTGTTATCTAGCTTACTTGCTCTGATTTCTGTTGACAATTGTTTTGTGATATGAACACTATTGTGATATCAATTTGATAACAAAATCAAAATGCTTAGCAAACAATTTCAAGAAATGAGATGCCAAAGTCTAAAAGAAAAGGTAGAGATGTGTTTTTATTGGTTGGAAACCTAGAGCCAAGTCAAAATAGTCAAGTTGTGTTCTTCACAAACCCGTTTTGTAAATTATGATAAAATAAAATCAAGTAAAAATATGAGCAAAAAGATGTTTTTAGATCATCCGACCCAAATCGATTGATGTATGCTTTGACCCATTACACAACCAGCTACCATCTTACACCTCGAATGAAACATCACATAAAAAATAGCAAGTGTACAGTAACATATGCCTTGAACGGAGTTAAACTAAACTAAACTCGGGACTCGTATCTTCTTTATATCTACGAGAAAAGTGACATACTTTATACAACGAAGCAGCGGATTCAGATTCAGCAGTTTGATATGGATCAAGGGTCTGGAACCCATCCAAAGCATCTAATGTCAGCTGCCAGCCACAAAGGGCTAAAGCACCAGCACTGGAACTGGAGCCATTATTTTTGCTAACACCAGCTGCAGCAACATTCCCATTTACCCAAGGACAGAATAAATTATGGTACTTAATTGGATCAAACTCCACAGTTTCTTCAAAGTTACTTTCTCCGTTTGGAAGACCTACACAAAACACCACTACAATATATCACCCATCTAGCTGAAACAACAGTAAAAAAGAAAGAAGGCCGTGTAAGTGCATAGGAGTATAGGACCACTAGGATCAATAGCATAAAGATGTGATTACGTACTGGCCAGCTTTAGAAGTTGATTGGTCCCAAAGTGAAGTGCAAACCAAATACAGAATTAGGTTTTTCTGATTTAAAATACAAAACTATGTCATTATAAAGTTAAAAGAATAAAAACTACTTAAAAAAGAACGATTTGGTTCTGGTTCTGGTTCTGGTTAGGACCAGAGAGAACCGATATTAGAAGAAAATAAGAACCAAGATCCGATCCGAAAACCTGTTAATTAAAGATCTAAACCAATAACACGAAACATAAAAATAATAACATGGAATATAGGTAGTCCTAGTTCGGGTTTTCAGGCTGGAAGGACTTTGCACACCCCTCACCATTATCCAACCCACCTATTATTATGCCACCTCTAGTTGTGTGTTAAATAAATATAAAGAAAGGGGGAGAGTAAGTATCTGTGCACTGAGAAAATGGACCAACCTATCCCACTTCCAACTGGATAATTTGTGAATCCACATTCACCGGATTTCCCAGCCTGTGTAACCTCATCCTTTGATGCTTCAAGCCCAGAACACACAAAATTGGCATTACAAGAAAGAGACGGGCGGGAGCTACGAACATTCATGTTACTGGTCTTCTCACCACTTTCAACCAGGGATTCTTCCTTGGCTGAGGCTGACCCGATAATTTTTGACCCACTATCTGGTCTTCCAACTGACCTCGATATCATATCTTGATCCATTCCTTCTTCTACTTCTTCAGGGACAAAATCCCCCGTTACTCCAGCAAATTCACCATTCTGCCCTTGGTTTTCCATGACTTCAGCGACTGGTTCCATGTCCCCAACAACACTTTCTGTCCTATGGACCGCACCATGGATCTCGGCTTCATGACTAGCCCCCATTCCAACACTTCCTCCACTAATAGCGAGACTAGGACCACCATCCCTCTTAGCGGTGGCAGTATCGGGGTTCAATACTTCATCATCATTGGTGCTGCTAAGCCCCATCTCACGGGGGGCTCGCATGGAAATACTCTGTTGCGCTTGATTACTGAAGTTCAAATCTGACATGTTATTTATATCAGGACTCCTGAATGCTGCTGATACACAAGGATAATTGATATCATCGAAATCTCCAGGATGATTTTCCACACTTTCCATTGAATTGTTATCTTCACCTTGATAAACCGTATCCATTGCAATAACAGAGGAAGCCCGTGTCAAATCTATAGCGGGGGATGGATGAAATGGGGAATCTCGTTCAATATCAAAATATAAGGTCTGGCTAGGACCTGCGCCAGATGAATCTCTTCTATATGACTCAAAAACATGAGACTCAGGTTCCCGCGCACGTTTTGAAGGACCAGAGGACTGTTTGCTATCATCGACTTCATCACCATCCCGGTCAATTACAACACCCTCAACACTATCCACCTGTTGCACCATCGGATGTGGTGGTCTATCAACAGTGCTTCCACCTTCGTCTAAATTCCGTTTACGGGTACTAGGACCTCGGGACTCATACGATGCGGCCCGGTCACCAACCTCGCTACTCGCGGGCTGCCCAATAACTAGATCTTTACCTATATTTGCATCTTGGTACTGTTCAAATATCACAGTTTTGTGTGTATGTCCACCAGAAAATTCACCGCCCATTGTAAGATCTAAATCAACTCCGATATTTGACATCGGTTTTCTATCCCCTGTGGTTGCTGCTTCATCCAAGTCCTCATTTTTCTCCATGGGATCGGTAGCAACCCATCCATTAATTCCACTTGCTGCACTTGCTCCACGAGTAAGGGCCAACCTTTTGCTTGTTTCAGGAACATCGTCAACATTAGTAGCTGGACGATTAACAGTCAGAAAGTCCAAAATTCTGACAGTGGCACCACATAAACTACAGTCAAGCAAAGGTGATCTTGCTAATTCTTCATAATTTACATGACCCTTTTTGGTTGAGGCAGATAGTGCTTTTTTGTTAGGAAATCGGTCTTCTGGAGGGGCACAATCATTAATGTGAGTGAAAGAACATCCGATTCTAGCTGATTGAGCAGAATGCTCTTCACAGTCTTGAGCATTTGGACCCCATATCGGCTCCCATCCACAAAGGCTTATCAACTTCTGGGCCTAAAGACAGATGAGAGATTACTAAAATCAAAAGTTCAGTTGATGAGTGTTTATAAGTTGTCTTTTCTCTCAAAACAGGTGAAATGAAAACTATATTTTCTCTCAAAACAGGTGAAATAAAAAATACATAGTTAGATACATACATATGTGTGTGACACACTCACATACGTGTATATATGATGTATGACACACACATAAATTTAGCTAAAATGAGAATTGGTCAAATGGTCGCATGGGTTGAAAAGTCACCCAAAATCTATTTTTTATAAAGGTTTAGACTATATTGTAATAATATTGTTTTTGTGCACATAAGTAAAACATTAATTATTTATGATTTTTTTTAGTCTTGTAGAATAATATGGACAAAAAAGTGTCAACCCAGCCGGAAACGTCCATCTTGCCATCTCTATTACCAATTTTCCAGCAATCTAAGTGACAAATGCATCTTACACATGAGTATATGCATAACGATCGACTGCTATTCTCAGGACCAGAAAAAATGTCTGCCTTACACCCATATTCCCCAGCAGTGAAAGTATATGAGTGAACCAAAAATCGATCAATTTCAGGGCCTCTAGAAACCCTCATCTGGTCAAGTGTGGAAGCAGCCACAATTGGCACGTAGTGGAATTGGAATAATCCATCACAACGGTCCTTATAACCCCCTATTAATGCAGATGGAGGAGTAGGAGGGAACTGCACTAAGCTTTCAGCACAGCTGTTACCTCTCCATGGGCATATGATTTTATGTTCTTCATCAAGCTGATTAGCAAATTCTTCTCTAACATTATCATCACCTGTTAGAAACATAAGATAATAAAGATACAAAATACTGCCACTGTACGTCTTATTATATTCATCATCTGAATATGAAAAAAAGAAAAGAAATAGAACATAATTATGACAAAATATAGCAAATATGACCATCTGCAGGAGTCCATGAATCTGGTGCAACATATTTGAGGGTGGCACCACAACACTCGCATTCAATATTATCAACATCCACATTTACCCAGCCTCTTCTTGCACAGGCAAGCGAACTAGCAGCCTAAATTGCAGATTAGTTGGCAATATTAGATACAAAATGTAAAAAATTTGGATGTGGGCAACAACTTTACTGAATAATAGCAAGTGCATACTTATATTATTTAGAGTAAATTACAAAAACTTGAACATATAACCAAGTAACCAATGTAGGCCTATAGACTGTCAAAGTTGGTGGTTAGCACACCTTCCATCGCTCAAAGTTGGTGGTTAGCACACCAAGTAATCAATTTGTTGTCAGTTAGCTGATACAAATCATGGGCAAAAATGGAATAAAGCAGGATAGGATTTTTAATTATTATTTATTTATTTACTTAAAATGCTGTTTCCTTGATTACATTTTCTTGTTGACCAAGTCCGGTCACTTTAATAGAGGTAGGCAGCTTAGAAAATAGGTACTGTGAGTTTGAGTCTTTGGACATGGGAGTGTCGAGTACCTACAGATCGAATTGTCGGAGTTTCAGTTCTTTCTTCTTAAAGGGTAACCATCTCCATCAAAGCCAGCATTTTATGAAATACAAGGCATCAAGCCATCAGCAACTCAGAGCAGCAATTTTATGCATGGAGGTTCAGGCGCTATCTTGGTTCCTTTGGAGTGAGATATGAGTACCATTCTGTTCATGAACACAGAATGCTGGATTGATTTTTCGGTAATTGCACAACAAGGGTTACACACGACTACGTTAGCCAATTTGAGCATTTAGCGGCGTAACTGACAGAAGTCTTGGAACAAGTTTAAGAAGGCCCTTTCATTAAAGGGTTTAACCGTTTAAGACTGATCTAACATCGCCTGTTTGATATATGCGAAGGGATTACAACAAGGCAGCTAAGAAAATTACTAACCTCACATCAGGCATTTTACTCTCTAATCGCAACTCGGGAAGTGCAGTTACAGGCTGAACACAGGCGTCCACTGTAAATTCTGATCACTAGGCTACTAGTTTACAGAAGTCATTTAAGAGGCTAACAAAGTAACAAACAATGAATTAGCAGTAAACAAAACACAAGTTAGTTGTTCACAAGTCATGAAAATTTTTCACCTAGGCATCACTGTACAGAAAAAAGCCCTGCAGATGTTGGTAGTTGCGGAAGACGATGAGGCCCATGAAGAACGTACAAGATGGATAATGAGCATGTACACCTAAATAGGTAGAGGTATCTTTAAATTCACGTGGCACGGGGAAGGGGAGGTTTGGAGTATACTCTACATACTAAGTTAGAGGAGCAATTGGGGGCTACGGGCCTCGTGATTCAGGCCAGTCAGGGTAATGTTAGGCAATGGGAACTTGAAGAGAAGTCAAGGAGTTTGCAAAGGCATGGTCATAACATTTCCAAATTGCTTGGGTACTACACATTTTATCCCTTGGAATTGGGAAGCACGTATGTGAAATTAGGTATTAAATGGTTGCAAACATTGGATGCCCCGGTTAGGCCGCGTATATCTGAGTCAAAGACTTGCCCTCCTCAGGTAACCTGAACAGGGAAAACCTCTCCGTTTTGGTTGCAAACATTGGGAGGCACAAAAATCAACCAGAAAAAATCAAGAGATAAGGTCGGACAGTGTTATCTTTCAACCCATTGGTGTGGACTATACAAAGGAAAAAACTGAAAAAGAAGGTTTTCTGGTTGAGATAGAAAGTTTGGAAGACTCGCCCATGCATGTTACTAATCATGTAGTAGATTTTGATGAGTTATTGTTGAAATTTGAGAATGTTCCTTATCTGCCAAGAAGGTTGCCCCCAAGCCGAGAGGCGAGGTCATAAGAATGCCACATAACACTCAGGTGGCGTTTGGTTGGATGGATTGTTTTTTGAAGGAATTGGATTGTTGGAAGGAATTGGATTTTGAAGGATTTGGATTTGGATTTTGAAATCTTACCTCACGTGTTTGGTAGTGCCAGGAATTGGATTTACATTAGGGCTTGTTACCTCCCATCACCCTTCACCACAGTCGTCCCCATCGTCGTAGCCCTAGTCGCCGCCGCCGCAGGTCGTTTGAGGCCATACCAATATACTCAAGCACAGAATTGGGCATCCTACAGTTAACTCGGTATCATGAGCATGCCATACAACCGCTCTACGAGCACCCCCTAGATCGGGCATCCTACTTGTAAAGTTAAATCGAACCGACTTTGTGAAAACAGGTGGCCCTAACGCTTGACGAGTGGCCCGCATAATGCTCGACGAGCACCCCAAAAAGGCCTATGAATACCCTTTCACGAGCTCATTTGTTTTTGTACCGTATTTTCTCCTTCTCTCCCTCCAAGGGGATGTCCCAAAGCAGTCTATTAGATTGCAGAGGTGAAAGCTCCATAGAATACTTCAGATGCTGGACTCGATCTGATATTTTTATTCTAGATCTTTAGCTTATGTAGAATTTTAGGATAGTTCTTAGCCCCTTCAAGGTGTTCTTGAGGAAGCTATGAATGATGATACAAGAAAGGCTACGAAGGCCTTGAATCAAATCAGCAATTCAATCATTGGTTCTTCGTCCATCTGGTTTGGTTTATTTTTAACGTTATTAAAATACCTCTATATGTTCTTATTTAGTGATTTAATGATGTACCATCAGCCAAGGTTAATCAGCAGATGAACATGACCAGCTTCACCCAATTAGCACAGTCAGGGCTACTGCAGGACCTAGTCCTATCGTCCATTATTCCTCATAAGCTTCACAGGCTTTAAGGCATCACGCCTGACCCAGTCACGCATAAACGCCAAGTCAGCAAGCACTCATCCCCTGAGACCTGGCTCACCCTGGAAAAGACAATGTCCTGGTCAAGATAACAGCTGCATGGCAAAACGTGTCTAGTATCTAACTCATGAGACCCGCACTCTACTACTAGGTCCTCGCAGGACCTCTGGTACACAAGTACAGCCGAGCAGCCATATCATTTAATGATAAGTACAATCCACACAACCAGGTCTTTACAAAACATGAGAGAATACTCTGGAGCTGAGATACTAGTATGTCCCTTTAAGTTTTCAAAATGATTAGACTTAAATGTATCCACTCATACATTCCTGGTCTGTCTCCCTTACAAAAGTCTATCACCTAGGGACACGTGTCAACCACGAACAAGTCAGGCTTGATCCTCGGGTCCCTAGCATTTACTAGAAATTTCCTTGTGTTAGAAGGATATTCACTCAATATAAAAGAATCCCAACTCACACTCAAGGTATGTCACACAACGAAATAACTCATACATTCTTCTCCATAAAATCTTGTTCAGATACAAGTTCTAACTCGAGCATCTGTAGCTCTTCTAACAAAGGTGTTATAGTTTTTGCAGACCTTGTGAGAGAATATTACATCTTTTGTAATTGTACTCATGCAATCCATTACAAGAATATTGTTCAAGCCTATCAATATGTAGTGACTTCTTTCAATTAGGTTATTGAACCCTAATAACAAATAATTCTAATCGTTTAATGATAATCAAACTTGGTTATGGACATGTAGATCCTTTCATCCTTATATTCAATTTCTTTCATTATTATGAGTTTGCATGTGAGAGTTGATTGTTGCGTGAATCACCGTTAATTAGTCTCCACTTTATGAATCTTCAAGAGCTTTGAAGTTTGTAATCATGAACTTGGGATAAGAGCAATGAATCAAATATTATTGATCTACTTTTTACTCACAGTTAAAGAATCAAAGTTGTTAATGAATTCTCGTGACTCTCACAACTATATCCATATGCTAATACACATAGCAGGTGTGTAATTTCTGGATTAGAGCTCTGGTTCTTGGTCTCTTAAGATATCATTTGATCTAATGGTAAGAATCATATAGCTATTAACCAAAGGCATAGTTTATTATAATTTAATGACCCATGAAGAACATTTGAACATACATCTAACGTATTCAGGACTTAATGTAGACACCTCTGTGATCCCCCCCCCCCGGCGGAGGCCTAGTAAACACTTTTCTTGAGAACTAAACATTATTTCCAGTTAAGAAGTAGATAGTCAAAAGTGAAAGGCACACCGAGGCGCAAAGGAGAGCGCAAGCTTCAGGAAGGCGAAGCGCACAAAACATATATATATATATATATATATAGTGATATACTATAAGCACAATAGCATTTCAATATGAATGAAGTTAAACGTCATGTTCAAACATCAAACATGATTATAAAATTCATAATTAAAGCTTCAAACATCAAACATAATTGAACAAATTGAAAAATCGTTCATGGATACTGCATAATTAGTGGCAGCTTCTCCCTAATTGAGCTCACACTCCCTAATTAACTCCTAGGTAACAGCTTCTCCCTAATCGGTTCCTCCCTTACGCGTGATTTGTAGCTATCAGCGACCCAGCAGCCGAAGAAAACATAAAAGGTAGGGTTTTGAAGTGTGTCGATGGGAGTTAGGCGGATCATATTAAAGTGAACACTCCTAATTGGTTATAAATCTAGCTTTGTATATTATTCTACGTTAATTCCAATTTCAGTGACAAATCCACCAAACCTAGACTAACTTGTAGCTAAGTTTTGTGATTAAATGTTCCTAAACACAAACACCATTCCTTGAGAGACGAACGCTCATTTAAACTTGTCATAACCTATGCAGTCAATCTCGGCGATATCTCGGTGATATCTCGCCGAGATATCGGATATCGGAGGTAGGAATAATATCGGTTTCAAATATTGGTTGTAAATATCGGAACCGATATCTCGCCGAGATCTGCCGAGATTGGCCGAGATTTGACCGATATTTTGCCGATATTTGGCCGAGATTGGCCGAGATTTTCTTCTGTCCACTTTAATAGCCTATTTCTCAGCCTAAAACCTAATTAACACACGTTTCCTTTCCTTCTTTCATTCTTGTATGAGCGACAAACATAGGCTTTCTTTCTTTTTTCTATATGACATACCTCTTCTTTCTTCGTGTACAATTTTGACTTGAAGTTCTATGCTTTTTATTTAACTTTTTATGATTTTAATTATATATATGTGTGTGTTTTACATAATATAAAAATCCGATATCCCACCGATATCTCACCGCGATAACCGCTATTTCAAATCTCGGACCTTGTCCGATATTTGATTTTCAACCGAGATAACTGCATAGGTCATAACTATACTACTACTGTAAATCTTTGAGAATCAATTGAGTTTCCCATTGATATGAACGATATATATATACAGATTACATATCGAGAAATAGAGAAAAGATAACAAACAATGAGCTAAACTAGGAAACAAGAATACAACACAATATTGCACAATAAAAACGTATATGAAAATATCTTCGGCTAATTAGCCGAAGATATTTTCATATACGTTTTTATTGTGCAATATTCTGTTGTATTCTTGTTTCCTAGTTTAGCTCATTGTTTGTTGAATTCATGCTCCAAAGCAGCAGCACGGGAGCCCTTATTATTGAGAAAAATTTCCTTAACCTTGTTCCATGCGCTGAGAGCAGTGGTTTGGTCAAGAACCCGAACCAGAATGTCATCTGACAGCGTTCCGTAGATCCACTGAAGGACGATAGCGTCGATCTCAGACCATGCTTCATACGATGGGTCTGTTGCAGCAGGAGGGGCAGTACCATCGATGTGAGACAGCACCTTGTATCCCCGTGCGTGAAGCTTGAATAGGCGCACCCAAGAAGAATACGTAACTTTAGTTCCATCAAGGATTCGTACCTTGTTTTGGATATTTGTTACTGTGTATACGGGATGGATGGCTTTGCTTGGGTTGGCTTCAGGTTTGTCGGCCATGGAAGATCACAAGGCGACGAGAAAGAAAAACGAAGAAGGTCAGCCGTGGCTGAGAGAAGGATCGGTATTGAGCCTTTGTGGCTCTGATACCATGTAAATCTTTGAGAATCAATTGAGTTTCCCATTGATATGAACGATATATATATACAAATTACATATCGAGAAATAAGGAAAAGATAACAAACAATGAGCTAAACTAGGAAACAAGAATACAACAAAATATTGCACAATAAAAACGTATATGAAAATATCTTCGGCTAATAACTACATCATAGGTGCACTTGCATATATGTGTTCTAATCTCTAGTTATAGTTGGTTAAATCTTTTAGCTAAATTTTAAGCTTGATGCAAGTATGCAACACGTCATAAGCTCGAGGTAATCTAGATTGATCAGCTAGTCCACATTAGTTCAGGATGTTACTTTTAACTTTTTGTTGGTTGCTTTTCCGAAACTCGGCTGCTACATGTGTATTCTAATAAGGTTTCAAGATTTTTACCTTCAAACTTCTTAGTTTTTACAAATACATGATACATATAAATAGATTAATTCCATCGACATAGTTCTTCAAACCACCTAGGCCTCAAATATCTGCTGCACTGGATAAAATTGTGGATATATAAAAAAATTTGGGGTTTTTATTGGCTTATATGGGTCTTTTGATCTATAAGGGTTCCAATAAATGCATGTTGGACATGTTAATGATACGATAGGGGGGGGGGGGAGTAATATAACTCAAACCTTGGGTTTTCCAAACCAATTTGCAGTCTTAAATGTAGATAGTCGCCTCAAAAGATCAGCCCTTTCCCATGGTCTACATGAAGGCTGAGACGAGCCAAGAGCTGAGCCACCAGCACTTGTACTCAACGAAATCCACATGGGCTGTGAACCAATTCGAGATAGAGAAGTGACCTTGGATCCCTGCCCATGACCCAAACAATCTGTACTACCAGCATTAGTGGCAACAGCAGGTGATGATGCCCCAGCAGAACTAGTACGAAACATAGATAAATTAAATTACACATCGAAACATAAAAGTTACAGCACATGAATGACAGCATTCCCTCTCCCCGAAAAAAAAAACAAACAAACAAACAAACAAAATAAATTATCTCCTATAAATTACACAAAAAAGAGCCTTCTGGTAACACATTACACCTCTATTAACTGTAAAAATCTAAGATTGAAATATAAACTTTTGGAACAAACAACTATGGTATTTGCAATCTGAAATGCTTCTCTAATTTTGGTGATTGGATTTTATCCAGAATTGAACTGATAACAATTACGGTCCAGCTGAAGATACTTAAAGTAAAATTGATTACAAAAGCAGTTTTAATTCAGACAAAAAAACAATTTGAGCTGATACTAGAATACAAAATCCATCAATATCATAGAATCAAACTACAAAACAAAAACTGGAAATGATAGCTAGGTAAGGGTATGGAAATCAGGCAACATTCATACACCCCAATTAGAATACAAAATAAAAACACGTACAACAACTTTTCGAAGATAGCTGATTCACGATTTAGGGTATAGTTTACCTCGCAGCGGTGGTGGGAGGAGGCGGTGGAGACAAATTGCGGAAGAGCAATGGATCTCCCGTTGAACTTATTCCTTCTTCCCTCATTCAATTTCGCAGGATGTTTGCTCCGTACACTCGCTAGACACACACTGTATGTGTGGCGCTTTTTTCTTCAAGGAAAGTTGTTGATATCTGTATAGATAGTACGGACTATGGAGTATAAAGTTCGGTTGTCTTAAACTCTTGGCTGACGCGGCACGTGAAAACGCGTAAGTCAAACAGATGGATTTGACATTCGACAATAGTGATTGCAAATAATCTTGATCTCGATCTTACATGAGAAACCCTAAACTTATTCTTGATCTTTTATTTTATCGGATGGTTATAATTATTTTTTATTTAGATATAATTATGAATTGTAACGGTCATGAATTACGACTGGTGATTATAATTGTTAGATTTAATAAATTAACATATAATTAATAACTAGGACTTATTCTTTCATTATCACATAAATATCATTTTCATAATAACCCTCCCCGCATCATACTTTTATAAATAATCATCATTATGATTCTTTAATTATTGGTGTCAAACCAACGTTTTATCGTATAGATGAATTATAACAGACATACCTTTTGATTATCTTCAAACTTGAAGAACTCTTTGTATTGAGACACCTAGTCACGAACCTCTTCCTCCTTGGTTATTGGAAACTCGACTTTGGTGAATCAACCTATCCAGTCCAATATACTTTCACACAATAATTTAGTCTGTTATACATACACGCGTTGAAGTGATTGGTTCGGATTACCAATCAACTTGTTTACATTTCTCATGGAAGATTGAATCGTGTTGTCAATTAATTGTTTATTTCACGCCAGTGGAACTTGAATAATAGTAGTAACAAGGTTTTTGGTGTCCGCGCGTTGCGGCGGGGCTTCTATATAATAAATTTAACCAAAATGTTTGATTGGTTATTGAAAAGTTTATCCACTTACTATAATTTAATCCGAAAGTCATCTCACTTTCCACTCTACACTCGTACGCTTTTACTAAAAAGACACTTGAGACACAAACACATACACATACATGCCGGTAGACACACAGGATAACAACTCAATAGGCTTCATGGATCTAAGTTTTTGTTAATTATTTGACTCTATATGTTTTTCTCTTCAAATTTGGAAGTTGACTTAACCTTTCCAAGAATAAACACTGATACTTCAACTCTCGAAGAAAGTAAACGATAGAATAAGAAACAATTAATAAAAAAAATCAAACACTAATGCATTTAAAAGCGTCTTAACAAACAATTGGAAGACACTACTAAAAACGGAAGCAATTTTTTCCTTAGATGATCACATTGTCAAAGCATAAAAGTTGCTTCAAAAGGTGTAAAAGAAGATATTACCATTGATAATGGCAGTAAGTGATTTGATTTCGGAGATTATAGTAACCGACATTCACGGAGGCACTACAGGGTGAGACGTTTGTCGTTGCTATAGGAGAACTGAGTTGGAGCTAAAACCTAGAAGTAACTACTATATGACTCTAATCAATAAAAGAAGAAATAACTGAAAAGGTACTAAAGTAAAATATATATCCAAGAGTTAAATTGTGAAGTAGAATCAATTGGATAGTAGTTATATCTAAATCCATTCTATTAGTAAATGTTGACCACACCAACTTTAACCAACTAAACTAATATATACAATAACTTGACTTAGAGATTTATGTAAAACTGAGAAACCACACCAACTTTAACCAACTGAACTCACACCAACTTGTTCTGCCAATTCCTAAAGGCTTAAATCCCAAAGCCTTTATGAATATGCAATATTCTCACTAAAAAACTACAAAAAGGCACATGAACAAATTGAAGATGAATAAATTCATGGGACAAATTCAAGACGACTAAATCTAAGAATACAAATTTACCTTGAAATTCAAGTGCAAAATTGGATTAAATAAGACGCAATTGAACACACTTAGGAGTCGCAACAATCAAAGAATATTGTAAAATTAAAATTTTAATGAAATGACCATCATCAAGTTGACTCAATAACACCTAACCTAAATTTGAAAAGGAATTAAGCTTACCTCAACTCATCTGTAATTAGCTTTGTATGTGCCAACCTGGTCTAAAACACCCATTAAGCAAACATAATTTCAAAGTCAGCGATCATAAATAAAAAAAATGTTTATAATAAGGGGATACTCTTCTTACACACAGACTTGCACGTCTATACTTTATATCCGTTTGGTGGTTTCTAAGACGTATTAGGATTGGTCTTTCTTTTTTGTTTTGAGGAGTTTTGCTAGTCATTTTTCAGCCAGGTGTTTTAATGTGGCTTTTTACTATTAATTTCATTTGGATTACGATTACTGATTTTTTTTGTTTGTTGATGAAGATGTATGTTCTTCAATGTGCTCTTTGAAGTGTTTTTCAACGTAATGCTTATTGGAAACGAATTATGTAGTTCATAATCACAAATTAACATATATTACAGACAATTTGGAAATTGTAAGCGACATACCTGTACATTTCTTGCTAAAGAGTGGACTATGTGTAAAGTAAGCCGTAACATTTTTTCACATCACTTCTAAGTGAATCTGTAAAAAAATACAATTCAAATATTCAAAACCGTCCTAGATTAACCCTACCGTTTATACTAAACACATGTAATTTGGGCCACACTTTACAAAGTGAAATTCGATACCAATGTATGGATGACAACTTCAGGGGCATGACACACACATTCATTTCTATCATAAATATAAATATTGTTCACATAAGATTATATACAAAATTAATGATTAATGGTGTAAAATTTTATCAATTTTAGGCAACGGTTAGCAAGAGAATATAATAAACCCATAAATAAAACTAAGTAGGACCTGATAAATTATAAACAGTTTTCGATTTAGGAATAGACTATACACAATACATTTTGCAGAATTCACTTCATTCGGTTGATCCCTCTTGCAGCCACTTAGATTACAACTGGTGAAAGCACTAATAATTAGTAATGAAGCAAAAACTCATCAACATAAGTTAGGTTCAAGATTTGTATCTCTATTTTACAAACCGGAAGTTTAAAACTCTTAAATCGAACCAAATTGTTTAGAAACATAGGTTTACAAACAGGGGAACGCCCTAGTTAGTAGATATGAAGCAAGAATATATCACTATAAGTTAGGTTCCAGATTTACCTCTTTATTCTACTAACTGAAAGCTCAAAAATTCTTACTCAAATTGATGATCGGTGAACTGGAGAAGTACTTGTATAGATTTCTTGGTTGAATGAAATTGAAGCCGTGCATCTATATATAAATAATAGTAATCGAAGATCTATAAAGAACTGTAACAAATGTGAAGAAGAAATGAAGAAGAATAAGGGGTCACCTTCGATAATGGCGGCGACACAGGTGCAGGGCACGATGGCCTCGGATAATGCCAGATGGGTTGTCGTTGGTAGCAGCGGATATGGCCGAATGAGATGTGGAATATGGCGACCAGCGAGAGCGTGAAGCAATGGATGAAGTAGATCGATAGACTGGAAGAAATGGGGTAAAAGAGTGGAGAGTTTGGTACGGAGACGATGGCTTTTGTACTGTATATCCAAAACCACACGGCAATGTAGAGTCATAATGACATAATGTACTAACCACACACGTATGGTCTATGGTACTATGGTGCTTGACTTTCTATCCAAAAGGAAGGGAAATTTTACAAAAAAAGAAAAAGCACTACACGTATCGAACCTTAGCCATTATGCTGGACCAAGTCTTATCCGCTATGTCTGCCTGATATAATATCTATTACTTTAATACTTATACGTAATATAGGAATCCATATGAGTCTACTGTCCATCCACAATACCATTTTGCATTGCAAAATGTCAATATGTAAATGTCTTCTGGTGATAAAAGTTGTTGTATTGTCATCTAACACTGCAATCTAGTAGTCAGCCTGCACATATATGTAACACCCTCATATCCGGTCTAGATTAATTAAGGTAATTAATTATTAAGCTTTAGATTTACAATTAGTTAACTGAAATTAATTGTTATTAATTGTTTATTATTATGTGATTAATTGATTAATTGGAATACTGTTAATTAATTAGAATGTGAGTTAGTGGAGTTAATAGGTGTCATTGGTGATGACACATATACACAATTCTTATCACTCCAGAATCGGTATGCCACTGGTTGAATTTGCCTACAACAATTCTTATCACTCCAGTATCGGTATGCCTCCGTATGAAATGTTATATGGGTGTCCTTGTAGAACTCCGACCTGTTGGTTAGAGGCTGGGGAAAAGCAATTTGCAGGACCTGATATAGTACAGATGACGGCTGACAAGGTAGCAGTTGCCCGAGAAAAGTTGAAAGCTGCAAGAGATCGACAAAAAATGTATGATGATCCGCGTCGTCAACCAGTATCGTTTGTTGAAGGAGAGAAAGTTTATTTAAAGGTATCTCCGTGGAAAGGTGTTATTCGTTTTGGAAAACGCGGGAAGTTGGCTCCCCGTTACATAGGTCCTTTCAGAATCAGACGAGTAGTTAATGATCAGACAGTTGCTTTAGATCTACCGGATGAATTGACGGGTATCATGACACTTTCAATGTGTGTTATCTGAGAAAGTGTAATGTAGAAGATCAGACTCAGATTCTTCCGATACAAGATCTTCGGGTGGATACAGATTAGAGGCTTATCGAATAACCAGTTGAGTTACTTGATCGTAAGGTAACAAAGCTGAGGAAGAAACAAATACCGATAGTCTTGGTAAAGTGGAAGCACAGTTTAGGTTCTGATTTAACTTGGGAAACCGAAGCTGATATGAGGAGTCGTTATCCTTCTCTGTTCGAGTGCGAAGAGATTCCGAGGACGGAATCTTTTTAAGGGGGGTAGATTTGTAACACCCTCATATCCGGTCTAGATTAATTAAGGTAATTAATTATTAAGCTTGAGATTTATAATTAGTTAAGTGAAATTAATTGTTATTAATTGTTTATTATTATGTGATTAATTGATTAATTGGAATACTGTTAATTAATTAGAATGTGAGTTAGTGGAGTTAATAGGTGTCATTGGTGATGACACATATACACCAAACCACTATCACAATTGCATGCTTTATCCAAAATTGAAAGTGTGTGTGTGTTGGTGTGCTCTCGGCCAAGAAGAAGAACGAGAACAAGAAATCATCTTCAACTTTCTGATTTTGAATTTTTGTTTTGAATTCTGAAGTATCAATCCTGAAGGTTAGTATAATTGTTTTAATTTGATGTTTACATTCGGATTTATGGGAATTGTATGAATTCCGAATGATGCTTGATGAATTAATTGATGATAGGATGATTGCATGTTAGAAAATTATGTGAATTTATGTTCATTATATGCTTAGAATGATTTCTGGATTATATGTATGAGTATAAACAGTTTAGAATTGAAGTTATAATCAAACTGTTCGAAAACTTTGAATCATCCGGAATTAAGGACTTTGAATCATGCGGATTTGGTGAATTCCGCATAAGGTTATTCGGAACTGAGGTTTAATCTGTACAATTTGATAAGGAATTACATTAGATTCCGAATAGAAGAACCTTGCTCTAACACTTTATTCGGAATTACATTTGATCGGAATTGAACATCATCCGGAATTGAATTTGTGCCTTTACTAGGAATTTCATTATTCGGAATTACACTATTCGGAATTTGACCATTTGCTCGGAATTGGCCTTAGCTCGGAATGGAACTAAGTATTAATCGGAATTGAACCTTTATTCGGAATTAGACTTCATTCGGTATTGGATTTATGCGGAATTTGCTAATTATCCGTAATTGAGAAAAAAATCCGAATGTTAACCGGAATTGATGTAAAACCGCATGATTTGCCTTTGCTTATTCGGAAAGGAGGCATTGTATTCGGAATTATGATAATTCCGCATGTTTTATTCGAAATTTGAGATTTATAGAATTTCTTTAACAATTCGGAATTTTGACATACCGAGTTTCTATATATCTGTGATATATGTGATATGTATAAATACATGTGATGTATGAACAAGTGTATTAATTATAATGAATCAGTATTGGGAGTTATATACTGACTTGTGTTTATATCTTCTCAGAAACTGAGAAGACTCAGTGAATTAGTCAACTGAGTGTGCTCCATCAGTGCAGACTGTGGTGAGTGGATTTATATCTTCGGATATACAGGATACGATATCCTATTTGACTTTATGCTCTTGCTTGAACTGTATACATGTTATTTTGGAGATCAGCGTGAGCTGAGCGGCTGGGCCTGTTGCTTGGGGATTTACAATATCTGATCTTGATGTGCATTTGTTGTACACAAGGGGGCTGGTACTGTTATCCATGTTAGCAGGGCTATCGGTAAACCTTGGTTTTGGCCGACCTTGGTTGTAGGTGGTTGCAACACCGCTGGTTCTCCTGGGATTTATGAACTTTGTGTTTAGGCATGTTGGCCTTGTATATGTTTAGATATTTGTTCCCTCACTTAGCTTTGTGCTAATTCCCCACTAGATTGTTTTGCAGATACTCCGTGGTGAGTTTTTGGATGATAATGACTGGGATTATGGACGGACCATTACTCTGATGTTAAGTTTTGTTTAGAGCATGTTTTGTTTTTAACACTGTAGCAGCATTTTATGTAAATGACAATCAAACAAAAGTTGTATTTATCTTTTGTTTTTAAATCTAAGTATATATAATTTAGCTTCCGCACGTAGTTTCATGATAATTAAAAGTACAGTGTTACATATACCACCGCAATCGTATGTCAAAAGTGTTGGTGAATGTTTTATTGGACTTACGGATTACATAGTACAAATGAAAGCTAAACAAAAAATACTAACAAAGTGTACTCCTTGCTAATTATACATGAAAGGCTTATTATACATCACAAACCCACTAACTTATATTATCATAAAATTGACTTGTCGATTCAGATGGATTACACATGGTATTACACGTGGCATGTTCCGGCTCGTAACATGGTATTATATAACGATGATTTTGTTAATCTTAAAGGTAAGTGTGAGCCTGTTTTTTATTTGTATAGACCTCAGAGTGTATTCATATTCGATTTCAACTACATAAATTCATCATTGTGTAGTATGTTTAGAAAAAACATGCGAAAAGTAATATTAACAACATCAATGTACAAAACATATACTGCTTTATTATTTGTGGATGCTAGCAAATACATTGAAACGAGTCATCTATCCCCGTGCTACGCTGCGAATTAGTATATTCAACGTTTAATTATTTAAAATATAATTTTATTTTCATAAATTATAATTCAAATAACCTATTTAACTAAAAGTAAAGGAAAACCAAAAAATAAAAACTTTAATAAACAACATGTAAAAAAAATTAGGAATTATAATATCAATAATTATTATAAACCTTAGGATTAAAAATATTAATTGTAAATGTTTAAAATAATATAAAAACATATTTCCTTTCACTAAGTCAACATATTTCCTTTCACTAACTCTTCTGCTTCATTCTCATATCCACTAAATGATAACATGTACAATTCAATAATTCTATTTTCTTATATCCTCTTTTTATTTTGACATAAGTCTTAATTTTTATGAGTAAAAGACCGGATAGATATATCTAACAAAAGAATGTAAAACCTTTCAAATAATAGTTAATTAAAATACTTAGTTTAATAACCTAAAACATAAAACTACAGTGTAGTAGCCTTATACAAAAATAAAAAGAATTGCAGTTTTGATAAAAAAATGGGTAAAAAAACAATTGAAGTATTAATGAAAAAATGGGTAAAAAAAATATGGTGAAAGACATTGTTCGAACTTGGGTTGCACGTAACTAACAAATATCTAGCCAATCCACCATTTCAATCATTTGTAATTCTCCCATAAACAAAATATATATACTTTAGAAAAAAAAAAATCTGCGCCATATGGTTTGTATTTATGGCAAAGAGGAGTTTTATGAAAAAACTTAAGTAATATGGTGTCAGGCAGGATCGAACATGGGACCTCCTGCCTTTCCAAAACGCTTGCAAACTATTCTGCCCAAGCTGTTGTATGTTAAAACTCCCAGATCACAATATATATGATAATCCAGGTAGAAAAAGACAAAAATCACTATTCACTTTCCTGCAAATTGTTAGTATATATAATGTATCAAGAGTGGTAATTATACTTCGATACTTGTGTAGTGTAGATATAGCATATAATAAATTTGTCCATGGTAATTGGTTTTTTCCTACAATTTGAATTTGAGTTGTCATAAAAAATCTCCTAATTATATAGCTTTATTACTTAATCCTTTTTTTGGTAAGACACATAAAAATAAGATGGTGATTCGTACACAACAAATATTGTCCATACACAATAATGTCTGCATTATCTACGTGTACTATGTGTTGTAATATGCTTGTACCTGTTGTGTATGGTCAATTTTTGTTGTGTACGAATCGCCTCTCATAAAAATATGACACTACATGAGTAATAAAAATCCTAAATAACCTGAAGTGCGACCTTATAAATAATCTTATACGTTATTTGTTTATAAGAGATACATTGTTTTGTGTATTTCAACAATAAGTGGTATAAAAGAAAGGAGGTTGTTTAATATTTTTTAAGAAAAGAAGCCTTTATCGTATATCCTTAAACCAAGGTTTAGCCCTCGGTTTTTTAGATACAAACAACGGGTAATATAATCACCCAAAAATCCTACATTCTCGTCCAATGGAAAGCACAAAAGAATGACTTCTACTCCCTGGTAGCTCACGAAGAACACATAGTGCAAACACACTCACACTCTTGGTAATAAAACAGCTTAAAAGTGAAGCATGTGCCCTATTGTGCCCAATTTTAGGCTTATATACCTTCATTATCTTCTTTAATTGACAATATTTGTCCCTTGAATAATAAATATAGTAAATATGAATGCCACTTAGTTGCATTAATACTCTACTTTTATTAGTATCACATAGAATACTTTGACATTTTAAAACCGGCTATTACAATGTAAATTATTTATCCAAAACTATATATTACCTCCTATACTAATGTTGTATTTCTCTCTTTGTTTATTTTTTATATAGTTAATTACATAAATGTTCTATGTGATAAGTCACTTATTGCACATATGGTCCTTAAACTTGATTAAGTGCCCAGTTGTCCCAACACTTTGCGTTTTATTTCACTAGTTTGAAAAGACTAAGATGTCTTTACTTTTTTATTCTAAAAGACTATAATAACCTTACTCCGTTATATATCTATTTTTAAATCTAAATTGTTATTATTATTATTATAAAAAAACTAAAACAAACCCCTCACAACCTCGGCCACGGTCTCTCCCATATCTCTTTCACCTCACCCCTTCTCCTCCCTATGTGCGACAATCCTCCCCTTGCCTTCTCCATTTATTTACACCCCTCTCTTATCTTTTTAATGCATACAAGCCACCATCACACTAAGGGATTGTTTGGTGACACTGATTGGGGCTTGAGGCTAGAGCTGGAGCTGGGAATGGGGTTGGAGCTTATTAATTGATAATCCCAAGTCCAAGCCATAAGCTATTTGAAAAAGTTTTATTTTGGAGGCTTATAGGGGATTATGGGGGCTTATGTTTTTAATAAACCCCTTAACCAAACGAGGCTAGAGGGTTGATGATTATAAAAACTAGAATCCCAAACTCTTATAATCTCCTATAAGCCCGTTACCAAATACACCCTAAGTCATCATAACACACAAGCCACCGCCCACCGCCGTATCAATATATCATATTTGACCTCCTTGATGTCCATCACCCGCGTGTAATCAATGCCATAAAAGACCAAAGACTATTCTGATCTATTTCGTTTGTCCCTAATTTTGTACATAATTCTTGGTTTGTGGTACTTCGTTTTTTAATTTTGGTTGATATCTGAATTTCGTACTAATTTTGCTCTTAATCCGTACATAATTTTGGTTTTTGAGAATTGATTATTGATTCTGGTTGTATATTTATTTAATTGCTTATTAATGATATTTAATTAATACTTAACTTTTTAAAATGAATAAAAGTTAAAAAGAAAAAGAGTAAATTAGAAAAAAGGTAGATTGTCTTTTTAAGTACACATGGATCATGTAACAAAATCAAAACAGTAAAATGGTCCATTTTTTCAATTCAACACGTCAAATTCGCCGCCTCCGTCTGTTGAAACATAAAACGATGATCAATTCAAGACACAGGCAAGGATCAACATGGCGAAGCAAAAGGGAACAATTTACTTACACCAATATCAGTGACGGTGGAAGAACACCTTATTTCAGTGTTTCTCATCAATGTCAGCCTACGTACATTAACATTCATCATGTTTTATTTTAGAAATCCCATAATCTATATGAAAAACAATGTCAAATTGTCAATCTGCTTGATATATTAGTTAGGGTTTCTACACTTTAGCGATAATCATATATTCCTAGCTAGTTTCCTACTTTGAGACAATGTCGTTGAAACTTTCTCTTAATTTGACGGGCGTTTTTCATGTTTCTCTAGATCTTTGTTTGATTTATAGTTGGATCAATTAGGTTCATGGTCTGAATGAAGAAGAACGCATTTTGGGTTATAGCTTTATCTGTAGAAAATGGGTAACAACAGCAATTTGCGGATTGTAGGATTCAATTCCCATTCAGAAGTAAGTTTTACTCTTTATCTTGTGTTGAATATAGCTTTCACTTGGTACTTGTTTCTTAATCTAGAACTCGTGTAACTTTGTTTCAAGTTTCTATAGCAAGTAAGATGTCAAATCATGTGCTATAGCCATTAATATTATATCAATGAGGTCATCTTCATAATGTTATCAGTTCTGCACCAAGAACTTCATGTTTCTTCTATAACAAAAGAATTTTTGCAGATGAAATCATCAGATGGGAAGGCAATAATTGAGCTACCAGATGATATCCGGGCTATACCCGTATCAACTGCAAGAAATATGTCTTCCCTAAAAAGCGGGTCAGAAAATTTTGGCACCGACTGTTTTTGGAGAATAATGATAGCCAGTATAAAGACCGCCTTCTTTTCTGATAAAATTAATTTACTCTTACCTTGTGGCCCGTTAGCAATGTTAGTTGATCAATTTAGTCATCGCCAAGTGAGTTGCGTTATTAAGATTCATATCATTTAGCATAAGTAGCAACATATGTACTTTTTTTAGCATTATATCTTTCCATGTGTATGATATCAGGGCTGGGTCTTCTTGTTGAGCTTATTGGGCATCATACCTTTGGCAGAGCGTTTGGGTTGGGCTACCGAGTAATCATCTACACATTAATATCTTCAATAATTTTGTGTGACATCTCTACTTTGTACAAACTTTTTTTCCCGGCGACTATCTTCTTAAAGTGGCCAGATCATCCTATTTAAATATAGTTATATGAACATACTATTGTTCGTCAAAAAATTGATTCTTTTGGTTTCCCGTTACATGTTTCTGAAAAAAAAAAGTAATCACGGGCTGAAAAACGATGTTTGACAACATTTGGGAATCTTATATCCCTTGAAAAAGTTTGTAAACACAACTGTTGACTTACAAACTTGATATCATTGTTCACAAATGTTTTTTCCCGATAAGAACGCAATTTAATAATTGAAATTTGAGCGTGTGTGTGTGTGTGCAGGCAACTGGTTTTCTACACTGGACCGACAGGTTTGTTTTTCAAATGGTAACAGCTATGTGTTCAGATACATACATTTTTTTATCTGAACCACTTTGTTGTCAATAACTATGTTTAGTTTTAACAATGTTAGAGCTAAGTGAAGTCTTTATATTATGTGTATTTAAAAGATTTTGAAATTGCAGTTGGTGGTCTTCTCAATGCCACTTTTGGTAATGCAACAGAGTTAATAATCTCTTTGTTTGCAATGAAGCAAGGAATGTTACGTCTTGTGCAGCATTCATTACTAGGCTCTATTTTGTCCAACATGTTGCTCGTTCTTGGATGTGCATTTTTTGGTGGAGGAATCGCTCATCGTAATATGGAGCAGATGTTTAACAAGGTTAGTTGATTGCCATAGTTCGATTTTGAAGGGGAGCCATTTTTCTTATGAATTGAACAATTGAGTTATATTTCTTATCTCAAGCAGACCAAGTCCAAAAATTTAAGCTATAACTGAAAAGGTTAGCATGTTACACATCAACTAAAGTGTATTTGTAATGCATACAACCTCCTAATCCTTTGATTCAAAATTAATGTTGTTATTGCTACTGTATACTTTGTAATCATATATAATGAATCAAGTATTTATGAAAGCTTAGAAAATATAGGCAAAAATTTTCTTGCAGATCAACCCAACTCGAGACATTGCAAACCTGTACTAAGAAATTACTTGTTTGGCCCAAACCCGTCACACTATGTGTATGACCCACCAATGTTTACACTTGTCGATATATGTGATTGATTATACCTTGAGATTGATTAAACTAAGATTTTATTGTCAGTCAAATGCTGGGATGAACGTTGGATTGCTCTTGATGGCGGTCATGGCCTTGATTTTCCCAACTGTTCTTCATGTCACACACACCGAATTGCATATCGGGACGTCTGTGTTGGCCCTTTCAAGATTTAGCAGTTGTATAATGCTTTTAGCATATGGCATCCATATTATTTTTCAACTGACAAACCTGCCGAAAGATTATGCATTGATTAAAGAGGTTTATGATCACTTTGATAATGACTTATACATACTCACATCCTTCACTGCTTGATTACATTTATAATATATAGGATTGTGCAATATGTTTATATCTAATAATGGTTAAAATATATCAGGATGGTAGATCAAGTGTGGGTGTGGATGGTGAAGAGTCTGCAGAAATATCAAAATGGGAATCAATTATATGGCTTGGCTTTTTGGCTCTTTTCATTTCAGTTCTCTCTAAATATCTGGTCAATGCCATAGAGGTACAAATATTGTTAGTTTGATTTTGAATATAGGGGGAGTTTTATATATATCCTTTAAGAACTTCTTAATTACATATAATATTATTGGGAACTTTAAAATTACATCGATATGCTTCTAAAGCATCTAAACTCTCTTGTATATCCAATTACCTAAATTAATCATATTCAAAGCATAAATTTATTTCCAAGTTTATTTATATATAAAATACCCAATTAAAAACCTAAATTAATTATATTCAAAGCATTCTTGTAATAATGATTACATGTTTCAGGGTGCATCTGTTGCAATGGATATCCCTGTTGCATTTATTAGTGTAATTTTGCTTCCTATTGTTGGAAACGCAGCAGAACATGCAAGTGCTATCATGTTTGCAGTGAAAGACAAACTTGTTAGTGTTTGCTTTCTTTTTCTTTAACTTAATTATGAGATTATTTTTACATAGACTAGTGGATCTTAAATTGAAGGATGATAAGTATCAAATAATCTCTAAAGCAAGGTATTCACTATTCAGTGACATCCATCATGGATTTTCAACCATGTGCTTATGTGTCTGTGTGTAAAGATGTAAGGACCATTTTCTAAACTTTAGTTCATTATTGATTTATGCAGGACATCTCTTTAGAAGTGGCTATTGGATCTTCAACACAAATTTCAATGTTTGTGGTAGGTGATTGTGGTGATTTATGGATTCCCACTTTTATGAATTATGATATTGAGATTCATCAAGTATCTGGTTCATTAAGGCTTTGTTTGTTTTTTTCGAATAAGGTTTTATTTTAAAGAAACGTTTGCGGGCGCGCAGACCTTTCTAATAAGCTTGTTTGTTTTTTCAAAAAAATGTCTACGCATCCGCAGATGTTTCTAATAAGCTTGTTTTTTTTCGCAGACATAAGATAGTGTTCTGTCTTATTTTTGCTTATTTTGAGAAGTTAAAAACTACATCTTTTTTTTCGCATACCTTCTTAGACTTAAGACCTTCTGAACCACATCTTTTCCTGAAGACATGAAATAAGACATATGACATTTATGTCTTCGAAAACAAACAACACCTTAGTAATGCTAATGTCATATGCTTAGATGATCACAAATAAAAAATTTCTGGTATCCTTGCCAATTAGTTATTTAGCATGCATGTTAGAAACTATGACAAGTGTCATGTACATTAGCCAAAAATGTTCCTCACTATCTACGTATTCAAACTAGTAACTTCATGTTTTTGTTGTCTTGCATTTGCAGATGCCTTTTTGTGTGGTTGTTGGGTGGATCATTGGACGTCCGATGGACCTTGATTTTGAACTTTTTGAGACCTCCACTCTTTTTATGACTGTTTTGGTAGTAGCCTTCATGTTGCAGGTTCACTTGTTAGTTAGTTGCTCTTAAATACCTACCCTTGAATACGATCAACTTCTTTTTCACGCGGCAAAAAGAGTTCTTGAAATTAGGATTTATATTTCAACACACCGGCTTATATTTTGCAGCTAAAGTTCATTCCATATGTGCAGGAGGGAACATCGAATTACATCAAGGGACTAATGCTCTTGTTTTGTTATATGATCGTGGCTGCAAGTTTCTTTGTACATATAGATCCTGCATCTATTCGTGAGTTATACCCCTCATTGCATTTGTATGGACATATAACGTGTTTTATTACTAAATTGTTTGTTTTCTGTTATTTCTGGTTTTGCATAAGATAACCCTCAATATCCATAGTTGTAGAGTTACATATCACATTCCCGCCGGTGCACTTAGGATACATGACATCTGAGAAGAGTGCTTTGCTACACCATTAAAAAGCTATCAAAATCACAATCTTTATCCATAAAATCAGGTCTGACTCGAGTGAATGTAGAGTTTCAGTTTGACCTCATGATTGCGAGTTTCCTATAAATTGTATGCGTATAAATGTATAATAACCAACTTACTATTCTATTAAAGTATGTAGGGGAGAGTATTGATCTGTCATACTTGCCCCTAAAAGTATATAACTTACAAAAACATAAGAATTTTCAATATAGTCCATACTTAATTCATAGTCATAAGGGACTAATTTTTGCCTTTGGATCAATAACGTCAATGATTCAGATTGCATTTTAAATTTTTTGGCGGAGGGGCATTTCATAATTCACAATATTAACATTTTAGAACTATGTTTTTATATGGACTTTATTAAACACAACTCTATAAAAACAAAATATAAATTAATAATTTGTTATCCGTAAGTGATTCTTACCTTAAGCCATATATACTTTATTTACACCTTAAATAATAATAAATAATAAAATAAATAAATAAATTTAGTAATAATAATAGTAATAATAATAACAACAATAATTAACTTTGTATGCTAGTTTGTATGTATATAGAAAAGTTCAATTGAAAACTGTTTTTCGTATAAAAAATGTTTGTGACACTATCTAATGGAGTTATTTTTGGTCGTTTATTTATTTAACCAACCGTGAATTGCGTCAGGGTGAGTCGTCATTAATTTGTGAGGCTTGATTTTTCTAAAATACCCCTTATAATGTGTCACTAATGAGTCATTAATGAACCATTATTGAGCCGCTAAAATTTTTTAGCCATTGATTAATTTTATTCAAAAATTAAAATTGGTTTTCGCAGTTCTCATACGAAAAATAGGTCCCATTTGAACCCCCTACATATAAATTAAATAATGAAAACTTAAAGGCAATATTCGTCTCTTCATTAGTCGGAGGTCGTTCGAAAAGCAACCTCTCAATTGTGGGTAAATATATAATTGTCTACATATTACCTCTCTAATGCACTGCTTTCACGGAGTTGGATATTACCGTTGTTTTAAAATGTTAACATGTTTGTAAATCAGTTCTTATCCCTTATTTGTTTATTTTTGAATGAAACATCATCATCATTCGTCATCATTATCTCCATCACCAAATATCAGCACAAACATAAAAGCACTATCCAATTCGAAAATAACCTTATAACACAAAACAAGTTTAGTTTGCAGTCCAAATTGTCATCAATAGATTTGTAAAATAAAAGAGAACTCAAAATTGCATTTGACATGCAAAAAGTAAAAGCCTAAACCCCAAAAGTCCCGATTCTAAAATATAAACATGAATTCTCTAAGGTCCCGTTTGGTTTACCGGAATTGGTTGAAATTGGCCAGAATTAGAATTGACAATTCCTAAATCGTACTCTTGTTTGGTTCACAAAATTCTAAGAATTAAAATTCTGAAATTCCCCCAAATCCACAATTAAAGGATTTGACAATTTCATCTATAATCCAAAGGATTTAAAAAACTTTCCACTGGATTTCACATATACGCTCAAACTTATACTGTAACACCACTATTCTAAAATAGCTTTTAAAAATTAGTTTGCTACTGATTAGCACTCTAAAACATCAGAGTTTACGGAAAACAAGCTTACATCACTTTAATGCTAACAGCTTCATAAAAAGTAGTGTTAAAAGTACTCTTTTCAAAAGCTTGGAGCTATCCAACTCTTCAAAGCACTGAGTCCTTACCCTCGCTGGAATCTGGTTACCTGCATGCACAACATACTAAAATGTAAGCTTTTGCTTAGTGAGCATACTAATTGAACTGAATATAAACATATATAGCTTAAATGAACTCTTTTCAGGATGTCTCACATCCAAGCTTAATACCTGCAAAATTGTTCAAACTGTTAACTGGTCCAGGAATAGAACCACACCTCGGTGTAATTCAACCCCTGACACTTTACTTGGGTATAAGGATCTCAATATACCCCATCTCTGTCTGTAATGCTATAACTGGGTGCTACCGTACCTTTAAACAATAATCTTAACCCATTACATAAACGTATCATAACACATATATCATACTATTCACCTTGTGCATATATGCATACTGAATATACTCAAATATTACAACATAGTGTTACTGAACCTTTACTTAATCAAATCACATATCAAACATACAATTGATATACTATTCACTTAAAGCACATATGTATGCTAATCTGATTAAAGGTAAGTACACTCACCTTAGCAGCAGTTAATAATACACTTCTATGACAAAGGTGGCAGTCTCTTATTGCCTACAAGCAATAAACAAGTACCTCATTAACTTCTAAGTGTTGCTGCAAAGAATCTGTTTGACTAGCAAAAGTTTAACTGAAAACTACCTCCTACGGCCGCAGAGGAAATACCCTACGCTCGCAGGAGACAAAATCACCAAAAACTCTAAAACACCTTCCTACGGCCGCAGGAACCAAAACAACCAAAACCCCCTAAACATGTTCCTATGCCCGCAGGGAATAATCCCTACGGTCGTAGGGACAGTCGGCACAGTAAACTTCATGCTCTGTTCGAAAACAGCAGCATAATCTCCACTTTTAACACTCAAAACTTGGTTAAACACAGATTCAACTATACAAACTAGTTCTATATCATTACTACTAACATTCTTGCATTAACCATGACACAAAACAACACTAAAATTCAAGAATCAAACTACAAAACATGGATTCAACCCATGAACCCATTTCTTGACATAAACCTCACTTTAAATCATCAACACATACCTATTGTTATAGGAACACTATGAACTCAATTTCAAATGATAATATTCATTTCTAAGCTTGAAATCAAAGTCCAAAATAGAGAGAAAGTGTGTGTACGTGATAGTGTTCTTGGTTTCTGGGGTTTTGACCTCAATGGTCAAATATAAGAACATAAATATAAGACACTTTCACTAATTGACACAATTGGTCCATGAACTTCTAAACTTTCCTGAATTTACAATTCAGCCCCTCAACTTATTGCTACACAATCATAATTCACATATTCACATAATGGCAACTCGCTAAACATACAAAACACTTAACACATTACTTGATATAAACTCATATCTAGAAACTTACAAACTTTGGGACGTTACATATATGCATTCACAGTCGACCTCGCTAACGATCTCTGCTGGAAACATCAACGATACCTCCGCGAACCAAACACACGAAGGAACCAATTCCATTACAATCCTTCCAATTCCAATTCCTTCCAATTCCAATTTCTTAACGAATTCCAATTCAGGTCAATTTCATTCCGCGAACCAAACGGGGCCCAAAGGTATGTCTTGATATAATACAAAACATTGAACATGAATTTGTAATTTCCCGATTGAAATAATATGTAAATAAAAGATGAACCAATTACGTAAATAAGCAACTTATGAGAATTACATACTCAAATAAGTATGAAATACTTTAAATTTTGAATTTGAGCATGGAAATCGTTGAAGGAGGTCGGCGACCAATACAGTAAGTAACATTTGACAACAAATATTAATTTACTTTTACCTGTGTAGGTCCATCGGTGATATGAGTTGTACTTTGACGAGATGGGGACCTCGTGCTTTGTTCTTTCAGTGACATAGGGGAATGGACTAAACAAACATTTGAAGATCGTGACCCATGGCAACATTTGGTTCCTCGACGAGATGGACCCGATCGACGATGCTCAAATCAGTAAATTTTGTAACTTCCATACTTTTGTGTACTTATTATATTTGCCTTTTTTACAAAGGACTCATAAAAGATTTCGGGTCAAATTTGTATACTCATATGAGTAGGAGGGGTTGTAAGTTGTAACCGAGTATAAGTTCGAAGGGGATACTAGAACGGCTGAGATCGCTCCTAGCGAAATAGATATCTATCTACCTTTGTAGCTGTCATCTAGGTCTGAAAGTGTTCAGCCAAATGTAAGTTCGAAACCCTAACACGAACACAAAGAATCATAATATCGTCTATCTCGCTATTTATCAGTCTCAGATTTGGTAAATCGACCGTTTCTGATCGGTATTTTGTTCCGTAAAGGCGTGAATTGCTGTAGTACGTTTTCGTGATTATCGATTTCGAACAATAATGGTTAGTTCTTTTCTCTCTTGTTGATTCACAGTTTTTACTGTTCATAGTTTTAGGGTCAATGAAGACAATAGTATCTGTTATGTCTCCTGTAAGTGCGATCTGATTTGGTTCAATCTTATATTCCAATTATATCTGATAAAAACCCTTGACAAGTCAATATACAGATAGAAGCACAGAGACGAGCTCTTCATAGTTGCATAATACTTTATATCGTTTAAAACGCAGTTTACTTAGTACTTTGGAAATGAAGAATAGTAATTGAATGGGTCACTTGTGGCTTTACAGTTGATATAAATCTTGAATTTTGAGAAACTTGTATATCTTTCTTCTTTGGATAGAGGAGTAAGAGCTCTTTCAGGTTATATGAATCGATAATGAACTGAGTACTATATGTTTTTGTTTAAACTGTGGTTGACTGAAGGGCTGGATGCAAGTATCTTGATATTGTTTTAAATACTTAGTGAGTATTACTAATATGACTTCTTTGCTATACAGAGTTCAAGAGGGGGCCGGGACAGACCGAGGAGAGACTACCATGTGAGATCAGAAGAGAAAAGTCATCATGGTAGAAGCACTGCACCCCCTTCTAGACATCTCTGGGTTGGGAATCTGTCTCATACATTAACTGAGCGTGCATTGAGCAATCACTTTAGACAGTTCGGGGAGCTCGAGAGTGTAGCATTTCAACCTGGTCGTAGCTATGCCTTCATCAATTTTATTGATGACAGCGCAGCTTTTGCAGCAATTGAAGCGCTTCAAGGGTTCATTCTTGCGGGGAATCCAGTTAGAATTGAGTTTACAAAGGCGGTTAGTCTTGTTAACCCATGTCTGCTCCATAGTTTCTGTATGTGTACACTCTTTCCGCCAAAGCAATATCTCATTATGACTTGTGCTAACCGATGCCCAAATAAGCAATGATGTGATGAATGCCACTGTACACGAACTGTTTCCATGTTCTGGGTTCTGCACAGGATTTGAGTTTTCATCATGCAATCACACAACAAAAAATAATAATAAATAAAAGAAAAAAAGAAAAAAAGAAAAGAAAAAGAAAGAAAGAAAAGAAAGACTAACCACTAAGTTAATTCAGTAGGGACTAGGGAGTGAAATTATCATGCATGCTGATAATAATTTATCAACCGACAGAAGTGCTACTGGTTCAATTTGAATACCCTGGGTTCCCAGAGGCTTAGTCAAGAGGTTAAGCCTTGTCTAAAGTTAAATCACACATAAAATAAAGTTCACGTCTAAAAGTGCAGTCTGCTACAAATGTTATAGTGTGTGTCATGCAACTTTCACATCTTCTCCCATCAGCACTGCATCATTGATTCATTGGTTCAATTAGAGAATCAATTTTCACAAGCATAAACTATAAAAGTTATAACATAATCACTTGTAGATCATCCAACTCGCATATCATAATGTGATCCACCTATGCTCGTCCAACTAGGGTGCATTTTGACACCCACACACACACATAAGGTGGGTTGTATTAACAAAGAGGGTCCACATCACCATTATGTGATTTGTATGCAATCAATTGCCTTGACTCTGGGTACCATATCAGGCTATATGCTATCCATTGATTGCTAAATAACTTCTGCTTAAGGAGGCATGCCTAGGCGCTGCTATATCAAAACAGAAGTGCAAATACCATGAACAAATTACTAAAAAGAAAGGGGTAATGTTGGCTATTAAGCTGCCAGAATAGCAGAACCAGATATTATAAACAAAGTAAACCCATTAAATCTCATGACTCTTCCAAATGTTCACTTTCCAAATGACATCATTCTTATCACAAATACCAAGAAATTCATTAGCACAAGGTGAGCCACTGGCTTCTAATAGTGACTGCTAGATATTGAAAACCAATTAAACTATTATAATCTTATGAACTCTACAAAATATTCACTTTCCTACTGAGATAAATCATTTGCTCTGAAAAATGTGTATCTAGCTCAAAATACCATGCTTAGGAAAAATCATTTACTCATGAGTGGCCCCCAATGTTCTTTTGGGTCTTAACCTTGAGCAAAGGCATCCAGATGCAATTGCTTTCCTACAGAAATGGTCGCTCCAAATGCTATTAGCCAGGTTTTCTGCATCAAATGGGTTATGTCAAAACCCGAAACATGGCTGGTAGAACACTATTAGGCTGCAGTGCTAAATTTAGCAGTTATTAATTTTGTATCTCAATGAGAAGTACATATCAGTTATGCCAACTCAATATCGGATTGCTGAACTCAACATTTCTTAATTAAGCCTCAATTTGAGGGTTTCAGTTACAAAAGCATTTCACATTTCCAACCACTTTGTGTCCACATTTCAAGAAACTGAACCAACTAGGACTTGTCCTAATGGTACCTGGGTTTTACAACATCCTCAAGATCTTGGGTTCAAGTCTTGGGGATGGTGGTTTTCTTAAAAAAATGGTGGAGGTATTATTCCTCATAGTGGAGATAACGGAGGAGGGTTTAATCCCTCATGGTGGGTGGCTTGGGGTTCACATACTGCCCGTATGGATGTCACTGCGGCCTTGCCCACTAAATTTCGCTGTTCAAAAAAAAAAGAAAAAAGAAACTGAGATGGTAGCCACTTTACATAAGATTAATTAGGCCCAGAAACAAACATCGTTCTTTTAGCTGCACAATTTTTTTGACAGTAATAGGTTGTTCGCCTATGTCTCTGTTCATGGAGATAAATACTTTGCTGTATATCTACACACTGAAATTAGTTATTGAGATTTCTGCTTGAAGACAGCCCTGTAAGGAAGAAACTGGCCCTCCATGACTACACACACACACACAATGTGTAGGATAAGTAGAACCATTTATATGTGCGTTGGTGCAAACTGGTGTGCACAGAAGGTTGCCAATGTTATCAAGCTGAGTTGAGCCACTATGCATCCTTCGGTCCTTCCATGTTCTATCTTTTTGCATACCAATGAGACAATGATGAGGGGTGACACTTGAAAGCCTGCAAGATTTTGCAAATGTTGAGTAAAGCACATGTCACCAATTAACTCATGTACAATCTCCTTACAGAATTTGCAGTCATATTCTTGTCAAACTTGTGGAATTAATATCAATATAGGAGTTAATAGGTGGTAAACAAATGAAAATAGAAGTCCTGGAGAAGATGCATAGCAGATTTTGATAGCAGAAAACTGTATCTTAATAGTTATAATATATATAGGCTCATTTTCATAAAGTAAATAAAGTTAGTGATCCACAGCTTCTGCTATGGTGGAAGTATTCCATGTGAATCAATGAAAAAAATCAGTCACAGGCATTAATTTTGCCTCTAGTTACAAAATTCTATCATTAGTGTTCAATGAAAAACGGATTGTCAATTGAATATGGATCAAATTTTCTCTCACAATCAATGTAATAGTTGAGACAAGTCAAAGCTGTATATGAACTGAATATGATTCAGATAAACTCGTAGACCATCTGGACTTGAGATGAAAATTTGTGTCCTACAACATTACTCATGTTATTACCAGGAAAATTCCATTTTAAAACCTGCAAAACTGTTGCATTCTAGCTTTCTGAAAATTGGCCCAATAGGAAGGCATAATTTTATCAAAAAAGTTGCTGAATCTGTTGCATCTGACATATCAGGAGAAGTCATCACTTGATGAAAACCACTTGCGCCCTCGAGGTGAGCGTGAACCCCGTTCTTCAGCAAGAGGATCTCCATTCCCTCCTCAAAGGGACTCTAGACCCCGCCATGTCACTTCTGACCCAATTTATCACGACGAGAATCCTAAACTAAATGCAGAAGAACAACCCAGTGAGGTCTTATGGGTCGGTTTCCCACAGTCATTAAAAGTAGATGAAGACAGTTTATGGAATGCCTTCTCCCCATTTGGCGAGATTGAAAAAATCTCTGCATTTCCTGGTCGAACTTATGCCTTTGTCAGATACAAACATCTCAACTCTGCCTGCAGGGCAATAGACAATTTGCAGGGAAAATTATTCAATAATCCCAGAGTACATATCTGTTTTGCAAGGAATGATTCTGGACCATCTAACAATTCCTCAAGAAACTTAGTCAATGACCCTCCCTCTCCCAGGGGCAGACAATATGGGCGCCATGATAGATACCATGAGACAGAGCGTCCCAGAAGATCCCCTCGATTCAATGAGCCTGATGATGCATTTGACAGAAAAGGTAACAGACATATGGGTAGGAATGCCCCGTTCGAACAACCGAGGTTCCAAGAAGTGGAACCCGATATAGGGAACATATATGGACGAAAAAGTCCAAGGAATAGAGGGGCTGTTTTCCCACCCCAGGAATTCCGACACCAAGGCCCGTTATATGATGACGAATGGGATTTGCCAGAAGATGCCTTTGTTTATCATGGTGCAAAGAAACTTAAGAGTAGTTTGATTCCTCCTGAACCTGAGCTTCCTGAGTATCCTTTCTCTGAATCTGAACAAGTGAAACATGTTCTCCCCAGGCCACCCGAGTATTCTCATCATGACATGGTTGATAATAACTTGGGACATTTTGGATATCATAAGCCAATACCTGATCCAACTGTTAACATCCCTCAACCTTATGTTGAACGGGGGAATCCTCGAAATGCGTCATTTCAGACTTCATTGCCTGTTGAATGGAAAAGACCGACTCCTGAACCTGCTGCAAAAGGAGGAGAGTGGAAATGGGAAGGAATTATAGCAAAGGGAGGGACATCAATCTGTCGTGCTCGTTGTTTTCCTGTTGGAAAAGTACTGGACATGATTTTGTAAGTTTGTAACATCTTTTGTCTTTGAAATACGCAAACTTTGGACGGATTTTAACCTGTTGATTTGCTAATCAGTTTTTTTATTTGAGTTAATACATAACCAAAAATGATCTTCTGTCAAAATTGCCATATATTATACAAAAAAACAAAAAATCACTTGCTTTAACTTGCAGAAATGAATTATTTGCATGAACCATGTTGATATGCAGGCCTGACTTCTTGGACTGCACTGCCAGGACTAGTTTAGATATGCTAGCAAAACATTACTATCAAGCTGCTAGTTCTTGGGTTGTATTCTTTGTTCCTGAAAGTGATGCTGATATGGGGTTTTACAATGAATTCATGAACTATTTGGGAGAAAAGCAGCGTGCTGCAGTGGCTAAACTTGATGACAAAACCACCTTATTTCTTGTACCACCTTCAGATTTCTCTGAGAAAATACTCAAAGTACCCGGGAAACTTAGCATCTCTGGTGTCATTCTGAGATTAGAGCAACCGTCGTCTTCTAGTGTCGAGGCTCTTCCACCACCCCCTCAGCCTCAGCATCAGCCTCAACCTCATCCCCAATCTCAACCTTATTCACAACCTCAACCTGATCTGTATCACGTGGCTTCTCCTCATGGAGAAGCTTCAAGAACATCATTTGCATCGCCTTCCGGACCTTATCCAATGGTTCAGCCATTTCAAAATCTTGGAAAGCCTAGACCTAATTCATCTTTACCAGGGCTACCTCCTGGTCCAGTACCATTTCATGTGAACAGGAACATGGTTGAACCCGTTGTTGAAAACACACAGGATCATCTGCACCACCAACACCACAATCTAATCTCAGGTGGTAGAAGTTTAGCACAACCATCAAGAGGTGGTGGTGGGGATTTCATGATTCCACCATCCAATGGCAATGATTCTGTCAGTTTAAATAATTACAGACCTGGTAGTCCTAACATTATGCCGCCACAATATGGTGGTCATCCAATTCAAGAAGCAGGCGGCATTCAACCAGATCAACTTGCGCAATTGGCCTCTTATCTTGGGAACTCTAGGCAATCGGCAAGTGGTGTTTCAGCAGGTGAAGAGTTTAGGCAACCCAGCAATACAATGAGTTCTGATTACAATAATAATAATAACAATGCTTATAGAATGCCACAAACGCTTCCTTCACCGAGTTTACAGATACCCTCTGAGCATTATCCAGCATCACAGTACCGCCAAGTGCAACAATTCCAGCAGCAACACCAGCAACAAGTTGCACCAATTGCTCAAAGGGAAGTTTCAAGCAGTGTTCAAGGAAATGCACAGGAAGAAGCAGATGCAGATCCACAGAAACGACTACAGGCGACATTAGAGTTGGCTGCTACTCTTCTCAAGCAGATCCAACAAGGGAAAACCTAATAGCATTCTGGATGTGAAACTTTTTAATTTCTCTCTTCCCCCTCCTACCCTGTTTGAAGTTTAATGCCTTAAGTCATTGCCTAGTTTTTCCAGCTCTGAAACTCTTCTGGATGCAGACATGTAGTTCTTTGTGTGCCAACAATTGCTCTTATACTTTTATGCAGTTTGAATATAAATTTGGCAACTTTCACTCCATTGAGTATTTGACTCGTTACATGAAATTATAACAGAAAGCAACCTACTTACTCATAAATGAGTCGATTCTATGTGATTGTTGTCAATCTTTGCTGCTTCATGATGTCTGGTTTGTGGTTTTGGTGGTTGTTTTGATCCTTGTTTTAACATCTGATCTAAAGTTGTTTTCCTTCAATTTGGTATGTGGTTTGCGATCACACGGCTTGGTAGGCTTCTAACTAATGATGGCTTGAAAATAAGAAGTTACTTGAACTCAAAATCCTCCCAGAAGGCAGAGACTGAAAAGGCAAGATTTATCATTTTATCTAACCTTTTTACGAGCGAATACATGTCGTTGTGTTCTTGTTTCATTCGAAATATATGCACAAACATCAACTTACTATTAAAAGGAGGAAAAGACAACATGCAAATATACTTAATATTACATGAATTGCGTACATTTAAATCTGAGAAAGTGAGTCCTTTTTTCGGTTAAGTTATAGATTCATGTTATGTGGCATCATTTTGCATGATAACATCATCAACAAATACTGATATATAATTTAGAAACTCAAAAAATCTAAGATTGTGAGTTTCTGCTATGTCACAGACATATGAACCCTTCAGATGTGATATACTTCTTGTATAGATGTATCAAAATTATACAAGCTGGCAGCATACAGTTTCCCTCAAAATACCCAGAAATCAACTATAGATCTGTAAGTTTAATCGTCTTAACCATAACGAGTGTAGAATCATATGATAAACATCATATCTTTTCGCTGGATTATTCACCAAAAAATGGTGTTGTACCCTCTTAACATTTTCCTGCAACCTTGTATACTTTTCATCCGATATTCCCAACAAAATCGTCTTTAAGTCGGGTATTTCACTCACCGACACTTGGACAGAAAATGCATCCCAGTTGAGAACATCACTAAATGGTAGAACATAATGCTGAGAAATCAAAACAGGCACACACTCAGCATAGATTGCCTCCACTATTCGCGGGCTAGCCACTTCGAATCCACTAGGACATAAGCAAAATCTGGCCGTTCTCATCATTTCATGATACGAGATATTACTAGGGACTCTATTGAATACCTGTATGTCTTCATCTTTACCTTTCCAGTGCTGGAAAAGCAGTGGCCTGATCTTGCCATGATATTGACTGCCTGCAAAGAATGCCAGGGCTGTCCGGTTAGATGCTGGTAGACCTCCAGTAATCGTGGTGGTCTCGCCTCTGTGAAGATTGATTTCTGGAATTGATGCATCTTTTCTTGGATTGAAAAACTCTGTGGTATTTGCATTGCATAGTAATCTTATTGAAGTGAAATATAATGAATGAACATACCATGTTGCTCTAGGCCCCTGTATCATCATCATATATAATAATCACTAATTGATCATAATAACTCCTTTGTTTTAGCTCACTAGGGTTTGAGTAATTACCTACCCAATCATGGCAAGAAAGCATGAAATGGTCGGATCCAAGGCTTCGGTTCCAATAAGGGTACCTTGACGAAATTGTGTGCACGTAATCACCGATAACACGCTCTAGGACGGCTTTATCACGAATAACTGGATCAAAAAGGTTATCGAGGATCATGACGACACTAAATGGGAGCAAATAAACATGAGCTTGATCTGGATCGGATATCCGGAAATGAGGGTCATTCTCAATGAAGTTTAGAAATACTCCTTCCATGGAGTAAATGTCTGTGGTAGGGCCTGTGTGAAATAAGGGCGGTTCTCCTTCTTCATAGATGTATACTTTGAACAACTTCTCCATTAGCAAGTAACTCCTGCAAAAGTCACAAGGCCTAAATTAAAACCCATAAATTGTATTTTGTAAAATTTTCTATACTTTATGAAATTATCTAAGTTCATAGCTATTAACAAAGATTTATTAGCCAATATATGACATTTAATATATATGATGTGAAATATTGAATACCAGAAAACTATATGAATGTTTTCAATATAGATAGAATCAATGAGGGTGGAATAATATGCATTGTAGAATGGATATTGCATCCGAACAAGAGTTTGAAGTATTCATGCTCTATGTTGTGTAGGATAAAAGAGAAAAGGAGGATGTAAGTCAAGGTAAGATGGTTAAAGTGGAGAGCTAGTAAATGAGTCGTGTGACAACAAAGTTTCACTAAAGTTAGTAGGAAAAATTATATAGGATTGCAAACTTGTAGTTCAGCTATGTTATACGTGTGACAGTGAGCCGTTGATATGTTTTATATTTATACATACTCACACTGAGTTGTGTTCAATATAGTCCATATAAAAAACATAGTCTTAAATTTTAATATTTTATCACATGTGATTCAATATAAAATCACATGTGATTCACTATACAATCACATGTGATAGTAAAATCATTACATGTTAATTACGAAAATGTCACTCCGCCCAAATTTTTAAAATTCAATCTGGATCATTGATGAAGCTGATCCAAGGGCTAAGGTTAGTTCCTTGAAACTATACAATAAGTATGGACTATATTAAACATTTCTCTCCACACACTATAAACATAATGACACTTTTTACGTAGAATTAGAATAAGTCTTCTTATGCACGATTACAAGATGCGCAGTACTTAAACAAACAACCTAAATAAACGGATCAACCATTTTAATAGTTTTGATAATAAAATAAAAAGGTTACTCAATTAGAAGGCTTCCTCATTATATTATAATAACAATATAATAAAGTAAATATAATAAAATAATTTTAAAGCAATAATTAATTTGACAATTTTTTAAAATCTTTATTTAATAAATAAATTTAATTACTTAATCTTGATAATTATTAATGATATTTCATGTATATCCTTTTTAAACCTTAGAATATTAAATTTGATCATCTTAATTTACAAAGATCATATTTATTCTTTATAATATTTTAAAATATTATATTCAACTAAATTATTAATTTTATCATTTTATAATATTTTATAATTATTATAAATTTTTTAGTTATGATTAATAAAGACTTAACCTTATTGCCATAACAATCATGATCGATGACTTGTACAAGAAATACAACCATGTCACTTCGTATCATTATGCCTCGTTTCTACCATAACAACTGACTTAGACTTCATGTCCACACATCCATCGTTGATCTGGGTGTTGACGCCTTCTTTCACCATTTTTTAAAGTTTTCACTCCAGTCATGTTTTATAAAAATTTAATATTATATTATTAATTTTTAATATTAATCATGTTTTAACCAACTCGAGTATATAAAAAAAGGAGACCCATTTAATTTATTATAATACGACTTTATACCATGTCTAAATGTTAGATTTTGGGAGGAAGAATATATTCTGAAATCGTATGTAAACCTTGAATGCTTGAAGGATCATGTAAACATTATCATTATCTGAATATGTATTTTGACCCTATGCCTGAGTTGCACGAAATCCAGATTATGGGGATAATCATTCAAGAAACAGATCGTATCAAGGCACTGATAGGAAACAACAAAGTAGATGTTTATATACAATTTGAAATCTTACGATACCAAAGATAAGATCAATTAGTTTAAAAGACTGATTCTATCTCATAAGTAAGGGATGACGGTTATGCTAATTAATTATCCATAAATATTTCAAAATAATTATGATAATTATCCAGAACATAATTCAGAAAACAATTCGATCAACATTTCTTTTATTAAATAAAATTTCCGGACCGGGCTTGACCCCCATCGTCACAATCGAGAGCAAACTTGTATTATACAAATGTGCACTCGACACATCATAACTTTTCTATAATCAACATATGAACTCAATTGGTATATAAACTTCATTATACTAAAATGATCAACAAACACTAAATGTTTTTTTTGAATTAAGCTAAATATAAGAGTATTCTCTATATGTCCTTATACTTTTGTTCTTACTTTATCCTCTTAAGTCTTAACTACTTGATAAATGACATATGTGATGCACTAATTCACTTTTCTTATACTATCTTTTGATTTTGATACTTTCAAATTAGGAGAGATAAATGAATTCTCATATAATTATTGTAATGAGCAGAAAAATTTAGAGAAACACAAAACGAACCGACAAAGCATTCCGCATTTCTTTGTGAGGCATGTGACATATCTATCTTTAATTTGTTAATGTTTTATTTAGGTTATACAACTATATCACGTACATGTATTAATTAACGACTGGGGCATCCTTAAGGGCCGAGAATCCTGCATCTTATATTTTTGCCTCATTAATTGCTGCCTTCACAAGTAGGAAAACATTGTTTTCGCGCTACGTACAGATATATCATGAGTAATTAATATCTAGTCAAAGTGTAAATTAAGTAGTATCAAAAACTTGATATTTTTAATTTTCTATTATTCTGATCTTATTTTGATAACTTGTAACATGAAAGCTTTAAAATTTTTGTTTATTTCATAAATAAATCGATTTTATAGTTGAAGAATCACCTCCTATATATTAGATATATATATTAAAGCATTAATTGTATGTTTCTAAATCGTGTATGGTGATTTAATTAATTAAGAATTGATTAATAACTTTTATATCCGGTTATTAATCTGAATTTCTGATAACACGTTTTACTATTTCAAGAAACAAACCTACGCTAGCTAGGAAGGAAAAAAATTTAATATATTATTATTATTATTATTCTTACTATAATAATAATAATATATAATAATAATAATAATAATTATTATTATTATTATTATTTTTTATTTGTTATTAGGATAGTAAGTCATGTGTAATAATGATGCGCATCAATTAGGGATTATAAATGTACTTTTTTATATATATTGATATTAATTTACATGATATATGTCAAGCCATAACTTGCATATGTTTTTGAGAAATTTAACTATAGTAGTTTGTTCCAAAACATCAAGCTACCACTATAAATGGAAAAATCTAAAACTCACTTTTCTAATGGTTTGTAGCAAGTTCATCTCGAGACAATTGTCATTTTCTGCCATCCATATATTGTTACGGAGTGGAAGAAACGACAAGGACGCGAGGGTCTTGATCACTTCGTGATTCTTTGATGCGAGACTAGTCATACTGTGTTATTCCGTTTTGTTTGTGTGTTTTATAATATTTTGTAGGTGTGAGTTATTAAGTATGAGTTTAGTGTGATTAAAAAAATAAAATTTAAAACTGAAATGGAAGTAAATATATACCTGTGGAACATGTAAGGATTTCTGTAGATATCCCCCTCAGGAACATAATCAAGATCATTAAGACGATTATTAGATGAACGGTTAAGATTATTACTAATTCCTGCAGCTGCAGCACCTCTGATGAAAACCCTAGCTTTACCAAGCACAGCTTCAACCTTCTCCAGCTTCTTGTCTCTTATCTTCTTCTCATCTTTTCTTCTCAGCAAGCTCTCATCTTTCAATTTCTTAATCAACATACTTACCACTTTATTCATTTTCCCATTCTGTTTCTTACAAGCATCTGAATCACACTACATACATATATAACAATCCCCAATTAAAAAGAAAACAACATCAAAATCATTCAAAAGAACATGTTATACATAGAATGTTCAAAACAATATATCCCACAATATAATTAATTATTTACGTACATTGAACATGGAATAAAGTGCGGTTTTAGTGTTTGATGGAGGCGGGGGTGGTTGGTGGTGGTGGAGATTGACGACGGAAGACGACCAACGCAACGATGACGACAACCATGGTGGTGAGGAGGGAAGAGAGAGGAGAGAGAGATGGTTGGAGGCGTAGGAGATGGCGGTCACAAAAGCTACGGCAAAGAGTGTGACGGAGATGAGAGTAGACGATAGACTGCAGTTTGATCTAAAAGTATTCATGCTTCTTCAATTCTTTGGTTTTGTTTCTCTCTCTACTACAGAGAGAGTGTGAAGAGAGAGAGAGAGAGATGGGGGAGGGGAAACGTGAGATCGAAAGAAGGGGTTGAAGAAACCCCAGATGGTCCGGTTTGCATGCAATTCGGAATCTTCCCCATTCCTTAAAATACGTTTCATGTTTTTAATAAATCATCTTCTAATCTATATAAAAGACTAATTAGATAAAAATTATTAGGTGATCTTAACTATTTATTTAATAAAAGATTTAATCTTAGTCATTTATTCATTTAATTATAAAATTTTGATTTTGACTTTTTAAAGTCAAACTAATGTGACTAACCATTGTGAATTAAGATAAAAATAACCCTTAATCAAATCAATAATAGATAAACTAACATTATTTAAAAATAGATTTTTGAATAATATTTGATCACGTTATTTAATATCATCCTATATATATTAAAAATACCATCGGTTCTTTTGATATTTCATAAAGTAGTTTAATTTTTTATTTTAATTGTTAAAGTAACTAAAGATAATATTACGCTCATGTAAGGATTTTTACGGTTCTTTGTATTTATAAAATCGGTTGGCCTTTCAAAAAAAAGAAGAAGATAAAATTACATTAATTTTAGTGTATATAACTCAAGTGTATCTTTAATATTTAATCTATAATCTATATTATAAGAATAATTTTATAACTTCATCAAACCGTTTTTAGAATATCATTTATTAAAATCTTCTATTTTCAAAATGGCTTCAAATTATTCTTAGAATTTTTCCCACTAATCATTTTCATTTATTTTTTAAAATGGCTAACAACTATTAGCACAAATCTGAGAGTATATCAATTTTCTTTCTTCACATTTACATGAATGTTTCTTGATATGTCATCGATATGTTGATTATTATATGTTTAAGATTTCAAACCATAAACGTTTAAAATTTACATAAACAATCTCCGTGTTTATACACGAGTATTAAACTAGTTTTAAAATAAAACACTAAACATAAATTGCTCTTGTGGGGTAATTATTTGTGATATTAATAATAAGAGCTAATATCGGTTATCGTAGTTTTCGCATAAAAATCAGTTTTCGTTTGAAACCTTTTAGATATATAGGTGAATGTTTATTTAAAAACCATTTTTATTGCGCGTACTGCGTAGACCAATATTGACCATTGATTAAAATATATCAATGGTCAATAGACATGATGGCTCATTAATTAATGACGTATTAAGAAGAGGTATTTTAAGAAAATCAAGTCTTGATCACTCTTAAATGACGGTCCATCCGGACATAATTCATGGTTGGAAAAATATATAAAAGACCAAAATAACCTTATTAATGAGTATTTATTGTGGTTACAGGTAGTGCTCATAATAAAAATGGTTTTTAAATAAACTTCTCCCTATATATAATATAATGATTAGTACAGAACTAATATTATATACAGAACATACATAGCTAATCTCAGTGAGAGGTGATTAAGGTCCCGAGTACTGGATGGGTGGGGGTACGTGGGGCTTATGAGAAGGTGGGTTACGTTCATTAAGGAGGAGGGAGATATTAGGTCTGAAATACTTAAATTATCCTTCGACTCAAATTGCCTTGTGTCGTTTTTAAAAGAGTTAATTGTCCAAATGGTCCTTTAACTTAGGTGTTTCTGCCATTTTCGTTCTTTAACTTTAAAAGTGGTAAGGATCGTCCTTTAACTGCCATTTTCATGCCAATTTGGTCCTTATTCACGTTAGCCGTTAACTTTTTCCGTTAAAATAGGTAAAATGACCATTTTACCCTTGTACTTATATTTTATTGTTTTATTTTTTATTTTTACTCATTTTATAAATTAATTAATAATTAAAAGTCAAAGTCATTGTAGAATTCAGAGTTATCTCTGTCAAATTCAGTGTCAAACTCATCTTTTTGTTTCTCTCTCTCTCATATCGTCTCTCTCATACCGTCAACTGAAAATCACCACCCACCACCATCACAACCCACCACCACCACCAACCACTTCCACGACCCACCACCACCTCCACAGTCTCTGTTCATCGGAACACACACACACACTCACACACTGAAACAGACACACACTTGTACAATCTCCGTTGCCACCATAGCCTCTGTTGCCACCATCGCCGGACACCAACCCATTCACAGACTGAAACAGACACATACCTGTACAATCTCGATCCGTTGCCACCACAACCCACCACCACCACAGTCTCTGTTGCCACCATCGCCGGACAGCAACCCACCACCACATACACACACCAAACCCTTAAGTAGAAGCCCTTAATCTAGAAAAATAACAAAAAAAACTCAGATCTGAATACTGTAATTTGTTGATGGATGGAGTGTGAAGAACCATTAACACAACCGTTGCGGTGCTCCCTGAAAGAACCATCAACACAGATCTGATTAGGGCATGAGTTGGCAACGGCGGTGGCAGATCTAGGGTGGAAGAACCATCAACACAACCGTTGCGGTGCTAGGTGGTGGCGGTGGTGGCAGATCTAGGGTGGAAGAACCATCAACACAGCGGCGGTGACTCGATTAGAGAGACTGATTGAGTGAGTGTGAGAGAGAGAGAGAGAGCATGGAGTGGTAGGTGGTGGCGGTGGTAGTGGGTGGTAATAATAGGTGGTGACGGTTGCGGTGGATGGCTATGGACGGCGGTGGAGCGCCGGGTCAGGCGAGTTAGGAGAGAGAGAAAGAGATCGAGTGTGGGAGAGAGATAGAGGGTGTTGTGTGTATATGTGAGTGAGAATGTGTGTGTGTGCAGTGTGTCTTACAGAGAAGAGTGTGGGAGAGAGAGACTGAGTGTGTTGTGTGTGTATGTGAGAGAGAGAGAGAGAGTGTGTGTGTGTGTGTAATGTGTCAGGATGAGGGATAATATTTTAATATTTTTAAAGTGATTATTAATATATTGTTGTTATAATTAAATATTATAAAAAGGAAAAAAAGACTAAAATGCCCATGATTTAACAGACCAAACAAACGGCCAACGTTAATAAGGACCAAATTGGCATGAAAATGGCAGTTAAAGGACGATTCTTACCACTTTTAAAGTTAAAGGATTAAAATGGCAGAAATCCCCAAGTTAAAGGACCATTTGGACAATTAACTCTTTATAAAATGACTTTCACACTTTTGACACTAATTAACTTTTCAATTAAAGAATATATATATATATATATATATATATATGTATATAGAGTAGGGTTATTGTGAGATGTGTTTTATTGTAAGATGGAAAAGATGTAATCTGAACCATCCATTTCATCAGATCTGATCAATTAATAAATGATTTCCTTTTTTCAGATTTCATTAATAAATAATACATTTAAGGGCACAAATGACTTTTAACACTTTTAAAATCCCTGATTTCTCGTCGCCCCCCCCCTTCCGTTAACATATTGCATCAAAAAATATTCAACCTCCGGCGGCAACATTTTGTATCACTAAAATTCAACCTCCATCAACGTGAAAATGATGAATTTCAAAAACAAAATTGATGAAAAAACTGATACAGAAACAGAACTGAGAAATCGTAATAATATTCAACTGAAAATGATGAATCTTAATAATATTAAACTGAAATTAACAGATGAATACAATCATGTGCATCAGAACAACAACATTCATACCAAGAACATAAAATATTTGATGAAGAGAATACGAGTTGAAAACCCAGATGAAGCTAATTTGATGAAACCGATTCAAAACCCAGTTGATGAAAAACCCAGTTGATTCAAAACCCAGTTGATGAAATACCCAGTTGATTCAAAACCCATTTGACGAATGCGCGATGGCGCCCTCTGACGGCGATAGCGATGGCGATGACGATGATGGCCATGGTCGACGACTTTATAGGTTAGGGTTACGTCATCAGCGAGAAGATAGCGCCCTCTGACGGTGGTGGTTTTATGGGTTTGACGGCGGATACCCTCTGCGATGGTGGTGGATACCCTCTGCGATGGTGGTGGATACTCGAGATGTTAGGGGTACATAGCGGCTGCGACGGTGGTTTAGGGTTACTTAGCTGCGGTGGTGGTTTAGGTTTAAAGAGCGGGCGACGGCGGTGTTAGGGTTACAGAGGGGTAGGTTCGGTCTCAAGGTTACCAATCACTGATGCTTGTGGGCGTCGGTGGTGGATCGACGGCGGACGACTTCACTTCTCCTATTCCGGCGGTGGTGCCGACTTCGCTTCTCCTATTCCGGCGGTGGTGAAGGTGGATTGGGTTGTGGAGTGTGTAGAGAGAGAAGGGTAGATCTGTGTATAAAGAGAGAGAAAGAAGGAGAAAGAAAGTGAAAATGGGTAACTGAGGTAAGCGTGATTTAAGGGACCAAATTTGAAAAAATAAATAAAATACCTAAAGTACCCTTGATTTAATATGGACATGTGGCAATTCCTTGTTGCATCTTTCACATCTCACTTTAATTCACATCTTTTTTGATCTCATACCTATGTATATATATATATGGGATGGTTCAAACGAGAACTGTTTTTCGTACGAGAATTGTGAGAACCAATCTTAGCCGTTGATTTGATACAATGGAACTCATGGATGTGGAGCGTGAGGGGATCAAGTGTGGCAGGGTGCATGTGAGTAATTTATGGGTGGACAATGACATTGAAGGAGGGGGAATTGGACGGCTTAGATTGGTTGGTCCTCGTACGAAAAACAGTTCTTGTTGAACTTTTACCTATATATATATATATATATATATATATATATATATATATATATATATATATATATATATATATATTCAAGCGCAAACCCATTTCTTAGTCACCGGGCTGCCCAAAGGTGCTTTTACGAAAGCCGGACCGTTTTCCATCAGACGGTTGTTCCTGTACATCTACTCAGATACTATAGAAACAACGACGAAGCCCGAAACCCATCCGGGTGGAAAAGAACCACAGTGGGATTCCATTTAGGGCGAGACAAGATGGGCGGCAAGAAAACGACCTAGCTAACGCGCCCATATATAGACAAAAGTTCAACGAGAACTGTTTTTCGTACGAGAACCGCGAGAACCAATCTGAGCCGTCCAATTCCCCTCCTTCAATGTCATTGCCCACCCATGAATTCCTCACATGCACCCTGCCACACTTGATCCCCTCACGCTCCACATCCATGAGTTCCACTTTATCAAATCAACGGCTAAGATTAGTTCTCACAATTCTCGTACGAAAAACAGTTCTCGTTTGAACCATCCCCTATATATATATGTGTGTGTGTGTGTGTGTTTGTGTGTGTAGAGAGGGTATACTATATACACTTAAATTGATATGTTTTGAAAATAGCTGTTTTGTTAGGTATTATAAGCCGCCATCGACTAATCGAACTCCTAAGAATTAATATAAGATATACTTTTCTTTCTATTTTTTTCTTGTCGTCTTAACGTCACATCATTCATCTCTTCATCTTCTTTTATCTTTCTAACTTGTAAATATATTTTTCTATCCCTTACCTGTATTACATTTTTAAAAATTAAAGATTACTGAAAGAAAGATGAATTGAGTGGGAGAATATATATAAATAGAGGAAGGAGATAGCATGTTCTTTCACCCGTAGAAGGTTGAAATAGCGGCTAATAGGGGGTGTAGGATACATGTTCTCAATTTCTTAAGGTTCTCATGCCATATCTCACCCATTGAGAAGTGGGTAGAGTATAATGTAGTCTTAAGAGTATTGATAACCCTCACTCCCCATTGCACCTACCATATCGTCACGTTAACTTTAATATCTACTCGCGTCACGCAATCTTGTAGTGATCGCTCCTTTAATTATGTGACCCAACTAATGCTAAGGCCGACAATTCATGTCGGGTTTAGATTGTCAAGTTAATTTGTGTCATTCGTATTCATGTCAATTTCGTGTCGACCCAATTTTGAATAGTTTATTTTTGTGTCGGGTTCAAGTAATGTCACTTTTTACAGTGTCATGTTCGGGTCGTATTGCTTGCCGACTCATTTCGGCCAAATGTGTTCAACGTGCATTTTCTAAGTTTCCTAATATGGCTCTGGTTCAGATTGTTGGTTGTTTCAATATGAATTTTGAAGATGATTTTCGTTTTAATTTAATTTTAAAATTCACCGTTTGTTTTGATTTGACTCAAACTTCGGATTCGGTGTTCGTTTCAATCTGACACAAATTTCAGTTTTGTCCTTTTGCTTCAATTTATACAAATGATTATTCATTATTGTATGCAATTTCAATTTCGATTCAACTCAACAGGGTCACACAGGTCACTTTTGTCTTATTGGGTTGACCTAACTCGATCTTAAAATATTATTTCACTTTTGGACTGATTTTATGTCGCTTCTTTCGTGTCGGATTCAAACTGTGTTTAGTATTAGATCAAAAATTGTCAACCTACCAAATACATCCAACTTATCAAAAACTTTAAAAGAGAAAAGAAATAGAAAAGAAAGTAGAGCCTTCACCTATTGGCCACACGTCATATTGCTTTTATATTTCACACAATTTAGCCTAAACAAGAAAAGAACCGGCTAGAAGCTAATTAACACAAATCTTCTGGTCCTCCCTTTAGCTAGAGCCTTTCCTTCGAAAGTAATCAGTACCAAAACTTCGAGATCGACCCACACATTGGACTTACGGTTCAATTAAATGTTCAAAAGTAATAGTCATAAATCAGAGTTTGACAAAATAAGTTGCGGAAAGATGCTGTCATGTTGGGGCCTTCCTCATGCCCGACGACACCCGAGATATTTTTTTCAACTGCTATTTAAAAAAGAAAAATGATAACCAAAGACCTAAGAGATATGGATAAGAGTGAAAAAAACATGGTTTTAATTTTTTTTAAAAATAGCAACCGTAGTTCATATATGGAAAATTGAAATCTAAATAAGAGATGATTAATATGGATTTTTTGCAAACATGAAAAGGTGATTATGATACATGAGTTATAATTGTTATTTTTTTGAAATTAATATTACATTTTTACTCTTATCCACAACCCTAGGTATCGTGGTTATCATTCTCCTTTCAAAAATTAAAAAAAATTAAAAGTAACAGCTAATTTATATAATGGAGAAATGTTTTCTATACAAAAAATGTCTATAATATCATTAATGACTAATTAATTGGAGTATTTTGGTCATTTATACATTTATCCGGTATGGAATTACGTCCGGGTAAGCCGTCATTAAATTGCGAGGCTTGATTTTCCAAAAGATCATTAACGCATCATTAATGAGCCGTAAAAATTTCTTAGCTATTTAATTAATTTTAATCAATGACCAAAATTGATTCTTTCGTGTTTTAATTATTTAATATTACTTATTAATGTCTAATATTATTATTTTTTAAATTAATTTATATACAATACGGATGTCTAATATAGTTTTTTAATAGAAGACTTTAAAACAAGATTGAAAATTTTCTATATCTATACTACATTATAAAGCATTTAACTTTCTCTCTTATAAATTTTAAGACTACTTAATTTTAAGTAGTACAAGTTTTTATGCTTAAGATACAAACACTTAAAGCAATAGCCTAACCAATCACCTCCTTAATTATCTCAACTAATTTAAAGCAACTATTTAATAAATCATTAAACATCACAATAACTATTTTAATTATCTAATTTGGCTAAATTACTTACATCAATACAATTTTAAGGCTATAGTATATTTTTCTTAAATTATTTAATAATAATATTTTTTTAATTATTTTTCAAATACTTTAACTAATAATATGGTTGATTGTAAAAAAAAGTAAAGAAATTAGAAAAGTGAGAAAAACCATGGATAGGTTGACTAACACCGCATTTCACATATATCATACCTTACTTTTTCAAACATATTGTCGAACACAAACTATTGTAATCGCCGCCGCATTATGCGAGTGCAATGCTAGTAAACAAAATAAAATACGTAAATTTGTGGATCATATGTTCTCATTAAAATTTGCTTTGCATCCCCAACAATTTTGAGACGACTCTGGCGTCTGGAAATAAAATAAAAATGAACATTATAGAAAAACCAATATTTAACATAAATGTTTAAGACAAATTAGATACAAAATTAAAAAAGACTCATTATTGAAATCGTGTTATTATTTTATGTTATGAAATTCTTATGCATTCACACCTCTTTCATATCATATGTATATACGGGATTAGGATCAAATAAGATGGAATTTTATATAAGATGTGTAAGATGAAATATAAAGATGATATGTGGCAGAATTAATTTAAGGGAAATTTAGACTTTTTAACACTAACTATCTTTCTTTCCCTTAATTATCTCCTCCCACAATCTCACCCCTTTTAATCTCCACCCATCCCCTGTAATACGTATTTGAATAATTGAGCCCCATGAACCCTAAATCAGTTGCTCCTGCTTGTGGTAGCCGACCCTCCCTCCTACGTAATTTCCATTTTCAACCGCCTCTATTCGGTGACGACCTTGGCAATGCGTGTGTATGTAGTCACGAACGAAAACCTTCCGACACAAATTAGTGCAAGCTGCTGGCTACCGAAAAGAATTTTTCGACGGTTAAAGTCGACCTCCGGCCGCTGCTCTGTTGATGTGTATGTCATCCATAACTATCTCTCCCTTCTTCAATTTCTCTTCCGTTGATGAACCTAGATTTGTCACCTCTTCAGCCTCCTCCTGTTGGGTTTTACATGTCACAATGAGTTGTCCTAATTCATAACTAAACTGGTTTGAATCAACTCAAAATTGAACAAAATATAATACAGTTATTATTCATAAAGCGGAAAGAGAATAACAAATTTAATCCTAAAACCTTAAAGGATTAAAGATCTTGGCTTATCACAAGTGTGATGCCATGTATATGGATTTCGAAAAACATGTGTGTGTCCATATAGCCATTATCGAAAAACCTCAACCATGACAAACAGGATTGGATTAAACTTAGAACAAAACATGCAATCAATCCAATACACAATACTGAAAATCGAAATATGTATATACATACATATACCCATCGATTTCACCATAGCCATCAAGAACATGTTTAGATGAAGGTTATACCTGAAAAGCTCAAAGATAGCCCACCCGTAATGAGGTACATCAAGAGCCTGCTAGAAAGGTTTGATTCACACACCAATGTTCTTGATCTTCCTTGTTGCCTTGAATCAACAAAATCGAAACCCCTTGGGGCCTTGGGGTATTCGGCCGTCGATCACTAAGGGAGAGGGGAGAGAGAGTTTGTTTTGTTTATCAAATTATGGTTAAACGTAATTGACAAGGTTTAAATCCCTATATATAGATAACTTTCTAGTTATCTTTAATTATGCAACTTTATTTAAACCATTTATTATTAATATAAAATATATAATAATATATGTATATATATATATATATATATATATATATATATAGGGGAGGGTTCCATTGAGAACCGATTTTAGTACGAGAACCAATCTTAGCCGTTGATTTGATAAGTGAAATTCATGGATGGAGAGCGTGGGGGGATCAAGTGTGGCAGGGTGTATGTGAGGAATTCATGGGTGGGCATTGACATTGAAAGAGGGGGAATTGGACGACTCAGATTGGTTCTCGCGGTTCTCGCACTAAAATTGGTTCTCAATGGACCTTCTTCCTATATATATATATATATAGGGTGTGGTTAAACAAAGAACCTCCCTTAAACAAAGAACCTAAAGAACCTCCCTGGTAATGACATGTGGCACATTGTTTAGGGCAAAAAAGGAAATTAAAAAAAAAAACAATCGGCGCCTACAACACCCACAACCAAAACCCACAACAAACTTAAAAAAAAAACCCCATTTACTTTAAATAATCATAACTCGTTCGTTCTTAACAATTTTAACATAAAAATTATACCGTTAGATTTAGTTTTTCATCCTCTTTCAAACAAGACCGGACTTGATATATTTCTGAAACTTTTTTTTTTGAAATGCAAATTTTGCATTTTGAGTTGGGTTCATTCAAACTCAAAATGCAAAATCTGAAGTTTGCATTTTGAGCTGGGTTCATTCAAGCCCAAAATGCAAAATCTGTAGTTTGCATTTTGAGCTGGGTAATTCAAGCTTAAATGCAAAATCCGTAGTTTGCATTTTGAGCTGGGTAATTCAAGCCTAAATGCAAAATCCGTAGTATGCATTTTGAGCTGGGCAATTCAAGCCTAAATGCAAACTCCGTTGTTTGCATTTTGAGTTGGGTTCATTCAAGCCTAAATGCAAAATCCGTTGTTTGCATTTTGAGCTGTGTTCATTGAAACCTAAATACAAAATGCAAAAAACGAAAACGTATATGCTGCCTAAATGCAAACAAAATTTTCATGTTACAAAAATTTTAGAAAAATATGGGAAGAGTGATCTTGTTTGAAAGAGGATTAAAAAACTAAAAGATTGGTATAATTTTTTTGTTCAAATTCACAAAACTTAAAAAGTTATGACAATTTAAAAATTTTGGGGGTTTTTTTTAAAAAAAATCGAGTTTGTTGGGGGAGGGGGGGGGGGATTTTCCATGTTTACCCTTTTCTTCCTTAATTAATACATAATAATTACAGTTTTGCCACCAATCAATCTCATCCATTGATTTTGATGATCCAAAGGTCCAGATTGGTTCTTTAGGTTCTTTGTTTAACACATGGTTCTTTATTGATTCAATTTATATATATATATATATATATATATATATATATATATATATGCCTTAATATATTTTATTTCTTTAATAATAACAATTAGTAATAATAACCTTTTGGATAATATTCAAGATATTAATCCAATAATTAACAATATATATTTATTAACTAATATATATATATATATATATATATATATATATATATATATATATATATATATATATATATATATATATATATATATACCTCTACACTGGTTAATTTACAACTCTCTACACTGGTTTATGACTAACTGTCATAATACCTATCTCTCACAGTGTGAATTATGTTCTTGGATTACGTACCCTCACAGGTGTGACCCTTGAGTGTCTTATGACGTTTGGCGTATTATCAGAGTTCGATGGCTATGCACACAGATCCTATCACCTCCATCACCCTATGAACCACCGCCGTGGAACTCTGTTGCTTTTTGGAAAGAAGGTTTTCTAAGATTGGTTTCTTCATCATTTTTTTTCTGTGAAAGCTGATGTGTGGAAGAGGAAAAAAAAGGTCAAAATTTATTGTTTCATCAAATTCTTATATATGAGTTCTTTATGCAACTGTTTCTTATAAATCAGTGTGAATGATTCCTTGTAAATTAGTTTATTATAAAGAAGTATGCAAGAGTTTATTGTAAATAGGTTTCTTATAAATCTATGTTTAATTTACTAAAATATGCATCAATTTATTGGTTTATGCACCCGTTCTTATAAACTAGTGTTCAAATTACTAGACTGCTACTTGGTTTCTATTTATCAGTTATGAATTTACCCTACTATGCATCATTTTTTAATGAGATTATGCATCAATTTTAAGAATTAGCTGTTACTTTTATCGTATGTGTGATTGGTTATATAAATAGTCATCCTTTTTCTTCTATTCAACGTGGCTATATAATTGATGGTTCTCTTTCCTCTATTAATCTGGTTATATAACTTAGATGTATCATTAGTTTAATTTGGTCTTTTTTTAAGAGTTGTTTTTTGAAGCAAGTTATTCTACTTAAATCATAGTGTTTGTTTTGTTTATGTTTTTCTTTTATGTCTAATGGGTTTTGTTCTTTGTTTTTTATTATACATCTTCATCGCAAGCATAAATTTCTGTCTTATGTAGGAGCCAATTTTGTTCTTGATACAGTTCATCAAATTTGTTCTTGATGAATATAAACTTTGAATCAATTTTATGTAATGAAAACTAGCCAATTTTGTTCAAGATGGGTAGTTCGTCAAATTTGTTCTTGATGAATATAAACGTTGAATCAATTTTCTTTAATGAAAAGCGAAAAGTAGCCAACTTTTTTCTTGATGGAAGATGGGTAGTTCATCAAATTTGTCCTCATGAATATTACATTTTGAATCAATATTTTTTAATGAAAACTAGCCGGATATCGCTTGATATTTCATCATTTTTTGAATTTATACACAACGTGATTTTAGGAGCTGTTTGTCTTTTTTAGTTGTCTAATTTACCCTTACATCCTATTAAATTAACAACTATTAATTATCAATATTTGATCATTTTTATTGACTTTAGATTAAATTCTATGGCTTACAATCTTTCATGCACATCTTACAATTTTTTACTTCTTATAATAATCTCACTCTGTATATGCATGTGTATAGAATTTTAGATTTTTTATACATTCTTGCAACCTCCTCCTTCATATGTGTATATGTAAGTTTAAGTTAAATATCTTTAGCAAGTTTGTTAGTTATACATAAAAGTTACAATAGGAAGATAAATAATATATAAAATTAATCGAGTTTTTAAAAATAAAAACAAAAACTTAATTAAAATAACCCAAGTTATATGTAATCTGAGGCGAGAAGAGCAAATATTTGGGAGAAAAAGAGAGAGGGACAAACAATCCGTGACACCGAGGAGTGTATATGTCATCGCTGTTGTGGCAGGAAGCTGTTTATAGATCGCCACGTGCGAAAGAAGCCATGGCCATACTCCACGTACCCTGCTTTCTTTATCCCACTTTCTTCCTTCTTTCTAAAAGTTTAACTACCAAAAAGATGTGGTTTAAACTTTAAACATTCAAACCCTGTTACCAAAATCACACACACCATTAATGAACAAGTAAAGACGGTGTGTTAGTTGCTTGCACTGATTGACAGTACAAGCTTGAACTGGTTTCATGCTCTGTTTTTTAGTCAAGGGTTCTTGGTTAAACCTAAACCTAAATCACTCAACCACGAAGACGAAGAAGTAAAAACCTTGTTACTTTGTTTGTGTTGGTGATAAACCCCAATGCTTAATCGCAAACCCAGAGAAGAAGAAGAAGAAATTAGTAAAATACCTGTTAATTACTCTGTTTTTTAAAGTTTAAACCCTAAAATTACACACCCACCAGTGAGAAGAAATCGTGGTGCAATCAATTCTGTATCGAGATTTATTTTTAATATGAAAGTACCAACAGGGTTTATAGCTAAGCTATGGAGCTTCATTTCATTCCTTCCTTTCTTCCTCCTCCTCCTCTTTCTTGGCATCCTAAAAGGTATTTGGCCAAAAAAATCTATCTTTTATGCTTACTTACAAATAATTTCAGTCACCCAATTAACAAATTAAGAATCTTTGATTTACAGGGGTAATAATTGGCCCCATTGTGGTGGTGATAATGGCGGTCGGAAACTCATCGGTGGCAATCGGACTTTGGCCAGCGCATTTCTTCTGGACGTACTATTGTGTTCTCAAGTAAACACTTAATTCTATCGATATGATTAATTACTTGTTTATTCATCTCAACATTTTGATATTGATTTTGCAGGAGCAAAAGGCTTGGATGGGTTTTAAAGATGCTTATAATTCTTTTATTGCCTCTACCTCTCCTGCTATGGCCGGCTATTGCTGTCTCCGGCAGCCTCCTCGGCGGTATAGGCTTTGGGTTTTTCGCCCCGTTGATTGCAACTTTTGAAGTTATTGGCACCGATCATAAAGACAAATGCTTTCATTGCTTTGTTGTAAGTACGATAAGCATCAAACAGTGATCACTTAAAGAATTAAAACCGGTTTTTCGTCTCTTATTTCTTGATTAATCCCAAATTTAGGATGGTTGTTATTCAACACTTGAAGGAAGTTGCACAGTGGTTCGTGATTTTACAGACTTCTGCTTCCATTCTTACTTCTCGTTCATGGATGATCTCAGTGAAGAAATGCCCGCCGGCGATAAACCAATCGACATCAGGTCAGAAAATTCCAATCTATCGTAGCTTTTTAGCCATGCTTTTCCATAAAGATCAACACCCAGATTATAAAATTCATGAATTCACAATATATTCAGTTCTTTGTGTGTGTGTGTGTGTGTGTGTGTTTGTGTGTATGGCATGCTCAAGAACTATGTAACTTGTAATGATGCATTAGCTTGTCCAAGTTGCCGAAGTGTATATTCATCATCCCGGTTGCCATTGCTGTTGATGTGCCTATGATAACCGCTGTGGCTCTGTGCAAGAGTCCATATATGTTGATCATAGGATGGAAGAGATTATTAGAAGATTTAGTTGGGAGAGAAGGCCCGTTTCTTGAAACTGTTTGCGTGCCTTTTGCCGGACTTGCAATTGTTTTATGGCCTTTGGCGGTTGCTGGAGCAGTAATTGCTGCTTTCCTCTCCAGTTTCGGTCTTGCTCTATATAGTGCCATCATCATCCATCAGGTTTGATCCCCACCTCATATCCTGACTAGAAAACTGGTTACTAATTGCAAGCAGGAAGTAGCCAATCTGGTTGCAGAATTGTGACTCCTAAATCTATCTTACAACTCATTTTTCAGGAAGATTCGGTTAAGTTTGGACTTGCATACATTGTGGCTGTGGTGTCATTGTTTGATGAATACACAAATGACTTGCTCTATTTGAGGGAGGGTTCTTGCTTTCCAAGGTATCATTGTGGTTTCATGTGTTTGTTTTGATCACCTGTTGACAGTTTTTCTTTGGATGTTGTTTCATTGCTAGACCGAGATACCGTGAGAACATGAAAGCTTCTGATGGGCTTGAGAGAAGGAATTCAATTGGCAATGATTTCCAAAATGAGAAGGAAAGCTCTAGAGGTTCTAGGTTGATTTCACAACGTTCGAAAACCTTAAAGCAGGCTCTCCAACAGTACACACCAGTACAAGTAGGTTGTAGATTACATTATGCACTTTGGTCTTTTTTTCAAATCAATCAGGTGTTTGAGTTATGATATATGTAATATGTAATGTGGCAGGTGTGGGATTGGCTGTTCAAATCATGCGAGGTGAATGGAAGAATACTTTTTCGTGACGGTTTTATAGATGTTAAAGACATCGAGGAATGCATCATGAAGGGAAAATGTAAAAAGTTGGGCATCAAACTACCAGCATGGTCCATTTTGCAGTGTCTTCTTGCTTCAGCAAAATCTGAATCTTCTGGCTTGGTTATTTGTGAGTTAGATATCCATTTGACATGTTTCATTTTTTATTTAACCAACCATAAGTAAATGATTCGATATTGTCATCTTTGCAATAAGAGTTGGTTTCACAATAGACGGTCATATATTGATTCTATACAACATTTTTGCTTTAGCGGATGAGGTGGAGCTAACAAGGAAAAACCTACCGAAGGATAAAGTATTCGAGTGGTTCATTGGGCCTCTCTTGGTCATGAAGGAGCAAATCAAGGGGCTTGAATTGAGTGAACATGAAGAGATATGCTTGCGAAAGCTCGTGATGAGGTACAAGAACGAGAAACCCGAAGACTGGGATGAGACCGGCTTTCCATCTAGTGATCATGTTAGACGTGCACAACTACAAGCCATCATACGAAGGTACATAATCATATCTCATGTCATGTTTTTCTAATGGTAGAAAAGAAAGGTATTAGTTAGTGTGGTAGTTCACTATTGAACATGATTTGGGAGAATGAAAACAAGTGTTGTTGATTGCAGGTTGCAGGGGATAGTGGGGTCGATGTCTAGGATGCCAACATTCAGAAGGAAATTTAAGAATTTGGTAAAGGTTTTGTATTTAGAGGCACTTCAGGCGGGGATTATAGCGAGCCAGGACTGCCGGGGAGGTTTGGAAAGTAGGCTTAGCGGTCAGGGTTCAGTTGGAAATGCGGACCCAAAAGGCCTAACCATGACCCAAGAAGAGAAGACGTGCGACACCGAGGTTCCTGAAGATGTTGTATGATTTGTTTCAATTTGATGTTCGTGAGGCTTTGTTGATGCATATTTGCTACATGGAGTCTATTAGAACCACTTGCATTCAGTAGTATGTATGATGGGCCTAATTTTAAGCATCACACAGTCTGTTGAACCTTCAACTTCCCTAAGAGGGGTTTGACTGGTCTGAGTTGTGGGTGATTAGATGGAAGGACATGGGGCAGTGAGGGTCATGGCAATTTGTAAATGTTTTCCCTTTTTGTACAGTGACAGGTTGCCATTTTAAAACCACTTTTTATATAAAATCACCAATTTGAGTAAGTTTTTATTAAAAATTAAATAAAAGTCGTTTAAGATTATTTGATTGTAGACTTCCAAGTGTGATGAATCTAGATATGTATTTAGCATCTTATGATATTCATATCTTTTTTTGAACAATATGATATGCATATCTTTTTTTCTTTCTTTTCAATCAAGTGAGACATACATGTCTAATGCGATCGGTCCCTGTCGAAATACAATAACATAGCAGTTCCAACTTCCAACTATTGATACATACATATTGGCCGGGTTCTTTTTGATATTTTTGTAGTAATGAGTATCAAAACCAAAGAATCAACAAACCGAATTCGACATGGCTAGAAGTTTTTGAAACCATGTTTCCAATAAATATAATGTTTGGTAATTCTATATTTACAAACCATTTAGATTATAAATAGCCATAAAAAATAAATTCTTTTATTTTAATTATATCTAACTTAGCTAGTTGTATGAATAACAAGCATGAAAATAAACATCTAACTTAGCTAGTTGTATAAATATTTATTCAAGCATGAAAATATAAATAACTCCAGTTCATTAGCATATGCTTATTATTGATGCTGGTTCGTTGACATTTTTACATTTTGGTAAATGAGTTGGAGTTGGAGATATGGTATGGCTTTGAGATTGGAAGATATTTTCAAAAAAGTTTATGTCAAATACATACTAGCATTTTAGTATATTCTAAGATGTGTTTGGCTAAAATTGTTGATAGCTAGAGTTAAAAGTTGTATTTTTTATTTGTATATATGTTTGATAAAATTGCTAGTAGCCGAAGGCCTGAAGCTAAATAGTATAAAATGATAAAAATGATAAATTATAAAAATAAAAGGATTGTAAAACAAATAAATTAGGTAATTTTGTATATAAAAATTTTAGCTAGTTTTAAAAACTATTTGAAAAAGCTTTTCATTTTAAAATTTTTTGTTTGAAAACAATTTTCAGCTTTTTCATACGAATAAAACTTATAACCTTTTTTAAAATAAAACAACTATCAACTCTTAAAACTTTAAACAGTTACGTACCAATCACATCATTATCTCACTTTCCAGAAGGTAAAAGCAAAACCTTATAAAACCATGAGTACCAGCTATCTATTAATATTTTTTAACCTAAATATCATATCAGCGTCACATAATTTCTTTCTTATTTTTCTTCTCTTACAAAAAATCTAAGTATAGCGTAACTTAAACAACTATATGTCCTCATCTAGTCTCTCTCTTACACAACAACAACAAAAAAAGATATCGGAGATGGTCGGGTTGGAGAAACCGACCACCTAACCCGAACGAGAGGCGTTGTAATCAACCCAAAGGAACCCGAGAAATCCAATTATTTACATTTACCCGAAGCCTTTAAAAGTTAAAACCCACGCTACGCACGGCCTCTTAAATGACTTTGGGCTTGGGCCTAGGCCCTAGGCCTAAAACGAAGTAACGAACCAATTGAATTAGCTGCTTCCTGGTTATTACCATTACCAAGTAGCAACGCTTTCACCCTTACCCAAAAGCCGAAACCCGAAGAACAAGATAGCAATGAAGACCGCAGACAAGGTAATATTCATTTTCGACGACGTCGACGGCGGCTTCGCTACCGCCATCATCGACGGTCTTCAACCAGGCTCCACCTCTCCCCTCGAAAGATCGTTAGCTTTCGACCTCCTTTTTACTCTGTGCAATTGCTGTTTTGATCCTATTAGTCGGCTAATAATCTAAGATCTTTTGGTTATCTGTTTTACAGACAACAGTCGTTCGATCTGTCACTTGATCGATATGGAATCAAGGATACTAGAGCTTCTGGAAACATTACTCACTTTGTCGATGCCAGTGGAGTTCCTCATGTAGGTGGCGCTCTTAACCGCTAGATGATAATACTTGGTTGTCTAAATTGAGAATTCGTGTTAAATTTATTTCTTACGTATGCACTGAAATTTACCTTAATCGAGTTTTGAGAATGGATTTTAATCAATTTATTCTTTTTTCACTATAATTGAAATTTTATCATACGGGAGTTCCCATAGAGGTCCCCAATTCAGCTGGAGCAGAAAGGCAGCTGAAAGAACTGCAACAGTAATATGCAGAAATCATTCTTCAATTTAAATTGTTATGCACCATTACTTGTGGATGACAATATACTTTGACCTTTTACTTTCATCAGGTGTCCATCTTGGTTTTGCAAAAGTACGATTCTCCAGTACTGGCATGTGCCATCAGTGAAGTATTGTCATCATTAGCGGGAGAAGACACATCAAGCATGCCATCATTGATTTTTCCGTTCATCTTAGACTCGTCAAAGATTAAGCTGGAAAGGAAAAACTCATCGGATGAATGTATATATGGCATCCAAATAGGTCCACAAACTGATGTGATGCGAGCCTTAGCCAGCAGACACGAAAAGGCCCCCTCATCGATGCAGATCTATGATGAACCTCTGTCTTGTGTTCTTCAATTGGTCCGAGTTCTCAAGACATCGACATTTATTCTCATTGGGCAAAATGGTCAACATATAACTCCTAGGGATGACCTTGAGGTACCAATTCTATCTTTTATCTGTTATGAAAATAAAGCAAAGGGTTGTTTATAGAACTTCTTTATCCGACTTAACTCAACACTTCGTTGTTGCTCCTTTTTGGTCTAACTGCTGCTTGCCTAGTTGGTTGGCTCTGTGTTTTCTTAGTGATAAGCTGATAAATTACTAACTCGAAAGCTCTTACCTATAAAAGTTTAAGCAGGGCAAGACTGATAGGTTAGAACTTTTAACCACTTTCATTTATACCTTTTTTATTCATTTTTATAAGTAAGTAAATTTCAATTTGATAACAAAAATGGTTTTATTATAATAATGTTCTAACATTTTCTTAGTAAACCGATTTAGGTTGTGTTTTGCATTTGAATACACTTCAGATGACTTTTGATGCATTTGATCAGTCCCATTTCTTCTTTAGTTTAATAATATAACTTAACCCGTTTACCCCACTAAAGAGACAGCACATAAAACTAATCAAGCCTTTTTTAAGTAAATAGATTGAGACTGCCATTTAAGAGCAGTTTGTAATATAAGCAGCTGGCCGAGCTGTCTGGTGCAAGTCCTGCCTGACAGTAAGTAAATGCAGCTGCAACATTGAACTTATGGTGGCACAAAACCAGCTCTTGACTGTTAAAGCTTACACAGGAACAAGATTGATAGTGCTGTATATATTAGGCCTATTAGTATTCTGTTCTTATAAATTGTCAAGTGATGTACGCACCAAGCACTTGTTGATCTTGTAGAACAAATTCATGCTTAACACACATAGTTTGTTCTGCTAAAGTTGGCAAAACAAAAAGGGTGGGTGGGTTACAGACTTACGGGTCAAAAGGGCTAATTATTTGATCAGTCCAAAGTCCAAACAGGTAATAATTCTAGCCGAGTTGAGTAGATCGGAAACACTTGTGCCAGTTTCTTTTCTTACTCTTTAAAAATTGCAAGTATGTAGACTATGATTAATGTAGCATTTTTTTAAATGCATAAAGTGATACTTTAATTAATATGAATAAGACAGTTTGGAGGTTGTTTGCGTTTTGACAGATTCCCTAGATCAATCAAAACATGAACCAGACTCAGTAACAGGCTATTGACCTTTTGACCTGTTGATTTTGTTTCTCATCCCAGGTATTATGTAAGATAGGAGAATCATTGGGTAGCGCCTTATCCATGCAATTTTTTAAAGAAAAAGTAACCTGGAATCCGAGCAGGGTGTCAAAACAACAAGAGAAAGAGCCATGGCGTGCATTGTATGGTTGAAATCAGGTTCTTACAACACTGAGATACGTGTTCATGTGCAGTTCTTAATAATGTATTCTGGTGTTTTTGGTAGTTTAAGCTTCTTACGTTTTTACCAACATTAGAGAAGTAACAATGCTTATACGCTTTGTTATTGTTTGTGTACTATTGTCGTCATAACGGACATTTCGAAACTTTGTGCTTGCTTTGACTTTCATCATGTCCTTCAACGGCTCTCTTCTTAAAAAGATTTGAGAACATAACAAAAATGACCGATAAGTGAAAGTGGAGCTGTGAAGTTGCTATGAATGAAAAAATATAGAAGGGTAGGAGTGAGAGTTGATGGTTGTTTATAATCAATCCGAACATATGTAATTGTGCTTTTCTAAAACGTGGATGCTATGGGTGTGTGTTGATGTAATTATGTAAATTCATCTCTTGCATATCTGAAATTCTTTAGAGTTTGAAAAAAGGATATGCTTTTTACATGATACTAGTTTGTTATAGCGGTGTTAAAAAAACCGATGATCCGAATTGACCTGTATGATCTTATACCCGAGCAATCTGCGAGTCTATGACTTGAAAAACTTGAAAATAAGGGTACCCGTTAAGTCATGGGTTTGGTTCGGTTATTTAAATATACTACATGCAGGTACCACCCCGCACCGTATGTATTTAGTTTATTAAGAAAAGTATATATTCTAATATATCATTTTAATAAATTGTTAAGCTTAAGAAAATCTCAATCATATCGCGTTTTCTTTGTTTACCCACTTCATTTGGCTAGTCCATTTGGGCTGGTTTCTACTCACGCTCCCGCTCTTTCCCTCTCTTCTTCTCTCTCTATCTTTCTCCTCTCTATACATCTAATTCTTTTTTTTTAATAGTAAGGGTGAAAGGAAAAGTGATATGACACTAATGTGGTCAAGAGAATGAGATGATAGATGTTCATGGTCGTAGTTGTATTTTCTAGTATTTTTTTGGGTTATTTTTTTTAGATTGTCACGTAATAACTTCAATTTTTTTTTGTACATCAAAACACACGATAAAACGGGGTGACCATGAATGCAACTTGGCTTGCTGAACAGTATTTCAACAAACTTGGCTTGCCGAACAGTATGATGAATGCAACTTTTTATTTTTGAAAAGCAAAAACTTTTTAAGAAACGTATTTTAAATGGGTTGGGTTAGGTATTCCTAAATACAGTTAAATCTACAACATGGCTAAATGGATGGGCGGGTTGCTGGGTTGGGTAACATGTGAAAGCGTTTCATAATCCAAACTCACCTGTTCAAAGCGGGTCAAAATTTTACACGTCTAACTAATAATGAAGTGCTATCGCATTTAGAGTCGAGGGTTCAAGTTCCACTGTGTTTTAACTACAAGAACTATATTACTATGATATTAATCTAACTTTTTTATTCTAATAAACTACCGTACTTGAGAGTTTTTAAGCATTTGAATGTACTTTTAAACCCGTCCGACCTATTTTCTTTTTGGTTATTCTAGCTGTTAGATCTGCATTACCCAAATTCATCGCTTTAAAGGTGATCCTGACCTCTAGTTATGAGCATTGGTGTTTCTTTGTGGGTGCATGCTAGAAAACAATACACAAGTGATTCTACATATGTGTGTAGTTGAGTTTGTGAGTGAGTTACTCGGTTCCTTCTTCTGGGATTCTTCATTTGTGATTCAAAGGTAAGTGGCTAAGTGGCTTGTCGTCTGTGTGCATATAATAAGTGATTAATCATTTACAAAGTGAGTGGAGGAAGAGGGGCAGATATGACAAACATCCAAAGTGAAGGGGACGTAAGGCAAAAACAGGTTGGATAAGGTGACCAAGACATGTGAAGTCTGTCTAGAAGAAGACAAAATTAGACCAAGTAACGTCCGTAATAGGTTTTGGTTGTAGGTTGGTAGGTAGGGGTTCGGCCTAGGGTTTTTTAAGACTAGGTTTTGGTTTATGTTTATATTTACGTGTAAACTCTTGATGAACCTATTCATGTTTTATATAAAATTTCGGGTGTTGTTAATTGCATCTCATCATTCTCTCATGCGCACAGAAACAGTATCAACAACATTTGATACTGTTAGATTACATGCCCTTTGATAAAATTATTAGTTAACATACTTACACATATTATAGAGTATACAATACCAAAATGTTTTCTTTTTCTAGATAAAGAGTTAAGAGTTAACTACTGTAATAAGTGTGTTAAATACAATTATACATAGAATGAAATCATGATTTTTTTATAACTATTGTTAATAATCAATTAAAAAGTTTGAACTAAAATTTTAATAAAAGAGTATATTTACATGTAACATGGCTAGATGTTGGCCGAAGGTGGTTTGGTGGCCAGTGGGTGGAGGTAGTTCTTGACAACATGTTTAGAGAGAGAGAGTAGAGAGAGAGAGAGAGAGCTCCTTTTCTCTTTGAAATAAGAGAGATGTTGAGAGTGTAAATTAGTATCACGTGTTTGGAAACAAGGATAACCATGGTAACGAAAACAGATACCCTCATGTGCAAGGCGCATGAAAAACTTTTAACAGATTAGCTAATGGTAGTTAACATAAAGGATTAAATCTGTAAGGAAATGTAAACTATAGTGACAACTAGGGTAATTTTTAAGAATAAAGTACGAAAAAAAAATTATAAAGCACATGGACGAAATTTATAATTTACTCTTATTTGAATATTACAATAACAAAGGATCTTTGGCCTAACATATTATTATGTGATTAAGTTGTCGATCCCTTTAAATATTATAGTTTAAAAACATAAAACCAAGACTTAAATAAGTTTGTATGTTTCTCGTTAGAAAAAAATTAGATGTTGCAGTATGCTTGAACATATATTTAATTAGAAATTTAGAATTACACGTGTGCCGTTTATGATCATTAATTCATTATACATAGGATTAGCCTATTAGTTCATTTCAAATGCCTTTATTTATTTTTGTACACACATATAACAAAACAGTGCAATCATTGTGAGTTCATGTTCAGTTTTTCGATTTTTCTTTTCCAGTCTTTTGACTCTTTTTTCCGTTATTGTTAGGTTGATGAAAATATAAAAAACAAACACGGTAACATTTATTGTTCGGATTTGGTTTCTAAACTTCTTATATTTTTCTTATTTTGATTTTCGGTTTATCATGTTTAGGTTTTTACACGGATGAGATAATATTGATTAAAACAAATAGTTCGGTTATCAGTTCTTACATTAAGGAATTTTCGCTTTCAGTTTTTTAAGGTTCAATACGAATCACTTCGATTTTGAAACCGGTTTCATCCCTGCATAAAATTATTATCATGTCATATTATCATTCCACATCATGTTAATTTTGTTAGTCCTATTCTTTATTACATTTTGATGGGATATTTGGATATATCTGACACTTGAATAATCAAACTGATAACCGAACTAATTTTATAATAAATAAGTCGAATAACCAAATTTAATAATTCAAAACACGAAATAACTTATAAAAATTAAGCGAAATTTGATTAAACAGATCGGGTTATTCTGATAACGGAATATTTTCGAGTGATGGACCGAATCACAATTAATTCCGAAAAGAAGATATAGAGAAGAGGGGCCTAACTTTTAAATGAGATGAAAGGGACAAGGTCCCACCTTCCAAACCAGCCAACACACACCCTCTTATTCTCTCTCCTTGCACTTTTTGCCCTTTTTGTTATATTTTATTGTGGTTTTTTTGTGTTGTCAAGAAATCTTGCAAATACAACAGCAGACCAACACCTACCTCACAACACAGATATTAACAAGAAAAGAAACTCTTGAAACTTTTTAGGGTTCTCAAAGCCGGCAACAGAACCTATTAGCTTTCATCTCAATTTACAAACTTGGTAAGCTTTCTCTGGGTTTTGTTTATTTTTGTTCTACCAAAATGGGTTTTCTTTGATTTCTTCATAATCCAAATATTTTTAGGTTTGATTCATGTCTCTTTCCTCGTGGAAAACCTGTTAATTTGGCAAGTTTTGAGTCTTTATATGTGTTTTGCTATCTCACCTGGTTTTGTTTTGATACTTCCTTTTCTTGATTTTGCTGGAAGTTTCTGCTTAGATATGATCTTATGAACAAAGTTTTATTTTTTTCTTCTAATCCTGATCCGCTACACTTCATATTGAATTGAATTCTTTCATGAAGTGCCTACAGTTTCTTAATGTTTATCTTCTTCAACTGATGTTTGTCTAGATGCTGAAAATCCATTTCAATCTTGTTTTTGGACTAGTTAAAAGATGTTATATTGGAATCTTTATTAATTGAAACCTTTTCTGTTGATAAATTGTTCTTCAATTGACCCTTATCAATGCAGTAGAACATATCCAGAATCAAAAAAGTATGTGCTTTATTAGTCAAATCTTCAAGATTCTAAATTCTAATCCGGTTTTTCATTTGTTTTATGCAGATTGCTTCTTCTATAAGGAGGGTTCTTTGATTTTTTTTTCAACTTTACTAGATCTTGATTACATAGGACTTACTAATTTGATTGAGATTTTGCAAGAAATGGGTTATACTTGTGATTATTGCCGTGAGGCAAGATCGATGGTGTACTGTAGATCAGATGAAGCTTACTTGTGTTTATCATGTGATCGCAATATTCATTCTGCAAATGCTCTTTCTAAACGCCATTCCAGAACACTTGTATGTGATAAGTGCAATTCACAACCAGCATTTGTTAGATGTGTTGAAGAAAAAGCATCACTTTGTCAGAATTGCGATTGGGATGACCACAATGGATCTAATTCGGCTTTTGGTTCTCATAGTAGGCAGACGATAAATTGCTACTCTGGTTGCCCTTCTGCAGCAGAACTCTCTTCAATTTGGTCATTTATGTCTGATTCTCCATCTGTCATTGATTCCACTTGCGAGCAGGAAATGGGGTTAATGACCATTGCTGATAACAAGGATGATCAATGTTTATCAGTGTCAACTGAGAATAATGATTTGCAAAATGTAATTCAAAAATCCAGTCCAAACGATTCGACTTCATTCAAGGTAAATTGAGTTGGATTTCAAAAAATTTCGCAGTTATGAATTCAAGATCATATCTTGACAAAAGAAGAATCTGGGGTTTAGTTTTTTATTGCTTTGTTATATGCAGATTTCTGGTAGAAAAGGGGGTGAACAATTCATCAATGATGGATTCTATGATGACTTTAATATGGATGAAGTTGACTTGAATATCGAGAAATATGAAGTACTCTTTGGTGTAGGGAATAACGATCCAGATCATCTTTTTGCCCAAGATGGGATCGATATCTTATTTGGCACTAAAGACACATCTGTTGCAGAATCCATTTGCCAGAGCACATATGCTGCAAAGGTACCAGAATAGTGATTGTTAATCATATAATCTTGATTTTGTCAGCAATATAAAGGGTACTTTCACAAGTGTTAAACTGTTATATTTATATACTTACTTAAGAAGGATAAGATAGTCTGATTTTACCACGACCATCTAGTAATTCCCTTGGTTTTCCTTCAGGAGGCTTCAACTGGACATGGAAATGGTGTTCATGGAGCATGCAGTAATGCAGCATCTGTTGATTCTTTGCGGAGCTGTAAAACAGAACCAAACCCATGTTATGGGAAGCAACTTTCTAATATTTCGTTTTCAAGCCTCACGGGGGAGAGCACTGCTGGTGATTATCAAGACTGTGGAGCTTCATCTATGCTTCTCATGGAGGAGCCACCCTCAGCTCATGATGGCACCACTCCCTCAGGTATCAGGAATGATGCTGTTCTTCGTTACAAGGAAAAAAAGAAGACCCGAAAGTGAGTACCTATAAACTTCCATGGAGGTCTTGCAGACTAGTTTTTTACTTTTCATAGATTATACGGATCGAATTGCCATTTTATTGCGATTTCGTTTTGTTTTAGGTTTGAGAAGAGAGTAAGGTATGCTACACGAAAGGCAAGAGCGGATGTAAGAAAGCGTGTGAAAGGGCGTTTTGTGAAAGTAGGCGATGCTTATGATTACGATCCCATGAGTCAGACCAGAAGCTACTGAGAATGTACATATATTTCTTGCTAATCTCGTATGCATGAGGAAAGTAATGACATATGATATATATGCAACTAGTCTAAAAAAAGATTACTTTTCTTAAGCAATGACAAACACTTGTATGGTCGTCTCTCAGGATCTTTGCTTGTTGGTCAGCCGGACTGTAGACGAATGAAAGCTGATCACACCAACTGACCAACCGGAAATCAAGAGTTTCCTTCAAAGATCACATCTTGACACTATCTGCCAACAAAAAGGAGTAAGCTTTTCTAAAAAATCTATGAGCAAAAACACCATGTCAATCTGTTTCTGTTCTTGGACGATTCAAAGGTTGGATCTTATTCTTCGGAAACAAAACAATTATCAAAAACGTCTTGGCATTACTTGAGATCGACGAAGATTATTGAAATATTGCATGTAATTATTGATGTATCTTCGTAAGCGAAGAAAGATGTGATGATAAACTGTTCCGATTTTTTCTTTTTATAATTTGGGATGTACAACAAGAGATATCAATATCTTTGTAAACTACCATTAGAAGGGTCTTGCAAGATTTGATTGCAGACGTTTTTTGTAGTTTATCTCTTAAATTGTAAGCTACCTAGGCTAGATGTAACAAATGATTGCGGCTGTTTTCAGTTCAAATTGAATAAATTAGTCTTGATGTTACAAGAATAAATAAGAAATACAATCAATGAGTATTCATTAAGAGATCTCAGACAATTTGGTTAACAAGTGATCAATGGCAGAAAACTAGTTCAGATTTCCAATCACCAAAAAACATAACTTCAAATTTCATAAAATGCATTCTTATACTGGCTTACCGCCTGCTAACTGAACCTCAAATTCGAAACAAGGCCTTCTTCTTTAACAGCCTTGACAGCGAAACGAACACAAGTGGCTTCCGAATTGAGAGATAACATCAACCACACCACCATAACCAGCAACTGCTGTAACACCAGATGGATGTAAGGATATGGAAAATGCAGAGCGAGGCACACATTGTATCTGTGAAAGCACAACACCATCAACGTCATATCTACTCAACACTGGTTCTGCTCCCACAGCTAATATCTGATTACCATCGAAGCACAAATCTTGGATGCAAGCACGAGTAGATGTTCCTGAAATCCTTTCAGAAGCAGAAAGATTCCACACAGATAAGTTCCGGCCACTGCCACAAGCCAACCACTTCTCATTAGCATCAAGAGCAATGCAACTGACATATGAACACAACTCAAACTTTGTTTTCTTATCTTTTCCTGGCTCAATTACCAGATTACACTTCCCAGACCTGCAATCCCAGATTCTTGCTGTTCCATCCTCTGACCCAGTTATAATCTGATTACAAGAATTCCTGGCAACAACAGAATGTAGATATCCAGTATGACCTTTGAAAACCATTTTGATTTTACATTTTTCAACATCCCAACAATAGGCACATGAATCGCCAGCAGCTGCGTATATTGAACCGCCATGAGTATCAGTAGCTATAGCATTAGTTTCAGGAACAGGGGAAAGAGAACCCCAAGGACCTTTATGTTGAGGATTAGCCAAATCAAGCTGCGGCTTCAAACTATCCTGATCTGCTTCCAAAACATCCTTCCATTTCCATCCTCGAATTCGACCATCATCGCCACAGCTCAACAACAAGCAATCTTCGTTATCGCCATAGAACTTGACGTCATACGCAGGCCCATCATGCCCGTGAAGTAAACAATTTGGTTCGGGTGTATATAAATTTTGAGCCTTGGAACTACCAAACCCCGATGGGAGGGAGGAGATTAAAGATGGTAAAGAGTAGGATGAGACGGAACCGTCGCTAGCGGCGGCGACGATGAAATTAGGGTTTTGGTTTGTAACAGAGGGGGAGAAAACCGTGCGGAAGATGGTGAGAGAATGCGATTCTCTCTCCTCAACTATGCTGTCTCTGTAAGCTTCCGCATCCCAACGCCTACAGTCTCCCTCCACCATCGCCATTTTCCTTTTCCTTCTTCACTCGACGCTACTGTTTGTCGATTCTCATACAAATTACAGTCTTGCTAAGTTTAATGAGTTGTTAAACGTTAATTGGACGTGATTATAAATATATATATATATATATATATATATATATATATATATATATATATATTTTTTTTTTTTTTAATTTTACTTTTTCGTAAAGATGCATTCTATAAATATCCTTGCAACAACAGTGTCTTAAAAACCAAGTTGGTTCGATCGGTTGAACCATTTGATTCGTGAACTAGTCGGGAAAGTAATTTAACAATGATCCAACCTGTTTATACACTAACACAAACAAACTGTGCCATTCCAACATGTTTATGGGCCCTGGGCGGACTCTTAAAAAGGGCCTCCTAAACTAAATTTTTTTTCTACATAAAAGTATAATCTATAATTCTATATAGCGTATATATCACTAAAAAGTTCAAATAAAAAAGGTTATTAATCTCGATTCTAAACTCTTATGTCTTCAAAGCTTTCAAGACTACTAAAACACCGATCACAAGTTCACAAATCCCAAATAACAAAATTGATTATAAGTACTAAAATCACATATCCACATATTACTAATACTCAGATTACTAATACAGAAAATCACAAAAATTAGGAATTTAGTACTTAGGATTTAGGAACTAGGAAGTAATACACCTGATTTGCCCCATTTGATATGAAACGCCAATGAGCCAATTTGATTTTCGATGTTCGATTTCGTTTTCTATTTCGATAACACAACAGTTACAGTCGTGTCTCGAGTTCTGATGCGTCGTTGGTTGGTTCGAAACTTCGAATGAGGAACGGTGAGTCGTTAAACAGAGACAACTGTAACCGTTATTTTCACTTCTCTAAACGCCCGACGATTCCGTTTCTCCATAACAAATCTCGATTCTCCAGACGCCTTTTGATTTGCTCGACAGTTGGAGTACGTACGAGACTACAGGCGTTTGATCGGCCGTCCTCTAAACCCCGGCCTTTGTGGTTTGTTTAAGTGAAACTGGGCCCTGCTTATTTAGTGAAACTGGGCTCTGCTTATTTTTTTCTGGGCTTAGCAACATATATACATATACATAGGCTATGTAGACTAGTGGGCCCTGAGCGGCTGCCCCTGTGGCCCAGGCCCAGGGCCGGCCCTGCAAACAAATATATGCAATACTGACATACATATATTTACATATTGTAAAACGGGTTGACCGGCTCTTAAACCGGTTTGAACTAGTTGAGCGATGATCCACTCGTCGCACTGGTCCAACTAAAAACTTGGGTTTAAACATTGTAGAAAAGTATATCACTTGACAATAGTTAAGATAACTGTTTTTAGTCTTAGTAGTTTTTGTGTAATAATAAGGGATCTAGTATGAATTGATAATAGGTTAGGTGATGTTAAGTCACTAGTATAAACGATATTGAAGTCTCAAATCTAATAAAATGTGGGGGTCAAGGGAACACAAACCCCTTTGCGAGGTGCTAGGGTCTATGGGCAGCACTTGTAGTAAAACAGTGAAAGAAATATATGTCTAGTTTACGGAAAGATAATGTTCTTGGCGCGTCTTGCGCAGTCTAATCCGGATGAGAAAGGGGTTTCCTTAATGAGGAAGACCCCCACACCGTGTGCCTCAAGTCTTCTTTCGATCCTCTATAAAGCCTTGCTAATTTAATATTGATCATAGTTAATTCATAATACCTTAGTAATGATAAAAACTGAACACTTTAATAATTAGATTAAAAAAATTAAGCACTAGATTTGAGACAACTGTAACCGTTATTTTCACTTCTCTAAACGCCCGACGATTCCGTTTCTCCATAACAAATCTCGATTCTCCAGACGCCTTTTGATTTGCTCGACAGTTGGAGTACGTACGAGACTACAGGCGTTTGATCGGGCGTGCTCTAAACCCCGGCCTTTGTGGTTTGTTGAAGTGAAACTGGGCCCTGCTTATTTAGTGAAACTGGGCTCTGCTTATTTTTTTCTGGGCTTAGCAACATATATACATATACATAGGCTATGTAGACTAGTGGGCCCTGACCGGCTGCCCCTGTGGCCCAGGCCCAGGGCCGGCCCTGCAAACAAATATATGCAATGCTGACATACATATATTTACATATTGTAAAACGGGTTGACCGGCTCTTAAACCGGTTTGAACTAGTTGAGCGATGATCCACTCGTCGCACTGGTCCAACTAAAAACTTGGGTTTAAACATTGTAGAAAAGTATATCACTTGACAATAGTTAAGATAACTGTTTTTAGTCTTAGTAGTTTTTGTGTAATAATAGGGGATCTAGTATGAATTGATAATAGGTTAGGTGATGTTAAGTCACTAGTATAAACGATATTGAAGTCTCAAATCTAATAAAATGTGGGGGTCAAGGGAACACAAACCCCTTTGCGAGGTGCTAGGGTCTATGGGCAGTACTTGTAGTAAAACAGTGAAAGAAATATATGTCTAGTTTACGGAAAGATAATGTTCTTGGCGCGTCTTGCGCAGTCTAATCCGGATGAGAAAGGGGTTTCCTTAATGAGGAAGACCCCCACACCGTGTGCCTCAAGTCTTCTTTCGATCCTCTATAAAGCCTTGCTAATTTAATATTGATCATAGTTAATTCATAATACCTTAGTAATGATAAAAAATGAACACTTTAATAATTAGATTAAAAAAATTAAGCACTAGATTTGAGACAACTGTAACCGTTATTTTCACTTCTCTAAACGCCCGACGATTCCGTTTCTCTATAACAAATCTCGATTCTCCAGACGCCTTTTGATTTGCTCGACAGTTGGAGTACGTACGAGACTACAGGCGTTTGATCGGCCGTGCTCTAAACCACGGCCTTTGTGGTTTGTTTAAGTGAAACTGGGCCCTGCTTATTTAGTGAAACTGGGCTCTGCTTATTTTTTTTCTGGGTTTAGCAACATATATACATATACATAGGCTATGTAGACTAGTGGGCCCTGAGCGGCTGCCCCTGTGGCCCAGGCCCAGGGCCGGCCCTGCAAACAAATATATGCAATACTGACATACATATATTTACATATTGTAAAACGGGTTGACCGGCTCTTAAACCGGTTTGAACTAGTTGAGCGATGATCCACTCGTCGCACTGGTCCAACTAAAAACTTGGGTTTAAACATTGTAGAAAAGTATATCACTTGACAATAGTTAAGATAACTGTTTTTAGTCTTAGTAGTTTTTGTGTAATAATAAGGGATCTAGTATGAATTGATAATAGGTTAGGTGATGTTAAGTCACTAGTATAAACGATATTGAAGTCTCAAATCTAATAAAATGTGGGGGTCAAGGGAACACAAACCCCTTTGCGAGGTGCTAGGGTCTATGGGCAGCACTTGTAGTAAAACAGTGAAAGAAATATATGTGTAGTTTACGGAAAGATAATGTTCTTGGCGCGTCTTGCGCAGTCTAATCCGGATGTGAAAGGGGTTTCCTTAATGAGGAAGACCCCACACCGTGTGCCTCAAGTCTTCTTTCGATCCTCTATAAAGCCTTGCTAATTTAATATTGATCATAGTTAATTCATAATACCTTAGTAATGATAAAAACTGAACACTTTAATAATTAGATTAAAAAAATTAAGCACTAGACATGTGTACATTGATCAAAAAATAATTAAGGTATGTTAAAAAAGTATGTAACTTAATTTTTAACCCCCAAAATCAATGCTCCTTAAGAATTAAACTCTAAAGTTTTCTTTTGTATTTTAATCTTAAAATTTTGATAACTTGGCTTATCCTATACATAATATACTATTATAGATGGTTCTTATATAAACGTTGGTTATCATTTATGCTCCCACCTCAAACATATGTTACCCTTTGTCGTCGAAGGCACAACAAACAAATTGGTTGGTTAACAGATTATTATAACCGATCATGTCCTCTCTTCTCTCTCTTTCTCCAAATTGTGTCAGGTTTGTAGGCAGTGATGAAAATGGTGATTAACAGTATGCGTTCGTTGGCTAGTGATGGTGGTGGTAGTGAGTTTAAAGGAGGATGCAATGGTGGTGAAAGGAGTTAGAAGGAGGAGGGACGAGGATGATGATGATGATAATAGGAAAATATGTAAGTAAGGTGTTGTTGATGGAGAGATCGTCAAAGGGGGATAGGGACGGTGTTGGTGGTAGGAAATAATGATGTGGTTGTTGGAGTTTGTGGTGGTGTTAGTTGAAGGTTGGCAAAAGATTGGTCGATAACTAGGTTCTTAATAGTTAAGAAGATTAATATAAAAATGTTTACCAATTAAGCTCTTTTCAATAGTTCAAAGGCTGGGGCTCAATCAAAAGATTTGGAATATTTCCGTGGTAAATAACAAAGTTGCCATTTTGTTATATTTTTTATAGATTTATTTGTTTAATTAATTATTCGATAAAATAATTTATACTCTCGTAAATCAAACAAACAAGTACCCTATCTACACTTTCACATAACTCAAGTTTACTTTCATTAAGTAGATGAATTTAACCAGATGACTGAGAGATCAGAGAAGTAATAACACATGTCTATTATTCACATGAACCTTTCATATATATAACCATACAAAGAAAAGGCAATGTTGTAGACACAAACTCACAACCCTAAACAAAACAAGCTAACCTCAACTACATCATTTACAAAACGAGCAACACTAACAAGCAAAACAAAAGGGAAAGCAACAGCAATATCGAGAAATCAAAGATTTAACACAAAAATCGAGGCAGTGAGCGTCGTTGGAGATGGAAGCAGCTCCGCTGGGAAGTGTCGATGGATCATGGATGATACTGAGAAAATGTAGATAGGGTTCAACTAATGAAAGAATTAAAGGGGTAATTAATTAATGTAAGATGGTAAAATGGTTAACTTCCTTATTTATGAAAAAATTTGGTGTGCATGGGATTTTAAAGAAATATTATCATTCACAATCTTATGTCTATTCTCCAAACAAACATATAATTTCTCTTGAAATACAAATTCCATGAATATATTGATTACTTGTTTAGATGCTGTAATTTGTTAAGGATATAGTTTGTATTTCTAGAACCTAAAAATTGTCACACAAAAAACATTTTATAAGATGAAAATAATAATAATAACAATTCCCAATTTTATTGATATGATATAATTATTAAGTGAGATAACGCGCGATGTAATAGTTATAACTCTAATCCGATTAGCATAACTATTAAAATGACTCATATCTGTGGTTCATTGTATCTCTAGCTAGATAATCTTTATTTACGCACGAAGATCCTAAACCTTAATTCTTGGATTAAGAATATCTTCTGAGAAATAAAAAAACACATGAAAAGATTTGATGCATTGTATCTAACTACTTCTCTTCTTATTTAATAATTTTTTATGTGTAAATTGCCCCTTTTTAACCCGACACGCATAAAATCACATGGATTACATATATATCGATTGGATGTTGTAATTTAATTTTGATTTGTAAAAACTTTATGAGTTATATTAGATCCATTGCATGTACTTCTTTTCCTTATGACAAAATTAAGGTCTTAAAATATATACTTGTAATTATATATATATATATATATATATATATATATATATATATATATATATATATATATATATGTATTTAGTATCTTAATTACTACTATATATTACATTTATGTTTCTTTCTTTTCAAATTATTAAGACTACTTAAATTTAAGTAGTCCAAACGATTATGCACAATAACAACCTTCAAACCTTCAAATTTTAAGACTGCTTTAATCCTCACCCTCTTTTTTATCTAAGTTAATATATTTCACCCAATATTTAACTATTTCACTCTCCTAATTACTTTTACTTTTTATTTATTTAAAGAGTAAATTACACGGATTGTCCTTGTGGTTTACTATAAATTGCACCGTTCGTTCTAGACTTTTATTAATTACACTAGAGTTCTTCGAAACGTTTACGTTTTGTCACGTCTGTGGTCCAAGACATAACTAAAATGACTAAATTTACAATAAACATTATAGCTTATATCCATGTGTTATCTTTTAACGTATGCATGTGCGTAATATTAAAATAAAGAGAGTGTGAAGATTGTTTACAGTTATCAGCGATAGCGAGAATTGAATAGAAGGTTTAATGAGTGGCATATATCATATTCTAGTCTTAAAAAGCTATTGATTGTATACGAGATCAGATTTACAAGTCCAGAACCAATATTTAGGAAGGAAAATATCATGAAAGTATAGTGAGACCAAATTATATTACATCTTAGTTTCTGGAGTTTGGTTGTATATAGGATACAACATTCATGACATATGTTTATTTTTAGGGCAAATTGCATTTAAAAATAACTAGTTTATTACCCCGTGTCAAAACACGGGGATGTTTAAAAAAAATATAAAATTTGATTGTATGAAATTATAACATATTCAAGTTGACCACTCAACTTATCACCATAATCAAAAAAGAAAAAAAAACTCACTCAGCTAAATTAAAAATTAACTACCCACTACTATTAATGAATAACAAAAAATTCTGAATATACTAATTTTAAAAATAGTATCATATTACAATAAAATTTATACCAAAACGTAGATAAAAATGAGACGGTCGTAAATATATAATTATTTTTTCTCGAGACAAAATATATCAAAAGTTACTAAACATAATTTATAAACAGCCTATAATTAATTTCATTAATATACAATTTTTATAAAGCCCCCTCACATTTTCTTATAAAACCCCTCACAATTTTCATATAACCCCCTCCTAATTGATTTGTATTTGAAATCGATGGACATTAATATTTCTAAAATTGTTTTTGAAATTGAATTATTTTAAAATTGGAGATTATGATTGGTTAATTAATACTCAATGGTTATTTTTAGAAAATTTGCAAGCTTTTTATATATAGATATAGATAGATAAATTCTTGTCATTGTATATAATATTTGTTGGAACCTAGAGGGGAGGTGAATAGGTTCTTTAACTTAGTTTACCAATTTTTACACTTATAAAAATTGTAAGTTGTGTTAAGAAGATTTTTCTTGAAGTTTATAACACAACAAATATATATACTTGAAATAAAGAGAGTAAGGGTAGAGAGATATCACCAATTAGTAGACAAGAGATTTATAGTGGTTCATGCAAGTGTTAACAAACTTGCACTACATCCACTCATTGGCCTCACCCACCAAGAGTTTGCTCCACTAGCTTCTCTCTTTGAAGGTAGAGATAAACCTTTTACACTTCTCTTTTTCACTTGCAAGAATTAACACTTCAAACTTGCAAGTAAGGTAAAGATAACATTGCTTCACTCTAATTCTAAAGGCTAGAGTTGATCCTTACTTCTCTCTAATTCTAAAGGCTAGAGATGATCCTTACTTCACTCTAATTTGGAAGGCTAGAGTTGATCCTTACTTCACTCTAATTAGAAAGGCTAGAGTTGATCCTTACACTATTACAAATGATATAGAATGTAGAAGTAGTGTTTGAACTTTGATGGTTTTCACTCTTGCTTGGATCTTGATCTTGAAAGATTGAATAATATCAAAGTATATGAGCTTACAAGATCTTGTATATTTTATCCATTTTTCATATTGCAAGAGCTTAGTGAAATCACAAGACTTGAGTTGGTTTAAATAAAGAAAAAGGTGAAAGTTTAAAAAGTGTCCAGACAGTCCACGGTCGATCCACGGTCGACCGTGGCTTCGACCGTCGGCCTGCTGGAACTTTTTGAGTCTTTCAAATATAGACGTTGGCCTTTTACCAAAACCACACACAACCCATTTTTACCATTAAATGCACTGAAAAGGAGTTCTATAAAAGTTGGGTTGGTGCCATACTTCTTATGTTTGAATTTAAACACCAAATAGGAAGTTTAGAAGCCAAATGCATAAAGCATGTTGGACTTTTACTTCTTTGAAAGATTCATTTTCCTAAATTTGGTGTTGTATTGTTTCATAGAAAGATTGTGTTTAGTATTTGCCAAAATAAGAAGTCTTGTACTTATTTAACCAAGCTTGTGATTTTTATAAAAAGTTTGTTAATTTTTATAGAAGTTTTTATAAAAATAATTTTATAAAAACTTAAACTTGTTTAATAGTAAGCTCATATATTTCAACCTCTTGTTTGTAGATATCTTCGTCATCAGCTTTGAAGATATCATCTTCGCTTGTTGAGTACGCGTTCGGTTGACTTCAAGAAGAACAAGTTGTGGGATGTGCAGTGACGGACGATTCACAGTCGACCGTGAAGGTTGAGTGTTTGCTTTTATCTTGTTTTCTTCTTTTCTTGTTGATTTGAGGTCTTCAATTATTTGTTCTTCACTTGATCATTTATTTTAGGTTTGTTGATCTTTAAAGAATGTAGCATATGAACATATGAATAAATTTGATAAGCAATAATATTACTTGTTCATATTTTTATCATCATCAAAATAAGGAGTGCATTTCTTAATGTGTGATCATGTATGCACTAACAATATTAACTTTATTTCTTAAAAATAATACAAATAACTTTTATAATCCTCACATATATGCAGCTTTTTGTATATTATGGAAGTTATAACAAAGATTATTATATACAATAACAAATAAACAATAGACATATAAAAAATTTATGTGCATACAAGATGTTATGAAAACTAATTATATTATTTATAAAATTTTAAAATTAATTATATACGATAGTAAATAAGAAAAAGTTATACTGATAATAAAAATAATAATTATTATTATATTAATAATATTATTAATTAATTTATCCGTTTCTATTTTCTATGTTTGTCTCATGCATCGAGTCCTTGACCAAGTTGAGAAAAACGATATGAGCGTGGGATGCAACTTGCAAGGCTTCAAGCGAACTGTATGACCCGATTGTATGTTAATTGAGTTCTTATCTAATGATTTAGCGACACGTGGACACCAGGGCATGGCTTGGCACGTGAATGTGATATGGGCTCACGACCCAGGCCCACTTTTACCAGTTCAATGAACTTACAATCTTTCGGTGTTTGTCGCCTTGTATAAAACAAAATAAAAAATCTAAATAAATTCTTTTGTTTTTATATGTAATATATTAAGAAAAATATATTTTTGCATACGAAGAAATATATTTTGAACTCAAATGCATACGACAAAATATTCAAAGCGTAATGAATGATGTCAAAATAATAATTATTTTTCTTAATTCATATTCTGCTAGTTTCATGCTTTTGTGTCTTGAACTGAGTTACTCTAAATTTATAAATCTAAAATACCAAGTATTTATTAAAATTAGTTAAGAGACGTTTTCTTTACAAAAACTATCTAACTTTAGGCTGCTAGTTATACCTTACCTGCAGGTACTGCTTACCTGCAGCCACATTAGCGCCACATCATTCTCCTTTTCTTACCTTTCTCGTTTACCCAATTTCAAATTATACCTTACCTTCTCTTACCCAATCTTTTTTTAATTTTTTTATTCTTTTTTTTATTTTAACAAATAACCAATTATATAAAATAATATAACTCATTAATTTAATTAATTTAAAATTCAAACATTACTAAAAATTAAAATTACATAATTTAAACTTAAAAAAATAAACTTTCTTTAAAAAAATACATAATTTTTAACTTAAAAATTAAAAATAATATCTAGTCCATTGGCGCCCAACCGTACTGACATCGTATTTTCTCCTTCATTGCCTTCATATTTTCCAATGCCGCTCCCGAAAGATGACTCGTCGGTTGCATGAAAAATTCGAAGGCTTTTATTTTATTTTTCACCGCTATCTGTTTATTTTGTTCCGCTATCTGTCTATTATGTTCCGCTTGTATGTCGAGAAATTTAGCATTTTGCGTTTCTAAATTTGACATTCCGCTCAATAACGACGAGATGTTATCGTCTTTCGACCTCGTTCCGGTTCCGGTAGATCCCGATGCCGCCACCCGCTTTCCCCGATCCCTACCGATGGGTCGTTGTAGTTCGGTTGGGGTGTTATTTTCGTCTGCATCCTCACCATCGTCCTCGTTCAAGTCAATATGGACGTGTGCGTCGGAGGAGGTGGTGTGTGGAATTTGGCTCGTATGGGATGACGAGGTTTTGGTTCTTTTTGAAGGACGAGAGGTGGCATCAACGAGTGGAACTTTGTGCCATTTGGGAGAATTCCGAAGAATTTCCCAACAACTCTGATGACCAAACGCACAACCTTTATTACCTTCACGGTAACGGTTGAGCGCGGTAGTTAGAATATCGGCATCGCTCATACCGCTACCTCTCGTGTTGGACAGGTTGTTGTAGATCCCTGCAAACTTTGTGACCTTCGCATTGATATCTTTATACTTGGCAGTTACTTGGTGGACGTTGCGGTAATCTTTGCCCTTGCCAAGTGTTTGTCTAAATTTATCCAAGACGCGTGACCAAAAGTTAACTACAAACGACAATAATATTAGATTAGTAATACTAATAATACTAATAATAATAATACTAATAATAATAATAATACTAATAATAATAATACTAATAATAATAATAATAAAAATAAAAATAATATACCTTGTTTTTGGGCATTCCCAACGATTGGATCTTCGGAGGTATCGATCCAAGCCTTGACCAACGCAAGTTCTTTGTTTGAAGTCCACGGAATTGCTTTGGCTCGATTGGCAAATTGTCCGGTTTTCTTCTTCCGTGATGTTTGCGTTTCCGGTTCGGTTTCCGGTTGTGTTTCGGGCACCACATCAAAAAAATCATCCACCTCTTGAGTGTCAAGAGGGAATTGTTGTGACGTTTGTTGAGCCATCTGGTATTCGAGATGAGATAGCGGGTATTTTTGATTAAGCATCCCCGTGTACGTGAATTGGGGAGGGGCGAAGAATGGATTTGGTTGGTACGGTTGTGGCGGAACATTTAAAAAAAATGGGTTTTCCGGACGTGTCGGTGTAGAACTCGTAACGCGGGAACGGTTACGCCCGGTCGATGGTGGAGTGGAACCCTCATTTGGATCCATATTCTTTGTAGAGTAAAAAAAATAAAACCTTGATGTATATGAGAGTGAAAGAGAGTAGAATAGATAGAATGTTGTGATTTTAAAAATGGTGTTCCCAGATTTACCTGATGGAACTCGATGCCATCGGGTCATGTATAACTAGCAGTCTTACCTGCATAACATTGAATTATTTTTTCTTATGTTAAGATTCAAAAACTTTTAAGAGAAATGAGTTATTATGAAATGATTAATAATATAGCCTAACCCGAGCTTCCCTCTTTTATCTCGTCTTTCTTCTTCTTTTCTTCTCTCTCTTTTAATATATTATTATAAATTAAAATAAAAAAGTGGGGTTGATATTTAAATTGGGTAATCCGAATTGTATAGTGGTGAGTCTGTTAAACTGTCTATAACATTTATTAACACGTGTGACTCGTAGAAAGCTTGTTGTCCATATGAATGAAGCCATGCAACCCTGAGTAAATTAAAAGTGATATTAGTTTTAGGTTTAGATTATACTTAACTTGTAATCCCATAAAGGAGTTCGTCAAACTTCTAATTAAGTATGTTTTCTTACTTGAATAATACTAATTTAAAGAAAAGATTTTAATATGTCTGAAAAATATCAGCCAAGTGGAAGAATATATGTAAACAAACCGCGACTTTGACCAGGACAGACATGCAATTAGATGGCGTTTGTAAATCATGATCGCATATTTAAGCTTGCATATTAAAGACAAGACTAAATGTGTATGTGATATACGGGTTGGTTTAAAAGATAATAAATATTAAATATTAATTAAAACGTATTAAATAATTATAAAACGCGAATTAAATGAGGAATAAAAAAATGACGACGTACGACATCAACACTCTAACCAATGGTGAAAACATCGACGCGAGCGGGAGGGCAGACTTGACGGCAGAAACATGATAACATGATACGAAGAGACCTGATTGTATTTCTTATATAAATCATCAATCATTATATTTACAATTAAGGGTAATAAAGTTAAATGTTATGGGCTATAATTAAAATGGAATTAAAATGATAATAAAATATTTTAAAATGATAAAACTAAGAATTTGGTTAAATTTGATATTTTGAAATATTATAAAGCGTAAATATGATATTTATAAATTTAAGGTGGGCAAATACGATTTTATACGATTCAATAAGGGCATAAATGAAATTATCTTTAATAAATTTGACTCTAAAAAGTCAAAATTGATTATTTTGATTTTAAGTTAATAAATAGTCAAGATTAAATATTTTTTTAAATGAATGGTTAAGATCGTTTAATAAATTTTATTAAATTAGTATTTTATATATATTACTAGTTTAATACCCCATGTATAAACGCGGAGATGATTAAAATAAATTTTGAATGTTTCTTACTTTAAACAGTACTAACATATATATTGTAAAGCATACAAAAAGTATCGCAATAATGAACGTCAGGATATTGTTATTAGTTATGTAACTCTTGAACAATATGCAAGCCTTAAGGAATTTTGACGTATAAACAACTAATTCAAAAACATTTAAGAAAATGAAAGCACATCATTGGTGAAAAATATTTAAAATATATGATGACATTATAATCCTACTCCTTTAATAAAAATTAAAAAATAAAGATAAATTTAGTTTAAATTTAATTAATTAATTGGTCGTATTTGTTATTTGAAATGTTATCCTTTGATTTAAATTTTAAACTTGTTTAAAATACAAATATTCTAAAAACAAAAATATGATTATTATTATTATTATTATTATTATTATTATATATTATATATATTAAATTATTATTATTATATATATTATATATATTAAATTTTAATTTTGGTCGTAATATAATCTTATTTAAATTTAAATCTTGTATTTTTGAAAAATATTCTAAATTAATATTATGACATCATAGTACTGTTCTATTAATATAAACAAAATAAAAATTGAAGATAAAGATTAAAGATTAAAGAAAGAAAATATTAAAAAAAGATTTGAAAATTTCATGTGATAGTTTGACTCTAAAAAGTCAAGATTGATTTTTTTATTTTAAGTAAATAAATGGTCAAGATTAAATATTTTATTAAATAAAATGTCTAGATTAATAAAAAAAATTCCAACTAGTCTTTTATATATATTACTAGTTTAACACCCCATCTATAAACACGGGAAAAATTCCAAATAGTATCTCAAAATAAAATAAAAAATCATGATAGAAATAAAAATAACAAATAAATAAATAGTAATTTTGGATATAATCGATAAAATAATTTTAAAAAACAAAACCCAAAGCTATAGAGATATTTATTAAATGATTACTCAGTGTTAAGTGATTTTAATATATAAGCAATTTTAACTTAGCTAAGTTTAAATAATCCTTGGTAATTAAGTATTTTCTTATTTTTAATGTATATTAAAAAATTTAAAAATAGGATAATGACATCATAACTCTATTCTTTTAATATAATTTAAAGAAAGATTAAAGATTAAAAATTGATTTGATTAATTGATATCTTTATCTAATCCACATTAGTTTGACTTTAAAAAGTCAAAATCAAAATTTTAGAATTAGATATATTAACGGCTAAAATTAAATCATTTACTAAATGAAGGGTCCTGATCATCTAATAATTTTTTTCAAATTAGTCTTTTATATATATTAGAAGATTGTTACCAGAAGATAAGGTTTAAAACATTTTAAATGCTAATTACAAAAGAAATGATTATTTCAACGCATATTAAGTAAATAAGTATTTTTCTTTTTTTCATCGTCCAAACAATAAAAAAGTTGTTTCATAATAAGCTAATAAAAAGTTACAGTGTGTTATTGATGATACTTCCTCTCTATCACACTGAACACATTTAGAGTACTCTTGATACACTCACATTACATTATAGGATCTAGAGATATTGAAATAAAGTCCGGAATGCAATATCCATTCCCAACTTCAAATTACAATCACAAACACCTGTACTTTTTTTTCTAGCATCTATTGTGCAAGCATTACATATAAACCGATAATGAAAAAAACTATAACCATCTCCTCAATTTTTTGAATGGTTCGGCTATTTTGGTTTTGGTTCGGTTATTCAATTTTATTGCTCACTCCTACTCAAACTGCTTCTACTATTCACCTTCTTTATCAACATCATTCCCTTTAACTTTATCACTTGGTGAAACGATCTTATAGTCTGTCGTATATAATAGTTACTTTTCTTTGTTACTCCGTATATAGATAAAATTACTTCTTTATGCTATGCATATCAAGTACCTAGGGAAGCAAGTTAAACTTCCTTTTTATTATTTCTAGACTATTGTTGATTTGTTGAGTTTGCATTTGATATCATTCATTCTAACATTTGGACTTCTCATTTCTCAGGCATTGGTACGTCAAGCTTTGTCTCCTAGCCTTTTACTAAATCACTGTTCTCATTTTTTTTAAACTATCCTTTACATATATAGGAGGGAAATCTTATGTATTGCCTAAATATATATTTATATTTTTTTAAATATGTAAAACCTAACTTTGGTGCAAAATAAAATCTTTTTAATGTAGTTATGGTGGACTTGACTTTTACTCATCCTTTTTTTTTTTAACGGCAAAAATTCATTAATCATGCATTCAAATGCTAGAATCCGGTACATCACACAAGTTCACCAACCGTCGCACTACAAATACAGAGAAAGAGATACATCCACTGGGTAGCAGTCTACCACCCTCAGACAAATCATAATAATCCTAACTACAAGGACATCCATCTACACAATCACTGCTGGACTTGACTTTTACTCATCCTACTATATCATATGCAACTCATCATATTTGTAATTGCTCATTTCATGAGTACTCACCCCACACTCACCACACCTCCGCTCATTTCACAATTGGCGCATTATAAATTAACTAATCAAGCATGTTAATGTTTCTTTGTATTGATCCTTTTATTTTTTATAGTTGATCATAAACAGTACATGAACGATCCACGGGAAATATACCATATTACTATACCATACATTTACAAGAAAATAAAACCCCTTCTATGATATATATTAAATAACAGACTCGGAAACAAACTATCGATTGGCCGCAGTGGTTAGCGCTTCCTTACTTATGCGGGAGGCGCAGGTTCGATTCCCGCTGATGCAAAGGATTAAGGTATTTTTTGCCACTTTGTTTTTTTAACTATAACATTTGTATTATTTTTAACTCATTTAGCCTTTTATTAACTTATTTTTTCTAAAAATATGAATTTCAATTTTTAGCCTTTTTTAACTTTTGTTTTCTTAAAGCATCATGTCTACCTTTTTTTCATTTCTTTTGCTTAGTAAACAATATTTAATATAAGACTTTTAGGGTTAAAAATTATTTATCTATTTCGATTAAACTCTACACCTTTTTTAATATTTTAATTTTAAATCTTATGCTTATTTTGTTAAACCCCCTCTCAAGAGGTTGTGGGTTCAAGTTCTGTTGTGGAGAATGAAGTAGATTTAAGAGCAGGCTTAACGGATGTGCGTGTGTCTTTGCTGTTAAAAAAAGTAGTTAAATAGGCTCTCATTATTTAAATATTTTACATAGTTTTAAGATATACGAATGCTTTTATACTTTTAAAAAATTCAAGCGAGTAATTGTTTTAAGTTTTCAAATCTAAATTTAATTTACCATTTTTGCGTAAGTGGTTTAAAATATTTTTTTGGAGGGGGGTTTAGTAAATAATAGTAGATAATAATCTAATTAAACTCGATTAAAAAGCAATTACTTCCCGACGCGAAGCGGGGCACGCTAACCACTAGTTCTTCACTAATTACCAACTTTTAACATGATTGATGAACATCGTACGTACGTATAAAAAAAGGAAACATGTAAGTATTGTCAAACGGAGTAGTCGAATATGCGATTTCTCATGGATACGAAACTTCATATATGGATCACTTAATTGGTTCCGTAAGGGTAAGTATTTGTTAATAAGGTAGTTAGCTAGCCAGGTGCTTTACGTTACACGTACGTAGTCACTTATAATTATCTTCAAATTTCAAGATTTTTTATAAATTTCCATATATCAATTTCTTGATTTGTTATGTGTCTTTGTCATTAACTAGTTTATTGCCCCGTGCACGCACGAGTATTTCAAAAGTGTATTTGAGATATTAAAATTTTCAAATAAAAATAATGTAATAAATGAAATATATAACACCGTAAACTTACATATGTCATAATGCTTAACAAAAAAATAACTAAATTTTTTGAAACACTTTTTTGTAGACCACATTTGTTGTTTTGTTTGTAACATTACCACTGTTATCACAAATTAAAACTTTTAATCTTTTTTCACTTTTAACACGTGAAACGGTAACATACAATTAACTATGTATAAACATAAGTTTCCTGACTAAACACTTTGAATAACATATTTAAGTTGATCACTCAACTCATCAGTATAATCCCAACAAATTCACTCAACTCACTACTATTAATGGATAACAAAAAATTAAGAATATACTAATTTAAAAAAAGTGTAATATTACAAAAAAAATTATAACAAAACGTAGATAAAAATGAGACGGTCGTAAATATATAATTATTTTTTCTCTAAACAAAATATATGAAAAGTTACTAACAATAATTTATAAAAAGCTTATAATTAATTACATTAGTATACAATTTTTATATAACCCCCTCATATTTTCTTAAAAACCCCTCACATGTTTTATAAAAGTTCCTCATAATTTTCATCCAGCCCCGTCCTAACTGATTTCAAAATTGAATTCCGATCTTTCTAAAATTGTTTTGAGAATTGATTAATTTTGAAATTGAAAGTTGTGATTGGTTGATTGAGACTCAATTTATGGTTATTTTTAGAAAATTTGCATGTCTTATATATATATATATATATATATATATATATATATATATATATATACACTAGTTTATTGACCCGTGCACGCACGGGTATTTCGGACGTGTATGTGAGATATTAAAATTTTTAAATAAAAATAATGCAATAAATAAAATATCATCGAAAGCTTACATGTCTGAATTTTTAACAAAAAAAATAACTAATTTTTTTGAATAACTTCTTTATAGACTACATTTGTTGTTTTGTTTGTAACATTACCACTCATGTCACAAATCAAGACTTTTAATCTTTTTTTTTTACTTCTAACACGTGAAACGACAACATACAATTGACCATGTGTAAACACATGTTTCGTGAGAAATAAACCAACTTCTGAAAGTGACTGTCATTGACTTTTGTTAATCGTCACATCAAAATACAACATCAGAGGAAATTGTCTTCTTTGAAACTTAACCCGAAGTTTTGTATCTGATAGAATAATCTTCATTCAAGGAATATATGTAATTCTACCAATGTTCTTTCAATAAATGATTTTGATCTCAATAACATGTGCGCCAAGTCGACAATTAGTAGACTTTTTCCATTGCATAAACCCTTAAACTGGTCTAGATTTCTAAGTAACATAATATAGTTTCAGGACCGTTAAAAACATCTATCTTTATATCTCTTAATTTATATTTTTAAATTTATAATATATCTCTTTTAATAATACAATTTATTTTAAATCTTATTATATAAAAAGTTTCATACATCTTTCTAATAAGATTAAAAATGCTTTAAAATAAAAAACTAAACACTTTAAATAACATATTCAAGTTGACCACTCAACTTATCACCATAATCAAAAAAGAAAAAAAAAACCACTCAGCTAAATTATAAATTACATACCCACTACTATTAATGTATAACAAAAAATTATGAATATACTAATTTTAAAAATAGTGTCATATTACAATAAAATTTATATCAAAACGTAGATAAAAATGAGACGGTCGTAAATATATAATTATTTTTTCTCGAAACAAAATATATCAAAAGTTACTAAACATAATTTATAAACAATCTATAATTAATTTCATTAATATTCAATTTTTATAAAGCCCCCTCACATTTTCTTATAAAACCCCTACAATTTTCATATAACCCCCTCCGAATTGATTTCTAATTGAAATCATCGACATTAATATTTCTAAAATTGTTTTTTAATTTGAATTATTTTATATATATAGATATATATATATATATATATAATATATATATATATATACTTCCGTAACAATTTAATTAATTATCTCCAAACTAAATTACAAACAAGTTGATAGGTTGATTAGATATGATTAGCTTATATAAACTTTGAACTTGATCAGTGACTTGTTAATTTTAATTCCTTAGAGGACGTGACGTCACGTAGTACGCGCGTGGGGTAATTAGTAGTTTTTGATCACATAATTAAATTCTTGATCCATTACGACGGACGGAGCCCGAGTAACAGTGAGTGATGGAATGATGGATATCCAAATTTCAGAGTCATGTTGTATGTGATCAAGTAGAAGTCTAGTACTGTGATGTTTAAACGATGATACATCCATCTAGCAAAATAATTAAACAGTTTAATGTTCATCGATTCATGATGAGTGATCAAATAATCCACTTCCCCGCTTAATTATATATTATATATACGGGTGCCGTGATTCGCTGTCATGATAAACAAGTTGATGTAATTTAATTAATTAGTGCATATATGATATATATCTATAATCTGATAATTAATAGTTTCTAGATTATGTGAAATCATCACTCGATCCTTGGTGTAAGGAAAAGGCTCTAATTTCCAATCAATGTTTTATATATAGGTGACCGTTTAAATGAAAACTATTTTTCGTACGAAAACTAAAAGAACCAATCTTAATTAGTTCTTGAAAAAAATTAATCAATTACTAAGAATTTTTGCCGGCTTAATAAAAGCTAGTATTTTGGAAAAATCAGGTATCGCAAATTAATGATGGTCAATCTAGACGCAATTCACGTTTGGGTAAATATATAAAATAACCAAAATATCTCTATTAATAAGTCATTGACAACGTTACAAATGATCCTCATACGAAAAATAATTTTCGATTAAAATCTCCTTATTACAGTACTCGCAATAAAATAGTTCTCAAATAAACATAATATACATATATGTGTGCGTGTTTCATTTTGACCCACATTCGAATTCTCCATAAGTCGTACCTCGGTCATCAACCACTTCTTCTAACTTTCTCCAATATAAAAGTTGTAATATTTTTCGTCAAAGATTTAATATCGATCAAAATAATTCATAGGTCATATAATTAAGTAGGCACATGCATCCACTTGTGTTAGTGACAGTTTGCTCAATTAAGTACGTACGTATTGGTGTTTTGTTTGGTTTATAAATTATGTAACGTCTTATTAAAATAAATTTTAAAAAAAGCAGTATTTTCACTCATATTTTGCTTCTCATTAATTATGTACATACTTGCATATCACTTTTTCAATCGCCATCTCATTATACTTATCTTTGACTCATACCATGCTAGTCCATTTATGTCAAAACCAATTAACTTATAAAATAATCTATAAGATTTTAAAATTAAGAAGTATTAATTATTTATATTTAGATTTTTTACTCATATTTTTACTATGTTTTTAATAACTATATACACTTTAACAAAAAATAATTATGACTAACCATATATCATGTGGCGTCTAACAAATAAAAAGGTTGAGCATATAAATGATTACATTATATTAATGAACATCTTTCTGATCTAAATTATTTTTAAGAGATAGTAATTTTGTTCTAACAAATTAAGAGGTTGAACACATAATGATTACATGGTATCAATATTAAACACTATGAATGTATTATAGTAGTCTGACAAATAAAATTATGAATATAGTATACAAAGAAGTACTACTAAAAATATGAAATCCCCGTTTTAATTCAATTTTTAAATATGTTTTTTTATTAGTTATTATTTCTATAATTATAATTGTGTTTGTTTACATTATTTTATTTATGCTTTATTAGATGTTAAATGTTTTAGTTTTTTAAAGCTTACCCGGTACGTGCACGGGTCATTTCACTAGTAAATTTAACAAAAGCAGTATTTTCACTCATATTTTGCTTCTCGTTAATTATGTACATACTTGCATATCACATTTTCGATCGGCATCTCATTATACTTATCTTTCTCAATTATTGATCTCAACTATGATTTTATAACCCGTATGATGTGCTGGCCGAGTTTTATATATCTAAAATTTTATTATCATAAAAAATTATAGGATTTGTTGATCTACATGATAATATATTAATAATTTTTATAAATCCAGAGTAATAACATAATGAATCCAAAAGTCTTCACGTCCTCTTAAGAATAGTAAATTACTATCTTCATTAACATCATTTAACCAAGCCGTCAACCATATGCTTTGACCCGCATTGAATATTGGGTCATTTGTTAAAGATAAAAGTATATAGAACCCATATGAAGTTTTACCATGAGCAAATTGTATCCATTGAGCAAATATAGATTCAATTAATAATTGCTTCTCCATAGTATCAAAGGCAGACATGACATCATTATGAACAAAAAACTCCTTTTTTTTATAGAAAACCTATTTGCTATTCTGTAAAATATATATAATACTATATATTTAAGAATATTTTTTTACCTAAAAAGATAGAAGTTTTAACGTTAAAAATTTAAGAGAAAGTGGAAGGGAAAGAGATATATATTATTTTTATAATTAAAAGAATGGTATACAATAAGAGAAATATATTTATTATTTTCAAAATGAATGGATTATAGAAGAGAGAGATACAAATAATAAATATGTGATTTAAGAGGATGAGAAAATGGTGAGCGAGATACAATTATTAATAATATATGATTTAAAAGAATGGGGACATAGAGAGAGATTATTAATTAATATTATATGATAAAAGTGAATGTAAAAATAGAGAAAAATATGTATTGATAATATGATAAAGAGAATGAGTTATGTAGAGAGACATAAATATTTAAACCATGAAAGAGATCGATATATGTAAAGATATATTACTTAAAGTAAGAGTTAAATGAGAATATATTAAGAGACTAGTGTATGTATGAAGATATATATATATATATATATATATATATATATATATATATATGTGTGTGTGTGTGTGTGTGTGTGTGTGTGTGTATTAAAGAGTTAGTTTAAAAGGTAAAAGAGTAATTATGAGAGAATATAAAAGAGAAATACGAATTTGGATAGTTATGAGATGAAATAATTAAATAGAAAGAGTGTAAAGATATAGAGATATATACATGTTTATAACTAAAGAATCAATTAAAAAGTAAGAAAATATTTAAAGTTGTAGATATTGTATGTGACATAGTCAATGTGATGATTTTTATGTATTTTGATATGATTATATGTGGACTGATGAAGTAAGAGTTACTGATGTAATAATTGATATCAACAGAAGTATTGTAAACCATTACAGTTAAAGGATATTAATTTGAGCAGATGGCTCAATATGCATGAGTGGCATTGAGCAGCCTGAGTGACAATAAGTAGTCTAAAATCTGAATGACAATGAATAGCCAAGTAAATGTAATAAATTGAGAAGCTAATTAATAACTGTGTTAAATAACTTAGTGTGGTATTTGAAGGACTTTATGTCATAAGTAAATGTAATAAATTGAGAAGCTAATTAATAATTGTGTTAAATAACTTATTGATGACTTTATTACATGAGTTGTGTTTACATGACTATTATATCTTTGAGTATCTTGTAAAGTTGGTTACTAAGCTTTGTAACATATTTCTTTTAGTGTTGATTTCTTTCCAGGTGTTGGATTAGGCTAGGCTCCTAGTGGACAAGGTCAAGAGTATGGTGCAACATACGAGTTAATTGTTTTACAAATTGTTAGAGCCACTTGTAGCCCTTATTAATAAATTTTCAAATTGGGCAATGTTTAGTGTATTATTAATATTTTTGTTGCACATTTTCTTTAAGAAAAAAATCTAGGCGTTACAACTACACACAGTCACACATATAGAGGGGTCTTTAAGGGAGCGCATGAGGTGCGACAGTACAGGGCCAATGTTTTATAGGATGCCCAAAATTTTATATACATATATTATAGATATAGTTATAATGTTATAGAATTTTAAAGTTCACTTAATAAAATAGAAAAATATGAATTCCGTATTTAAAATAAGTTATTCCATAAGCTCAAAAAATAAATATCATGGATTTGAATTTGATGACAAAGATCATATCATAGTATAGTCGTGCTGAAGTCGCATTTAAGTATAATAGATCAGAGCTTAATGTTATTGAACTTTATATGAAATTGAAGTTGTTTGACATAGTTTTATATGGTGATACTATCAAACCTAACGATATGTTAAAATATTTATCACAAGTCAATTGTTTTCTTAATGCAATATATTACATGTAGAGTATCGTTGATTCCATCAACATTGACATCTAAATAAACATGTTTCTCAAAACCTAAGTTTTACTTACGATCACGAATGTCACAAAAAAGACTTGATAGATTGACAATGAATTCTATTGAGAACGATATCTTGGAGAGTATTGTTTACTGAGAGTTAATTCATAACTTGCTTCAAATAACGCTAGAAGAATTTTAGGACTTATATAACTAAGTAAGAAACACTATTTTATTATAATTCTTTTGTTTTAGTTATTAATATAACAAATATCATAATATTAGTAAATTTTGTTTATATATATTTATGTATGTAAAAGAGGGTCATAATTTCTATCCGTATAAGACCTTAAAAATTCACGAAACACCTCTACACACATTCGCATAAATAATAAATGCTTATATAATTAAATTTGTCTATATGCCTGTTTTGAAATGATTTCATATGTTTCGTAAAAAAGAAATTAATGTTTATCTCGTTTTTCCTTTCTTTTATTATAAGTTTTGTTGTTGTTATATAGTGTGTATATACATGTATGCATACACAAACATTGAGGTTGCCCATCATCATCCATTATCGGCAACACCCTCTCTCTCTCTCTCTCTCTCTTTCTCTCTTCCTTACCATCTCACCGATCTTTCTTTCTTTTTTTCTTGGTGAATTTTTTTAAAAACCCACTTCAATCATTCCATTCAGATTCAATTATTCGGAACACCCACTTCCTCTTAAAGCTCACTCTGCCTCTAGGTACAGCTTTCATTCTCTATTTATTGCTTAATTTTTCCGATTCACTCTGAGTTGGAAAAGGTATTGCGATCTGTTATAGATCTAATCTCTATATTTCAATTCAATTCATGATATACTTGTTTTTTTATAAGTTTTGTTGCTGGATCTCTTGTGGTTTTGGATTCGAGAAGAGGGTTTTACTTGGTATTTCGGAGGAGTTTGGTTTTTCTTAAATTATGTTACGATCTAAAGAAGTATGAACTCTTTTCTCCATTTGAAATCAATTTTGAGCACCAGATTCATTTATATCTGGTTCTTTTCTTTTAAACCAGGAACAAGAACTCATTTTTGCTCCTCAATCTTACTTTTCCTCTTTGTTTTTCTGCATTTTTCTTATCTTTTTATGCTATTGTTGCAATTATCGAGATTAAATAAATGTGTGCCCTCAATTTTGTGCTATGTTATTCAGAAAAGGAAAGTGGAAGTGGTTCAATATTCTTCTTCCATTTATACTTTTTGTTCACCTCTTTCCAATTATAATAATGGACTTGAATTGAGATTCCAGCTCTATTCTGATTTACTCATAATTGAGATTCCCTTTTAGGGCTCAATCTAGATACAATTTTGAATTTCATGAATTGTAGGTGTAAATCTTTTAACCCAAGAAGTAATTGTTATTGTTGTTCATGTTTTTCTTGAATCCTGTGTTCTAATCTTGTAATTGTGATGAATTTGCAGGGGTGGTCATTTGAAGCTTTCAGAAGAACATTGAATTTATCCATTTGTTTCTTGATTTTACTATTCTAAAAGGTAATTTGAATAAAATATTTCAATCTTTTTGATCCTTGACCATCTTGAATAAGAACAAAAAGAAAGAAATTGGTTATAAGTTTATGTTGATATGAAGTTTGATCATGTTTGTGTGGTTTATATTCAGGTTAACAAGATGGGTCTCTCACCATACACAAGCCCATCAGATGCTGGTGTCCTGTGTGTGATTCTGGTGAACACAGCCATGTCAATATCGATCATGAAGGAGATAGTTCGTTCCATCCTTCATGTAATTGGCATCCATGTAGCATCATGGGAAGATTACTCAAACCAATCACTGACAGAATCAGTTGAATGCAGAGGAACCCCTTCAGAAACATACATGGAGGAGTTCAGAAGCCGAACACCATCAGTCCTTTACAACTCACTGTGTCGTTTCACCAAACAAGAATGCTCGGTTTGCTTGGTTGAGTTTAAGCCCGAAGCAGAGATCAATCGGCTTACGTGTGGTCATGTTTTCCATAAATCTTGTGTTGAGAAATGGTTGAAGTTGTGGAATGTAACTTGCCCGCTTTGCAGAAACCACATGATGATGCCGAAAGAAGTCGAAGAGAACACCTGCCCGATGTGAATGTGAGGTTTTTGGTTTATTTAGTTTGGTAGTTTGGTGCACAGATGTTTGTCCAAACTCGAGTTTTTGGATGTTTTTTTAGTAAGCACCCGACCTGTGTTGTGTTGCTACACGAGTGCAGTTGGTGTCTATGACTTGAAGTTTACCCGCTTTGTATATATCAATTGTGAAATGTTTCCGGTGTTTGATGCACCTGAGAAACTGTTGGCTTTCATATTTTCCTTCTTGTATCTGTGGATTATTTTCTGCTGAAATTATTTGTGGATTATTTTCTCCATAGCTGGAGACTCCTTCATCTCCCACGTCTTAAAAAGAAAGAAAAAAAAACCTTGAAATTTCCGACAACCCCTCCAAGTATATATTGTAAGTTTGTGGGGTTCCAACTCAAAACCAATTGGTTACGAGAGGAGTAGCCCATGACACTTATAAAGCAGATTACAATATCACTCTTTGCCCGATATGAGACATTACTCAACATATATCTTGAACGAACTGGTGTTGCTCTCTATGAGCCACGTGTGAGCTTTATATATCTTGAACGAACTGAGCTTGAGCTCTTTATCACAAGCTTTAAACTTGTCAAGTTTTAGCTTGAGCTTGAACACTCCTAAACGAGGCCGACTCGAGAAGTACAAGGCTCTGGCTCGACTCCTTTACATCCGTATTCAAAAACACAAAAATGCCTTGGCCTTTCAATTGTAAACTCTCATTCTCTGTGAAATCCTCAATATGTCAGCAGCTGATGTTGTTCGACAATTATGGCTACTGGTTGAGGTCTGTTTATGGTCGAAGTAGTGAGGTCATTGCACAAACATTTCTTTGAAAAAAAGTAACAGCTCATAACGCGTCTCCTTTTTAAAGTATATTATACAATAAAACACGTTTTTTTTCTTTCTTAACATGAAGTTAAACTAGAGAAGAATTTTCTAAAATAATATAAACAAAGGTAAATGACCGGCAGTTAAAAAATAATGGTGTTTTAGTCATTTTCCTTTGTGTTTTACTCTGTTTTCGTTTATCTAGCAATATAAAAGTTGCTGCAGCTTAATAAAAAGACCTGCAACATGGAGATTTGCTAGGATTATAGCTCGGTTAGAGTTGATCGAAATGTTGGATACTTCGACCCACTTTCAAAGGTGAGTTCTAAGCCGAAGGCATAGGTTGTATACCTCCTGCTCAGTACCTGTCATTTTATAACTGATGCAGAGGTTGTATATCAGATGTCACAATTGCCATGGCCTTGTCAACAAGAAGACCAGGTTCGCGACCCCTGACTTCCGATTCCACTTCTTTTTTCTCGTGGCTCGAAGGACGGTGATAGTCATGTCTGGTTTAGGGATTGGTCCCATACTCATGAGTGACAAAGGATGGGTTTTTAGCGGCTTTTAGGTTGACTGGCGACAACATTGTTACTTGGCGATTTGTTGCAACTATCGTTTTGTATTACAAGGCTTGTGGCTTTCAAGGAAAACAAATAAGATGATACAATTCAAAAGGGTAAGAAGAAGAAGAGATATGATCTCTCCAAACCATGTTCGATTCCAGGAGTTCTAATGCACTTTAGTTTTTGCTTGCTACACTTGATTCATTTAGCTAAATGAAATTATAATTTCTACAAAGTTCAGAAAATTGGATAGCAAAAACATATTTGTAAGCCAATTCAATCATATACCAAACCTGTTTCTCCTCCTCCAGTGAACACAGTGGCGGACCCCGACCTTTTGGTCAGGGGTTGCACGATTTTTTCCCTCATACTATATAACAATAATAGAAGTAGATATGTTGCACCAATATTGTTTAGGGGTAGCACTTGTATTTAAAAAAAAAAAAAAAATTTTTTTACACTACTCGGGAAATATTGAGGGGTTGCCCGTGCCACCAGGTGCACCACTAAAGGTCCGCCCCTGAGTGAACAATTTTTTATCCATCACCCAACTCCTTTACTTTCTATTTTCCCACACCTGAAGTCTAATATCCTTTTTTGGCATTAAGAATGTATGCATGCTAGAGTCTTGATAAGACTGAGTAATGTGATGCTACAACATATTTGGTGCAAGATAACAGTGAGCAAACTTGAACATAAGATAAAGTATCACATAATTTTAATGAACCACCACATCAATTGGGAAAAATAAATAACTTCTGACTTGCTACTTAATATCAAACTATCTGTTTCGGAACAAATGTTCTCAAAAGTGAAATTTTTTAAGACTGCGAAAATTTTCACATACAAACACAAGGGAGATCTCATATGAAATCAGCTAGCTGAGGAACTGCATGTATTGATGCCATCCTTGCAGTCTCTGGTGAGATCATTGAATGTCTCGATTTGCTTCTTTCCCCTCAAGAAAACCTCTGTGTCAACAGACGCCCGCATGTACCCATCAAACTCAACCGGTACACCATTATTCAGCTTTGTCATCTCACTATACCACTCACTATTTTCGTCCCAAAGATATTTGTATTCATCAAGAAAATGAGTGGAATATTTGTCTTTTAAAGGGTCAAAGAAAGAGGTATCGGGTTCATCTGTTGCTATATACAGATTCCTTCCATCATCAATTTTATCTTGCAGGGATGAAAGAAGAGCTTCAGGTGCGGTATCAGCAGCAAGATTTGGCCATTGTTCTGTGTTCTTTGCCTTCTCACCTCTCACAACATGAACAGAGTCGAAATCCCAGTTCATTTTTGCTGCTATTGCTGAAACTATCTCCATCAATCTTCTGGATTTCCATATCATGTGCCATGGTCTTTGGATAACAGATTCTGCTTCACCTTCACATACTCTATACCAGTAATTATCAGGCTCCACACTCCCAAACTTTCTCATTATCAATGTATCCTTCTCACCAGCCATCTTCATTGGGGTGACCCTGAAATCCTCCACAAGCGAAATACTTAACCCGGCTTTCTGATGCCACTTGTTCCAATCTGACCAGAACTGACCCTGGTCTAAGACAGCTGCAGACTCCTTCAAATGCTCGAAATCAAAGTAAAATCTGAAATCTTTACCTTCTTCATCTTGACCTGACTTGGTATAAACAGAGGACAAGCAAATGCTTAAGTCCATTACAAGTGTCCTATTCAAGTATTGAGCTTCACCTAATGCACACATGAAACTCCATAGATAGTGATCCATGCTCTTGCATAGCTCCCCACCACCATTATACAATAAATACCTTCCCTGATCAAACGATTTCTCTGACTCCACAACAGGGAGAGAGTCGTTCACGCTTTCACCAACCACTTGAACACCACTAGGCTTATCATCTTCACCCATTGGGGTTTTCTCAAACCCAGGTTTCTGATGCTTCTTTCTCTTCCTAGCATTCCCACCCGAATGGTAATCTCCTATACTAACAACATTAAGGGTACAATTCTCCGACCTAGAGATCACAAAGCTTCGATAATCCTTGTACAGTGAAGCAGTCTTCCCTTCTTTAGGCCTGAACCGCCAAGCCATGTGACAAGAACTATCATTCATCCCACGAACTGGTTTCCCAAACCTATAGAAATGTATGTCCTTAAACTGCTCGATAGCAGCACTCATCATCAAATGAAAAACCTCCGGATCAGTACAATCTATGGGTTTATCAATTTCACTACTACAATCACGAGGTAATTCACCAGCTTCTCCTTCTACCTCCGAAGTGACCGTATTTATAAAATCGGATGATTTGATAGAGGTACCAAATGCGGTCTCGTTGGCGGTCATAAAGTCCTCGCCGGTTTTCACGACGGTGCTATCGGACACAAACGTGGCATTGGAGGTAGAAGTAAGGAAGCTTGTGATCTTATTTGAAGGATGAAACAAAGGATCTTCTGGTTCATAAGTAGCGGCGATAATGGTGAAGACTAAAACACCAATTACAAAAAACGTGAAAAACAGGTTTCCAATTAAAACTAAAGCATTTTGACCTAAACTCTCCGGTCGGAAACTACCAGATCTTGACGGTAAACCCCGGCCAAGCATCATTTTCCTTAGATTCCGACAAACACAATAGATAAATGCAGTATTTCTAGATTCACGCGAAAAATAGATAGGGATTTCGCAGATCCGAAAAGATGTTAACCTAACCTAATCAAACAACAATCTGGATCTATATTTTGCACTTACCTTTATACAATTGAAATGTGATCGGAGTACACATGCACAGACACTACGTCTGAGTTTCAGATCGGCATCTTGTTTCTACAGATTGCGATTGATTGATTGTGAGCTTGGAGATTGTTTTGAAATGTTAGTGAGAGTGGAAGTCAAATGGTGAGGGAAGATAATAACACGTGTACGGTGTAAACGCACTGTACAAATGGCGCAAGTTAACATTTATGAATGTTACTTATGCTAACCTAGTCGCACAATTAGATCCACCGACACATATTTTTAGTTGTCAAGAAAGGGTCCCACACGGTAATCGTTGTTTCTAAATTTCAATGAGCGAGTCGTATTCATCCCATAAATTCTCACTACTTCTCATTCTTAGGTTAAGGCTAGACGTTATACCCATCTTTCATCTTTCATTACCCACAGCCACATCAGCGCCACATCAGCTTTCTTTCCCTTCTCCTTTCCTTACCCCCAACTAGTGTTATACCCATCTTTCATCTTTCCCCTTTCCTTTTCACTTAAAAAAAAAGAAAAGAAAATATAAATAAATGTGTAATTGTTTGATTGGTTGGAGGTGGGGTGGGGGGGTGGGGTGGGTGAAAGATTAGTCTCGGGTAAAAGAAACCGAGAGCCAAGTCCCGAAGCAGAAACCGAACACCCGGAAATGGTGTTCCCGAAAGAGCCGAAAGCCCCGATCGAACTCCCGAGCCCACTCCCGTGGTATAACACTCAGCCTAACCATATATAATTTTTCTTAACTTTCTTACTTCAACTCACTCTTGTCACTCAAACCTCATATCTATTTCAAGATTGTTGATGGAGCAAATCCCAATCCAATCTGTCTATTTATATAATCTAACTGGTTTATAAATTAGATCAATCGCCTAATTAGAGATTTAATAAGTTGACTTATTTAATTGGATCACGACATTGGTCGATCCAAAATCTGTCTGGATCAACCCATTTAATATTAAATTACAATTTAATTTTAACAACCACCAACTATCATCAATTTATCAGTCGCCGCCCGTCGCCGCCCCCACCGTCACGACAGCCACCGCTACTACTACCACCACCATTACCGCCGCTACTCCAACCACCGTCACCACCGCCGCCGACTTGACACCATTACGGCCACCATCGCCACCACCGCCGCCACCACCGCTTCCACTGTCACCACCACCACCGACTACCACCAACCGCCGCCTCTGACACCGTCGCCACCATTACCGCCACCACTACCATCGACTACCACCAACCGCCACTGTCGCCATCACCGTCGACACTGTTACCGCCACCACTACCACCACCATTACCACCGCTGCCGACTACCACTAACCACCATTGTTACCACTGACACCACCGGCGCCGACTACTACCAACAGCCGTCACCAACACCATCACGGCCACCGTCGCCACCACCGTCACCGTTATCATCGCCGTCGACTACCACCAACCGCCTTATTGACAACCCTATTCCATCCCCTCCCAACCACCTTATCTTATACATATTTTATTTTTTATTGTAAATTACAATTTTTTTATTTAAAAAATGTAACTTCTATAAATAATGTAGAATTTAATATAAAATTAAATAATAAATATTATATTTCGGAAAATTAAAACTAAAAATATTAAAATACATAATAAAATTTAAAAAATCTAAAAAGCTACATGATAGTCATAGTCTCAATTGTATTTTTGTCGTAGAAAATCTTTACGGGCTAAAACCGCATTTAGCGCATGCGCGTGTAAGGAGATGTAAAACTCGAGATCTTTTTGCATTTGCTTCGACAACTTTCATATCTCTTTTATTTTTATAATTTCAAGCATCTACTTCTCGAGTTTCAAGCTTTCCAGATCCGCGGTTAGCACTTGGTTGTTTTGTATGTTAAACATATCCACAAACCCCTTAAGCTAATTCATGAAATTTTCTTCTTTTGGAGTCCACGTGGATGTTGTCGCCGCACGTTTACCCTTGTCATATCTCATCGGACGTGGAAGCTATTCTTGTGCATCAACATCATTCCCCTTGTCCTCGTCTTCGTTGAGGGCGAACCGACAACCTGCGTCGGAAGACATGGTGTTTGTGTTCGAATCCGAGGTAGTCTTGCTCCGTTTTTGGGCTCTCGGGTTGTTATCCATGAAAGGTACGTTTTTCCATTTTAGATGGTCTTTTGACTACTCTCCAAGCCGCTTGACTACTCTCCAAGCCGCTTCATTGTTGAAACCCGTGTTTTTTTAATTCCGTCCCATAACGCGAGTGTGCCATCTCCAAATAATCAGATTCACTCCAACCGGAATGATATTTGGACTTTAAACCATTGTAAATTCTGTTAAATATCATCATGTGTCTCTTTATATTAGTCCATTTTGATATCATCTGGTCTTTCGTGCGACTCCAAAAGTTTCTTTCATTAAAGTTGTGAGAAAACGAAATCGTTGTATGGTTTTATCCTCATTGGGTCATGGCACGTAGATTAAAATGCGAATCTCATCGTTGGTCCTATAAGTTTGCACCTAGTCGTGGTTTTAGTCCTTCAGTTTTCAAAGTACACTTGTAGTCTTTATGTGAGTTGCACATTTTTAGTCCTTCAAATGGCTCATGGTTGTTCATTAAAAAGCAGGTATTAATGTCATCATGTGATCTACACAGGGGCAAACTAGTATTTCTATATTTATAGTCACAAAAAACAGTTATTTTAGTACCAATAGTCGGTAAAAATGGTTGCTTGTACAAGCTTATGCGATAGATAATTGCACACAAGTATTTATGCTCTAAAATAGTAATTTACATAGTGACCCCCGGAGTTACAGTCAACGCGCAACCTTAGTCCATCAACTTTTTTCCCACTTTGACTTTATTTTACATCACTATACAAGTTATGTTATCAAAGTGCCAATTAAAAATAATAATATGTGCAATGCAAACCTTTTCATAACTATTTTCAAAAAATGAAATGCAATGTTTGCTATAAGAGCCAAAGTATGAAATCCATTTGTTGTAAGGCAGGTGGATGAGTCAAAATGGGAGGGGGATGTTTGCATTTATCATAATTCCCATAACAATATTTCAATTCATTTCACTTTACAATCCCTATAAGGTTAGTTAAAATCACCTCATTTTTAGGGTGTGCAAGATCAACCCCTGTTCATTCTTCTTTGAACCATATCCTGCAACAAAATCTTTGTGGTTTCCACTGTTTTATCCGACCCGTCAACTTGTGCTGCAATTTCATGAACCATTTTTTCTAAAACCGACGAGCTTAGTCTCTTTTCCGGAGTAGAGTCCCTAAGTAAGTCCAGTAGCATTCTAGCCTTGTTCTGGGCCTCATGGGTTCCATCCACGGTTAACCGTAACAGACCCGGGATCGCACCCTCGTTAAGAATAAGTTCTCTATATTTACTTCTCGAGCTCATACACAATTCAAGCAGAACACCAACCGCGTGTTCTGTGCTAACCAATGATCCATCTTCAACTGTTTCTACTAGTGTTAGTATCCCATCTTCAGCTTTTGTGATGGCGAGTATTCCTTCATTAGATTTGGATATTATGTGGATCAAGCCGGACGTTTTGTCAGCAAACTTTGAGTATTTTTTGCATTCTTTGAGGAGGTTGATGAGCGGCAGGGCGGCGTTAGCATCAAGAATTATGGTGGGTTCTTCTTTGGAGGTGGTTAGGTTGTGGAGGGCAGTGACTGCATCAACTCTTCCTTGAACACTGCCACAGCTGAGGATTTGAATTAGAAGGGGGATCGCCCCTGAATTAGCTATCGTCGGTTTGTTGTGTGGTGCGGCTGATAAGGTTAGAATTGCAGCCGTGGCCAACTCTCTTAGGTTGCTTGTGTTTTGGAACTTTAGAAGCTTAACAAGAGGAGGGATTGCACCACATGTCACGATTTGTTCCTTGTTTCTGTAATTTAAAACCAAGAAACATGTTTCAATGATACATTCTAGCCCCATTAGGTTAAGAGAAATAAGTTTTGGCAAAAAGCATCTTAAAAACCATCTTAACAGGTGTTTGGATGTGTGTTCTGGAAGTGAGTATATGATACTGAATAATCGAATATTCGAAATCATAAGATCAGCTGCAATGAAATGAGATGTACCAGATGTTTTGATGTGCTTTTGCAGTGTGCAAGTTGTAAAATCTGATAATCAGTTGTTTGATTGTTTTAAAAATCAGATAAAATGACCAAAAAGGATCTTATTGTGAAAAAACAAGACATTTTGTTATAAAGGGAGTAAAGTTCTCTCAAATTACCTTTAAATAATGGGTAAATAGATAATAGTAATATAACTCTACACAACTACTTTTTAAGCAGCTAGCATGAAACTGATTCTATGATGAGAGAACATTCAAGATCATCAGAGGCATGATCTATTTCTCCAGACACTAAAAAGTGATTAAGGCGACTTCAATCGCAATAGTAAATAGTCAGTTCAAAACAATCCCTAAAGGGATCATGCTTCTGATTTTCCACTTATTTCAGATTTCGAGAAAAGCATGTAAGGAAGTTGATTCAGGAAAGTTGCTATAAGATAACTGTAAGATCACTTACCTATCCCTAGGTTTAATCAACCTTTCTATCTGACTCTTTCCTCTTTAAGTCAATAATCACTTCAACAAACACATCCAAGTACCCACATAGGTAGGTATTAGTGTATTACTCAGTACTTGCTAATTTTGACAATTAAGGGGAATAATAAAGCTAATAGGGTAACAAAGTTTTAGCTTCTTGACTATTATAGGTTTCTAATGTGTGTGCTGTTGTATCCTTCTTTTTGGATCCCTTATAAATGCTCCACTGCTGAGATCAGGGATAGTATAGAATGTCCCAATCATGCGGCTAATGCCCTTGATGATCAAAGAAAAAAACCTAAATGCGTCCAAACAACATGGAATAGAAAGTACTATGCACTCCCACTATACAAAACAGTTAAGTTTAAGTTTAGGAAATCTTAAAGAATTTGCTATGGAATATGAGTATATGAGGTCTTACTTGAGGTTAGTGGACGGAATAACCAATTTAACTGTTCATAAGGAATAAATATGCAAATATAATCATATAGCCACCAAAAATAAAGAAGACGGCGTCCAAACTCAATTATCTCCCTCGTCATCGGAACTTTTGAAACAAAGAGATTGAAGATATATCCTTAATTACATCCAACATTGAGAATAAATTTTAAAGCACGTATCTTCATAGTAAAGAACCTGCTTGTTTGAAGTGTCGTAAACCGTCATCTTGTCACTCTCATAATCACTCATAAAAATTATGCCCAAAGGTTTTATATCATCTTTAGCATCAAGATTGATCCAGTTTCTGAAGTACAGTGGTTAGAATACTGAATACATGTCTTCTGTACTCAAGTCTCTAATAACCCTTCCTCTCAACTAAATTTAACATTTTCTAGAACCCTAACTTATGAGAAGCACCTAAACCCAAGGAATTCTGATTGATATCAACTTATACACTCAATTCCATGATCTAAACAGCAATAACAAAGATTTCAAATCTTCACACAAACCCTAACTCGATTAATGCTCTCTAAAACCCTAACATAGGAGAATTTCATCTTTCCGCTTGAAATCATCACAAAACACCTACAATAAACGTAAAAATAAAACACTAACCGTTCGTTTCTGGAGGCAAGATTGAGGAGTGCGAGAAGGGAAACTTCACGAGCATCGTGGTGTTGGGAGCAGAGCATAAGAACAAGGGGCTGAATGACGCCGGCGGCAGCGAACTTGGCGCGAATGTTGCCGGAGGAATTACGATTACGGATTATGCTCCTGATCTCTCTGGCAGCTTGAATCTTAGCTGGGAGGTCTCCTTTGATCAATTTATCAGAGATTTCATCGATTAGTGTTTGTTTCTTGTGATTCCATCTGTCCTCTTCCTCCCCCATCGATTTGGCTTTGGATTTCTTGGAAGGATTTAGCTCAGGCCGACCATGGAATCGTGTTTGTGCAGAAGTTAAGATTATTGATGATGCGCAGATACATACTTACAAAAGCTACATGATGAAAGAGGGTCCGATATACATATTGGTGCTAAACTTTATTTTTTATTTTTTCTTTATTTTTTTATTTTTTATTTTGACAAGTGTTCTTAAATAACATCTAAAATAGCCCATTTTGTTAGAATTAGTATCTTCTTTTTTCCGTGTGTTTTCGAGTTTTAAAGAAGAGAAAAGACTTAAAAGAAAATAAAAAAATTTGTGTTTTAAAGATTTTTTAATGAAAGAAAAGAGGATTTAAAATGAAAGTTTGTTTAAGAAAAGTTTGTTTAACTTTCGTTCTTAAACTTTTTTTTTTAAATATGGGATGATTTGAAAGGAAATAAAAGGAAAATATTTATGATTTTTCTTAAATAACTAAATTACCCTTAATCACATAGATAAATTTAACAAGTAAGGTACTGTAACGGTCTGTCCTCGAGTTTAAGCTGTGAAGAAAAAGAAAACTTATCCTTCCAAATCATAGTTTTTATATCAAATTAAGCCTACATTTCCCCTCCAAACCCCTCCATTTTCTTTACCTTCCTTCCTTAAGTGAAACTCAAGATCACACTATTTAAAGTTTTCCTTCCAAATTCTTCCCTTTCCTTCCTAAAAAAAATTCGAGAACATGACGTAAAATAATCTTTTTTCTTTCCTTTTCTCCAACTCGGGAACAAAAACTTATGATTTTTTCTCTCCAGTTTTATTTCTTTTCTTTTCAACTTGAGAACACAAAAAATTAAAATTATTATATTTTTTTATTTTCTTTTCACCCGTAATCTTGAAATTATCCTAAGATCAAGATTATTATAAGATCTTGTAGTCCACTAGAAAATTAGATTTTCTTAAAAGACCAGACACACATTTAAATCCTATCTTTGAATGTACATGTATCAGATAAGTTACGATTCTCTGTCTAACGTATATCATGTGTATTACTCATTATTCGCAAAAGGTAAATTATAGTAATTAAATATTAATAATTATTCTATTTTATATTTATATCCTGTTATGATTGTGAAAAGAATTATTACAAGAACAAATGCAAGTTGTAGAATAGGTTAAGAACCACTTATTATATTAAATCTTTTGTTTTAAATATATTTTCAAATAATTGTATCTTTTAGCCCTAAGATGTAATCAAAATGGCTTTGGGTTTGACCCTTTTCTAGTCATCCAACAAACAACATTTCATCTTTTTATGGCTTTCGTATTATTCATAGCATGAACTTTTTCCTATATATATATAGGGGAGGGTTCCATCGAGAACCAAAAAAAAAATACGAGGACTGCGAGAACCGATTCCCATCTTTTTAAAACTAAAATATCTACCAAACGACAAGATATTAAATTATGAAAATTATACCAAATGAACGACAAAAATATGCTCTTTAATATGACATCCATATTGCTATATTTTTTCAACAAAAAAAATTTGTTACATATGTGTAACATACCTTATAGTACCGATCACATATATGTTAGTACTATTACATATATGTAACATACCTTATAGTGCTAGAAAAAAAACCCGGCAAAAACGAATTTTTTTTGTTGAAAAAATTATAGCAATATGGATGTCATATTAAAAGAGCATATTTGGTATAATTTTCATAATTTAATATCTTGTCGTTTGGTAGATATTTTACGGTTTAGATCGGTTCTCGCATTTTTTTTTGGTTCTCGATGGAACTTCCCTATATATATATATATATATATATATATATATATATATATATATATATATATATATATATATATATATATATATATATATATATAGGGGAGGGTTCATGCGAGAACCGTTGTTAGTGCGAGAACCGCGAGAACCAATCTCGGTCGTTCCTTGGATATGGGAAGTATCATGGATGGAGAGCGTGGAGGGATAGGGTGTGGCAGGGTGCATGTGAGGAATTCATGGGTGGGACATTGGAGGGGGAATTGGACGGCTTAGATTGGTTCTCGCGGTTCTCGCGCTAACAATGGTTCTCGCATGAACTTTTGTCTATATATATATATATGTGTGTGTGTGTGTGTGTGAAGAAGTTTTTTGAGAATCGTTATTATTGTGAATACCATTAGTATCATTTGTTACTACCATTACTACTTATTAACAGAGATATTTTGGTCATTTAAATATTTTTTTCAACCATAAATTGTGTTCTGGTAAACCATCACTAAATAGCGCCGCTTGATTTTTCTAAAATACCAGCCATTAATGCTTAAAGGAGATCTTGAGAAATATGAACTACTTCTATTATCAAATCTAAATGCCAACCTAAGTAAATAAGTTTTTTGACCGGTATTGTATACAATATATTTTCGGGCCCAACAAGTAGATGTATTATGAATGGGACATTTAAATAATTATATATTATAAGTATAAATTAAATTACATTACATTGTCTGAATATATAAATAAAGTCTCTGGGGTCAAAGAAGATGAAATTACAAATCAGACGAGACAAGAGATCTATGGTTGTTTCATGGACTGATAATAGATCGACCGTTCAAAGATCCGAAGCAATATCTCCAAAGCCAAAGCGACAAATGTGAGATAAAGAGAGAATAGAACCACGTTCAGTCTGACCATGATGCAACCATCTCAAATTTTGAATTATTACACAATCAAAAGCTTGAGGTAGTACATATGCACCCTCAACATAGGTGAAATAGTTTGAAGGATGAATACTCAATTATCACTAGAGAATTACATTTTATAAGACAAATTTTCATAATACAAATTAACTGACTAAAATAGTTCTAAAATAGTTTTAAAAACTTGGTGAAATTTTATAAATTTGGTCAAACATTGTATTGGAAGATATCTCCTACGCACAAGTTACGTTAGTGTGTTAATTTACTTGTCAAGAGTGTTTTGATATATAAAGAGTTTAATATTATTATTTTTAACTTTTTAAGATTAGTTAAGTAGTATATAATTTTATATAAACAATACAAATACTCAAAGCAATAGTATAATTAATCATCTTCTTAAGTATATCAACTACTTTATGATAACGGTTGTTTAACAACTCATTAAACGTATTGTTTTTTCCAAAATTATGTTAAAATCCAATTAAAAGAGTTGAAGAGAAATAGAGGATACTGAAGAATGATAAAGAAACAATATCTTGTCGGAAAAAATTATTTGTTAACGCCGTATTCCGCATTTCTGCAATACCATACCCTTACGTTTTTTACACCGCACATGTTATCAACCAAAAATTATTTTCCACCATCAATTTACACGGATATGATACTAGTTTTCACAAACAATTCCAAATACCATCGATACCTATTTTATTCATTGATTCAAAAACTTTCATGAGTGTATATACAAGTTCATTTCCATTAGTTGGTCACATGCATAGCCTTTAAAAAAGATTCAAACCTATCATTTATAACTAAATTTTCATAAATAGGTTGACATGAAAAAGAGAGAAAATAGGGAGAGTCGGACCACGACTCAACCATGGTGAGATTATTCACCATTTAAAAGGTCCAACTTAAAGATTTTTACTTTCCTACAAATTGGAGCTCTTTCTTTTCACACCAACCTCTTGCCACTTCGGTTCAAAATACTTTCAACTTATCTAAAATACCATAGATCTTCGATCTAATTAAAACAATAAGTGTGATGATGTTTTTCCGGAATGATGTTTGTGAAGTTGGATTTGCGCAAATGGATTGATGGTCACTTTTGAACGATTGTTGCATTTGTGCGGTTGAACAAATCTACTTGTGAATGGTGATACAACCGACATTTTCCAAAAGATGAAAAGTCGTGTGAAACAATTGTAGAAATAAATTTATTTTTTACTTTTAACGACATTGTACCTTTTTGTTTAATTATTCTTAAATTTCGCTAGAACCCAACTCGATTCTAGAAAAAACCCCGTTAGGCCGAAACTGAATCAATAATTAGAGATGATGTGGTGAGCCACTGAGCCCAACAAATATTTTTCTAGATCCAGCATTGCCTACCAAGAAATATTAGTGATCTTTTCCGTTGAAGAGAATAGTTGTAAAGAAGATCTAGAGATCTTTTTGCTTTAATACTAACCAAAATTTTGGTGTTACCTCACATATAACTAGTTTTGTTGATTTACATTATAATATTAGTCTATATATAATATTTCCAGATCAAAATGGTCAACTCTATAACAAGCTCATGGTCCAGCTTGGGACTGAAGTGGTTTTAAATAAAAACCAAACCGCTTCCGCTTGATCAGCTTATCAGGACAACATTTCAAACTCTTTGGTTTCGAACCGGTTATGGACCCGGCGAACTGGCTAAAATGGTCCATACATTCTAGAGTCAAGACCAGTTATGACCTGTGAATGCACAAATATTTGATGAACTCTAGCAGCAGTTACAGACTTTGCTTCTGAATGCACAAATATCTGTCTACTGAAACATATTGAATGCTGCTTCTTTGCTTATACCAATTACGAATTACAACAGTTCAAGTACATCCTTTCTTGCTATCAAAATTCACTTTACATGTAACATCAAAAATAAAGAAACCCTCTAAAAACTCCAATCATACTCTCTCTATAAAACCTTAATTTTTCGAAGGAAGACAAGAAGCCAGAGATAGGATTAAAGATAGTCAATTCTCATGGTGCTTCTAATACAAAATGCTTACAACTCTCAAGGGGAGAAACGCGCATAATGATATATACCAGCACCAACAAAAAGAAGATGACTGCAGGTACCGGGCTCAACTAACTTAAAAATTGTCATAATCAGCGTTACACGAGGACTTCACCTTTTATATCCTCAAAAAGATACCAAATATCCAATACTCCAGCCTCCTATAAATGCTTTACACTAGACTCCACCCATTCTTTTCATCTTTATCATGAATTTTCTACCATTTTCTCAGCCCTGTGCCGGAACTCCCATAAATTAAAAAAAAAGAAAAAAAACAAATCCAGGTTTAGGTATTGTCTCTAGTTTTTTGCTGGTTTTTTTTAAAATATTGGACATATTTTCAATAGTTGTTAGGCCAGTTGATATGGGCAGGCTGGGGTGGGGGCTGCTGGTAGACACTAGATGGGGGTCCCACTATATCAACACTGCCAGCCATTGTCTGTGGCTGTTGAAGAAGTGGGTGAATGGGTCCGGTAGTCACTGGTTGTGCAGGGTGATACATACTAGCAAAAGTTCCATGGGCGGCTTGTGTTGGTGTATATGCAACTTGACCGCCTTGAGGAAGATTATAATAAGAGCTTGCCTGCAAACCAGAAATTTCCCGACCAGGGGCAGCGATCCATACACCAGAACCTTCACTCTACAAGAAAGATGGAATATAACAGGTTATTTCGGCAAAATCATGATGATAAATGAATAATAACAAGAACATCAAAAATGATTATGAAAATAAATAGAACATATGATTGTGAACACAAACTTAAATTCCATAAAGCTTGATCTTAAAATCATAACTACCATTGACATCAAACAATAACATTTCATTGAACCCAAAAAAATCATCTTCACTCTAATTTAAACAACAGTCCAGAACCATAACTTTCTAGCGTAGTAGTGTTATGCCATACAGGAATAATGCTCGTTCTACCCATGACAAATGGCTTTGTTTTTGGCAATAAAACGAGAGCCTCGACGAGGCACACATCGTGTTAGAACGTAAATGCATGCTTAATTACGAAAATTTTATGGGAAGTGTTGTGTTTGTGGCCCACGCCGCCTTGTTTCTCCTAAGGGTCAAGAAGACGAAGATTGTATGTTGGAGGTGTGTTGATGAGTTCTATCCATGATACCCCCATATTATCAAGTGGAATCAACATCCTTGTCGAGTGGCGCTACATAAGCATTTCTAGTCCTGCCCACCACTCAATGAGCACGCAAGGGCTTTTCCAAGGACCATCCATGGTACTCTCATCCAAACACGTTGACGCTTACTATGGAGTTCTCATGTATTGGGATCCGCTATAATTGTGACCCCAAAAGCATTGCGTCAAGTAAAATCACGACTACTTAATAACCTAGCATTTGTAATCACGACAACTTACTAACCTAGCATTTGTAATCCCTGGGATAGTGGGATACACCCATATTTACTTACTTCACGTATACAAGAGATTGAATTTAGGTACATTGTCTTAGCATATTAGGTACCAGCCTTTAGAAACGAACTAGGAGTAACGTCGATTGTAAACAAGTTAAGGGAAGGCAGACTAAGATGGTTTGGCCACATTAAAAGGAGACAACCTACTGCACCAGTTAGGAGAACGGAATAGTTTGTAGTTGAAGGTACTAGGAGGCGTGGCCTCCCTTATCTAAGGTGGGAAGATAGAGTTAGGGAAGATTTAAAGGAGATTTCTCTTTCTGAAGACATGATCTCTGATAGGGCGACATGGAGAAGGAGGATTAAGATTCAGGGTTAGGAAGGACCGATCTGCAGCTTGCGCATAGGGCTTAGGGAATAGGTTTGACTTTCTCTCTCTCTCTCTCTCGCTTTTTGTGTGGTGTGTGTGTGTGTGTTTGCGCGCGCGCAGTGAATATATGTAGTACCTACCTTATCTTTCTATTTTGAATCCTACTATTTTACTTTACTTAGTACTTTGTTTATTACGTGTATATTTAGTTGTATTCCCTTTTTCATATATGTTTTTAAGTATTTTTATTCTTTATTTATTTATTTTTTATTATTTATTTTTTTATTATTATTACTATTTATTATTTATTTTTCTTTATTTTATTTTCTTTTTCTTTTTTTATCCTTATTTTTTGTTTTGTTTTTTATTTACTTACTTTATTACTTTTTTTTATTGTATTTATTTATTTTTTAGTGATTTTTTTCCACACGGCCGGAGGTCCTTTTCCGGAAGCAATCTCTCTACCTTCAAGTAGAGGTATGATTGTCTACATTTCTACCTCCCCCATACTCCGCTTTAGCGGGATTGGGTTCCGTTGTAGTTGTTGTGTTGTCTTAGCATATTAGGTGCACAAAAGCAAATCACAACAAAAAATATTTCCAGTGTTTCACCATCATAGCTTCTATGAAGTCATCCGTCCTAAACCCTGATCTTTTAACATTTACTAAAAACCTTCAAATCTATACTACTATATAAACCATTTAACACTCTCTCTCTCCTCTTACTCTTAAAACTTCTTAAAATTCAATCAACAATACATCCCCACCCTTCTTTTAATCTAAATCAATCTCATCCACTCATTCTTTAGTATTTTACTTTCCTAATTTACTTTAACTTTAAATTTGTTTAAAATATTGGTTTTTCACACTCTCTCACACAAATACAATTATCCACCCATATAAATATAATTTCCAAAATCATATTTATTTCTCTCTCCTTATTTCATAAATATAAATATTTTTTCTTATTTTAATTTTTTAGAATTTATTTTAAAATTAATAAAATAGTTGATACAAATATAAGAAACATTGAAAGAACGGACATGTTGAAAACTCTTTATAACATTAAATCACGCGAATAACATATCATTACATTCTTGAAAATGACATGTTGCAAAAGAGACTATTTGTCGCCGCAGTATTACGCGGGTACGATGCTAGTTTTCTACTATTGTTGTAAAAACCATACTTGATTATTCATACTGTAGTCATCCCCATACCTTAACAAAACCTACCCATCGCCAACCTATCAGGCTATCATGTCGCACATTCCCTAGATCATTGCATATTTCTATCAACGTAGCATGTATAGTTGGGTGTCAATGTGATAGAAGTCGAGAAAGTTCTCATGTGAAAAAGTCCTCAACCATAACCAATTCATATTCAACACAAAATCATAGATGCAGTAACTTGCACACTCAAAGTCGGATAGCATTTTTAACATTTCTCCAAGAGCCACGATTAATCTTCAATTAACTATAAGATAGTAAATACATGTTCAAGCAAGTTGGTACTCGTGATAAAGACGGTCCTTTTCATCAAGTTGTGCAACTTATTGAGCAAAGCGAAATACAATATGTGATCCAAGGTTTATAAGATCTACTCTACACCTTCAAAGGCCGGACTAAAAGGTTGGTGGGAAATTTTGTTGGTTTAAAGAGAGCAACTCAGCTTGAATGTAAGTTACAGGTTACGCCAATTGCCCCTATAAACCATGAAGTTTCCTCTCAATCACCCCAATAATCTATGTTAACACCACGGGTACCACCACAACAACCATCCACTCCACCTTTAAGGCTAAATAAGGAGTAGGAATGAGCATTAAAGCCAATTAACCGAACCACAACAGATTTAACCTACCCAAACTAACCGAACATTTCCAGACCAATGGTTTGGTTTCTAAAGTTAGCTTAACCAATCAGGGTGGGGTTACTGTTAACTACAAAAATCACCCCAATATAACTATTAACTAAAGCACCCGAATAAAAACATTTTGTAATTTTTTGTATTAATATTCTTACCCTTACGAATTGAGTACCAAAACTATAGAATCTCTCCTCGGAGTCGAAAACTATGGTTAAGTGGGTATGTTTAGAAGTGAAAAAAATGAATATATCGATCGATCCAATGAGACCATGAATCAACTGGAGTAGTGATCCATATAAAAGGTGAGAAAGATTTGACTGATAGATCGAGTTTTTGACCTTTTGGATCATACAAATGGATATGAACTGGATCATATCTAGATTAAAACCCAACCCACTAGCAGGTCGTGACAGATAGACCATTTGGATACAAAGCGTGCACAGAACATGGTATTGGAGAAAGGAATTTAAAGAAGCGAACTTGAACTTATCTTAGATTTCTAAAGGAATAGAGAATCTTGATTAAAAAAAAGTTAACTCTAAAGTCACATACCTAAGGGTACCAATTGGATACAAAATGCACCCCATTATACTTCAGAGCTATATATTCAACTTCCACCAAGCCTCTATTAATCACCCCAAAGTCAATTCGGCAAGATCTGAACACCTTTTACTTGACCCGTAAACCGTCTATAATACAACTTCTTTAATCAAAATATAACAACACATGTTTAAACATAATTGACATAAGCAAAATCTAACAACATTATTAATCTAGATTACAAACTTCTAATAAATTACAATACACTTGGGTATTATTTCTTCCAACCTCCTATTTGATTTCAAGCTAAAGAGCAATCTCCACATAGATTGCGCATAAGTTCCTCAAACTATAATTTTCCAAATCGTGTTTCAATGATTTCAAGTTAAAGAGCAAACGCCACATAGATTGCACATAAGTTCCTCAAACTATAATTTTCCAAATCATGTTTCAATGGTTAGGAAACTACTACGATCAACTGCCCGCTAAAAGCTTCATTCATATTGCAAATGATGATTGATCTTTTAATCAGCCCCAAAGTCAATTTCAGCAAAAGATATCAACACTTTCTAGGTGACCCATAAATCATCTATAATACAAGTTTTTAACCCAAAACATAATGCTTTTGTATATCATAATTAACATAAGCAAAAACTAACTTTACTAATCTAGATTACAAACTTATACCATGGATGTTACTAACTTCCAACTTCCTATTTGCTTTCAAGCTAAGAGCAGGCGTCACATAGATTGTTGCAAATAAGTTCTTCAAACAATAATCACGCAAACCGTGTTCAATGATTACTAAACTACTAAGATCGACTTCCCTGCTAAAAGCTTCATTCACAAATGATGAATAATCTTCCTGAAAATACCTTGTCGTGTATTGTGGTTTCTTAAACCCAAATCCACAGCAATACGTAAGTACCCCAAAAGAAACTTCTTATGAAATGCCCATCTAAAAAGGTCAAATAGGTTCACAAATCACTATCACAGTGTTACCCTATTTCAACTCCACTAAACTCCATATCCTCCTGCGTAACTCTTAAAGGAGACAACCTTTCTAGAATGCAATGAGAACAAAAATAAACCAAAAGATGAAACGATATAAGGATCAGTAAAGTACATGAAACTAACCTGCTGGCCTGTAATATAAACATTATTATCCTTGAACTGAGATCCACCAATGTCTTCATTAGAAGTTGAATTACCAGCTGTCACAGCTGGACTTGAATTATAGCCTGCTGGGGACGGCCCGTAGGTTCCCTGGACTCCAATATGACCTGAGTTAGCAGTATTACTTCCGGGCTTGTATTGTGCAAGTGAATATTTAGGAGTTGCCACAGGTGGGGCTGGATAAATACTGCCAGATTGAGGTTGTTGAGGGAATGCACCATTGCTCAAAAACTGATGAATGGCAGGTTGAGGAATGTAAAATGGAGAAAAATATGGGCCATAAGGGATATAATTTGGAGGATAATGTGGTAAATGTAACCCAGTTGGCTGCCGGAACACAGGCAGTGGTTGCTGAGTCACAGATATGGAGCTCTGCATTACCCCACCTGCTTGTGTGGCTAATGGTGTTGAACCAGAACCAGAACCAGACAACACTGAGGAGTTCCCAGCCTGTAGTTCAAATTTATTTACACACAAGTGTGAAGTTAAAAATAACTATTCAGGTAATCTACAAAGAATAATAGAATATGTAAGACACGAATGCAAACCTCTTGTGAGGCTTGAGAAGCCTGTGGAGATAAAACTGGAACATTTCCATTGAACTTGGCAGCTACGGCAGGTGGATGGAAAGGTGATATGCGGCCATCACTATCAACACCAGCGCGATAAAACTGAGGATAATAGCCAGCTGGGTCAAAAGGTTGCTGAACCTGTATGTAAGAAGTATACATATATAAATATATTCATATAAGTGACCAGAAAACTTGCACCAAATACTTTGGTAATTGAATGTTATAAAAAAGACAAAATCGAAAATGCTTCTGAAGGTCAACCATATCACACGTTTACTTATGAATGAATCAATTTGGTTTACATTTTATCTTTTAGCAACAAAAATGGGTAAATAAAAAAATTAACTTGAAAGAAAACGGGTCGAAAGTCGCTCAGGGTTTCTAATGCCTAAAACCTCCTGTTCATTTATTCAGAAAATCAGTTTATTACTGTATTCATATAACATTTGCCATTTTGCCACCTCTAATTTCAGGATAACTTTTGACCTACCCATTTTGCCACCGCTAATATGATTCTTAAGGATACATCTTCTACCGCCTGTTACTAGTTCTTAAAAATCTTGCGCAAGAAAAAAGATTCAAGTCTGATGTACACTGTGTCCAGAATTCCAGATTAGTCTTATCAAATACTTACAACAAAGCTTGGGACACGAGATGCATCGCGGCCTTGAGACTCATTGCTTTCAAAAGGTGCCAGCTGACTTCCTATTATTGGGGGGATGAAGCCAAAACTTAAATTAGAAGAAGGATGAACCACTGGAAACTGATGACCTGGAGTTGGAATTGAAGTTTCTTGCTTGGACTCGGTGTGGTCAGGGCCCATAGATGAGAATTCGCTCTCAGGTGACGAATTTTCAGGTACATTAGAAGAGGATGAGGGATGATCAGGATCATCTCCATCATCAGCACTTACCAACACATCTTGATTCCTGAATCCAGTAAATCAATGGATCAGTAAAGATGACAAGGCATTACATTCAAGCACATGTTTTAAGTAAAAAAATCATTTTAACCTGGTGGTCTGTTCTTCTATATGGTCTGTGATCTCCTCGGAATGAGATGGAGTCTTGACATTCAAGGTGACGGAATTAAAATCAAAACTTCCAAACCGGAACCCAAGTTTCTCGGCTTCGGGAACATGAAGGTGACTAGGGATAATCACATGTCGGCCAACTAAAATGTGTGATGATTCTTTTTCTAGCTTCCTATCCTCTAAATCAGGAATACTGGAAGTCAGCTTTAATGAAGATTGACCCTCAACTAGAATGGTTGGCACCTCACTCCCAAGTCCTTGAGCAGGAATAGGATTTGTTGGTTTTGGTTTCCACTCCTTAACAGGACCACCAACTGTAGAAAAGCACAAAAAACATAAAATAATATCAGCATTTCAGGTTAACTTCTCTTTTGATACTAAATTGTAAAAGAAACATGAATTTAATACCCTTTTGAGCCGGCACAATCACTTGTTGAGGCCTATTATTGTAATTTGAAGGTGGCCTGCCAATTGAAGAGGAAACATGAGTAGAAGTTGCTGGTTGTGAAGACTCTGAAAACAAAGTACTGTTCCCCTCTCCCTGAAACGTATTCCCTTGCATGGAGTTTACGACCTCAGGGCCAGCTGTTGTTATAGACATTTAGAAAAAAAATGTAACTTCGCTAATTGCGACAAAATATAATCATGGCATATACAATAATGTAATTTGTTTCTATTTTGAGTACGAAAAGGTCCTCACAGGTGGTTTTAGTCTCAGCAGGGATCTCTTTGACTTGTTCAACAGTTCTTTGACTTCCGACTTCACACCTAATTGTACCAACAGGATTTCGGGAATCCTTTGATGGCATAAGAATAGGATCCGAAGCAGACAAAGCAGCAACTGGGATTTTGTTTGCCTCAGGAGGAATTTGTGGTGGTGTACCCTCCAACTTATTACTCGCGGTAGCTGCGGTTACTTCAGAATGATTGGAAGAACTGCAAAAAACAGGGTGACACATGGAGTTTGTGAGGATTTGACCCGTGTATCTTTCATTTATTTCAACCAAAAGGCCAAGTTGTAATTAATAATACGGGAAATTCAAGTGAATGTGCCACCTTGCAACCACCGATGTCTCTTTATTCTTCTTATCCTGAGGTGCAGGCATCATTACACCATCATCAGCACCTTGATTAATTTCATTTTCCTTTCCAGATAGAGTCCTGCTACTGCCTGCATCTAATGACTAGCATACTTCAATAAATCCACTATGAGTGTTTAAATTGTAAACCTTTAGCATAGCATTTAAAGCTTAACATAAAAGGTAATCTTTAATTTCAACAACAAATGAAAACTCGGATGTAAAAAGCATGTAATGACTGTCTTACCCACAAGGGCCCGTTTATTCAATAACGACACTACCAAAATTAGAGAAATCCTTTAATCATGAATATTCTACGGTTCTACCCTCTAATAGCATTTCAAAGGGAAGTTAGGAGTTGTTTGGATGTGCTGCAAAATTTATCATTGCCACTTTAGGACCAAAATAATCAAAGGAGAAGCGGGTCAGGAGTTGCTGCAAGAAAACTGGTTAGTGAGAAGAAATGCAAGACAGTCTAGCTATCCCTAACTTAATAAATTATGTAAATGTTTATCTAAACTGATTCTTGAAGTCGCAATTATCAATTTGATAACACACATCCAAAGGCCCCCTTACGATTCAACGAAGAATGACAATGTTATTGATATGAAAAGAGAAGAAACTTAATATATCCATGAACACTATGGTGTCAAAAATGCAACGCATTCCAACTATTGGATTACCATGTGAACTGTGGCGAGATGGGTAGTTCCCTCGACCAACCTTGTTCCCCCGACCCTGAATCGGAGTTTTCCATCTAAGCTCGGTAGAGTCTTTGCTTTGATTCTGCTGAAAAATTATAAGTTAGGTGCATGAATAAAAAAGCTTGAAATTGTTTTCAGGAACACAAGTGTAAAGCATATCCCAGTGACATAACCCTAAAAAGCCCCTGAAATATAAGATAAATGAATGATGGCTCTATAGTTTCCATAACAGTTACTGAATTCATCACTACCTTGTATCTCTTTTACGCTCTTATGGTTACAAAACACTACCTTATATCTCTTTTACACTCTTATGGTTACAAAAGCAATAATAGTAACATATGTAAGTAACAATTATTCAAAATGAAAAGAAAGTCTTACCTCTTTCTTGCGGTCACGCTTCCTCCTTACTTCGTGAAATGGATCTGTGTAAGAACAAAGTTAACATTTTTATTCTTCTTGGCTTCTTAGTTCTTGCATATTAAGAAATAACATACAACAAGGACATTAAGGAGAGGCATGCTCAAATTGAATGCCGGTGACTGAGCCTTGTAAACAGGCTTCTCTTTTAAGTGTAATTGTACTTATGAAATATCGACTGTTCAAAATTATGTAAAAGATTAGAGCATGATCAGTACGGTGACTGCTCTACTTGACAATACTAATTCAACCCTTACCAAAGAATGGTTAAATTAGCTATAGCATAACCAATGACTATAGATCTAACTGTTGACTGAAACAGAACATTCACTAGTCTTCCCCCAAATAAAAGTTTGCTCCAAAATCTGGTCAAGTGGCCAACCTAACACATGACAATCTGACTAAGCTATAAACTAAAAGAACAAAATAAAATTCCCAGTTTGATGATGATATACTAGCAATATCGTAGATAAAAGTCAAATTCATATGGAAAAACAAGCCAAAAAGAAACAAATTGGAAGACAATGCACCATGTCAAACCTAATTGTTATAACTGCCAGAAAATTGCCAGGAACATCACTGCTCAAAAAAATTGAGAAACTTGGCTAGATGCAACATCTGTAAGATACCATACAAAGACCTCACTTTGCAAACAATACTTAATACCAAAACATTCTAACCAGAAAGAATGACAACAGATAAAACACCAATTGAGCTGTGGGTCGTAGCGATAGATTAAGACAAAGCTTCAGAAACCACTCTAACCCTAACGAGAAGTACGACATAAGTTGCTAAATTAACGAAGCCAGTAAATTATCGCACTAATCACATAAAACACGCAATTAAAAACACTCGGAAAATCAAATCCATCGAAATGACAGACACGTATCGTGGATCTCAAGACGAAGTCAATATACGAGATTACGATAAATTACCCTGCGATAGGAGCTTCTGACAAGTCTCGTTTGGATCCATGGAACACTCTTTGAGCATTGCATATATCTCATCTTCACTATGATTACCCGTGATCTCCTTAATGTTGTGGATCGTCTTTCTTACGCTGTTTGGAATGGAAACCCTACCCCCACTATTCATCTTTTTTCCTTGTTTGGCACGAACAGTAACAAACCCTTTTCAATCTATCTGTATATAAATAAATCTATACATAAACAACTTACATATAGATATATAGAGAGCAAAGAGAATGATCGAATAGAAGAGGGGGTTGAATGAATTATAGAGATATCAGAGAAATGGGGGAGGAAGAAGAAGAAGAAGAAGGGGGGAGAGAAAGACTTTGGTTAAGGGTTTTTGAATTGATCTAATTTTGTTTTTGTTTGTGTAGAGAGAGAGAGAAAGAGAGGGAGAGAGAGGGGCTTTTCGCTGTGTTTTTTTGCTTTTTCTTTTTTTCCCTCATATCCTTTTACAATTATTTAGACATGTTTTTTTAAGGCACGATGTCGTTTATATCTTTACAAACTCTCTTAATTACGTATATATCCTTGTAAAATTTAGAATTACGTATATATCCTTACAAAACCTATAAACTCACATATATACCCAAACACCTAATTTAATAATATTTTATCATTTTAAATAACAAAAACTGAATTTAAAATTAATTTATTATTAGTAAAAAGCTATTTACTTTATGATATTATAAGTTTACCCTTCTTCTAAATTAAAATCAAACTACTATATCCCTCATTCATCTGTAGTTCTGTACCATCGACACAGAGAACCATTTTCGAATTCGTGATCCACAACCCACGCCATTTTCGAATTTGTTTTCGTAAACCTAGGCCATAATCAACAATTCAACACAGTGTACCATGTTCGATTTCGTTTTCGAAAACCCAGGCCGTAATCATTTTTTAATTCGTTTAGAAAACCGTAATTTTCGAACAGACTTTGGTTTTTTGCGATTGCTTCAATGCGACAGAGGTTCACGGCGATGTTGGTTCGCATCTGTTGGTTCATTACGATGTGTATTGCATTAATTCGCATACGTTGCTGTTGGTTGACATCTGTTGTTTCAGTTTGATGTTTGATAGCTTTCTGATGGTTCGATTGTGGCCTAATTATGGTCCAATGCTCTTGGTTTAATTCAAACAGATTGATTATCATATGGGTCGTATTCTAACATATTGTTGTTTGTTCAATTGCTGTCTGTGAGGAAATCTAGAACTACGTTGCTACATAGTTGTCTGTTGGTTCAATTGTGGCCTGATTGTGGTCTAATGCTATGGTCAGCTAATTCCTTTTATGACAGCTCATTATGTTTTAGTTTTCACAACAATTTCTTGAAGTCTTAGTTCTGAAATAGTTATTGGGTCTGGAGTTACAAATTTGCTAGTATATTTGCTCATATATGGTGAATTTAAGTTTGTTGTAAACTGTTGTAACTTGAATTGATGATTTCAAGTTTGTTTTAATCTGCTTTAAGTGTGCAGATTGGTATTGGGTAGGCTGCAAGTGGGACTTGACTGGTTTCAAAGATACTTTGGGCATATAAGTGTTGCATTCAAGTCATGGTTTTGCTACTATGTTTTGGGCATACTTTGTTGGTTTCAAAGCAAGTTTGGGCAACTCATTGGCAAGTAACACGCTGAAATTCTATGATCAAGTAACATACAGCAAATAGGTCGTGGATGTGTTTATATTTTGGTTTGCTAGTTGGGTCCCTAAGCCTGTTTAGGATTCCCATAGGTTGGTATTATGCTTCCAGCTATGGTTTTCCCCTCAAGGCATGTCTTGGGTGGGTTTTCATAGTATGCTATGTACTCTTTTATTTTCTTCTTATTAATAAAAGTTAATGGATTCATATTGTTAAGCAAGTGGTTATTATGAGTTTGTATGCACCAAATCCATTACACCTCAAAATATAATAAACCAAATTCATTACATTGCTAAATCAATCAACCAGATCCATGTTCATTACATAAGAAGAATAAACCACCAATTTCATGTTCATTGCATAACTAAAATCAACAAGTTTACTTAACTAAAAAAACCACCAGCTTTTGACATCAAGTTCTCGCTTTCAATCATCCGCATTCATTGGCATGTTCTTTTTCGCCCTGTGAAACATAAATAATCATTAGGATTATATAGTTGTTTTTGAAATTGCTTTTTTAAATATAACAAAGTATTAAACGAGAAATATTTTACCTTTTACTAGTGGATCCCTCGTGAGAACCTTGAGGTATGCTAGATGTCGGTGCCGAGTTCTTGCATGTCCGCTCATGGTGTCCATATATACCACAACGCGGACACTTATGTCTTTTTCTAGGCTCATCAGGTGCTACGATTCTATTCTTTTTCGGCCTTCCAGGCGGGAGTTTGATAATAGGTGGATATATTTTATCACTTGTTTCTATATGCTCCCATTGATCTTTTCCGGGCATCGGAGCGATTTCCAATGCGTAAGCTTGTTTATATTTTTCAATAGTGAAATACGGATCAACATATTTATCCCAATTAACCTCCCTTGTGAAAGCAATAAAAGCCGTTGCGTGCACGCAAGGAAGACCCTTAACCTGCCAAACTCGACAACTACATGTCCTCTCGTCAAGTAGAACCTCCCTACGTTTTTCTTTGTACCTCACTTCGGCCCGATTGTCATTGCTTCTACAAACTTGGAATTCACCCAAGTTCTACTGGAAACATGCCATTGTTACCATCAATACTCGTGGCAGAAGCTAGAACACCGTTGAATTTCCCTTTCAAATGACAAGCATCCAGCCCAGTATAAGGATGACAAGCATCCACCCACACGCTTTATCATCACAACATGCTGTAAGTCGTGTTTGATCACTTTTCTCAATGACATATTCAAACTCATGAGTTAATGCATAATGATTTAGAGCTCTTCTAAAAGAAACCACGTTTGGAAATTTTGAATGCAGTTTTATGCTTGTACTCTTTTTACTATGTCCATAAGTTTCGCAGTCGTAATTCATAAACTCATTTTCATTATCAGTACTATGACGACTATGATAACTATCCTCACTTGGACAATTTGAGTTAGAATCGTTTTCATCACCAGATTCATCAATAACTTCACGTTGATCACTAACTTCATGTTGATCACTATACCAAAAATTGTACTTGAGTTAATTTAAGGAGTTACACCACTAGATAAATGCATAATATGTAAAATAAACTTTTGTGCCTTTGTTGGATAAATTTATCTGTAGTCACATAAATTGTTACTTCTTTCTCCTCCTTGTACATATTAAGCATCACCATAAAGTTCTCAGGAGAATCTAGTTGAACAAATGATTGCTCTTTTGCATACTTATCAACAAAAAGTATTGACAAGACAATATCATTTCTTGATGGATAATGTTTCTTGACCTCTTCAACTAAATCGCTCAAATTATATGAATATGAGTCCATGTAGATAGATTTTCGAGAGCCAAAACAATATACTTTCCTACATGAGTTTCTGGCTAAACGAAAGAAGCCTCCATATTTCAGTTTAAGCTTGTAATCTAATGCTACTTGCCTGATGATCATAATGAAATAGGAAAACATGAATTGAAATTAAACGACTACTATAAAATAGAGATCTTGTTAATAACACACATATGAAACTTATAATTATAATACAAACTTACTCAACTATTGGTGATTGGGCGATTATCTCCCATCTTGGTGTTGAAGAGACACCATTAGGTATATCAACCATATCATTCATCTCCACTACGCTGTAAATTTAGTTAAAATAAGATAATTCCAGATTAATTACTATGAAACACATAAACCCACATTACTTTTAATCACAATTTGAGATTACTAAACTTTATATAATCTAACTCAAATATATCCTAAATGTTATACTTTGCCTCACTGTAAGCCATCGAAACCTTTAATTGGATTTCTCCATTAGGTACTCATCTCTTATAAACTTTTAAAGAAGGTTAGGTGTAGTATTAGCATTTCTTAGTGTAAAACCCATGACGCAAAAAAATAAAAAAGAACAGACGAGGCACCATAATTCAATATGAAAAACAAAAGGGAGAATTTTGTTTGGCCCATAAACCAATTGTGAATTGAATCTCGACTTGAATTAATTTCAGATTCTTACGGTAACCAGAGGAAACGCAGAAGGGTTCGATTGAAGCGCAGTTATTCGACTTGGCAAAGGAAATTTATGTCGACTGTAAGAGATGAAAAACCTGATCGAATAGAGATGTGAGTCAGTAAAATCGATTCACACAGATGAAGGTTCAACTGGAGCAGTTGTGCCATCGTCCTCCTCATATTACGAAAGGCAGTTTCAACTGGAGCAGTTATGCCATCGTCCTCCTCATATTACGAAAGGCAGTTTCAGTCGTATGGGGAAGAAGATCACGATACTGATGATTATGGGAGGGAATTCAAATGGGTATTTTTGTAATTTTAGTAAGAAATCAAATTAAGATAATGTTTAAATATGTTTTTAAAATTTTAAATTGATAAATAATTATTAAATTAAGTGTTTGGGTATATTTGTGAGTTTTTATAGAGTTTGTAAGGATATGTATGTAATTATAAAGTTTACAAGGATATATACGTAATTAGGGAAGTTTGCAAGGATATAAACGAAATTGTGCCTTTTTTTATTCTTGCTATTATTGCCGATCACTTTTGGTCTTATTAAATTCTGACTTTTTAAGTTTTAACATAAGTATCCTTCCCATATTTAAGAATACTAGCATAGTACCCGCGCAATGCGACGATAACAAATAATATTTACTCGATAAACATGTCCGATTTTAAAACGAATGACATACTAACGACGAATAATTCTCGTTCTATAACATATCTATTTTCTTTCTTTTTGTCATCTACTTATACATATTTTATAAGGGTCCTGATAAATCCACGTAGCAAATTAGTCCATCCACTGAAAATTTGTATAACTTGACATTTTTGCCCTTCTCATTATTTACGGGGAACTACAAATTGGAAATAGCTATAATCAATTCTTTGGCTTCCACCACCGCGTCAGGTTGGCCCTTCACCGCCATCACATGCCCCTCGTCGTCCAATTTCATACCCCTATCCTTACTTGCCGCCACAATATCTTCCCGCCACCGTCTTCCGTTCACCACCGGTCACTCGTCGTTCCACCCCACATCCCTATCCCTACTCGTCGCCACCACCGTCTTCCAGCCACCACCTGCTTCGCACCCTTCATATTCAACCTATCGAAGAAGCCTCCACCTCCGGTCACTCGGCGGTCATCCCCACACCCCCATCCCCACTTGCTGCCGCCAGGCTCGCCATCGTCTTCCCGCCACCACTAGCTTTGCAGATTACACCCTTCATCTCTAAGTTATCATGTTAGTTTTCAGGCCACTCGCCGACCGCCCGATTCAGAATTAGGTTCATCTTCACACCTTGCTTCCGAATTGTTCGTTCTCTGGCAAACTACACCGATGAACATTTATTGTGCCTTTAGTATGTATTATTGTACCGATATTGCTACATATATCAACCTATCTATTGCAAAATATAAAAAAAAAAGGAAGGTGGAGGTAGAGATCTGGAGAAAGAGGAGAAAGAGTGGGAGAGATGAGAATGATGGTGAAAGTTTTTCTATTCTCTCTTCGCTCAGGAGTATTGCAATGCACACCCAACAAAAAATAAAGGGTATAAAAGTCCATTAACATTTTTTTCAGTGGAAGGATAAATATCCTCCGTGAAAATATCACCATCCATTTTTTAATCGATTTACTTTGAGGATTAAGTATCATATATATGGTATTTATTTGATTGTCGGAAAAAATTCTAAAAATCCAACAATCATATAAGTCAAAGTTAGAATCATGTTTTAGCAATATCCCTCACACATCATTTATGTAGTGAAAATGCATGTGATATAATTTATAAATGTAATACTGGGTTTCACGAGCTTAAAATCAGCGGAAATTAAAACTTTTTAAACTTATTTACACAAAGGTTTGCAGCGGAACAAACCACTTATTACATACTAAGTACTGTTTCTCGACTTGGCGATCATGAACAACGAATCAAGTCAAGTCCCAAAAAATCAAGCCAGTGTTACCACTACGCACCGACCATCGTCACAAAGTATCAGAGTTAACAAACAAGTGTTCCAAAAGATATATACAATAACGCTACCCAAAGCAACCCGCCTCGCCAGGTCATGTGATCACTAACCTGCGAAAAGGGAAATATCACGAAACATTAGTTACACTAGCTAGTGAGTACATATATCACATAAGCACCAATAAGCATGCTATCACGTCACAATATGGCACACAGAGCTAAGCTATCACGTAGCGGTGTGCCGACATGTCAGTGGGATCATATATTGCGAGGTAGCTAGCCTGGCTCAACGATCCGAGCTGGGGAATCAGTCACAACCAACCGCATCGGTGGAGGAGCGAAGAGCAGCCCACCATCACGTTTGAGCCACTAGGACTCCGTTCAGATCTGATCATAGACCAAGATCCTCACTGTATGTCGAGGAACGGCGGCCTGCAGAACATTTAACCCGAAAAACTCCATCGAGTACCGTTGATCACGAAAAACACTCAAGGATCCAGCTGCGTTAGCAAACTGACCTCAACCCCTGCGTCTGTCCGGACAGGAATCATAAACACGTTTGACCCATAGGGTCCACAGTACGCATGCGTATCACATATCACAATTTATATCACATGATATCACTTATAACACTATATCACTATATCACTGTATCACTGTATCACTATATCACGTCATACCTCGCGCATTCACATATATACACACGGCACATAGCAATAGGCAACCAATAGCCCTACTTACTGAGTCTCATGGGAAACCGGTACTCACCTCGAGATTACAAGAGGCAGATATGAATTCGGGAATCCCAAGAACATACGTAGTCGTCCGAATCACCTAACACATTAGGTTTAGACTTTGTCATCACATACACATAGCCCACATAAGTTAAAACACAAGTTTCACAAGCTGTCAGCACTGGACAGGCTTCTACGGCCGCAGAGGTCATGTCCTACGGCCACAGGACACATGTCAAACCCTTCCTACGGCCGTAGGAATAATTCCCTGCGCCCGCATAGGTTTTTTCCAATGAATCATGCCCTACGGCCGCAGGAACCTATTCCTACGCCCGCAGGAGCTATTCTTTGGTGACCTACGACCGTAAGTTATGTACCTATGCCCGTAGACCATGTTCCTTCGTCCGTAGACGGTAAACCACATAAAAACACATCCTATGGCCGCAGAGACCCTGCCTACGGCCGCAGAAAACACAAAAGGCCTCCTACGGCCGCAGGGAATATCTCCTGCGCCCGTAGGAAATTCCTGCACAGCAGGCCTTCGTCCCTGTTTCACGACAGCTCTGTAAATCGCGTTTTTAACACCCAAAATTCGATTGAAACCATATCCAATCGTTCACACGTGTTGTTTGACATCTAGGAAAACTTATAAACACATTTGTACACCATAACAAACACAAATGCACACCAAACACCATAAAAATGGTGTTTAATCTCCATGAACACAAAATTAGGTTTCTTGACAGAATTACCTACAAACAAGATGATAAAAACAGCAGATGGAATCTTGAATCAGCTAGCAACCCACTTGTTGTTGATTTTTCTTTCAAAACTCTCAAAAAACCAAGGTGTGTGTGTGTTCGTATATTTGTGTGTGTGTATTATGTGTGTTTGACAAAACCCATGGGATAAGGGTGAAGAAACCGACCCTGGGGTGTTTATTTAAAACACGGGGTACTTTGTTCCCCTTTTTCAACTTACAACTTAACACACGCCATCCCGTTTTAACCAACGGGGATATCTACGGAATCATTACATGAAACCGTATAACACGACATCACTTTTAGACACGTTTGACACTTTTCACGTAATCACATTAATTAACACAAGACATGTTAGTCACACAAAACACTTAACTCAATTCGCTTAAAGTCACTGTACAAACTCTTAAACACAAAGTACAAGTCACTACTACTAGCCCTTTTTCAGGTTGTTACAATAAATTAGAATGCGAAAAGGAAAAAAAATAAAAATAAAAAAGAACATTATCGTATCTCATTTTTAGGAAAAGTACCAATCGGGGTGAATATTTACTATAATGAATAATACAACGTAGTTACATTCTTACATATGGTCTAATAAATATTTGTTATAATTATAATTTACGTATGTAAATTTTGAAAATAATTAAATCGGTGCTTCAATAACTACTACTTTCTTTTCCCAATTTTAGGAATTTCACAATTCTACCCAAGTTTCCAAACTTTTAATAAGAGGGAAATAATTCTCTAAAATCATTTCTAAATTTGATATGTATATTTCGAGTGAAATGTCTAAATGCATTAAGTCAACATTAGCACTGTATCCGTGCAATGCAGCGGTGACGAATAGTTTTTTCTCGCCAACTTGTTCGTTTTTAAAAGATGGGCGGTATGTATCTTTTCTAAATTATAACGATTTAATAAAATTTCATATGGATGGTAAAATCCAACAAGAGTGTTGACATTATAAATCTATGTTATTTTAATTATATTACCCATTTAAAAAATGCAAAAAATTTCATGAATGTAGGTTATAGGTTATTTAAAGCTAATACTTCTAGTTATACATAATTTTTAATGGCCCGTGATATTTCCACGTAACAATCTTATTCATCCACTGAAAAATATAACTTGACCTTTATACCCTTGTTTTTAATCTTACACACACATGATGACATGATGCAAACTAGAAGAGAGAGAATAGAGAATTCTTCTTTTTCAGTTTTCCCACACCCATTGAAAAATAAAACGCACGAAGCTCCACGGCTTCGCCCATCACCTCCCCAGATTCTGGTTGTGGTTCCCCGTCTCTTCTTCGATACCTCTGATTCTGGTTCGCCGACTCTTCCATGATCGTCTTCTTTGGTTCTAAGTCGCTGCCGCTTCTCCGATGGTCTACAGTTGTTCTTGTTCGCCATTAAGTTGATCGTGGTCCCTCCTCCTGTTCTAGTTCGCCGCTGCCCTAATAATCGATGGCTTAAACTTCTCGATTGCTACTTCTTCCACCGGCCAGTTTGTGTTTACTTTACTCCAAGTCTTCTTATCATTTCTCTTCGTTGTTGATTATGAAGAGAAAATCTCTTATGGACAAAGACTCTTTCTCTATCTTCAATTTGCTTAGGAGTTGATCCATACATCTTTGTTGATTTAAAACTTGGAAATTAAACAGGTGTCTAGTACTCTATTTTGTTTGGTAATATATGAAGATTTCAAAGAAAGAAGTTGTGAGGTGAGGTGAAACTATTTCTCTCTCTTCGACAGCTAATGTGGCAGAATATTTACTCTCTCTATTGAATTTGCTTTCGTGTAAAATAAGAGAGGGCATAAAGGTAAAATTGCCATTTTTCCATGGTTTAATAAATTTTATCCGTGGAAATATGATCTCCTAATTTTTAATAGTTAAATTAAAGAATTTATTAATTTTAAGAATATTTAATATAAAAGGTTTAATTATTAGTTTCTTTAATTATTAAGTTAATTTGCATTGATTAGATCTGATTTAAATATTATGTATTTTGAAAAGTTTAGTTATTAAAAGGGGACATAAGATTCTCATTAACTTCACAAAATAGTTACTTTATTTAATAGTTTTCATATAATTTAATATTAAAGGTAAATTAGTAATTTTAAATTACTTAAAATTAAGAGATTAAGACAAAACACTTAAATGCTTTATATAATAGTATAAATTTTTGTTTTAAGGTTGAGGGTTAGCTTGGTAATTTTAACCTACTTAATTTTTAAGAGATTAAACAAAAATGTCTAAATGCATTATAAGGTAGTATAGATTTTGTATAAACTAACCACATTTTAAAAAAAATTTGTTTTAATTGTTCTATGTTCTCTCTGTTATTATATTTGTTTATTGTTTTATACTATTAATATTAATTAATGTTAAGCTGCGAGCTACTCTACAACACACATATTATAGATATATATATATATATATATATATATATATATATATATATATATATATATATATATATAAGCTTTAAGACTATCAGTAATCCTTACATTCATCACACCATCATGTCAGCTCTTTTTCTCCTACCACTTAACTCACCACTCAACCCCATAGTGATAACCGACTACCACATCAAATTATGGGACCCATTTATAATACCTATTAACCAATCAAAGATCAAATATTTAAAAAAAAGAGCCAAAAATATACATGGGAGCCACTTAACCTTCACCACTTGATGTGGTATTCACCCTTTCTTCAAAAGTACCACACCACTTTGGTATGGAATCACCTTCACCCCCTTGTCACCCCATATACCACCCTCTTCCCACACCAAACACTCTAAGTCATCATGAATGCAAATCACTTAAAAAACAATACTTGAACCAAACACTCCCTTAGAGTGTTTGGTTCAAATTTCATATGTGGGATTTCCACCACCTGCGACCACCACATCTGGCACCACATCTGTCGACTAGGGTTTCTGTCCTAGGAAAGGCAAACGTCGAAGGCGAACGACAAGCGGCGAACTTCGACGGCGAACCACGAGCGGCAAAGTTCGACGGCGAACCATGAGCGGCGAAAACGAATGCGAACTAAGGTTTCTGTCGGCGACGCGAAGGCGAACGATGAAGGCGGCGGCGAAGGCGAACAACGAAGGCAATGGCGAACAATGAGGCAACAACGAACGACTAAGGCGACGAGAAACAATGAAGGCGATGGCGAACAACGATGCAACAACGAACACGAAGGCGACGTCGAATAATGACGATGATGGCGATCAACGAGCCGATGTCGAATGACATAGGCGACTAGGTTTTTCCATCAGAGACGCGAACGACGAAGGCCTTGACGGAGAACAACGATCAACGAAGGGAATGACGTCGACGGCGGTGGTTCGCCTGAATTTTAGCCGGAGAGTCGCCGGAGCAAATACCTCATTTGAGGGTTTTCAAAATACAGGGGGTGGAGGGATTGATAAATCCTTCATATAGGATTTTAAAGAAACATATGAATTGAAATCATACCTCACTTTTGGAAACCAAACACCTCATTTTGAGGGATTTGAAATCTCAATCCCATGAAATCTCTCCAAATGCAACTAACCAAACACTACCTAGAATAAAACAATATGAAGAAAGGTGTGGGATGGAGGGTGAGGTGTGGTAAGAGGGTTTCCACACCATCAAGGTGTGTTAGGAGAGTGTGGGTGGTGATTACCACTTGAGGGTGAGTATTTGTGGGCCTATCAAAGTAATTCCCCCTTATTATTTATTTATTTATTTATTTATTGGTGGTGGGGTATTATATGGGTCCCAAATTTTTATGTGGTGTAGAGTGACCACTACATAACTTTTCTTGTAACACCAGAACACACACACACACACACACTAATCTAGTCCTAAATCTGCACATTTTGTCCACAATTGAACTTGAACCCATAACCGTAGGTCAAAGGTAACATCTTGAAACACCTTATAACGCTATGCTACAAACCCTTTGGTAACCACTACATAATTGAGTGGTGGGTTGAGTGGTGAGAGAAAAAGTTAATGTGGTAGTATGATGATAGATGAGGGTTACAAACACTCTAATTACCAACTTTCAAAATATCAATTGTTTATGTCAGAATATACCCAAAATCAATATAGGTTTACTTGTTTCATTTTTATTAGAAATAATAAATGACTAATAATTATAAATATATACTATTGGCATCTTCTTATCCTACACTATAAACAATTATTAATTTGTTAACCTACGCCGTAGTTTATATTATATATTTAGTTCTAAAAAAGGTGACAACTATGAATAAGTTCCTATATCCAATTGGTCTCAAGTTCAACCCTTTATCTACGTTAACGTTCTTCTTTTCTTTTCCTTTTTCTTTTTTATTTTTTGCATTTTCTACCGTTTGTTTTCTACCTATCTCACGTGTATTTCATTTTTTTACTCTTTTTTCTTCTTTTTATAGATAGAAACAGTTACTTTTTTTAAAAATATTTCTTTATTTATTTCTATACTTTCTTCTAAATTTATTATGCAATCATATATTTCTATCTATTTATTTTTTACACTTTATAATAACATATATGACCAATTATCTCTTAGCTTAGTGGTTAAGAGTGAGGGGGAGGCAAAGCCTTCTAGGAGGTCCAGGGTTCAAACCTTGGCATTGGAGTTTAATTCTAACTTGGGGTTTACTAACTTATTAACAACTAACTTTGCCGTTAAAAAAAAATTATATATAGAGTAAATTACATAAGGAAGTATAGAATTGCATCTGTATTATGTGATATGATAGCTTCCGATTGTTCATTAAACCAAAATCATGTAAAATACAAATACATAAGTTTCTATATATCTTGAAAGTACATCGTTTTATTTATTGCCTCATATATTTGTAACCTATAACTTTATCTATTTTTAAAAGATTAAAAAAGTCATATCAATAAGAAATTTGCTTGAATATGTACCTATACAAAATGTTTTAATACAACATTTATGTTTTAACAGTGTGTCAAGATACGTTATATCATATTTATTGTATTATTACAATAGATGTTTATTTATTTTTCTTATAAAGATTATTGTTGGTTTTTAAGATATTGACATCTAAATAATCGTAGCGAAGCGCGAACTAATAAAACTCGTTAACTACTATTATACAATTTCTATCATTCTTTCCTTTAAATTTGGCTTTCTTTGCTTTTTTCATATTTCTAAATGAGTAATCTATGCATTTTTCTATTACATATATGATATAACTATAATAATAGTTAGTCTTGATTAGTAATAGACATGTTTATCTATTAATATACTAGTATTATTATGTTTTATGACACGTAGTCTTTGTTCTTTTAAGTCTTGTTAATCTGTTCGAGTTGGCTTCGGTCATCTTTTTGGATTCGTGTTTAGGGTATGTAGCATAGTTGGTTTATCATCATTGTTTATTTGTCTTTTTAATTACTTTCACTGTTTATCATATTCATATACATTGTTGGTTTGTCATGCTCGCAACATGCATGACAACATCTCTAGGTTTCAAGATTTTGATGGTTGTGTTTGTATATATTATGGATTTCATATTTGCAAGTTTCAACGTGACCGTGTTTGTGATATGATATGGTGGTTAAAGTTCTAGTTATCAGGTTGTCTAAACTTAGTGATGATGATGATAATAATGATAAGAACAACCGTAGACATTATCAATTTGAATGAGCAAAACAAGATGTACAAAAAACCATTCATGACAAATCCGGGATGGAGAGATATAGAGAAGGGAAGTCGTCTCTCTTTATCAAGAAGCCGAATTGTAAATCAAACAGGATCCACTGTCGACTTTGACAACCACCGTCGTATAACAATCGAAGAACGCATCGCCAAACACGCAAATATGCTAAATTAAATACGTACATCGTAAACAAACTGACTGACTATAATGCTATATGTCATATATACACACAAATTTAACGCCCACATTAATTAAACTATGTCATAATGTGGAGGATTTCGAGCACGGAGTCAGAGCATCTTCACGGTGGCGATCTTGGCTAGTTGATGAACACAGGGTTTCATTTCAAGTTTGAATATGTGAGATGAGTTAACCTCTCTACCGTTGTTTGTGTTTTTTTTAATTTTTTTAATTGTTTTATTGACATCCAAATAGTGTGCTTGTTTAAGAATAAAAAACAATGTGACATGCAATTGACCCTTAAAATAATTATCGTTAATATTAAGAATACATTTTCACATACATGCTTATGTAACAAATTATAAATTTAGTACATTAAAATGTAACTTGTATAAGTTCCCAAACACGCAATAGCTGAATGTGTACACTTTAATACATTTTTACTAGTTTGTCCAAGTATTTTTAACCCTTTTTTTATTATACATGTTTCCATCTATCGTTTTTGTTATGTTATTTTATAAAAAAAAAAATATGAAATTCAAAATAATTTGAAACCCTTTTTAAGTAAAACAAATTAGCCATTTTACAAAAGAAAAGCCAAAATGGAATTCACTTTTCGATTCAATAGCTTTAATTTGAGTTGTTGGTGTATATTTATTTTTTTATTAATATATTTATTACGGTTCTTAATATTGGCATCTATAAAAAACATAAATAGGTAACATATCTTACGATAAATAAATATTTATACATGGATATGATATGTTGCAATGATAAATAGTCGCAATATATGCGTTATGGAGCATAAAACAAGTAAAACAATAAAAAGATTAAACCACGATATTAATAAAACGTTGTTTAATAACTAGGAATAATGGATCACTAGAGCACACAATTTGCCATATTTATTGTTTATGTAATGAATAAACATATGTAGGGGTTTAGTGCTTGATTGGAATTAAACCCGGGATAAAACTCTACGGGGTTAAATAGCATTAAGTAAAACACGGAAGTATATAAATATATTGAAGGGAATTAATTGTCATTTTGATAAGTTTGTTTTTGGAGAAAGTTATGTGAGAACGAAAGGCCGATAAATATGGTGGTGATTAGACCATTCGTAGTATATCCTGTAAACCCACTGAACCCTGTTCACATCAGTTTTTCTCTCTCCTACTCTCTCTCTATCCTTAAATGGAGTATCACACCCCATCTAACCCCAACCTTTTTCACTTTTTTTATTCTTTTTTTAAATACATTTAATAATATAACAAAATAAAATATTTTTATATTAATTAAAAATTAAAACAATACAAATAATAATAAAAAAACCCTAGCATTACTAAACATTAAAAATAAAAAAACAACATAACATTCAATATTAAATATAAAATAATAAAACATCTAAAAAACTAGATGTCTTTGTAAAATTCTTCAAACTTCTTTTCTATAGCCGCTTTTTTCTTCAATGTAATTTCTAAAAGTTTTCCCGCAAGGTGGTCGTAAGGGGTCCTTAAAAACTCATAGTCTTTTTCCAATTGGGCCTCCTCTTTTACCCTCAATGCTCGTTCCGCCATCTCAAGCTTTTTCATTTTGTAAGTATTAAACGAACCAACAATTTGATTGTAAGTGCTTAATTGGCTCAACAAGTTGTTTACACTATCCTCCGGAGTAGACCCACTAGCGCCCATTCCTTCCGAAGTCGATTGTGCCCTTTTTGCCTTGTCCCTCCCGAAGGGACGTTGAGGCTCCTCGTGCTCAGCTTCATCACTACCCGCAACTCGTACATCGGAAGACTCCGATGTTTTGCTACGTTTTGTAGCCCGAAATGTAGAGCCCGAAGTGTCCATCAATGGAACATTTGTCCATTTAGGACTTTTGTATACCGCCTCCCAAGCATGTTCTTTCGTAAATGTATTCCCGTTATTTTTCGCTCAATAACGTTGGTGTGCAATTTTCATAAGGTCCGCATCACTTTGACCGTTTTTTCTTGTATTTTGCAAGTTGTTGTAGATGTCGGTAAAAGACGTTATCATACAGTTCAATTGCTTGAACTTGGTGTTTAACTGTGAGGATGAACGGTATGGGTCACGTTTGAGGCGTGAGTAGAAAAGCGTTTCTCCTCTCTTCCAAAAGCAATCTACATGATAAATAATAAATAAATAATAATAATAATAAATTATAAATAATAATCGTAATAAATTATAATAATAATAATAATAAATAATAAATACTAATAAACATAATAATATATATTAATAAATAGTTACGGTAATTATATTTAATAAACAATTATACCCTTTTTTTGCGCGTTGCCGACGATGGGGTCCTCGAAAATCTCCGTCCATGCGGATACCAGCGCCACTTCTTCATCATCGGTCCAAGGTTGCGCTTTAGCTCGGTTTTCAAAAACTTTCTTTTTTCCTTTATCCGTTGTAGGGTTTGGGTTAGATTCTTCTGTCGGGAAAGATTGAGGTGTTTGCGGTTCTTGAGTCTCGGGGACATACTCGTCTTCTAAAGAAAAGTGTAGGTCGGGTTGGGAGGGTTGGAAAGGGGTCGGGTTGGGAGGGTTGGAAGGGGGTCCGAAATTGACCGGGTTGGGTCATGTAGGACGGTGGAGGGAGATTGAAAGGGGTGGGGCGTCATCCTCGTTGTATCATCCATGCTTGTGAACTAAAAGCATCCGGGGAAAGTGGTTGAAATTATTTGTAACATCCTGAAAATGGGCCTAGTAGTACCTAGTTGTACTTCTTGCTCAAGGGGTTGTACCTTGACTTTAAATAAGTATCCAGATAGTTGTTTTGTGTTTTAGTTAGTCAAAGTGGATTTATGAGGTGTTATAAGAAAGTAAGAGTTAATAAGTAAAAGTGATAGAATATTAAATGGTTTCGCGTAATGGTTCCGTAGATATCCCCGTTAGGTGAAACGGGATGACGTGTGTCAAGTTGTAAGTTGGAAAGGGGAACAAAATACCTGTGTTTTATAATAAACACCCCAAGGTCGGCTTATTATGAGCCTTATCCCCTGGAGTTTAGCAAGACACACACTAACACACATACTTGCATACGAAACACACGCACACATATCTATCTTGGAGATTTTGAAGATTCAATCAAGAAACAAGTGTTTTCAAGTAATTGCAGAAGCAAATACAAGTCCGAATTGTTGTTCTTTATTTTGTTTGTAAGTGTTTTTTTCATTGTTAGACCTAGTTTTGTGTTCTTGTTGGGCATACACCAAATTTGTGGTGTAAATCATGTTTTTATGGTGGGTTTTGATGTCAAGTGCGTTCATAAGGTCCTAGAGATGTAGTATGATGTGTATGAATTGTTAGAACTGAATTTAGATCAATCAAAGTGTCAAAAATGGTGATTTTTAGTTGCTGTGCGAAACAGGGTCGAAGAACACTGTAACGAGGATCCTTGCGGTCGCATGGCATGGTGCTTGCGATCGCAGGGGGTGTTGTGGTCCATGCGGCCACAAGCAAAGGTGCTTGCGACCGTAAGGGTGTTTGTGAATTCCGCGCCGCGGAAATTTACGGGGACGCGCCGCGGAAATGTGTGGTGTTGATCGCAAATGGTAGGCTTGTGACCGTAAGTCTTGTATCTTGTCTTTGCGATCGCATGGTAGGTCGATGCGATCGCATGGGTCTGTTTTGGTGGTGTTACCGCTTTTGGGCGAAGGAAATAAGATTTGCGACCGTGGGTACGTAACTTACGATCGTAACCAATCCTAGAAACATGTTTGCGATCAAAAGGGGTGTCCCTTGCGATCGGAAGCATTGGATATTGATAAGGGCCTCTTGCGGCCGGAAGGGATAACCTTGCGACTGTAAGGGATGTGGTTAGGGGAACCTTGCGACCGCAAGTCAGTTACTTGCGACCGCAAGCAAGGGTCCAGGTATTGTAGTTTGTTTAACTTATGTTTAACTTAAGGGTGCTATATATATAAGTGATGACCAGTCATGTATGTATTGTATTAGGTGTTCGTGAGGAAACGGAAACGGTTGATCGTTGTGTCAGTTTCTTGTGAGCTTAAGGTGAGTACCGGTTTCCCATGAGGCTCAGTAAGTAGTACTAACCTTTGTGTGTTGAAATGTTTAACTGGTGTGATTAAGGACGCATGTGAAAGGTATGTTGCAATGTAATATGCCATGCTTATGATGATTAGAATTGCCATGAAAGTAATTGAATACCTGTGACCCGAATCATGTGATAAATGTATGTTATGAAAGAGTTATATTCGCATGTTCTGTTCACTAGTTTGAACAGTAATTGCTGTGATTATATGCGTGCATGATATTGGATCCTGATTGGATCACTTATTGTTTGTGTACTTATGTCCGGACACTCGGGAAACTGCTTATAGTTTCCAAACTCGGTTGATGTAACACCCTAAAATGGGGCCTAGTTGTAAATTGTAGTACATGTAGCTTTAATTGTAGTACGTGGACTTTAACTGGTGTTTTGTGGTTAATTGTAGTATACATGTTGCTAATTGGTGTTTTAAACATGAATTGGTGTTAAAGGGTGTTAACTGGTGTAAATTGTGGATAAAAATGTAGTATTGTAAAAAGTGTCATAAGTTGACCAAGTAGACAAATAGTTGAACGGTTTTAGATAAGGGTTCCAAAAATATCTCCGTTAGTTGAAACGGATAACCCTAATTTGTGTAATAAGTTGAATAGGAGAACGAAATACCCGTGAGGGGGTATTAGACATTTAAGGTCGGCTTAACAGCCTTCCTTATCCCCTGTTGAGTCTAAAAACACATACACACATACTACATACGCATACACATACGTACGTACAAGCAAAATCACCCAAACTCTTGTTGATTTGAAGAAGGAAACCAAATTAGAGGTTGGATTCAGTTGAAAATCTGTTCTTGTAGCTTGTGTTCCTCATCTTATTGTAAGTTTTCTTCTTATTAAACCTAGTTCTTCATCTTCATATGTATGTGGTGTTGGATTGAAGATTTAGAGGTGTTTGATGTTGTTTTAGTGTCCAAATCATGTTAGAAGGTTCATGTACATGCTAGAAATGTTGTGTAAACGCTTGGATACGGATTCAAGTCGATTTTGAGTCAAAAACAAGTGAGAACCGTAGCTGTGCTCGAACAGAGCAAGAACACACTGTAAGTGTGGTTCCTACGGGCGTAGTATAATGTTACTACGGCCGTAGGGTGTTGTTTGTGTTCCTGCGGTCGTAGGAAATGGTTGCTACGGCCGTAGTATCGTATTTAAGAGGATTACCACCCACGGGTGATGGAAACAAGACTACGGGCGTGGGTACATAACCTACGGCCGTAGTTACCCAAAGGATACATACTACGGGCGTAGTGAATGGTTACTACGGCCGTAGGTCATGGTTCTTTGGTAAGAACTCCTACGGGCGTAGTGCATATGTACTACGGCCGTAGTACGTTTTGGATGGGTGTCCTGCGGGCGTAGGAACATGTTCCTGCGACCGTAGGAGGTTGTCAGAAGTCATGTTGACCTTTTGTTGAGACAGTTGTTAGTGTTGTCTGTTGTAGTGTGTACTAATGGGTGTTTGTCCATGTTTATTGGTGTTAGGTGACTCGGACGATTCTGTGTGCTCTTGGGATTCCCGATTGCATATCTGCCTCTTGTAGTTTCGAGGTGAGTACCGGTTTCCCATGAGTCTCTGTAGGTAAGTTATCTGTAGTACATGTTGACACATGATTGGTGTATTGATACGTGGAAATGGAGGTATGTTATGATAAAGTTGTACAAGCATGCTTAGTATTATTATAGTTGATATGAAAGATATTGTTGTGATTATATGCGCGCATGAACTGGATCCTTATTGGATCAACTAGTTGTTTATGAAGTTTTGTCCGGACACTGAATTGGAGAACACGGAGGTCAGTCAGGTAGACGGGTGTCAATACTTGGCTGGGTTCTCGGGTAGACGGGAGTTAGTACCCGGGCACTAACGGTACTCAAGTAGTATACGCTTGGGTAATGGTCCTGCAGGCCGCCGTTCCTCTAAGGAGTAAGGTTCCTTGATAGATGGGAACCAACATGATAGACAATTGGCGTACTATGTGGACTGCTTTTGGGTTGTTGAGCGGGGTTAGCTCCCCTGCAACATACGACTACTGCTGACACGTTTGTCACGTCACAATATGATAGGATAGCCTTGTGTGCTGTTCTGATATATGATAGCCTGCTTATTGTTGCTTATGTGTAATTGGTGCTCACTAGCTAGTTGTAGCTAATGGTGCAAGATTTACCTTTTTCGCAGATTGATGCTAGAGGCCTGGTGAGGCGGGTACCGATGGTAGCTTTTGTTGTATCCTAGTTGGTAACGCTTGTAGCTTTGAACTTGGCTAACCTTTTTGTTGTAATTAATTAGCCGAGTCAAACTTGTTGTTTTTGTAAATGGTGTTTAATTCCGCTGCAACACTTTTGATAATCGATGTTTAAAAAGTTTAAATTAACTCTAATTTTAAGCTCGTTAGAGGTGGCGTTACAGTTGAGGTCAGCTGGCTATATTGCGGCTGGATCCCTTGAGGGCCTAGATGGCTGGTTATTCGGGATCAACGGTGACTCGGTGGTGCACGCTGGGTCGTAGGTTCTGCAGGACCGCCGTTCCTTGACAAACAGTGGGGTCTTGGTTTGTAACTAAGGCCTAATTTGAGCCCAGGTGGCTCCGCAACGTGCTCAGGGGGTTACTCTTTGCTTCCCCACCAACATGGATTGGTGTTGCTGATTTCTCAGTTGGATTCGTTGAGCGGGATTTGCAACCCTGCGAGATATGACTCCCTCTGACATGTTGGCAATCCGCGATGTGATAGGATAGCCTTGTGTGTTTTTCCTGTGTGACAGTATGCTTGTTGATACTTATGTGCAACATGTACTCACTAGCTAGTGTAGCTAACCGGTTCCTGAATTAGTGTTTTTGCAGGTAAAGTTTAGGCAGCCTGGTGAGGCGGGTTCTTACTGGTATTTGTATTTCCTTTTCGGGAACACTACCTGGTTATGTCTAATATCTTGTGATCCGATGGTCGGTTGGTAGTCGGTAATACCGGTTTGTTTTGTTACTTGGCTTTTCATGTTTATAATCGCCAAGTTGGATAATAACACTTTATATCTTATAATAAGTGTTTAAATTATTACTGATTTTAAGCTCGTGAAACCCGGTGTTACATTGTTGAAACCCGACCTCTAGTTGTGAAATGTAACCCGGTTGAGAGAAAGCTTGAAACCCGAGGTTAGGGTCCGATGTTGGTGTTGAACCTGAGCCCCTACCACGGCTTTTACGCGATGAAGTTGGTGTTGAATTCATATAAAATAGAGAGAAAAAGTATGAGATGTAGAGAGAAAAATGAGATTGTGTTGGTGTGAAAAATGTGAAATAGTATTAGGGTATTTGTAGAGTTAATTAGGTAAAAAAAATAATTAAAACTAGCCGTTGGCTAGGTTTTTTGGAAAATGTAATTTTTTTTAAAGTTACCATTAGTGTAGAAAGTAAAAAAAATAAAAAAAAAATAAAAATGGGGCGGTTTCATCGGTTGTGGGAAGCCGGAGGTGGAACCGTGGGGTTCAAACCGCGGGGGGCGTAGCGGTGTTCCCCTGGAATTGCTAGCCACCCTCACCCCCACCCGCTTGGCGCTACGGATAGTCTTAAGACTTTGATTTTTTATAGATTAATATGGATTTTTATTGCAATCCACTTACAATTATGTAGATGAAAGCCATGCCAATTTCCAAATTCAACTAACAAGTTTTGATGGGAAGGATTATGGAATCGACAATCATACGAAATGGGAAGAGACGAATGCATACAACTTTAAGATCAAAAGTGTTGTTTTTGTAAACTGGTTATAGAATTATTTTTGTTGGTGATTTCTCAATGTGATGGTAAGACAATTTGTGAATTGACGTTGGTATTTGAAGGATTTGATGTTAACAATCGTGTCCTTACCCGAATTAGGTGGAAGCATGGTTTTAACTGAAAACTTAGTCGATTTTGTAGGTATAATTTATGTTAGAACCAATCCATAATGATGTTATGTAAAACCCGGATACAATAAGTATCAATTCAAGAGTTAAAATGGATTTTCATGAAATACCGAACTGATTGAAAGTCAAGAACACCCGATCTTGTGTGAATAAGGTTTATAAGACATCTAATGTCATGTATAATTAATTAGTATTTTTCTATGTTATGTTTAGTGTCACCAGGTCCCGCGTGAAGTTCATGTAGGTTTCACTGAATCTCATTCAGAGACTTAAAAGATGTCAAGTGTTATGTGTTGACCGGATGATAAGACCATAGTGTTGTTGATGTTAGCAAAGAGGTTTAGTTGCATTCGATTTTAGATGAGTCTCACTTAGTGTTGTCTGAACTTTAGGATTTGACTTATTATGTGTTTTCAGATTATTTAGTAGACATTTATGTTGTGTATGGGCTTCAAGTTGTTGTGTGTGTGTGTTTGATTAGTTGTTGTGTAGGGGCTTCAAATGTTTAAAAAATGCAAACCTTATATAAATATATTGAGATAAAACTCACTAGTCAAAAATAGGTATTTCAAAGAAAACAATTGGTTTGTAAAATATAAAATGATATTTTATAAATAACGAGGATATTGGTGAATCGTAGATGGATCTTTCCAGATGCGGAAAAAATCCGTCTCCCCACTTTTGGCTAAGATCCACAAACCCAGTATTTTAATATGTATCAAAATTTGAATTTCAAAACCCATCTCACAATACCTTTATGTACGGTACAGATAGAGGTATTACTTTAATGTTTTTTTTGGTTGAAAATACCATAAAGGGATGGACAAGACAACACAAAACGTTCAATTTTAAAAGTTAAAGTTGAGTTAGGTTGGGCTCTCACGGTCGACCATGGACCGGAGCCATCGGCCCATCAAACCAACTTTTGTCCTCTTGTATTTGTCATATAAAAGACATACTTTGGCTTATTTGAGACACCTCTTGCACATTAAAATTCTCTCTATTTCTAAACACACATGTGATCATTCAAACTCACATTATAGTGTAATATGTGACTTGTTAAAAAGATAAATCAATTGAATAGCTTCTCAAAAGACAATAGAAAACGAGAGAAAGAGAGCTTCAATTGTTCATATATTTGTCTCTTGTTATATATGTCGAGGGAAGATTATTTATACCCACCATATTGGTGTTGTATTCTTAGTGTTGAGTTATTGGTGACAAACTATTGGAAAGGAGTTGCTTATAGTGTTTAGTACTTTGTGAAAGTCGGTTCACATATTGATAAAACTATTGATAGAAGTTACTTAAGGTGATCACTATTTAGGGAAATTAGTGATATGTTGTTTAATGTGACCACCACCTTCATAGTGAGCTATGGTGTTGGTGATCTCTTCCGCTTAAGAGAGATGTTGACAGTAAGGAAAACTCTTGGATTGAATGTCGAAGAGTAGACGTAGATTGGACTCGTTAACATCTAATCGAACAACTATACATTTGGTGCTATCATTTCTCTTCATTTAACTCTTTACATTATTGCACATTTATGTTCTCGCACTTTTATATATTTACTTCACTTGTACACTTGATTATTTTAAAAGATTCTAAGAAGATAATAACTTAAATTTTTATAAGCTACCATAGAAACTATTAAACCCCAATCTAGTTTCTACACACATTTCATTGAAATTTAAGTGTATAGCCAGTTTAAATTTGTTTGGAGTGTTACATATTAATATGACCATTAGGTAACCTACAACGTATCTAGTATGTTAAAACCCCTTATTAATTACAATAGTTCACATATATACAAAGTTCTAAATACAACAAAAAATCTATATAACATGTACTTGATTTTTGAAATGTTTTTAGTTTCCAATGTTCTTTTACTATCGGTTTATGAAATTAAAACAAAGCATAATGTAACACCCCAAAATGGGGCCTAGTTGTAAATAGTTGTACCTCGTGTTTGTTAAGTTGTACGTTGACTTTGACCAAGTTGTTTAAAATGTTTTGTTGCTTAATTGTTGTTATTTGTTGGTACACGTGGTTATGTAACTAAAGTTGGAAATATGTTGTTAATAGATATAATTGGTAAATAGTTGAACGGTTTCAGATAATGATTCCGAAAATATCTCCGTTAGTTAAAACGGATAAACCTAAGTCGTGTATTAAGTTGAATAGGAGAACGAAATACCCTCGTGGGGTATTGGTTGATAAGTCGGCCTAAAGGCCTCACTTATCCCCTGAGATAAGACACAAAACACACACACACTTCTTACACACACTTATACGTACGTACAAACACATACTTGGAGATCTTGAAGAGGAAATCAAGGAGGAACATTAAGTTGTTGATTCTGGTAGCATCATCTTGTTCCTACAGCTGATAATCGTCACTCTTGTAAGTGTTTTCTTGTTAAGAACCCTAGATATGGGCTTGCAAGTAGGAAATGGGGTTTTGAAGGTTTAATTGATCAATCAATGATAGTTTGGAGTCAATAAACATGTAGGTAATGTTGTATAGATGTCAAATAACATATGTAAACGTTTAAGTTGAGATTCTGTCGATTAAATGAGTGAAAAACCCGAGTTGCAGGTTCTGTTCTCGAACAGAGCTGAGCTCACAGTAATTTTGATCCTTGCGGTCGCAAGCAGGTGCCTTGCGGTTGCAAGCATTTGTTGTGATTGTCTCTTGCGGTCGCATGCATGGGTCTTGCGGTCGCAAGTGGGTCGTTGTCATGAATTACCGTATAAGGACGAAGGAAACATACTTGCGATCGTAGGTACATAATTTGCGATCGTAAGCCCCAAGATACCACCTTTGCGGTCGCATGGAGGTGTCTTTGCGGTCGCAAGCTGGGGTGGTTTGGGTAGGACCCTTGCGGTCACAAGGTAAACCCTTGCGGTCGCAAGTGGGGTGTTGTAATGACCCTTGCGGGCGCAAGTGAACCCCTTGCGGTCGCAAGTTGGGGTTTTTGCTGGCAGTTTTGTAGTATCGTGTTATAAGCCTTGTGGGTTGTCGTTGTTTGGTGTCTAAGCCTGAACCTTATGTGTTAGGTGATTCGGACGATTCCGTGTGCTACTGGGGATTCCCGAATTCATATCTGCCTCTTATAATCTCGAGGTGAGTACCGGTTTTCTCATGAGTCTCGGTAAGTAGCGTTGTCTGATGTTTATTGATATATGTTGGCAATGTTGCACACGTGAGTATATGAGGTATGTTATACCATGTTGTTATATGTTATTATCATGATAAGTTGCTTTACACGTTGGATATAAATCGCATGCGTATATTTGAACCCACTACGGGTTCTAGTTGTATATGTGGTACCTGTCCGGAGTAATGATGGCATGGTTAAGGTCAGCTTTCTTTCCGAAGGCTGGATCCCTTTGATGGAATAATGGGGATCAACGGTACCCGGTGTGCAGCACGCCGGGGTGGTCTTGCAAACCGCCGCTCCTTAATGTGAGTTGGGATCTTAACTTCAGTTGAGATCCAAGATGTCAAGCTTCGAGCTTCGTAACGCGTTTGGTGGACTGCTCTTCGCTCCCCCACCATTGCGGATAGTTGTTGCTGATGGTCCTCAGTTTGAATCGATGAGCTGGGTTCCCACCCTACAAGATATGATTCCTACTGACTCGTTGGCGCGACACTATGTGTTAGGATAGCTTTATGTGCTGTCCCGTAGTTGGAATAACCTGCTTATTGATGCTTATGTGTTAATCTGTACTCACTAGCTAGTGTAGCTAACCGGTTCATGATTTATCCTTTTTACAGGTGATGTTTAGGCAGCCTGATGAGACGGGTTCTTGTGGGTAATTGTATTTAGCTCTTCTGGAACACTCTGCTGTTATTTATATCTGTGATCCGATGGTCGGTTTGTAGTATGGTAATACCGGTTCGTTTTAAGACTTGGATTTAATGTTTATATTTGCCAAGTCGGATAGTAACACTTTAATCAGTGTTTAGTTTCCGCTGCACGTATTTGATAAACATACTTAAATATGCTTAAAATTATTCTAATTTTAAGCTCGTGAAACCCGGTGTTACACATAAAAACATCAGCTTTAATTACATCAATTCGATTGTCTGCTCTCGATTGTTTGTCCTTTGTGCTTTCGATTTCTTTCAACAAAAAACATTTATTAATGTTTCAATTATATTATTTCTTTTGACGTCTATTTATTTGAAAGTATATAATGATGGTCGAAGAAGATAACAAAAAGTATTTATAAAAGAGAACGTTATAATCACTTAAAAACGAACAAATAACTATATTAATATGTTTTTTGTTTGGGAGATGATTTGTACATAACACAAATTAGCCATACACAACAATCATGACACTTATGCCCTCACCTACCCACTAACTTTTATTCTCATTCATAAATTGAAGGGTATAGTATTTCAAACAATCACTTTTTTGTTATGTATGACTAATTTGTGTTGTGTACAAATCGCTTCTCTTTTTGTTTACTTGACGTACTATATTAATTAGTTAATTAATAAAAATAAAATATTGTAGTAGTTTAGCAACTTTAATATGTTTAATTTTGACTATAACAACATTTTGCAAAAAATATAAAAAAGCAAAAGGGTTTATTCTTATTTTCCCCCCTTATCACCGGTTATCTTGGACCCTACTAAAATCCGGCGACCAAATGCTTCCTATATTTTATTGTTTTACTGCATCCTCAAACCCGCATCTTATTTGTAAAGCCCTAACCCTAGCTAGATGTTCTCAGGCGTCTCATTCCTTTAAACCCCATCAAGACCACCACTTTAAACCCTCAAATTGTTACAGATTCTTGATTTGAGAATTCATCTCTAATGGGCTCCAAGCGACCCGACTTTGGAGACGGTGCTAGTCCCGGGTTCGTCTCTTTCACTTTGCACTGGATGCACTTGTATTTTCTTCCTTTTATTGATCTAGATGTGCTTGATGATATAAATTTGAATTTTGTTCATTGGATTTGTACAGGAAGATTTTTATCGGGGGTTTAGCGAAAGATACTACCATAGGTTAGTCGTTAATTTTTCGTGTTTCTGTAAGTTATTATAAAGCCATTGTTGGTATCCTGAATTGATATATTTGTATGTAAATAGATACATTCGTTAAGTACTTCGGAAAGTATGGAGAGCTTACGGACTCAGTTATCATGAAGGATCGACAAACGGGTCGCCCACGGGGTTTCGGGTTCATCACATATGCAGATCCTTCTGTCGTTGACACTGTGATTGCCGAGACTCATGTCATTAACGGGAAACAAGTGAGTGAATTTCAGTTTCTTTTAGGTTACATTTGTTTATAAATGAGGAATCTGAGTGTAGGTTTATGAACTTTCTAGTGACTGCTACATATTTTAGCAAAGAATTGTTATGGTTTAATTTCCAAAATCAATATCAATTAAAAAATTAGGCTATTACTCAGGATATTCTAGGAGGGAGTATGTAATTAATAGCAATTAGGGATAGGTTGTTATTCTATCGAATTCGAATGAGCAGTGAGAGATTTTAAGAGAACTCAGATTACAACTCAAAATTCACACTTAACACTTAAACAAATACTCCTATTTACAATATGTACAAAGGCAGTCTAACTACTTGACGGCTGACGCAACCACTCTGTTCTTCTATCCCTCTTTTTCCATTTAATGGTTAGATGCAGCCACATGAGACCTCACCCGTAATCTGTTCTAAGGACCATAATAATTCATCACCCTTCGGAAGATTCTTGTCCTCAAGAATTCTTTTTGACTTTTCCTATGTAAGAATTTGATCTGCGTCTTCATGAAACTTGCTAGTAACATCTCCATTAAATTCTAGCTATTTGATTCCATTTAACCTTAGCAATACTATATGATCCTTTTTGTTTCTCCAAACCTTGCCCAAATGAAAACATCGTTAAGCACACTTGGCATTCATATGATGACAACATTACATTGATATGTTTACAACACGAGTCTATTTAATTTAGTAGAACCCATTCATAAGCAACACCTAATTGGACAACTTGAAACCGATTCTAATGGAATTTGTCATTATGATCCCACTTCAACCAACTTTCTAAAGTCAGTGGGAGTTTGTTGAAATGACTCCACATTAGCTCTTTTGCCACATTCTTGCAAAGGTTTAGATAAGTTAGCAACTCCAAACAATTGTTGTTCTTCACTTCACTTGACTTGTCAAGGATTGCCAAACAAATGTTGCTTACACTCACTTCACTTGAATCTTGAAGCCTGAGAGAAAGTGTAATGATGGATTAACCTTCTTCTTTGTAGATTTGTTAGTTGATTCTTGCAACCTAGCTAAACATTAAGCATTCAAAAGGGTTTTGGGTTAGGACATGCCAACCCCCTTTCTCAGTTTCAGGTGGCAGCCTTCAAATGAACTAATGAAGAGACCAACAACATACAATTGATTCGATTCCGACTCCCCAATTAAAGAATTAAATTCATTCAATCTAATATCCTTGGACTGTGCCTTCTTGTTTGAAACGTTGAAGCTTGGCATTTCATCTTACATTCTATGTGCATAATTTCTTTTCTCATATTCCTCTTTATTATTACTTGTATTTACCATTTAACTTCTTGAATCTCTAACAAATGATGAAGTAGAACTTGAATCTTTATCATCAAAACTCGAAAATTGGGGACATTCTGAAATTCTGTCTTTAACATCCCACTAAACTGTTAATAAGATAGTTGGGTTTTCTACATTGAATTTCTGCAATCATCCAACCAAGTCCTGTTGATTGTTTGTAACTTCTGCTAACCTTTTGTTCAAATCTGCCATTGATAATTGGATAGCCCAAGTTATTGCTTTGCTGATAAATTTTCTTATATCTTCAGACATAACCGTGCTTCTCATGGCTGTCACCATTGATGATCAATATTAGAAATTGAAGTTAATTGGGTGTCAGGAAAGTGGCTCTGATACAAAATTACATTGTCAAATTTTTATAATCAAGGTTGATTGAAGATATTAGGCTAATTACTCAGGATACTCTAGGAGACTAGGAGAGTTGGACAACTATACGCAATCATGGGAGGTTGTTTATTCATACCTCTTAATTAAGAGGGTTTGAGAGAACAGATTACGATTCACAATAAACACAGAGCAAGACTTCTTACTTTTAATGTGTACAAAAGAAGTCTAAGTCTAACTACTTCACACAACTGACTCTTCTTTACTAACATCCTTTTCTAGTATTGATTACTTGCAGTTGCATGTGACCTCTCACCCATGCAAATATGTAAGGACCATAACAATTATGAACTAAATATATGTTTTGTGAGACTACATTGTAAACAATGTCACTGTGAATCCGTTTGTTTTATAAGAATAATCAATGTTTCGTGTGATGTCATGTTTGGTGCTTTTACCGATTTATCCTTTATGAAGCAAATAATTGTGTTGTATGTGTCTTTGTAACATATATGCTGTTGCTTTCTGGCATGGTTATGTTGTGAATCTTATCAAAGTTTTTGAAACCTGGACATTGGAATCCATAGCATAAAATTGTCCTAAATTATTATACTCAGGTTGTTGATTGCTTAATCAATTTGCCAATTTGGTCCTTTGGTTTCGTAAGGCTGCTAGTCTTTTGCATTTAACTTTACTTTTGAGACAATTACAAATTTCATCCATGCTGTTTGCTACAGATTTGTGATTTCGTCCATAGCGTTTCACAAGTATAGGGACAGTCTATTAAACAACATACACAAAAGTACAAACACACACACACACCACATTTTACCTTTCTCTCTGCCAAAACATACACACTACAAAACACTCACCACTTGCAACTACCAGCGACGACCCTTGCAACTAGTTTCGCATGCCTCCCCCATCCTTCTTTGTTAACTACTGCCACTACGAATTCATTATAATGAAGTTTGTGTACCCAAAATCTGACCCAGAAAACATGAATCAATGGTGGCACCTGATTTCCAATAACTGAATCGTGATAAATCTCCACTCATGCCTCCCCCGCCTCTCTTTGTGAACTAATGCCACTACGAATTTATTATAACGAAGTGTGTGTACCCAAAATCAAACCCAGTTGGTGGTGGCCTCTAAGTATTAATATCATTAATCGTGGTAAATCTACACATATGCACACTGATATGGGTCATTTTGATCACATTAAAGGAACTAGTATTCCACTCTCGAGAAAGCCACTCGATGCTCAGCCGCACCGGAGTCATAAATCTAGATCATAGTAAAACCTGATCCAAGGGTTTTCAATGTTCACTCTGGCGACCCCCAAACCACTGTCACCATCATTTTTCCGCCACCATTATTAATATATCCTTTCAGACATGCAACCACCAACACCCACGTACCAAACATACGCATCCCTCAGATACGTGAGTGTGGGTGCTTTACTAACAGAAAGAGAGCTTGAGGATGAGAGTGGGGATGGAGGGAGAAAAACACTCACGATAAAACACTTCCGCAACTTCGAACCCTGCAACCCTCACCCGGCGACCCTTGCAACCACAAGCTCATGGCTCCACCGCCCTTCTTCTTTCACTACTGCCACTACAAATTCATAGTAACTAAGTGTACCCTAAATCAGACCCAGAAAACATGAAGTAAGTTGGTGGCACCTAACTCCAATAACAAGAATCATGAAGAATCTACACATACACTCATTGATATGGGTCATTTTGATTACATTAAAAAATTAAGTTTCAGTTAATTATGGCCACTTGATCAGCTGCCTACATTTACCTATTCTTGAATCGAGCCTATAGACTATAGTTATACTTGATGATAAATGGACTATCAACTTGAGTTCATCAGCCAGCTTTGCTTAACTTGGGTGGGACTTCTTTAGGATTCTTATCTAACTAATTGTATGAATGCAACAATGAACTCATTATATTAAAATAACTTGGTGCCGAAATGTTAGTTTTCATATTCCTGGAAATGTTAGTTTTCATGTTTCTATATAATCTACAGAGTTAAATGCTATATTTCAATAAATGAACCACATATGCTTCTACTTTAGAGTCATTTTTATCCCCACATAGGTGCTAGAAGATCAGTCTACCTCCTAGGTTTGCTTAACACTGTGAAAAACTGCAGGAGACTCTTGATAACTAGTTTTTGGTTTACATATTAACAGCATTGCCACTGACTGCTAGAATAAATGCCGTGCAGGTTGAGATTAAGAGAACTATTCCAAAAGGCTCTGGCGAGTCCAAGGATTTTAAAACGAAAAAGGTTTTTGTTGGTGGGATTCCGACATCAGTTACTGAAGGTTAGCATTTGAATATTTAAATGTCTAAAAGTTCTGATTATTATACGTACGACACTTTTGCTTAATGAACCTCTCCGTTTGTTTGTTTTCATATTTTGGTGCGTGCGTAGATGAGTTCAAAGGTTTCTTCTCAAAGTATGGGAAGGTGGTTGAGCATGAGATTATTAGAGATCATGCAACAAAGCGTTCTCGCGGGTTTGGATTTATTGTATTTGATAACGAGCAAGTCGTCGATACCATTCTTGTTGATGGAAATATGATTGATATGAATGGTACAAAGGTGAGTTCAATCGAGGGTTTCCATTACTACTATTTGCTTAATTTTTAATTCACTTATGTCCTTTTAGCCATTCAAAACTAGCTCTGTATTTGGTTCCTTTCTATAAATAGTTTGTCATTGTCATAGGTGGAGATCAAGAAGGCAGAACCAAAGAAATCGTCAAATCCAGGACCTATGTCATATGGTGGTGAGCCTAGGGGACGTGGTTATGGTGATTCTTATGGGGGATATGGTGATTCTTATGGTGGGTATGGTGGTGGTGGTGGCGGCGGCGGCGGTGGTGGTTATGGTCCTCCTTACAGGTCACTTGGAGGACTTTCAAGTAGATATGGTGATTCTTATGGTGGGTATGGCCCTAGCGGCAGCGAATTTAGCAGTCGTTATGGAGATTTTGGAGGTGATTATGGTGGTTACAGAGGCGGCGAGCCTCCACTTGGAGGCTACTCTAGTCGTTTTAGCTCCTTTGGCGGTGGAGGGTTTGGTGGAGGCTATGGAGGGAGTGGGCTTGGTGGATACGGGCGTGGAGGAGGTGGAGGCTATGGGGGTTATGGCGGTCCAGGAGGTGGTGGTGGTGGTGGTTATGAACCTGGTGCTGGGCCAGGTTATGGTGGAGCAGGAGGACCATATGGAAGCAGGATGGGTTATGGTACTGGTGGTGGGAGTGGACGTTATCATCCTTATGGCAGATAGGCCTTATTCTGAAGTGTTTGGAGTTGCGGGGACTAGAGGTGAATTGATGTGATTCCGATGCTGTTCTTTTTTAGCTTTAATGAAATAGAACAACTTATGGATGGGCTGTGGATGTGTAATTTCTGTATGGGATTATCTTATTTATGTTAGATGTTTGTTAATTCGTTCTTATGATCGGAAAATTTGATTTTTTATGCCCTTGGTTCTGGTTTGCTGTTGCTGTTAATTTCTCGAACGTATGGGTGTTGGGTTGCTTATTTTTCTCTTACCTTTTAAGCAAAAGAACACTCATTTGAGTTCAACATGTCCCATATCAACGCCATCTCATCTTTCCGTTCTCTCCCTCTCTTTCAACCCTCAAAACCCTACACCCATCCTACGCGGCCTTCTCAATTTCTTCTAATAAAACATTAAAAAAAGGTAGACAGAGATGAGTGATAAACTAACACCTATAGTAATAATACGTATTACTGGATCCATACACGATTATTTAGCTAAAAAAAGAAAAATAAATAACGAGTAATAAACTCGTGGCCACTGTAAGAGCACCTGCAATGAGTGTGCAGATGCTCGTTATGCCATATAACGTGCCAAAACCTGGAGAAAACCTCGTGAAGACAATGCCATTGCTATGTTATCATATCGTTGTTGACATGCTTGTCAAGTTGTCATTGCCTCGTTGAGATGACGAGGTTGAAGCTTTTTTGTGTATTTTTTACCAACCAATATAAATTGAGAAAAATATTTATATATACGTCAAAATAAGTCAAATAATAGCAGTAATGCTATGGTTAATGACAACGTAAATAATGCTAGAATGTTGGTTAGTAATGATAATAATAGTGGTTACGGTACTCTAGTGAGTCGCTGAATCGTAACCTTCTTGTTAGGTGGCACGAGCCCATAAGCTTGTAAGCTCAACTGCTCAAGTAAGGGGGTGTTTGTTTTAGCTTATTTTATAGGCTTATTAGCTTATTTTCAAGGCTTACGAAAAAAAAGTGTTTGGCTAAGCTTATTAGCTTATTTTGTAGGTAAATAAGCCCATTTTCATAAACTACTTGAGACTAGTTTTTTTTATAAGATGGACTTATTTTTATGAATTTACATTTCTACCCTTAATTTTCCTATCTTTCCCATATATGTGTCATTTGTCTTCCCTTTTTAGTCATTTTATATATATAAGTTAAGCCATAAGCTAATAAGCTAATACAAACACTTTTTTATCTAATAAGCTTATAAACTCATAAGCTCATAAACTTAAGCCTTGGGGATAGGATATATGCTTCCACACTCACAAACAATTTAAATGAGGGGTATGTTAGTCATTTTATCATATACTCATTTAAGTATTTGTGAGTGTAGAAACACCTATCATATATGCTTCTAGTTGCATACATCATTTTCCCAATAAGTTTACCCAAACACCCTCTGAAAAAATAAATAAATAAAAAAAACAAACAACCCCCTGAAGCTCATTAGGGTAGATTCTCCCAAACGGTATTTTGACGACGAGCCTTCCACTGGTGACGTTTTTTCTCTGCTTCCAAAACGAGGAGTAATCCCCAAACTGATTTCTGGATACCCATGGAAGGATCGAAGCGATCCGTCTTCCACTTTTGCAGACAATTACATACTCTAACCAAAAGTAGCCCTAGCGATGCTTTTAAGAAGAAGATTGCTGATTTAGAGAAGGATCGACGAAGGAGGAACCCTAAGAGGAACCGATTGTTTGTGGAGACACCTGAATCTTTGTCATGGCTCGATACTGCCAGTATGCCAATGTTTGCCACTGTTGCAGGAATCGCACTATTCGCCAAGCTTCTAATGATGGTATGTGATTCCCTTTTCTTTTTAAACTCAAACAATTTGTTTATGTTTATGATCATTGCGATAATAGATAGAAATACAATTGCATTCAGATGTGTGGAAATTGGATGTCCTGCCTAACGCCCAAAGCTCCAGTAGCGTTTATTGATGATTGCTGATGATTCTGACTTAGTAGAATAATGGTAAAACATAAGAATTTATGAATTTAACTTAGAATGCTTTTGTGTGTTCAGACTAATCATTATTTTAGTGAATGATTTGATGAAGAATACAATCAAATACCTTTCACAAATTTAAGCTAAATATAGAAGTTTAAAATAAAATAAAAAATTATCTTGACATTTAAAATACTGAATTTGAGTATCTAGAAATAGCACTGAATAGAAAAATTCACACTCCCTGAAGTCAAATTTTCTGATTGCTAAAACAAAACAAAGAGAAATTGCTAGAAATTGTGAATATTTGGTTATATCATTTACAAAAATTACTCTAAGTTGCTGAAAAGCTTTAGGGGTCTTGGAAGATATCATTTGGAGCTTGAATGAGTATGTTATGAACAGTGTTTCTCGTGATCACTCACAAATGTAGGTTAGATTCATCCGCATTCAGATGAGATTTCATCCGAAATAGTTGAAAATTTAGCATTTGTGTTTGAATCCATGTGTATACAAGTGAGAAATCTCTTGGTGATGGATTCCAAACATTCCTAATATTATGATTACTAATTAGCACTACTTGAATGGGAAATTTATACGGTATGCTTGCAGTATGATGATGCACATTCACAAGAAAGGATAGAGAAGAAGATTCAGAATGCTCCTCCAGGTCAAGGCACAGTTAGGATGCTTACTCGAGAGGAGTGGGAAGAATTTCGACAAGTGAGACCAAGGACTCCATTTGAATCAAAGCTTGCTCGACCCAATGCACGCATAAGAACCGGAGACCCACTACACATTGTTAGAACCTACCTTCAATCTCAATCTACAAATTGAAATATTTCATGTTTGACCATATACATATCTTCCAATAAGTCCATTCATATTTATAAGTTGGCAGTGGTGATTAACTTTTATGCATGTAATTTGCAGGATGATGTGAAAGATTGGACAATTGATGTGCTGACAGATGCTCTTACAAGGGCTGAAGAATGTGTCAAACAGGGATCAAAGTAGATTCAGTATCTGATGAACTAGAAATATATAGCACCAGACCTCATGGGCATACAAATCTTTATAGCATAAATGGGTTATCAACACAATGTGTTCTAGCCAAATCATGAATGTGTTATCCCTGATTCGAGAGATCTCGAAAAGTTTTAAGCTAATTCGATGATGATTCGGCTGTTTTGGCTCCTTGAGAATTTTCAGTTCTATTTATTTAAAGTGTTTGTCATAGTTGCATTTAACTTTTAGAGTTAAGTAAATTTTTCTTGGTCTCGGGTTTGGTTAAAATTATGGATTTGATCCATGGATCGTAACTTTTACGGGTTTGGTCTCTTCTTTTGATCCGATTTTCTTACATTTTTGTCCCTGTTCAATTTTAAAAGACCAAATTATCCTTATTTCTTTTATTTATTTATTTATTTAATTTTACATTATTAATCTTAGAAGTTATTTAATTCATTTTTAATTTAATTAGACTGGTAATTGATAGATCATCTTAAACCTTAACTAACCACCTCTAGACACCACCACTGCCACCATTTCTGGTCACCGCCATCATCTCCGCCCACCACCATTGCTATGCAAAGAAAGCGTCCTAACACATGCCTTTTCCAAAAGTAAACACAGGTTATCACCAAAAAAGTCAACTAATACTAGACGTGTAAAAAGACTAATACAATCTCCTTCAAACACTGATCAAGAACAAAAAACAGATCACTGTTCTGTTCTTGTAACTACTCAAAGATGAAACACAAGCCTCATTCAAACACCTGAGAACATTAAATCAGAAAAAAAGCCAAAATTAAAACCCAATCCTAAATCAGATATGAAAGATAAGCATTAAGAAAGACTTATCAATAAACTTTGGATCTACAACATTTCGTATTTAACCTTCAGACCATTGCCACAATTGATGAACATCAGTGAACACACAAAAAAGGAGAGGAATCAAAAGAAAAACAAATCTATAGAAACAAACCTAGATTTTGAACTTGGATCTTGTAAAGCACAATAACATGATAGATCTTTGATCATGTCTCAAATCAGAACACACTCACAAACACGATAACCTTTCAATGGCACCACTCGTATACACCTTCAACGACATTTACACCTTCACCGCACCACCATCGCTCCCCTACCGTCGATGCTCTACTCCATCTCGCCGTCTCTGGTCCCGAAAACCACAATCACAGTTGTCGCCGCACCATCCCGCCATCTATGTTCTCCGTTGGTCGGCTTTTTTAGAGAGAGAATGAAGAGAGAGATGGTTTCAAGGTTGCAAAAAAGAGAGTTGGATGTAAATTAGTAACAAAGATTTCTTTATTTTTATATATATTTAAAAAAGGTTAAGTACTATTTAAAATTTAAAACAAATTAAGAATTAAAAAAATGAATAAATAAAATAGGCTAAGGTATTTTAGTCATTTCAAGTTGAGAAGATACCAGTTATGTAAGAATTTCAGGTCGGAAGAGACTAAACTTGTAAAAAATTCTGACTCAAGAATGAAAGTTATAGTTTTTAGCAACCACGATGACAAAAAATGTAACTGACTCTAACTTTTATTATAAATAAAGTGTCTAAAGTTCATAAACATTAAGGAGTGTTTGGAACGAAGTAATGAAAAATGGAATGAAATGTTTCATTCTGACGTAATAAAAAACATGTTTGTTAGTGATATAGAAAAGAAATAGATCATTATGTACAAAATGTGATTTTTTCTGTTTCAAGAATTTTCATTTCTTAGGGGATAGTGTTTATTCTCAATCCTTTAAGAAATGGAATAAAAATTTACAGTTTATTTTTTTTCTTAAATTTTTTAACTAAATTTATTTTATTTTATTTTTCTATTTCTCTCAATCAAATATCATACATTAATAATTCATTATATCCCAACAAATCAACCAAATATGTCGATGTAATAACCAAACAAGGTTCGAACGGTTCGGGAACATAGCGTTAAAGAGCTGTTTTGTTTTCATAAAAAAGATATTTTGTAAACAACATAAATATATTATATACAACAATTATAATTATTATAATAGTTTAAACAATTATCTTTTTTCATTTAGCAAAATATTGTTAGTTATAAACAATGAAACAATGTCTTAAAAAATAAAAAATCTTCCCATCCACACGGAACAAACATTATTTTAAACGACAAGTTCGAGTTCTTACAAAATACAAAGTAGTATCATCTTTCCTTAAAGCCGACGGTAAATAAGCTCTTAATCCTAAATTAGATCGCTCGTCATTCCTTAATACACTCCGATTAATCCATTCTTCTTCATTGTTCGAGCCGATTTCATCCTCGTATTGCATATGGCGATTGGGACATTAAGATTGGAGAGAATTTTGATGATTGCTGTCGTTTCGTCGATGTTATTGAGGGAGGCTGTCGGGATTAGATTTGTGATAGACAGAGAAGAGTGTCTGTCTCACAACGTTGAATACGAAGGCGACACGGTTCATGTGTCTTTTGTGGTAATCAAGGCGGAAACCGTCTGGCATTTTACAGAAGACGGTGTTGATCTTCTGGTAATTTTCTTCAAATCTTGTCTCTTTGGCTGTTACATAATATCATCGTATGTTTTCTTTGATTGATTAATGTTTGTTGTTTGAAAGCTTTGTAACTGTATATATATGATTTCCCTTTGTTAAAAATATATAAAAAGCTTTCATTCATGTTATGGAAATGTTGAAGATGGATGAAATCTGTTTACAGTTGAAAAGTACTCTATTTGACTTTTACACGTCAAAAGTGGACTTTCATTTCCTCCGGCTTTGGGGTCTGTTCCGCAACAATCTTATGGGGGGATTATAGGACTTGAGATTCTAGTTTTAATAATCTTCAGCCCTCTAGTCTCTTTCGAGTGTTAAAATCTTGAGGGGATTATTAAAAACACAATCTTTCATAAGACTCCAAAATAAAAGTCTTTTCAAGTAGCCTTATGATTTGGGCTTGGAATTATCAATTAATCAGCCCCAGCTTCAGCCAAACCTCAACTCCAGCCCCAGCTAGTTTCGCCAAACACACCCTTTGTATAAAGGCAATCTTGGACTCTGGTTTTGGAATGACTGGAGCAAAAGTGAGATTGTGCATTGTGCTAGCAAGAAGCACGCAGTGCTTCTTGTATTCGATGGTTTAAGGGTTTAGTAGGGTGCGCGCTAGGTTCAACTTCAATTATATCCTTAAAATGAATACATAAACTACATAAAAGCTTGTTTAATAAAGCAGGATGGAGGCTTACTAATGCATTAATCAAATGTTGTTGTTATCTAATGACTTGCACTTAACAATACCAGATTAAAGGCCCTGGAGATGAACATATACATGAACTACATGACAGAACTAGCGAGAAATACGAGTTTTTGGCTCAAAAGAAAGGTGTATACCGTTTCTGTTTTACAAACAAATCTCCGTATCATGAAACCATAGACTTTGATGTTCAAGTTGCCCATTTTGCATACCATGATCAGCATGCCAAGGATGGTAAGTGGTTCTTAAAAGCAATCTCTTAATCATTCTACGCATATTTTGTAGTGTTTTTGTTTGACATTTGGATTAAAAAACATGTAACAGAGCATTTTAACCCGTTATTCGAACAAATATCGAAATTAGAGGAAGCACTTTACAACATTCAGTTTGAGCAGCATTGGTTAGAGGCTGAAACCGATCGCCAGGCAGTAGGTATAACTCCTACACTTCTTTCTGTTTGACTTTTGAGGTCAAAGCTTGTTACTTCTCTAGCATTTGGTTCATAAGAATTTTGTCATGATGTTTTACTTTTAGAAGGATTATAGACATTTTTTGGAGCTCAAAGTTTCTTAATGATCAAAAGCTTATGCGTCATTTGTGAAGTTTTCAGTCATGACATGGAGTCAAACTCTATTTTTCCTTTGCTTGACTTTTTGACGTCAAAATATGTTGTTTCTCAAGCATATAATTGATTAGGGATGGCAAAAATACCCGATTCCGACGGGAATAACCGAAACCGAAACTTTTGGGACGAGATTTGGGACGGGTAAATGGTTATGGGACCGGGTTTGAGATTTCTTTTAGAAATTTTCGCGGGTATGGGACGGTTATTGTTTTAGTCAATACCCGCCCAATTACCCGATCCCGATCCCAAACCATTTATATTTTTTATATTTTTATTATAAATATAATATATGTTACAATGTTATTATATATAAAATAATAGGAATTACAAGATTAATAGTCCACGCTTCTCTTTGAACTTCCGTGAAGAATGTCCTTTCATTTTCATGTAACGGTTCAAAATTAGATTATCATTAAATTTAGATAGTTTATACTTGTATGGCGATTGTATTACATTAATTAAACATCAAACTTGTTGAATGTTGATGTTGCTAGAAAATGAAATAAAAAAAAACACTCATTTTTTGACGTGATTCGCATCAAGTTCTAGGGAATAAAACTTTATTTAGAAGAATTTAATTGACTAGGAATATAAATGAGATACCCTATACCCGTGGGTATACCCGTGTCCGCGATGGTTATTTGGTAATGGGATACCTGACGGGACGGGACCGGGTATGGGACATGGTTTTATAATAGGGTATGGGATTGGGATGACCAATACCTGTCCCATTGCCATCCCTATAATTGATACGACTCCCATAAAACAGTCAAACTCTAATTTTCATTTCTTTGACTTTTGAAGTCAAAGCTTGTTACTATCAACAATCAACCATATTATTAACATGAATTGCTTTTGAATATATATCACTCTGTTTTATTTATTAACTATTATAAACAGTGATAAGAAGTTCTTTGATGAATCATGATGTTTATTTGAGTGCAGTAAATGAAGGAATGAGTAAGAGAGCGGTTCACAAGGCGATAATCGAATCCATAGCACTGGTAGGTGCTAGTGTCCTCCAGGTTTATCTTCTTCAACGTTTATTCGAGCGCAAACTCGGGACTTCTAGAGTTTAACCTGATTACACGTGCCCGGATTTCACGGCCATCAGAGAGCTGGTATTTCACCATACAGCTTTGTACAAGCAGAAACATTCTTCGACAGTTTTCCCTTTTTGTGCATTTTAACATGATTTTTCAAAATTTATGGCTATTAACCATGTGATTGTATGTCAAGAACAAGTTTCTTAACTTATTTATACGTTATGGTGTACAAATCAATTCCCGGGAATGACTAGGCCAAAATGAAACATAAGATGTTTTGAGTTAGAAATGATCATAATAGAGTAAGTGAAGAGTTCATCACAAATTCAAATTAAATGAAAATAATAGGTTTTGAAACTCTAAAATGAAAAAAAAAAAATCCCTTTTTAAGTAGGAAAGAGAGAACAAAGGAAATCACAACATATAATTGTTTGTTCAAGGTGACATTATCATCATTCATAATAAAATCAAAGCAGAATGAACTCCAGCAGCATGATCCTGCTTGGAGTTTTGACAAGCAATAAGATACAAGTAGTCTCTCATCACTTCTATGCCATGCAGCAGAACCATTTTTTCTGCAAAACAAACTCTTCCATGTCACCAACTCAACAAATCACGGAGATAAAATGTATAAAATAAAAAAACAAAAAAAAACTTAACTGAGCGGTATTATTTTTTACAGGGTTGAAATCAGTGTGTTAAATATGTAATTTTTTTTCGAGTTGGCCAACACACACTTTTTTTAAATATGCTTATGAAACAGTATTAGTATAACAATAATCTAACCTTCTTCAATAAATTGATTAAAAGGTTTTATGCATTCGTATACATTTCGGTTTTGGTATGACTCGTGAGAGTTTTGAACATAGCCCAAGTCAACCCATTGGTATATGAATGGATGATAGGCTTTTGTTAGTATGTTTATAATCTAAGAAAGTAAACAAAAAGCATAACAGCTTACAGATTGAGGCTTCCCAAGAGTGGCTGTCCCAGGCTTATTATATGATGAGTCGTTTTTAGGTGGTGAGTCTGATGTTCCACCTGTCTTTTTCTCGTTCCTAGCCTTGTTGAAAATAACTGTGAATCCCTCGGCTGAAGCGGGGTCGTTCACATCCCAGTCACCAAACTTTGGCAATGGTGGGCCTTTTTCCTGTAATTGTTGGAACCTTTAATTCACATTCATGCATTTCCAAATATGGAGGGGCCAGGGGGGATTACATATTAGGATAAATATAATCTAAGTTAGCACACATGTAAACATGTTGAAGCATTTATAAAATCCATGTTAAATGTATCCACAGAATCTTGCGAGATTAGCTAGTGACAGTGTGTCAATGTTGTTAAAGGTGACACGATGGTTGGGACCAGTAACGGGTCAAAAAAGGTGCTGATTCAACAGGTTATTTTTAGCATGGGCTGAACTAGGTCAGGGTTGGGTTGACCCCTATTAAAGCTTTTGTATCGATAGTTAATGTTTTTAAATAAAATGTTTTAACTATAATTACATAATTTTTATTACAATAGGAATAATCTAAATATTTGAATTATTCAGTTTAGGAAGTTGTATTCATTATAGATAAAGACCTTTTGGACAAAGTTAGACCCATCCCCTTTTGGCTAGGTTTTTTTTTCTCTTTAACTATATACTCATTCGAGATAAAATACAACTCCAAATAACCCATTGTGTCCAAACTCCAAATCGCCACCCTAAATGTCACACTTGAGGATGCTCAGATTCTACATGCTAAAGAGAGCCGTGGGAGAAGTAATTTATCCAATGACTTAACAATGGTCAATTTCTCCATCAACATGGTGTTTCAAGAAGTTTCACATACATGATGCATAGACATACAAACATGTTTCCTGAGAGGCTAGGAGTAAGCAACATGAGGTATACCACTACTGGGAGCAGTTGACCTTTTTGAAATTGACAACCATGCAAATACAAAAAATAAATCCCTTGTATTCCAAACTAGTTAACCATGCAGCCCAATAAAAAAAAGTAATAAAACTTTAAGTGGGGCTTGTCAACATTAATATCATTTGGAAAAGAATTGAAATGAAAAGTTAAAGACTAACAAACTAATAAAGTAAAAATAACTGAACTCTTATAAACAACTGTTGTGAAAGTCCAAAAAAAGGGTTTACCAAATTTTAAAGTAAAATCTGCCATTGGTAGTAGCTCAAGATTAAAAAGATTAAAGATAAGGAAATTAACATAGTAAAACAACTTAACTTGTTGGGAAAGAACCAAAAGAAGGCTACTACAAAACTATAAAAATAAAAGGTGCTGTTTAACTTAGAAGTCACAATTATGGGTAGCAAAGTCGATGCTCTAAATGAATGGGCCAGTATAAGAGGTCCACCAAAAGTGCTTTAGAAGCTAGAGCCATGAGTAACAGGTGGCACCGATGGTAAGGCATTTTTTTGTTATGTTAGGTTTCGGGACATTTAAGGCTTTTTTTAGGGACGCAAGTGTTGAGTTTTATATTATCACAACATGGATAAAAAAATGAAGACTATAGGTTGTGCATCGAGTGAAAGCGCAGTAGTAAAACCATGCACATTTAGGGCTTTAGCAATTATTTCTTTCTAATAAATCGCGGAAATTTTACTTTGTAGGCAAACCCAAGCCTTATAGCTGCACACGCAGAATCCAACTTCAGGTATTATCAAATGGAAGTTAGGACAACTGACCCTAGCAAAAGAGTCTATACAGCAGACCCTCAACATTTTCATGCTAGCGAAAAGGGAACTCTCTCCTTGAGACAGCCTTAATTGAAGTGATGACAAAGCATGGACCATGCTGGTGATCATCACATGCAACTACAAGAATATGAAATGACATATCTAATAATTTCAATACTTTCATTAATTAAAATTTTCTTTGTGGGGGAATCTGCTAGTGAGTTGGTGGTGGGGATAGGGGGTTTTCTGTACATTGCTCTTGGTCCTTTCTTATGAATACTCCAAAACTATGTCCCCTCCTCACCCAAAACTAATAGAGACTATTGTCAGTTGTCACAAATGTATGATAACTCTAGCTCTTGATTGAGCCAAGTTTTTCTACTAAAATGAAAATTAATCACAAAACCAGAGCTACAGGCCGTACACAAGAAGGTGAAAATATCGTGTCAAACTGTCAACAACTGACCCAATCTAGTAATCTACTTGAATCGTCTTTCTACTCTTGAGAAAAAAACATATCATCTACTTATATACACCAAACGGGGAAATAAGGACCTGTTTTGTGAAGCAGCAGCCAGCAGACCCCTTTGACAAAACTAGTTATGATTATAATATTACCCGAGTCATAATTTCCTGTCTGACGAAGAGTTTAAGAAATCATTTTTTTCGTCCATAGATTCTTAAGTGACTGATGGTATGTATATGTCCTGCCAGATAGCCAATCTACCATGTAATATGTAAATATCCATAACTAGACTAAAGGTCCCATTAGCAACACATGAAATAAGTTCCCTTTTCTTCATACACTCATAGAATAATCTTGAGAAGATGTATGCTTTGTAATAGGCAAAAGCTACTTCCTATATCATATATTCATATGTTATGCTCTTTGCAAGTCTCCAAAAGCAGTTATGCAGTCATGGATCGCAAAGAATAGCATCCATCACCGTTATTCAGGAATCAAAAGATGAAGGATCAATAGTTAGGATCAGCAGTTAACTACCAAAAAAATGAGCTGCACTTTAACTTTTTATGTCAAGCCTAACACTTAAAAATGTGCAAATTTAGGAACTATTTTTACACATAGAAACCAAATTTGCATTTATGTTACATGCTGTAAATTTTGATCCAGCGAAACCATTTCCGTATAAAACATATCAAATCCACATCAAATGTAAAACTGACAAGCAGCAAGTTCGATTCAAAAACTCAAAGTGTGGCTCAGTACTACCAGACACCAGAGATGATTCTATTCCATATACATAATTATTTCCATACACCTGCAACCGATTTCACTTACTCATCGACTCAACGCATTAAAATCAAACAAATACAATAACAAAATGGATCAACAATCAGCAAAACACTTCCTCCAATCAACAAAAAACAAGCCACGCAGGCGGAGAAGCAAAAAAGAACGAATCTAGACAAATGATAATAAACAAAAACCACGGGCAAAAGATGCGAGCGAGGTGTACATTGAGATGAAGATTTAAGTTGTAAAAAGCAGAGAGATAAAAACATACCGCCATGATTTGAGCTGAGGTGAGCAGAGCAGAGCAGAGGTGGATGATGGTGTGGGGTTGAAGCTCGATTTGATTTGATTGAAAGCTTTTTGGGAATTTAGAAGAAGAAGAAGAACCCAATACCTAACTTTTTAGAGAGAAAAAATACAGCTGGCTTTTTGTGGGTCATATCCTACATACATAAGTAAACGCCCTCTAACGCCGTTCTTTTTAAATCTTTAACTTCTTTCTTTTTCCAGAATTTACTTATTTTGTATTTATGTGAAGTTTTGCATAGATAAAAAAAAGAATATAGATAATTAGGTAAATGTGTGTTTGAAAATAAATGATAATGATTTTGATTTTTTAAGTTAACGAATCGGAAGAAAGAATACGTTTGAAAAAAAGGAAACGGGAGAGTAAACATATAAGTTTTATCTACTTAAAAGTTAAGCAAATGGGAGAGTAAACATGGGATCTTTAATGAATGGTTGTCAAGGGTGATTGACTCGGTGTGATTTTAATTTAAATGCCAGAAACAAATTTTACGGTATAAATGAATGGACAAATGAACTTTTAAGGTAAACGTAAATGTATGAGACAATTGTTCATGTTCTTTAATTTTACTAAAAGAATAAGAAAATCTTATTCATGTTCATCTTTTTATATAAATAAAATACCAACATGCATCAAATTTGTTAAACAATCTTACTCAATCTTAATCATCTATTTAATCAAAATTCATATTTCAATTTTGACTTTTCTTGATGAAAATTGAATCAAATTATTAGAGAACTTTTATACATGTATTTCTTAAACTTTAAAATATCATATTTGTCACCTTAATTTATAAATATCATATTTTACTCATTATAATATTTCAAAATATCATATTTAATCAAATTCTTAATTTTATCATTTTAAAATATTTTGTAAAAATGTTTTAAATTTTTTAATCATACCACGTTTCAGCCGTCATGCCTGCGATCAATTTCGTCGTATGTCGTCATTTATTAAAATTCTCATTTTGTTCGTATTTTATAATTATTTAATATTTTATTATTAATGTTTGATCTTTATCATGTTTTTGAAAAACAAACCATAGATCACACAAGCATCTAATCTAATTACAACAAATAAATTTCAATCACATAGTTCAACTACCGTTTATCGAACATGTGATTCATTTATAGCTCTAACTCAAATTATAATTGTGTATATATGTGTTATAATAATATATATATATATCGGTTAGGCATAGTGGTATACACAATGGTTACAAACTAATGAACCTAACGATGGTTGGAGTATTATTGTTCACCAACCACATACTTAAGTGAAGCATCTTGATCGAATTGTACATTTTTAATTCATATATTTTTTTATAAAATAATTGTCATTACATGTTTTATCATCGAAATACTACCATAAAATTTTCTAAAGAGAAAACAAGAAAAAATTGCTTTTCAAGTTGTATTTCCTACTTTGTAATAATTTAATAACTACTAAACGATTGAACATTAAAAGAGTACCCAGTTGACATGTATTTTGTGAGAGGATGAATAATGAAAATCTATAAAATCAAAGTGAACTTCGATGTTGTGATTATTTTAAAGTGGCTAGTTTTCAATGCTAATCATAGGGTTTATTAATATATTTTGACTTGCCACTATATGAATAATAATATCAGACTCTAACACATTATATGATTTAAGAAGATTAGAATACAATACTAAACTCTTTCACAACATGTTTATTGGATTGTTTATTAGTTTGACAAACAAACAACAAGTTGTTATTCTTTATGCATATATAACCACAACTAGTTAGCCACTAGCCCTGCAATTCTTTACAACATATGCATAAAAACTTTAGGGGAAAGGAGACTCGATTAAATGAGCATTGTTTAGATTTTTTGTTTAGAACGGAATCTAAACATATCTTTCTTTCAAGACTTGAATCCAAAACCTTATGAGACATCAAGAACACCAGATACTTGTTTAGATCACAAACAAAAGTTTCACAGAACAACTTAATTATACGTATGTGTGTGTATATATTGAATATCATGTTTGTATGGCAATTTTCCTACATGTAAAAATCAATATATATGTTTTTGTGAGAATTCTTCTAAGCAGTCAACTTCAAAACTTGAGATCATCTAGATACTAATAAACTCAAAATGCTTTTCAAGCAAAAATAAATATTGCACAGTAAAGCTATGTGATTATGGGCCATAGGAGGCTTTTTTTTAATAGAAAAACCAAATTTTAATTTAAAAAATGCTTTAAAAAAAATCTTGAAATAAGTATCTATGCAGCCCACTAACAAAGTTGGCCCAAGGGCTTTGTCTGAGCGAACCCAAACGGTCAAACGCAGTGCCATTGCAGCCCCTCCCTCCCTCCCTCCCTCCGCCGTCTCTCGCAACATATCCCATGAACAAAGCCCTAATTCAATGTTCCACTTCACTTCAAGCTTCCATTCAATCAGGTTGAAGAAACGATGGGATTCTGTAAAACTTTTGTGTTCATCTTGCTATTGAATGCTAGGGTTATCAATCCACTGATCCGATAATCATCAGTTCTAGACATACTCACCTGCACTCCGAGTATTCCATTAGCCATTATGCGGAAACTCTCACAGAAAAACCCAAAATATTTGCTGGGTGTTCATCAAAATACGGTTAAACGATCTATATCTTCATCTCCTAGATCAAATTCCACCCAGCAGAATCAGTTCCTGGTCAGTAAAATCACAACCATTCTTCAGTCAGACAACTGGGAAAACATTCTGCCACATTCAAAGGTACCCAAGAAGCTAAACCCTTATGTAATTCAAACTTTGCTTCAAGAAAACCAGGCGGGTATTCAATCAAATCCCAAAAAGATTGCTCTATTAGCCATCACTCTATGCAACTTTAATTTGTATGGATGTGTTTGCCTTCTTATTGATGCAATGATTGCAATGGGTTTGTCTCCATTGTCAATTTTCAATTCTTTTGTAAGTTGTTACAAAGAAAATTTTGCTTCTTGTGTTAATTTAAATCCCAAGATTTTTGAGGTTATCGTTGATCGGTATAGAATAAAGGGTTTACTAGATGAAGCTGCTGAGATTCTTTTAAGAAATGATCAATCTGATCCTAGTCCTCTGTTATTCAACGCGTTATTAAAAGATTTTCTTAATGGTAAGAAATTGAAGCTTTTCTGGAAGGTATGTGAAGCAATGTCAGAAAAAGTTGGTTCTTTTGATGTCTTTGCTTATACCCATATGATAAAAGCTCACTCTATGGTGGGAAATATTGAGAAGGCTATGGCAGTGTTTGATGAGATGAGTGTGAAAGGGTGTGACCCTAGTGTCTACACGTATCATGTAATCGTTGAAGGTTTGTGTAAAGCGAAGCGTCTTGATGAATCCATTGGGATCAAGAACACCATGATTGATAAGGGGTTGAAGCCTAATGTGTTCTTATATACTACATTGGTTCATGGTTTTTGCATGATGAAGAGATCAGAAGATGCAAAAATGGTATTGAAGGAGATGTGTGATGCAGGTGTGGAGCCAAATGTGGCTACATATAATGCACTTGTTAACGGGTTCATATCACAAGGTGACTTAGAAGCAGCGTTTAGGATTAAGGATGAGATGATTGCTAGTCGAATTGGTGCGAATTTGGTTGTTTATAATACGCTTCTTCACGGGCTGTGTAAGGAACGTATGATGGGTAGAGCAACTAAGTTAATAAATGAGATGAGGAGCTTGGGGGTGCAACCGGATTTCAGAACTTTCACTTTGTTAACTCAAGGTTATTGTAAAGTGAGACAAATGATTGATGCTTTTGCAGTTGTTGGTGAGATGAAGAAGCTTGAGCTTGAGCCGGATGCAAAAACTTATGGCCTTTTAATCATTGGATTATGTCATCAGGATCTCAAAGAGGCGTATGTGCTTCTTTCAGAAACGAGTGCAAAGAATCTTAAACTAGAAAACATAGTATACGAGGTATTTTTAGGCGCTTGTTCAAAAGAAAATGATATCACAAAGTCGAAAAGAGTTTTGGAGATGATGAAGGAGCAAAGGATAGCTCCAACCGAGTTTTGTTATGGCAGCCTTATAGGAAGCCTTTGTAGAGGTGAGGAAATGGATGAAGCAAGATCTTACATGAATGAAATGATTGAGAACGGTTTAAAGCCAAATGCTCACATATTTGGAGCATTAATTAATAGCTATTGCAAGTTAAGGGAATTAAAAGTTGCAAATAAGTACTTTTATGCAATGATTGGTCGTGGTTTAGCACCGATAAGTACAACTTATGCAGCTCTAATAGAAGAGAACTGTAAAAGTGGTAACTTAGTTGATGCATTCTCTATTTTTAGATTTGTACTTTCTAAAAAGTTCTTTTCCGTCTCTCATACATATAGAGTCCTCATTGATTGTCTCATGAAGTATGCAAAACTTGAAGAGGTTTCCGGGCTTTTAATGGAACTCCAGAACAAGGGTCTGGTTTATAATCTTTCATCATACAACTCTCTTGTATTCGGTTTGTGCAAGAAAGGAAAAGTTGAAGAAGCTTGTAAGCTTGTTGAAAACGGTGTGTTTACTCCAAGTGTAATTACTTATAACATCTTGTTGAAGGGTTTTTTCAAGGTTGGTAACACCAGCAGAGCAAAGGAACTGTTTGATGAAATTAAGGAAATAGGTTTGAGTCCAGATGATGTCACGTATGGCACGATGATCATTGGTTTCTGCAAGGTTAAGGATTTAACCACTGCGTGTGGATTTCTAGATGAAATGGTACAAATGAGGGTATTGCCAAATGGCTTTTTATGTAATGCTATTGTAGATTGTTGTTACAAGAGTGGGGATTTGGAGAAAGCTAAGGACTTGAGTCAACAAATGATTGAGAAGGGTTTTGCGTTGACTTCTTCTTTCGACATGTTGACTTTTAAAGATCAAGAAACCAAAAGAATCGAAATGGGATGATGATGAAGGAAAGAAATAGCTCTTTTCAGCAGCCACATGCCCAGACGAGCCAGAACTCGAGAAGGGGAATGGAGAAGGGCCAGAAGCTGAAAGCCTTGTGACTGAAAGGTAACACATTAGTCTTTCTATTGTAGTGCTAACTATTATATGTGTCAAGATGGCAGGGTTGATCTGGGTCGGCTTCACACGCAATATTCATTTTTGAATTCTTAAATACATAAGTGATGCGGCAAATATGATTGCAAAAACAATATCATGACAATAATACGCTAAATCCTTGAATATTTTAAATTAAATCAGACATTGGGCAACCCGTTTGATCTGATCCCCTTTTAGCTAATCAAACACTACCTGGATGGACCGATTCATATGTGCATGAGTCAAAGCTTCTGCCTCAACTAGTTACAGTAAGAAGTCTATGATTTGACTTGATTTGATGACAATCTTACTCTATACTGGTCAAACAATCAGGGTCAACCTTTTCGGGGATTGAAGTCTTTGAGCTTTTTGCAACCATGATCAATCATGATGGTAGCCAAAATAATGATGATAGGCCTACCATTCGATAGTAAGTGTTCCGCTTTTTTGGTAACTGAGTTCGATAGCGATATCTGAGACGTGAATTGAGGTAAAAACTGCACAGAGAGTAATTGTTGGTCAAACTTCAATATCTTAATAACAATTTGAGACCTGAATTAAGGTAAATCAATGTCAAAAGTTTCTTGAGATCAGTCTTTGTACATATAACTATCCATTTATTCAAATATTGGGTTCTTGATCTCTTCTTCTATATGCATATGTGGGTTTTCTGTTTTATCTTTAACGGGTCAAATGCGCAAGAAAGTGAAAAATTAACTAAATTTAGGTTGAAAGTCGTATTTTGTTGATTAAAAAAACCGAAATTTATAGTTAAATTTATCATGTTAAAACACATACGAAGAAAGAGAAGTTATTGTAATCATTTAGTAGTTCTATCCATCTTCCTTGCTGCATATTCGGCTCCTAATCAAACACGTGTTTTAGACTCTTGTGATCCATGTAGATCACACATTTAGCGTCATAAAGGTAATAGATCCGAATCGTCTAGGTAAAAGAAGCAAAGATATTATTCCACTAACAACAATTATCTGTTTTAAATTTTATTATATCAATATCATAGACATAATGCTTGTTATACAAAACCAACAATAATGGCTTGATAAAAAAAAGAAAAAATAAAGAAAAATCCCGATTTTCATGGCTAGTGTAGTGACCAATCTCCATTTGCAACTATGAACCAGATAAAAAACCATATATCTCTTGTTAAGTGTTTAAGAAGTTTAGATGATTATATTATTTATCTTGGCTTAAATAGATATTTTTTTCGACTATAACTACTTTGTTTACAAATACCGTAAATGTTAGCATTTCTTCTTTCTTTAATGTCGATTATATTTTGTAGTCTTGTAGAGCGAGCGAGGACGAGCCTTTTTATTTCATGAAAAATCGATAGAAGCAATTCTCTAGCTGATGATTATGGTCAATATCTTACTTGATGATGCTTGATAAAATTTTATATTCCACGAGACATCCATATATCACTAGTTAAACAACCAATAACACCCATAAAGTCAAAATTCTTACTCGACGATGCTCAAATTGCAGCAGAGTGGGCTCGACGAATTCATTAGGGCTCAATCTTGTTTTGGGTGGTTGGTGATAGTTAATCTTCAGAGACGCTATTAGGAGAGTTACAAAAAAAAAAAAAAAAAAAACTAAAGTGTAACATATTTTGTAAGACCTATACCTATTAGATAAATAAAACTATACCTATTATGCTATTAGGTATATATTTTGTAGAACATACTACCTTGGTCGATAAGTCGAATTCATATGATGCACAATTGCACATGGCCTCAGTGGCGGATCTATGTTTATGAAATGGGGGGGAAAGGCCCCCCGTCGAGAGCTTGTATCATGTAGTATATATTGTTTAATTTTACAAGGCACCCATCTATTTTTATCTTAGGCCCCCACAGAAGGTATAATAAAACAAGATTGGCCCCTGTCCCATTTTGGTAATTCAGCATTCCTCCTTTATTTTATGCACGTGATTTTGTGAAAAAGAGAAATTTGAATTATGGTGTTTTAATTAGATGGACTTTCTTGTGTAAAAAACTATTACTTGCCAATTTTGGCCATTTCATTACAACCAAAAAGCATATATCAACGTCCAACTTAATAATTTATTAAATTTTAGGTGCTATGTTATATATAATTTTGAATGAAGTTTGACTTTTTATATAAAATATTATTAGGTTTTGATTTAGATTTATTCTTCTCATTCAATTAGATCATTCAAAAATCTTTTATTGTGAATCCGTTTAAAATGGTTCTTATCTTTGTTAACTTATATTGTTAGGTTTACCGACCCGTTTTGACCATAATATGTTTTGTTGTTACCTAAGTCATCTTGCCATATTTAATGAAGTATGAACGGTGCCCCCCGTGAAAAAAATTTCTGGATCCGCCACTGCATGATGGCCTATTGATACTTCCTCATCCCTATACTACCACGGATACAATCATAGCTACAAACATAAAACCAAAAGTTTTATGGTCACCCCACAATTCCGGTGGGATTGAAATATATAGCCGGGGCCGTCAGGACCACCACTCACGACCCCATAGACCATAGTTATTAAGATAAATAATTATGTGTCCGGTGACTATAGTGATGTATGTTATTACTACAGATTGTTACTTGTTAGTGATGGGTTATTGATGTGGTTATCTAGCTACCGGATATTTATCTCAGAAAACAATCTCTCTATCTACAGGTAGAGGAGTGATTGTCTACATTTTACCTCTCCCATACCCCGCTATCACAGGATTGGGTTTGTTGTTGACTAATGCTATCAAAGTTTCTTGCATCTTGTTTCAACATTAGTATTATGAAAAGATACAGCAACTGTAAGCTCTAGCTACAAAGATTAACTCGGTAAATAAGTACAATTTAGCACACATCGTCAATTTTTCATAAAGTTGACTCTTCAAGTTGACTTTCTTCAACTACCATCACACGATATATATTTACATTCTAAGCTTACTCCCTAGCAAAAGATCAATGTTTACAGAACTATTAAGTTAATGAACTCGCAATTTCTTTGCAGGCACCCTATTGGTAGATATATCTACACCACTATCAATATCGACTTTTTCTGGACTTCCATTGACTTCGTTAGTCAACCCAGAGGTTTTCGAAGCCAACCCACCATAGAGAGCAATGTTTGTAGAAACAGCGTATGTAGAAATTGTTTTCCCAGAATCCGAAATGAGGTTTCTGTCAATCATAGACAACTGCCCACAATATCCATGTTCTTTCGCCATATCTCTGAGCTGCTGAATCACAATATTCTTATCTTGGCTAATGTCATCCATTGATGCCTGCAAAATTTATTTATTTTTTTTGACAAAAATGGGGTTTAATGATTGTATGATTTTACATTTCTTTAAAAATAATTTCCTAAGTAAAAACTTGGGGGTATGCAAGAGTTAATTACCTCAAAATCAACTGGAAGATCAATGCTGACAAATCGGCAACCACAGCCTTCACTGAAATTAATCCACAGAACCATGTGAAGTGGTCTTGATTTAAGTGTTTCCCTGCAGTTGCCAATAAGCTTAATAATGAGAGGCTTGCACTTCAAAATGGGAAAAAATCATGGATAAAGAAGCAAATTTGAATGTTTGAACTTCGATTCATAGTTGGATGGCTAAAATGCAATTATATCAAGTCTCAAGTTCTGAGGCCAAGTAGAAAAGCAATGTGTAGAATAAAAAAGGGGTTATATTGATATTTTAGAAGAACAAGGGCATTATTGCAATATCGTTGTACACTTGAATTGATTACCTTTTAAGCAAAAATGGTTGCTGGTTTAGAACAGCAGTTTTCAGCTCTGGCCTTTCTGGAAAGGTAACCTGGATTAACATATATATGAATCAATAAAATTAAATGGAGATATTCTTTCTTTTTCTTTTTTTTAACTAGAACGCTGCAAAACTTGTGTTTGTGAAATATGCAGTTGAATAACAAAATGGGTTGGATAAAAAAAACTTGTCAAATGACATAGAATAAGAAGAATAAGGTTAATTAAAAAATAATTATAAGCATAAAAAAGCAGATTAGACCTCGATTGATTCGATAAATGGCAGTGTAGCTTTTTCTCCATGAACACTAATGACTCTAAGGGACCATTTTGCATATTTTGTCTCTGCAATTTATGTTTTGCAATAATTGTCATCATGGGCACAAGTGAGATCAGTGTAACAAGAAGTCTCCCAAAGTCTATGAACAGAATGCAACAGATGGAGCAATCTAACATTATAAAAAAAAGGGAAAACTGCATGAAAATGTAACATAATATTCAACTTTCACTGATATATGCAACATACTTTTTCTAACCACTTATCATTTTTTCCTTTATCAACTAAAGTAGCAAATTGCAAACTATGGTAAAAAAAATGGTAAGTTTGTTGCACTAAGTGGTTACAAAAACTGTTGCATATATCAGAAGAACTTAGTTTTGCCTTCCATTTTTTCAAATAATGGTTGAAGAAACCAAAACCATAGGTACCTGACGCACATCGGAAGTGATTAAATACTATCTGGAAAAGATCCACCCGCACATATGGAGGAATCTTCATATTAATAAAATGCAATACCCCTGCCATTACCTGTTTGGCCCAAGGGAAAAAGCCACACTCATTAATCAAAATAGATAGGCAAAGATTAGTTCAAGATTAACTCCTACCATCATAAGGGGGTGTTTGGCATTGCGTTTTAAGGTAATTATGTCATATGGAATAATCAGAGTTGGATAAAAACTGCAAGAAATGAATGTGTATACCTTGTCAACGAAACCACGAATGACCAGACTTGCTTTATTGTCTTTTGGAGTTTGCTGTTAAGGTTCAAAACAAGTTAATAGTCAACAATAATACAAATTAAAGAACAAAAAAGATCGAGTCAGGTTTAATTATAGATGCATACTATATTATTCCTTTAACATGTACAGACAGATAAAGAGTGAATATAAAATTCATCACTTTCAAGAACAAGAAATCTACCCCGTCTAAAGTGAGATTTCGACATAATGATACAACCTTTTCTTGTACTAAAAAAAATTATTGATAAGATTCACCTTTGGCACACAAGGGATACAAAAGATAATATCCATCACTTATAAGTCCTGTGAACCACATCCTTGAGTTTAATTTTTCTACATTAGATGGGTTCTAATGGGAGGATTTAAAAAAACATGTACCAATAGCTATGATATCATTTAATCCATTTGAAACATAAAACATGGCTTAATCAATGAAGAAAAGAATACAAAATATTCAGTTAAAGCCAAATTTCCCATGTTAATAGTCCATATTGGTTGATAGATTATCTTAAACTAGAGAAAAACAACTTCAAAGATACAGAGACTCCCGATTATGGCTTAATCAATGAAGAAAAAAAAAAGTGAAGCAATTTCGCTTCATTACTAATGAAGGGGTCAATTCTGGTTATGCTTTATCTCTGAAGGGCAGAGTTAACTTAAACAGGAAACATATGAAATGGGTTCACGTGGTCAAATGTCTCCAAAATTGTATTTTCAATGCATAAAACCTCCTAAATTAACATATTTTACAATTATTGAAATAACTTAAAACCATATCCAACACCCTGATAAATTGATTATTTACAGAAAATAGTAATAATTTGGGCAAAAAAGTGTTTCAGGCCAACCAAACCTGATCAATCCAACCCGCCTATTTTGCAACCTTTGCTAAGAAGGAAACATGACATACCTGAAGGTTGACGATTACCATCTTTCCTCCCTTACGGACAGACTTTAAAGGGAGGTTGCATGCAGGGGTTATCTGCAAACTGCAGTCAAAATTAATATCCATAAACAGGAGACCAAAACCCTATAAGATATTCAAATTCCATCACTTCCTTTTGTCCATTTATACTTTCTGAAGGAACACACAAATAAAGCGGTAAACTTTGCATACAATTCTTAAACAGGCATAACAATGTTACCTGGTCCCTAAACATAAGACAATATCTGCTCTTCGACAATGATTTTCTGCTGCAGTCATCTCTGCGGGAGGTAGTTCATCCTATAGGGGACAATGAATGAAGATAAAGTTGATCCATAAAATTATCATGAAGAATAATCAAAAAACGATTTGTGGGTTCCCTTTCATAGACAGAAAGAAAACATATTATATATATATAGGCAAATGTTCAAACGAGAACTGCTTTTTCGTACGAGAACCGCGAGAACCAATCTGAGCCGTCCAATTCCCCCTCCTTCAATGTCATCACCTACCCATGAATTCCTCACATACACCCTGCCACACTTGATCCACACACGCTCCACATCCATGAATTCCACTTTATCAAATCAACGGCTAAGATTAGTCCTCGCAGTTCTCGTACGAAAAACAGTTCTCGTTTGAACCGTCCCCATATATATATATATATATATATATATATATATATATATATATATGGGGACGGTTCAAACGAGAACTGTTTTTCGTACGAGAACTGCTAGAACCAATCTTAGCCGTTCCTTGGATATGGGAAGTTCATGGATGGAGAGCGTGGAGGGGATCAAGTGTGACAGGGTGCATGTGAGGAATTCATGGGTGGGCAATGACATTAAAGAAGGGGGAATTGGACGGCTTAGATTGGTTCTCGGAGTTCTCGTACGAAAAACAGTTCTCGTTTGAACTTTTGCCTATATATATATATATAAAATATAAATATATATACGCATATTTAATAATGTATGATTAGTACCTCCCAGTCAAGAACCGAATCCCTGAGTTTTGCCCCACATTTTGCATCACTACAACGTCTTGATGTCTCCTTCAAACCTATAGTCTCCACCTCAAAATCTCGCAAGTACCTGCATGACAATATGATAATTAGTCCAAAAGGAATCCTTGTTATACAGCAAGTGATAAACAGAAAATAAACCAGACATTTAGGAGTACAAGTGTATTGAAATTGGATAATAAGTATTATTAAAGAAAACTCTTACTCTATCCCACATGAAGGGCAAACCTCTCTAAATGAATTTCCATGCAATTCTGAAAGCTTCTGCCTTGGTATTCCAGAACGTAAATGAAGGCTATCCACATTCTACTCAACACAAGAAAAATAAGGTTAAATATTAATATCCAAATTTGACATTAGCTTATATTTGCAACCAATAATCTCACTTTTCAAACAAATGAAGTCTTCTTTTTTATCTTATTCTTTGGTCAGGCAAGTCGGCTTGTAAGATGATTAATCCAAAAAAGGACAACACTAACCTGGCTGATAACAAACTTCAGAATCCCAACCCTTTCCAGTTCAACCAAAGCCATATGAGTTAAACTTGGTGCTGCGCGATGGAATGGCAAAGATGCTTCTGGCAGACCTTTGCCCTCACGCTGCAAGCCCAAAAAAAATTATCATATTAAACTAAAGGTGGTAATCTAGATCCAAATGGGGTGAATTGGGTAGTGTTACTTTTATTTATAATGAGTTAAGCTTGAGGTTTTAACCAATAAAATATGGGTCGCACAAATCATACAAGTCAGATCTCATCTGAGGTGTATTCATATGTATAAAAACCTTCAAAATCAATTAGATTAAAATAAACTTAGATTTTTATTGTAACTATATAGTATTATGTCATCATCTTTAACACATTAGTCATTCATATACTTAAAAAACATGGGTAATTAGTGTTCAGGGTCAAGTTGGTTTCACAAGACCCATTTTGACACGCACTCGTTGATCCGTTACCCGACCCGTCCAATTTGCCATTTCTACATGAAATCATCAAGGAAAAGGTGATGAATGCTAGTTATTTGTAGCTTTATTATCACTGCTTTTCCTGTTCTTCATTCTCCCCCTTTGTGAAGAGTTATTATAAACATGTTTTTTTATAATCATGATGACATTACCTGAAGAGTCCAAACTCCTTTTGGGCCTCGAAAATCAGGTATTCCACAAGAAGTTGATATTCCTGCACCTGTAAATGCCACTAGATGCTTACTCTGCAGGCACAATTTTAATAATATATAATCATATCAAGCTTTATGCGTTTCTGAAACGAATATGAAGAATAAAAAAATTCAGTTTCTAACTTCACCTTTTTAATCATCTTTGCAAGTTGTTTGATCTGGAAAAGAAAAATAAAATTGTAACATCAGTAGGATTAGAAGAGATTCAAACCCCATATCAACAAAATTCAGATCCCATTACCTACTCAAAGGTGGTACAAATACAGTAAACAAGAAGCTGAATGCAAAATTCAGTAATGTTAACACTTTAACAGATACCATTTGGTCAAAAAAATCAATGAGACCTTCTATTTATAATCTAAAGATCATTTGATCGCAGGAGGCGCAACAAGATCAATTGGCCTATTTTAGGGGTAATTAAACCTAATACAGTGCGCAAATGGAAGCAATAGCTACAATGATCATCTCCGGAAACAACTAGGCATCATTAGAAGTGAAATTAATAAAGAAAAACATCTCAACAAGCCAACGAAATCCATCAAGAACGTAATCAGTAGAAGTAAACAATTGTGATCACGAAATTTACTGCATTCATAACTAGGGTTTAAAGAATTGAAACACATTAGCGAATTAAAAGGTAAAAAAAAACAAACTTTATGTTGCAAAACATCTGGGGAGTCGAAAATCTCGGACATTCCGACATCTCCAACATCTTCTTTGTAGGAGAGCTTCTCTGCGTATCCCAGAGACATTTTCTTTCTTAATATTCTCCCTTACGCACAAGATTCTTGAAGGGTTTTTAACCAACAAAACATCCAAAGGCGATTAAGCTGCCTTTTGAATTGGGGTTAAATTGGTTTAAGATGTCCCAATGGGCCAAAAAAGGGTTCGGGATTTAATGTTGATAGGAAACTATGGATGCCTAATTGCCTACGACAATATAATTCTTGCTATTCATGTAAAGCATCACTGCTTCAATTATCCGTGTATTATACCCGTTACGAAAAATATTTACTATCAAATAACAAATAAATTTAAAAAATAATAGCACGTATAATAAAATTGAAATCATATATTTTGTATTTCGCATGTACAAATATTTTGTAGTTCATTGTAGACAACATTTATTTTATTTAAAGTCGACTTACAATCATTATTAAAAATATGTACTTTCCATACCCATTTACTTAATAAAGAGTATATGTGTGAAATACAATTGTACATGAAAAACATGTCTTCTAAAAAAATATCAATCTAAAGCGGTATTTTTATTCATTGTCTTTGAATAACAAATAAAAATCAGAAGCTATAGTATCTAAAATTTTATGTATATATATTATTGTATTTATTGTACATTTTAAAACTCAAATATTCGTAGTATTATGATAATATATAAAATATATAATTACTTAGTTTATTTTATTAATAAGGTGGATAATATTTTTGAATTTTTTGTTAGAAATTGAATCAATTGTACGGTGTGTTCTTTTTATTTTTATTTTTACTTTCATCAATTTTTTTTACCTATTATCTTATCATATATTAAATTTGAATTGGATTGATTTATTGATTTCAAAGCAAAATAAAGTTTATTTGACGAGAAAAAGTCAAAATTAAATTTTACTTCTTATCAAAATGGATGGTTGAGATTTAATAATAAATTTTTTATTCAAATCAAAGGTTGAGATTGTCTAATTAATTTTTTTTTGAAATTAATCTTTTATTTATATGAGAAGATATTATAGTATCATAATTAGGCTGGCAAATTATGACACGACATGAAACCTAATCCGAACCGAACATGATCTAGGTCGACACGAACACAATAAATTGTGGTGACCTATTCGGATTTTTATAATAATAAAAAACATTTAACTTAAAACTATTAATAAATTATAAGTAATACCAAATAACTTTGTGAAACAAAGTTCACAGCACTTTAAAAAATTTCATTTTGAAAATAAAAATGATTAAATGATCATTACAAAACAAATAAACATGAAAAAAATTAATAAGTAAGAACACAATAAGTAAATAACAAACTAGAGATTAAAAAATAGAATGAGAGAAAAGTATAAGGCGGGTAAATCACATTTGAAAAGAGAAAAAATGAAATATTAACTTTATGTAATAACAGCCTGTTCTCGAGTTTTTAAATGAAGGGGAAGAGAAGGAAAGTGAAGGATGGAAAGGAAAGAGAAAGATAAAAAAACTCCCCCTCTCAATCATCCCAAAAGTGGGGGGAAGTTTTTACATATAAAAATGGTAAAAGTGTTCCTCCCAACCCTTTATTTCCCCTTCTTAACAAAAAAAACTCAAGAACACAGTTTCCCTAAATAAACATTCTCCTCCTTTCCTTACCCTCCTTAAATTAACTCGAGAACAGGGTGTAACGGAGGGAAAAGAAATAGCAACGGAGGAAGTGAATTCATAGAAGTAGGGAAAATTCGAATTCACATAATTGTACGAATGATTCAGTTGAGTTTCATTTTGTATGAGTTTTTATTTTGAAATTCAGCACTAGTTTTTACTTCATATTCTTTAGAGAATTTTGATTCTATTTCCAATTTCTACCTCATTTTTATTTAAAAAATAACTTAACTTAATTTACATATTTTAAGATTTACCTATATAATTATTACATTTTAAATTTATGTGTAAAGGCGTATATATAATGTCACTTCATTTTTTAGAATAAATTTTATAAAACCGTTTATTTAATTAATATTCACATTAAAATAAATATTATGTTTTGATAAAACTCTAATATTATGTAAAACCCCCAAAAAAAATTCTGAAACAAATAAAAGGAAAATATATAATGCTTTCGAACAATGCAACCATCTGTAACGAATAACCCACGAAAACCTAACGAGGTCCCGCACCCGGAACTACACGTCTAAGTGCTTTTAAAATAAATGATTACAGGTGCAGTTAAAGAAAGTGTTTGCATATACAGTACAGCGGAAAACGTTTTGAAAACGATGAGCCATCATCACATTGCTGGAGCTTCTCCATGGACAGGTCCTGAAAATATTAAATCAACAATAGTAAGCATAAAGCTTAGCGAGCACACTAAATTATACACCACACTAGGCATGTATATATCACTTATAACATATCAATCATACATGGTATTCAAATCCCATCTTAAAAAAATCCATAGATTAGAAATCTCACCTCAGTTTGCAAGCCAAACACTGTATTTGGAGGGATTTTAAATGCAAATTTCACCGAAAGAATGAAACAAACACCCTCTAAGAGTTAACTAAAGTTGTTGTCTCTGTAATTTGCTAGAAATTATGAGATTGTTCTTTGAGTTTGTCTTTTTGCATATTTAATCTAGGGGTGAGCGTTTTAACCGAAAAACCGAACTGAAACCATTAAAACCGGACCAAATGAAAACCGACGGTTCGGTTTTTAAAAATTCATTAACCGGTAGTTATTGGGTCGGTTTCGGTTTTATACCTATAACCGAACCAATAAGAAACCAAACCGATAAGGATTTACTAAATATTATTTTATAGATTTAATTATTAAAATGTCAAAAAAATAGAAAAGCTTTTATTTGGATTTTAGCCAAAGACCCAAGTTGTTTGTGTTCCATTCACGATTTCAAAGTTTTCACTTGGTCCATCTTAATTCTTTATTCCTTTTGAAAATCCCAAGAGTCAAAAAGACAAAAACCACCGCCTCGGCTCTTGACCTTTCCCTAAAGCGACGGTGTACCGTAAACCCTAGCCACCTTTCTTCAGTTCTTGCGTTCGACGTCTGCTCCCTGATTCAGTTGCTCAGTTCGAAATTTTTTTAGTTGTGTACGCAATTTGGTTGTGCGCTAGGTACTGTTTTGCGTGCTGGATCGTTTGACAATTTTGGAAACAAAACCACATTATTAATATTGGATTGTTTGCATATGATGTCCAGTCCACTACCTTCTATAATTCAAATTAAATAGATTTTATTTAGTCCAATGACTTGTTTTCTACTAAAGATGTTAATTATAAAACAATTCGTGGCACAATTCACGATTTATTGTAGCCTAATAAGTTGGCCCAACTTAACTTAACAGTTAACCAATAAAACCGTTAATGAAACTTAACTTAACGGTTAACGATTTATTGTAGCCTAATAAGTTGACCCATGCTCACCACTACTTTAATCCCTACTCCACATGACAAGTCCAAAAATACCCTTATTATAATAAATTGTTTGTTTTTATTTTATTATCAGTTTCTCGTTCTCCACCATCTTCGAGTCTGTGTTGGGAAATTCGCTAAGTTATTGAAACTGTTGAACATGCAAAGGTAAAACTGTTAGAGTATTTTGGTGATAACAGTTGTAACTAACAATTGCTGCAAGGTTTACAACTGTTAGTACAAAAGTTCAGAACTGTTAGTTGGCAAAGTCAAAACTGTTAGAAGACCTTGAAGCTGAAGACTGTTAGAAGGATAAAGAACTGTTGTGTTCATTAAACAGTTTCTGTTGAGCTATATTTGGAAAATCCTATCTTAGAAGATATCTCGAAATACTTTGAAGATTATCAAGATTATCTCAGAAGATAGAAGATTACCTAACTGTCAACAATTCAAGGAGGATCAAGAGTCTATATATACTTCATTAGATGATTAATTTAGTACGACGACGACTTGATCTCATTATTCAAAGCATTTGTTCTTATTGTTATTTATTTTTCTGAAAGTGTTTTAGCCTCTAAGTTTCTTGTTGAAACCTAAGAACAGTCTGTGTTCTTCGTCTAACAGAATAAGTTAGATTGGGGGTGAAGTTTGCTTTTGTAATCATTCTGGTTGGTTAATAAAACTACTGTTTGATTGAATTAATCTTTGTTTAAAACCTTCTTTAATCAATTAAGTGTGATTCCGCAACTTCTTAGTTGATTGTGATCATAGTTAAAGATTAACTTTTATATTACTCTGATTTATTATTTAAAAGTTAGTTCTTGTTATTTGATATAATATATATCTGATCCTGACAAGTGGTATCAGAGCCTTATCATTAAGGTTCCTTTGATCACCAGTTGAAGGTTTTTGCTTTACCTTGCTTTATTTTTCAAAACTGTTTTTTGTTTAAATCAATTTGTTTCAATGGATTCGGGAGGTTCTTCTGATAACAGTGGATCAGGGTCCAACATTCGTGTTCCCATGCTCAAACCATCTGATTTTGAGATGTGGAAACTAAGAATTAAACAGCATGTCCAACTAATGGACTATGATGTTTGGCAAATCATTGAAACTGTTCCTACTAATACCATTGAACTGGATGAGAATGGAAAACCAAAGAAGAAACCACCACCAAAGACAGATGCTGAAAAGAAGAATAGAATGATTGAGATGAAAGCCCTCAGCATCCTTCAGATTGCAATTCCCAATGAGTATCAACATCAATTCAAGAAATTTGATGATGCTCATGAACTTTGGAATGCTCTGGAAAAGAGGTTTGCTGGGAATGCTAGTTCTAAGAGAAACCAAAGAGATCTTCTTAAACAAGCCTATGAGAACTTCACCAGTGGGAAGAATGAGAGTATCACCCAAATCTTTGATAGGTTTTACAAACTGGTGAGTCAACTGGAGAGTGCTAAGGTTAGGCTTGATCAAGATGAGATAAATAGAAAATTTCTTAGGTCTCTAGGTGATGAATGGACTGTGTTTGCTGCACAATGGAGAACCAAGGATTCTCTTGAAGACATAGAGTTAGATGACCTCTATAATAGTTTGATAGTGTTTGAGGGAGAGATAGAGGGAAAAAGAAAAACTGCTATCCCTAGCCATAATGCTGCTCTCCTGTCTTCCTCAGGTATGGAATCAAACCATTCATTAACTAACTCTCTTGATTGTGGTGCATGTACTAGTTCTGTTGTTGGACTAGATATGAATACTCTAGATGCAGTTCTTGAAGCTTTTCTTGCCAGCCATGCACATTCAACCCTCACCAATGAGGATCTTGAACAAGTGCACCCTGATGATCTTGAGGAAATGGATCTCAAATGGCAGATGGCCATGCTTACCGTTAGAGCCAAGCGATTCATTAAAAGAACTGGAAGGCAAAACATGAATTTCAGAGCTGATGGCAAGGCTGGATTTGACAAGTCAAAGGTTAGATGCTTCAAATGTCAACAACTTGGCCACTTTGCAAGAGAATGCAGATCTGGTGGACAAGTTCAGAATCAAGGTCAGAGGCCAACTCAGAACCATACCTCCTCAGCATTGGTCTCACAAGAAGGCCATGGATTTGATTGGAGTGATCAAGCAGAGGAGGCTACCAGCAACAAAGCTTTGATGGCATTGACTGACTCCTCCATCAAGATGGATTCTCCAGAATCTGAGGACATACAGGTATCTTCTAAACTATGTCCTGGTGAATGTAGAGCTATTGTTAAGAGATTTAGAGAGCACAATAAGAAAGTATGTGCTGCTCTAAGTAAAATGGAGGAGAGAAGGTATGAGTATACTGCTGTGATAGAAGATTTTGAAAAGAAAATTAAAGACTATCAGGCTAATGAACTGCAAATGGACTATGATAGAAAATATCATAAGTGGGAGAAAGAGCAGTTTCAAGATGAGATTGATAGTCTGAAAAAGAAGTTGGTTGAAAAAGAAAGCAAGGTGGATGAACTCACAAAGAAATTGGAGGGTGTGGACATTGATCTTGGAATGTTCAAGGCTGCAAACCTTAAGCTTGAGACTCTGCTACAATCTCAAGTGAGAGTAAGGTGAAAACTGGCCTAGGATACAAACAAACCCCACCTCCATACAACCAAAACTACATAACTCCAATGTCTGAGGTAGCTGACAGATATGTTAATGAACCTTTGGAAGATGAACTTAAGTCAGCTGATCCAAAGTTTGAGAGTTATGAAGATGAAGTTGTGTCAGTAGTAAGTGTTGAAGATAATGAGGAAGTTGTGAAGAAGGATGAAGGTATTCCATATGAAAATCACATCCTGTGTGAGCGCATTCCCACAAAATCATCTTTACAACCTGTGGTGTTTGTAAAAGCATCCACTGAACCCCTCACCAATGAGCCAAAATCCTCAAAAACTGTTAACTCTATTAGCAGTTCCACAACTGTTACAAATAGTCCCCATCTTTACACTAACAGTTCCAACAAGAACCCAAACAGTTCTAAGCTAAAAAACCCAACTGTTAGTACCAAAGCCAAAGGAAAGGAGAAAGTTGGTGAAGTTGTGTATACTAGGAAGAAGAAGGAAGCTGCAAAACCTCAGGCTAAACCCAAATCTAAGAAAAGGCATACTGAAGTGCCTGCATGCACATGTCAAAAACATGGTGTCCAAAAGTTTCCTCAATCTGCAGCTGTTAGAGGAAATCAAAGAAATAAGAACCAATTCTGGTCACAAAGAACTGGTTTACCTATTGTGAAAACCAAAAAGTGCTACATTTGTGGAAGATCTAATCATTTAGTTCAAGACTGTTATTATAACCCACAGCTGTATAGCACCAAGAAACCAAGTTTCAAAAGGCAAACTAACAGTTCTAAAACTGTTAAGTCAAAGCAGATTAACAGTTCTAAAATTGCTAAGCCGAAACAGGCTAACAGTTCTACAACTGTTACATCCAAACCAACTAACAGTTCCACAACTGTTTTATCAAAACTAAAAACTGTTGGTCTGGCTTGGGTGAAACTGCAGAAACAAACAGTTTCTGGAGAGGGTAAAACTGTTTTTCAAACTAAAACTCAAAAGGAATCACAATTTGATTCAACTGTTTTACCAACTCCACCAGCTGTTTGTTCAAAGGTATCCACTGTTAATCACAACAGTTGGAAACCACATGTTCTTACAAAGTATTCTTCACACAAGTTAGAGAAATCTAATTTGGATGAAATCAAAAAGAACAAAACTCTGTTTAAGTATTATGACTTGAATGGTGTACCCAAGACCTGCATGGCCTGGGTACTTCCTGCTACTAACTGATTGTATTTGTTCAGAGCATTCATAGGGCGAATCAAGGAGGAATTTGGCATGTGGATAGTGGATGCTCAAGGCACATGACTGGAAATCCACAATGTTTGAAGGATTTCAAAAGAATCAATGGAGGATTTGTAGCATTTGGAGGAAATCCAAAGGGAGGAAAAATCACAGGTAAAGGAGCTGTTGATGCAGGTACACTTACATTTAATGATGTTTTCTTTGTTGAACAGCTTAAGTACAATCTGTTAAGTGTATCTCAAATCTGTGACAATGGAAACAAAGTTTTGTTTACAGATTCAGAATGCATTATTCTTTCAAAATATTTTAAATTAAATGAGAAGGATGTTCTTTTAAGAACACCTAGAAAAGATAATGTATATTGTCTTGATCCACAAAAGATTGCTAAACAGAATGTGTTAAGCTGTTTACTCTCCAAAGCATCTCATGATGAGTCTGCCATTTGGCATAGAAGGATGTGTCACATGAATTTTAAAACCATGAACTTGTTAGCTAAAAACAGTTTGGTAAGAGGTTTGCCCCAAAAAGAGTTCTCATGTGATGATCATTGTGTGGCATGTCTTAAAGGCAAGCAACACAAAACTTCTTATAAGACCAAAGAAGTTTCTTCTATTACTGCACCTTTACAATTGTTACACATGGACCTTTTTGGTCCTACATCTGTGGTGAGTATAGGGAAGAAAGCGTATTGTTTAGTCATAGTTGATGACTTCACCAGGTTCACATGGGTTCAATTTCTTAGAACAAAGGATGAAACAGCTGAGTTAGTTAAGTCTCTTATTCTTAAAATTGAAAATCAATCTGATTTGAAGGTGAAAGTCATTAGATCTGACAATGGTTCTGAATTTAAGAACTATGAGCTAAACAGTTTTTGTGAAAGTAAAGGTATTGAAAGACAGTTTAGTGCTCCTAGGACTCCCCAACAGAATGGAGTTGCTGAGAGAAGGAATAGGACTTTGATAGAGGCTGCTAGGTCAATGTTAGCCGATTCTAGACTTCCAATGACATTCTGGGCAGAAGCAGTGAACACTGCCTGCTATGTTCAGAATAGAGTACAAGTAGTCAAGTCCAAAGGGAAAACTCCTTATGAGTTGTTTCTCAAGAGAAAACCTTTAATCAACTTCTTCAAACCGTTTGGTTGTCCGTGCACTATCCTTAATACCAAGTCACAGTTAGGCAAGTTTGAGAGTAAGGCTGAAGAAGGTTTCTTTGTAGGATACTCCACTCAAAGTAAAGCTTATAGAGTTTTTAACAATGTCACTAGAATCATAGAAGAGAGTATGAATGTCTCTTTCAATGAAAATAGGATCAATATTGCAGGTAATGGACCTGATTGGTTATTTGATATTGATGCATTGTCTAAATCTCTTTCTTTTGAGTATTCTACTGAAACAGCTACAGGTACCCCAACAACTGTTGGTGAAAATCATCAAACATCTTCCTCCAGCCCAAACAGTTTTGATACTGTTAGCTCAAAACCAACAACTGTTGGTTCAAACAAAGTTACTGAAGACTTTGTTGTGATTCCTATGCTTCAACAAGAGTTCTCCAATGCTGTTGATCCATTGATGGATGCTGAATCTTTAAAGGACATGGAATCCCATGATCCTCAACACCACACTGACTCTGCTGATCAAGTGTGTGATAACGCTAAAAATTCAAGTGAATGTGAGTTTGATCTGTCTAATCTAGGGGATGAACTGACTGAAGAAAACATTACTACATCAAGAGTTCACAAGATTCATCCAATATCACAAATAATTGGAAATCCAACCACTCCTATCAGAACAAGGAATATGCTGCAAAATGAAAATAGTGGTGTGGATCTTGCCCAATTTGACGTGAATGCTTGCTTTTTGTCTCAAATAGAACCAAAGAAAGCAATTGAGGCATTGAAAGATCCTTCATGGGTAGAGGCAATGCAAGAGGAGCTCTTACAATTTCAAATTCAGCAAGTTTGGAAGTTGGTTGAGCTTCCAAGAGGTAAAAGAGTAATTGGCACCAAGTGGGTGTTCAGAAACAAGAAAGATGAAAGAGGGATTGTTATCAAGAACAAAGCAAGACTGGTTGCACAAGGCTACACACAAGAGGAAGGAATAGACTATGATGATGTTTTTGCACCTGTTGCAAGGATTGAAGCCATTAGGATATTTCTTGCTTTTGCAAGCTTCAAAGGATTTAAGGTGTATCAAATGGATGTCAAGTCTGCTTTTCTCTATGGCACTATTGATGAGGAGGTATATGTGTGTCAACCCCCTGGCTTTGAAGACTCAAAGTACCCTGACAAGGTATATAGGTTAGATAAAGCCCTATATGGTCTACATCAAGCTCCTCGAGCTTGGTATGAGACATTGTCATCCTATCTCCTTGAGAATGGTTTTAAGAGAGGCACAATTGACAAAACATTGTTTACAAAGATTGTTAAAACAGAGATTTTGCTTGTTCAAATCTATGTTGATGATATAATCTTTGGATCCACAAATGACAGCTTGTGCAAAGAATTTGAAGTCATTATGCACAAAAGATTTCAGATGAGTTCAATGGGTGAACTCACATTTTTCTTGGGATTACAAGTCAAACAGAAGCCCACTGGTATTTTTCTAAGCCAATCTAAGTATGTCAAGGACATATTGGACAAGTTTGGCTATCAAGATGTGAAGCTGGCAAGTACTCCAATGGAAACACACAAACAGTTGGGAGCAGATTCTGAGGGGGAGGATGTTGATATACACCTCTATCGATCAATGATTGGTTCATTAATGTACTTAACTGCTTCTAGACCTGATATAATGTTTGCTGTTTGTGTTTGTGCCAGGTTCCAATGCAGTCCGAAGATGTCACACCTGTTTGCTGTAAAGAGAATCTTTAGATACCTCAAAGGCCAACCAAAATTGGGACTTTGGTATCCTAAAGATTCACCTTTTGATTTGGTGGCATATTCTGATAGTGACTATGGTGGAGCCAATGTGGACAGAAAATCAACCTCTGGAGGATGTCAATTCTTTGGATCAAGGCTGGTCTCATGGCAATGCAAGAAACAAACAACAGTTTCAACTTCAACAGCTGAGGCTGAATACATTGCTGCATCAAGCTGCTGTTCACAAGTGTTATGGATCCAAAATCAGCTTCTGGATTATGGTTTGTCTTTCTTAAATACTCCTATTTATGTTGATAACACCAGTGCTATTAGCATAGTTAATAATCCAGTGAAGCATTCTAAAACCAAGCACATTGAAATCAGATTTCACTTCATAAGAGACTGCAATGAAAAGAGATTAATCCAAGTTATGAAAATTCATACTGATGATCAATTAGCTGATTTGTTCACTAAAGCTTTTGATGTGAGCAGATTCAACTTTTTGATTTCCAACATTGGAATGATTAACTTGGACTAACAATTGTTCATTATTCCATGTTTTTCACACTAACAGTTTGCAACTGTTAGTTACGTTTTCTAACAACTGTTATCCTTTAAGTATTCAGAGAGGGAAATGCAATTTCACACATCAGTTTTGGACATATCTGCTGACCTGTCTCACAAACAGTTTTTCACACTCGTGACTGTCCTTGTTATGAGGTAAAGGTAAATTCACTTTCTTGAATCAACAGTTCCAAACTGATAAAGGTGAGTCATTTTGCTTGTTCTATAGTGCATTTGATATGACCAGTCACTGCATGCTATTAATGGAAATTACTGGATATTAATGGTCATTAATGGCTATTAATGGACATTAATGCCTCCTAGTTTCTCTATAAATAGTCTTGCACCCATCCTTCACAAATCACACCTACATTTGCACACTCTTCTCTCTGCAAATGGATACTAACTTTTTCTAATAACCCTCAAAGATATTAATGTTAGACAAAGTTATGTAACCATCCCTGCCCCATTTGTAAGAATGCATGAGCTTTGGCATTACTCATCATGTGTTCTTGGGATGCATGATGATCGGGATAGGTTTACCTTGACACAACATCCAGATCCACGTAGGCCAAATAAACCAATTGATCATATTCGTATAAGAGGTGATTTTGAAAATTTCACTCTCTTTCATGAATTGCCTACACCATGTTGTCTAAGATTCGTATTGAACCTAGCAGGCACTACAAACTCCGTAGTGTGGTTCCATGTTCGAAGATATAATACTCATAACCACCAGAGGGCCTCAGATGATGAGGCAGTGGAAGTCACTGTCTTAGATGACTAGTTCCACTGCACACCCACGAGGCAAATTATGACAATCGTCTCTGGTGATGCATATGATGAGAAGGTCTACTGCACACCCATTGGTAGGTAGTATGTTTTGACAATTGTCTAAGGCTTGTCAACAGTTGACGGAGAAAGTTGTCTACACTTACGGTGTAGATCATTGTTCTCCCACACCTACGAGACGGCCTTGCACAATTAGATAAGCAGTACCAACAATGGCTCGTGTATTACATGACCATTCTTTAAAGACAGGCTTCTCAGTAAGGCGATGGTGGCACTGTAGAGGCTATTCTGAACTCGATTCTTAAATAACGAAGACAGTCTTGAGCAAGAATGTGATGATGATTGTCTTCCCTTAAAGTTCAGATTTGATGATACAAACTGTTATCGATAATTTGTCATATGTAGATCTAGGAGTTAAGACAGTTCTTATAAGTTGTGTTTAGATCTATAGTACAAGACAGTTTTGTTTTGTTTTTTTTTTTTTTTCAAATTATTGTAGCTCAATTGTGATTATCTTGAATAAAATATATCTTATGTTGATGACCGTGTTCTCTAATGTTTTATTTTTATTGCTTCAGCATTTGATATATGTGAGCTGAAAGTTTGTTTGACAGTTGCACATTTCTGTTTCAATCAATACTAACAGTTTTTCAACTGTTAGCATATGGCTTCGGCAACTGTTAGACAAAGTCCATGTGCAACTGAGGGGGAGAAATTTGTCAACTAAGGGCGAGAAATGAAGAACAGTTGTAAACCCTAAACAACTATCAATTCATATAAATGATCAAACAAAAGGGAGTGAACTTTTGAATAACAGTTGTTACATCTTATGAAAACAGTTTCTCAACTGTTAGTTCATTTTTGTCCGTCAACTGTTAAGCTATTAAAAACAGTTTCTCAACTGTTAGTTCATTTTTGTCCGTCAACTGTTAAGCTATTAAAGGGTGCTTTGGTCTTTGCAGGATTTTGGAAGCCTTTGGATTGCGTTCAACAATCGAAACATATATAAACCATTCCCTCCTCAGAGGTTTATTTACGCATACTGAACTTCGTTTGAACGCTAAAACCCTAGAATTCTGCTATCAAATCGCCATGGCTCCCCTTCCATTCGTCAAGGAACATAACATGCTTGCTTTTCTTTCAAAACCCGATGATCTTCACATGTTTCACGATATGATTGATTATCTCTCATTGTCCGATCTCAACACTGCACTCACCATCAATCCTACCATATACACTTCTTACATTGATCAGTTTTGGAAACATGCTCAACTTCGAACAACTGATGACGTGCAATGGATTGATTCTACCATTGATGAGTTGACCGTCTCAATCTCTGAGGACACCATTCGCCACATTATACAACTCAATGATAGTGAGGGTGAGTATTCTGATTCAGTTTCACTAGATTTTTTGCATGCCGAGCTTGTTAAGCTTGGGTATGAGGGTCCTTCAGGGAAGGGTACATTCTATAAGGGACAATTTTGTGCTCACTGGAAGTATTTAATCCATACTCTCCAGCAGTGCATTAGTCCTAAAAGAACATGATGGAACGAGTTTGGAAGCAACATTGCTTTGGCCTTAATCTGTTTGGCCAACAATCGTTGCTTCAATTTTTCAAAATTAATTTTCAATGGCATGGTAAAACATCTAGGGACCAAGTATGGTCTCTTTTTGATGTATCCTCGATTTGTGCAAGTATTGTTAAACTTTTTGATGCCAAATCTAAAAACACACAAGAGGGTCATTATTCCCTCTGCTCATGTGGCTTCCACTTTGAGCAAACTGTTGATTAATGGCAAGAGTTTCTCTGGTGCCATAACTCCTCCACTCTCTGAAATGGTGGAGTTTCTGTCAAGAAACAGGACTGCCAGTGTTGAGCATGAAACCCATCGTATTGCTACACCACCAACACTAGAACCCACAGTCCAAGATACTCAAAATTTCCAACCTGCTTCTTTTGAAAAATCTACAACACAAGCCCCTGCACTAAAAATATTTAAAAAAAGGAGGAAAACTGTTGGTGCTCCTTCCACCACAGTTAGAGAACCCCAAACTGTTAGCCCTGCACAGGTGCATTTACCTGTGCAGAATATCGAAAGGGAACCTTTGGTGCTGTCTCCCAGGCACAATGAGGAGGTGATCATTCCTCAAGAGGGTGATCATATGGTCTTTGAGGCTGACACTACTGTTTTATCCGCAAGGGATAAACAGGACAGTGTTAACATAGCTAAGACCTCAACCATGGCAACAGAGACTAGTAAAACAGTTTCTGGTAATCCCCAGAACCAAGAAAAGAGGGGTACTGATGGTGATACTCAGGGGAGTAAGCCACCAGTGAAAAATGTCGATGATATGGTCACAGTGGAAACACTAACTGACATTGAGACTAGACTGAAACAACATGCATTGACGGATCCTAACTTTGCACCTTACCTTGCTGCTCATTTACACCTAAAGAAAAGGATTGCTCTTCAAAACAAAAGGATAGTTTCTCAAGATGAGAAGATAAAAGAACTGACTGAACAGTTGGAGAAGGCAACCGAAGTACTCAAGGTGGTAGCAGTTCACAATGAGGTGTTAATAAGGCAAGATAAGCAGCTGAACTTTCTTGATGAGAATCTGAAGAAAGCAACAAATGTTCTTCATACTCATGAGATGTTGCTTAAACCCAAATCCTTGGTGAAAATCTCTTCAACTGCTCAAGCTAAAGGAAGAAGAAAATCCAAGCAGGAAGAAGTTAAGCAGACAGTTTCACAGGATAAACAAACAGTTGTTGCTCCAAATGAGCAAACAGTTGCAACACAACAACCAACAGTTGTAACTTCAAATCAACTAACAGTTGCAAGTGTCCAAGCGGTTAATGAAGAAGAAGAAGAACAGCTTTCAAGTGTTGATAGGATGCTAATCAACAGGATGGTATCAACTGCAGATGTTCCAAGCACTGAGATTTTCAAATCGTGGTCAACAGTTAAGCAGAACTATTTGGTTGATATTAGTGCTCAATATCTGGGAATAAGTTCTTCTAGAATGGCATAGAAAATTGATGATGGATGGCTTGATGGAAAGGTTGCTACGTTAGAATCTTTACCACCAAAGAAAGGATATAAAGGGATAGTCATCCAGGAAGGAAAGAAAGAATCTGAGTTGCCTCCTGTTTCAGGCAAAGGTAAAGAAATTGTTGTTGTTTGTCCTAAACTCAAGCTTTCAAGACAGCAACAAGAAGAGCGTGATCATGAATTTGCATTAAGGCTAGCAGCTGAGCTAAGAGAACAAGAACAGACTGATTTTGAGATAGCAAAGAAGCTGGCTGATGAGATTACTACTCAGATTGATGAAGAAGAGAAAGTAAAGGAAGCTGCTGGTAAGGGAGTAAAAAGAAAAAGAGTTGTAAAGAAGAAAACAGTTCCACCTCCCAAGCCAGTAGTGGAAAAGAAGAAACCCCAATCAGTCCAAAAACCCCAACAGTCTGAAGAAAAAGTCAAAACAGGCTTGGTCAAAACTATTTTGCAAGATAGACTCTCAAAAGAGATAAAAGAAAGAATTGATAAATTTGAAGCTCAAAAGTCGCATATCAAAGAATGGAGGTTTGAAATGCTGAGAGTGGAAACTGGAAAGCAGGGTGTCACCATTGTTAGAGAGGTGGAACCAATTGAAAGCTATGTCAGTTTCTCTGCAATGATGGATAGTGTGACCAGGAGAGATGTACAAGAAATGTATGAATATGGGGTAAGTCATTTTGGAAAGGATGCTGAAATTGAGATAAAAGTATTTTTAGTACATTTATCGAGTATATGCAATCCACAGAGAGTAATGTCAATACTGACAAATGATGAAAGATTTCCTATATTGACTGTGAAAGTTTTTGAAAGATCAAGGGTGTATAATCTTGTGACAAACAATGCTAAAACCCAGTGGTTTGATCTTAATTTTGTTGATCACAGTAGGACCAAGCTGATGTACATGGTAAAGGCAAGGTTCTATGGTCCTGTAAGGTTAAGGGAAGATCTGGGAAGAAGACTGAAAGAAAGGATGGAGCTGATAGAGAAAGAGAAAATGTAATTTTTCTTTCATATTTTGATTATAACAATTTTACTTTGCAAAATTAATGTTAATGTGTTCTTTGCTTATGTGAATATTTCTATGGTTGAACCCTATAAAACAACTTAAGTGTATTGTTCAATACTTTAAGTTAGGGGGAGATTGTTGGGAAATTCGCTAAGTTATTGAAGCTGTTGAACATGCAAAGGTAAAACTGTTAGAGTATTTTGGTGATAACAGTTGTAACTAACAATTGCTGCAAGGTTTACAACTGTTAGTACAAAAGTTCAGAACTGTTAGTTGGCAAAGTCAAAACTGTTAGAAGATCTTGAAGCTGAAGACTGTTAGAAGGATAAAGAACTGTTGTGTTCATTAAACAGTTTCTGTTGAGCTATATTTGGAAAATCCTATCTTAGAAGATATCTCAAAATACTTTGAAGATTATCAAGATTATCTCAGAAGATAGAAGATTACCTAACTGTCAACAATTCAAGGAGGATCAAGAGTCTATATATACTTCATTAGATGATTAATTTAGTACGACGACGACTTGATCTCATTATTCAAAGCATTTGTTCTTATTGTTATTTATTTTTCTGAAAGTGTTTTAGCCTCTAAGTTTCTTGTTGAAACCTAAGAACAGTCTGTGTTCTTCGTCTAACAGAATAAGTTAGATTGGGGGTGAAGTTTGCTTTTGTAATCATTCTGGTTGGTTAATAAAACTACTGTTTGATTGAATTAATCTTTGTTTAAAACCTTCTTTAATCAATTAAGTGTGATTCCGCAACTTCTTAGTTGATTGTGATCATAGTTAAAGATTAACTTTTATATTACTCTGATTTATTATTTAAAAGTTAGTTCGCGTGTTGTTCGGGTAATTTCATTTGCAGTCTAGCAGCTAGTTCATGGTGGTGCAGTAGTGGTGGACTAACTTTAGCAATCCCAAGATCCAGGAGGTAACTGTTTTATAACCTTTTGTCTTGATTGTTGTTTGGAACAGTATAGATCATTAGTAAGATCCTAACCCTTTTAGGGTTTAGGGGGTTGTGTTCAATCTGTTTCCGCTTTATATTAACAAGGGCTAAGAACCTCAAAATACCCTAATCCATGACGGGTTTTCCGCGGATCACTTCATAGAGCTATTTTAGGCCGGTAAACTATTTACCAATTGCAATCCGTGATCACAACTCTTAGGCACTTGCGGGATCCTAGGTACTCTTAGCACCCATTTGGCATGTTTGATCCTTCCACACCAATTCCTCATTAACCCACTTTGATAGCTCGACTAGAGCTCGACAACTACCAATGCGTTTTATGTCTTGGAATTGTAAATCGTCCGTCAAGATACACGGTGGTACTCTAGCCCAATGGCCGGCTCGGCTAGAGCTCGACAACCGACCTTGCGAGTTGCCACACGCGCCTTCCACACAGTTACGCAAAAACCGGTCTCGGCTAGAGCTCGACAAACCGATCTTGTTTCACTAGAATCGGGCGGTGTCATCTTACGGGTGGTGTGAGATTTACTTTTGAAAAACGGGTTTTAGTTTTTCCGGTTAAAACATTTTTAACCAATTCTTGTCTATGTGGCGCGCGGAGTTTGTAAACCAATTTAAAACTCTTTGATTTTATTATTTTGAAAAATTTTCTAGCATGCGAAGAACCTAAACATCCATGCAAGAAAAATATATAAAATAAAATCAACCACGCATGTAATATAATCCGGTAACGAGCCAAATCCTATGCGTCTTGCCCGTGAGCCAACGGGCAAAGACTAAGTCATCTAAGGACTAGACCGAATGACCCGATGTGTGCTCCTCCCACTTGATCCATTGCGTCTCCTACCGACCTCCGGATCCAAGTACGCCAAGACACCTTCCACACGGTTCTTGTTGGTTGCTTCGGTTCATATTTTACAATTTACAAATTTAAAAATTTAAAAGGAAATGGCATGCAAGCCACAATTTCTATTCTAAGCTAATTCTACAAATTACAAAGAATACGAAATCGGCATGCAAGCCGTTAAAATTACAAACCGAATAAATAGATTAATTATTACATGCCATTGTGGTACAAACCACCAAATGAATTAATACATTAATCTAAATCAACCAAACACATCACATAGGTCATATGGCTCAAAAACGTTACCGGATATACATACAACAACCACATACAAGAAATCACACATCAACACATGGTGTGCCACACAAAACCATGTAAATCTTATATGTCTTGGTTAAGATTATCTAATCACCCAAGGCACTCATAATCCTATGTACATATGCATTAGGAACCTCAAACAAGTCAAAATTCCATAGTCATATATACACAATGTAAGTATATGCAATTAATCATTTTCATGCCTAAATGTTAATCCACATATAAATACATCAACCAAGACATAAGACAACTTTAATCTGAACACAACTCAAATCTGGAACAATTCCAGCAAGTACAAATAGCCCAAAAATCCAACAAAATTGATTTAAGGCAAAACCATGCATTCTGCCAGTAAGGAGTTAGCGTCGCTAACTATAAAGAGTTAGCGCCGCTAACTCAGTTTAGCGCCGCTATCGCGAGACGACATTAAAACAAGTCAGTTTACCAAAGAGGACTGTTAACTCCGACTTTAGCGCCGTTAACTAAGGTTTAGCGCCGCTAACTTACAAAAGTTAGCGCCGCTAAACACTGGACAGAACCAAAAATCACATTTTTCGGATTTTCTTGGCCATCAAGTGCAAAACCAGTGTAGAGCTGGCTCTGATACCACTGTTGGGGTTCGTGGTACACAGCAACGGAAGCATGCAAGATCAAAAACGAATTTTCAAACATAAAAGGAAACCACAAGATGAACCCCATAAGTGGATCTAACTCTACAAGCTAGTTAAGCAACTAAACAGAAGAGAAAGGAGGAGATTATACTCTTGATGTCTCTGATGGTGGTGTGATGCTAGCTCCGAACTTGTGACCTCCTTCTTCGGCTCCTTCTTCAGTTCAATCGAAGTCCACCCCGAGACTAGCGTGACCCAAGTGTACTAGCACTCCAAGTACTCTTCCCTCTCTGAAAGTACTATGAGGAACACGAACCAAAACCACCAGGAACACTCAAGGAGCTCTCTCTTCTTTTCTTAGAACACTCTTTTGATTCTAAGGGCTTATCTCTCAAATTAATCAAGAGAAACAAATGAGGAGAAAGGCTACACTTTTATAAACCCAGAGATGACTCCAGGTCTCCCCAAAGTCGGCCTGAGTGCAATGATGGCAATGCCATGCATTGGTGGAGAGAAGAGGTAAAAAGGAATAAAGTTGTTTCTGTCAGGCAGGGTTAGCGCCGCTAACCTCCCATGGTTAGCGCCGCTAACGCGGCTGATTTAGCGATGCCAGAGTTAGCGCCGCTAACCCCTGCGGGAAACCAACTATCATTATTTATCCTTTCTCACCCTCATCTTTTAGGTTGTGTCAAGGTCAACCCCCGGCGTGTTACCCGATAGGCCCATACATCATTGGTAGTGATCATTTGGCGTACGTGTGTTCGTGGGCATACTCCAACAATATGGACCACCTAGAGAGACTTGGGCACCCAGTACCGCTGCAGATAGCAACGGATACGATACTCAACTCGTTGTCGGATGACTATAAGCCTTTCATAGTCAACTACAACATGAACAACATGGAGAAATCCGTGGCGGAGCTGCATTCTTTGCTTAAGACTGCAGAGCAGAGGATCGGGACTAAGTCTAAGGACGCTCTCCTTGTGGGCAATGGTAGAGGCAAGAAGAGGAATGGGCGCAATGGAAAGGGAAAGGGTAAAACCGAGCCCAGCCAGAATACACCCAGGGGTAGTGACAACAACAAGGGCAAGAAGTCATAGCCAAACAGAGCAAGGACCGAGAACCAGTGCTTCAAGTGTGGTGAGATCGGACACTGGAAGAGAGATTGTCCGAAGGCTCACGAAGCAGGAGGCAAGACTGGCTCCTCAGGTATCGTGTGAATAACTTCTTTGTCACTTTCCACTTGTAAAGTTTTTACAAGATTCTAATATCTTGCAATCATTTATTATAGGAGGTAATGGAAAGTGAGGCGGCCCGGCATTTGAGATCCCACGTGCTTATCGGATATTTAATAATTCAAGTTTTTTAGTTATTAAACTTATTTAAAGTTTTTGATTTTGATTGGCATGTTTTTCAAAACTTTTGGTTTGACATTATGGTTTAATTTTAAATTTGAATTATTTAGCTTATATCCGTGCACATATGTTGTTTTATGAATCAAATTAGTCAAGTTGTAACTAAAGGGTACTAATAAGTCAGGTTTTGACTTAAGAAGTGATTCATAGTGATCTTATGCAGTAATTGTTGTAGTTACTTAAATCTCACTGTATAAATAATTGGATAAACAAGTTGTGTTTATGAAATTAGAAAGTCTTTCTAATTTACAAGTATTTAAAGTTTTTATGAAAAATTATGTTCAAAGCCTTGAACATGTAAAAATGAGAAATAATAGTTATTATTTCTAGGTAAAAGTTTTTGGATAAAACATTTAAGAAAGTATAAAAATAATCATGATAGTTATTATAATCAAGGCTCTTTTGTACTGATGAATTAAGTAAAGAATTTAAAATACCTTTACAAGTGTTTCATACTTGTAATCGTGTTTTGGGTTTAATGAAACCACTTTCCGTAATTAGAAGGATGGATATATGAGAAATCCAAGTTTTGGTTCCATGAAACAATTAAATTTCTTACAAAAACTAAGTTTAAGAGCAAGTATTTAAAACACAAGTTTTAGGCATATTAGTTAAGGATTGACTAAGTCTAAAAGGGTGTTTTAAAGTAATGCACTTTTTCATAAAAGATAGTGGGAGCGTCTGACTAGTGTATTTATCAAGTTATCAAGATGATCTAACTAGTATGATAAATACAAGAATGAACTTTTAAAGTATATAATTATTATCGGGTTATTTTAGAAGTTTTCTAAAATGGTAAGTTATTGAAAAATAATTAATCCGAGGAACACATGACTTATTGAGAGGTACTCAATAAAGACGTCATTGCGAGATTTTAAGTCAAGTTATGACTAAAATGGAATTATATATGTTTAAAAGGGTTTAAAAGTCAGAATAATTAACATTGGTAGTTGATTAACGTTAGAAATGATAAAATAGAATATTTTTGATATCCTTAGTAATGAAATTAGATAAGTGTTAATATACACTGGGAATCTAATCTCAAATTTACAAGTATATGTAAACAGATTTATCACTTCAAAAAGGGGTATGAATCTAGTAAGATTTAAGACATCTACAAGAGTAATTGAAGTTTCAATTACAAAGAGATTATTTTATAAACTCATAAACTTAGGAGTTATTTCCAGTTCTCTAAGTTTAAGAAATTTATAAAATAAGTAAGACTAGAATTGTTTTTTAGGTTGCAAAACAATTTCTAGCAAAACCAAGAAAGAGTACTTCGAGATACTAGTCTTGTGTTTTTGGTTTATAATCATATTATTTTCTTTGTAATCCGTGATAAGTTACAATGTAAAATAATAAGTAATTCAGATAAAAGCTGTGAATTGAGTCAATGAAATGGTAGAAATTATGCATCTTTATTCCAGGGTGGAATATGGAGGGTACATAAATTAGTTTCATTGTTCTTCACCATTTTGTATGTTTTGGTTCATCCAGGAATAAACTTGGTTTATTCAAAACATTATCCGTGGCTACTTATCTCGGTGGGAACCTTGATAGGGTTGTAAAGTCATCGTAATTTTGGGGTAGATTCGAATGTATATCGGATATAGCTGCAAAAGTATTTTGTGGACCAAAATTGACGGATATTCGTTAGGGTTACGAATATTGGATTGACCCACCGTGAAAAATACTTCGTGGATTCGTGTCAAAAGTATTTGTCACATAGGTTATCCTCAAACCTGAGGTATTTGGTTTGGGATGCGGTAATCATTGTCTCCTTTGTACGTCCTAACGCCACGCCGTAACAGGGTGGCTATAAGTGACGTATCTAGATTCAGTGGGCACTAGTACAAATTTGACCTTTAGTCACACCAAAAAAGTGTGACCGTATGCCTACGGTCACACTTTTTTTTTCATTAAAAGTGTGAACGAAGATCGTGCCATTTTAGGTATGTTATGGTCACACAAAAATTTAGTGACCATATCATATAAAAAAATGTGACCGTAACTAAAAAAGTGTGACTATAGGGTATGGACTTTTCATTTTGAAATCAAACAATTCATCCGAAAGTGTGACAAAAAACTTTTTCTAGACACACAGTTTTGTTATTTGAGTGACTGTTGTTCAGCCTATGGTCACACAAGTCTATTATAAGTGTTGTTATTGTTTAGGTTTTAGTCACACATAAATACTAAAAATGTAGCTGAAACCGTTTTATGGTCACACAATGTTTTAAAAAATATGACTATCTATAACCTACAGTCACACAAACGTTGTAACATCCCACCTTATGTACTAGTGTGTGACCGTATATATATCTATGGTCTCTTATAAAATCCATCAAAAATTTTATTCTCATATCAGTGGCATATCATGGCATTTGGTAACACTTTTTACAAGTGTGCCTAGTAATGGTCACGTTTTTATGTTTAAATATGACTAAAGGTATTTACTTACTATGTAATTGTCACGTTTTTATGTTTAAGTGTGACGAAAGGTATTTATTTACTATGCAAAGGTCACACAAACAAAATATAAAGTGATTAAAACTATGACAAAAATTTAAAAATAACCTATAATCACACTTTAAATCAAAAGTGTGACTTTGGTTTGTTTTGGAAAAAGTGTGACTAAAGGTCCTTTTTGTACTATTGTGTGACCGTATGTATATCTATGGTCTCTTATAAAATCCATCACAAATTTTATTCTCATATCAGTGGCATATCATGCCATTTGGTAACACTTTTTACAAGTGTGCCTAGTAATGGTCACGTTTTTATGTTTAAGTGTGACTAAAAGTATTTACTTACTATGCAATTGTCACGTTTTTATGTTTAAGTGTGAGGAAATGTATTTACTTACTATGCAATGGTCACACAAACAAAATATAAAGTGACTAAAACTATGACAAATTTAAAAAATGACCTATAGTCACACTTTAAATCAAAAGTGTGACTTTGGTTTGTTTTAGAAAAAGTGTGCCTAAAGGTCATTTTTGTACTATTGTGTGACCGTATATATATCTATGGTCTCTTATAAAATCCATCACAAATTTTATTCACATATCAGTGGCATATCATGACATTTGGTCACACTTTTTTACTAGTGTGGCTAGGAATAGTCACGTTTTTATGTTTAAGTGTGACTAAATGTATTTACTTACTATGCAATTGTCACTATTTTATATTTAAGTGTGACTAAATGTATTTACTTATTATGAAATAGTCACACAAACAAAATATAAAGTGACTAAAACTATGATAAACTTTTAAAAATGACCTATAGTCACACTTTAAATCAAAAGTGTGACTTTAGTTTGTTTTGGAAAAAGTGTGACTAAAGGTCCTTTTTGTACTATTGTGTGACCATATATACATCTATGGTCTCTTATAAAATCCATCACAAATTTTATTCACATATCAGTGGCATATCATGACATTTGGTCACACTTTTTACAAATGTGGCTAGGAATGATCACGTTTTTATGTTTAAGTGTGAGTAAATGTATTTACTTACTATGCAATTGTCACTATTTTATGTTTAAGTGTGACTAAATGTATTTACTTATTATGAAATTGTCACGTTTTTATGCTTAAGTGTGACTAAAGGTATTTACTTACTATGCAATAGTCACACAAACAAAATATAATGTGACTAAAAGTATGGCAGAATTTAAAAAATGACCTATAGTCACACTTTAAATCAAAAGTGTGACTTGTCTGTTTTGGAAAAGTGTGACTAAAGGTCATTTTTGTACTAGTGGGGAGCCGTATTGCCAAATGCAAATATACAAGAAAGTATGTGCACCTCCTTTTTAGGAGAGATATTTCTGAGCCCCTTGACTGATTAAAAGCTGGTAAGTGCACGGCCGTGCCTAAACGAACTGATATGTTATTTGTCGTTTATCACGCAGTTTGAAATCAAGGATGTCATGAAATAATTCTTGAGATTTTGAGTTGACACTCTCCATGCTCATGCTCAAAATTGAAATATCGTGTTGCAAGGGACAAACCTAATAGCCGTACCCATTCATAAACAGGTAGTTTATGATAGTTAATTCATGAACAGTTAGTTTATGATAGATTGCTCATAAACAGTTGATTTATGAGAGTTTACTTTATCACACGTTACTTTGGGGTATAAGAGTTCTTATGACCTGGTTATCCTAAGTGTCGAGCTATAAATTGGGGTGTTTGTTTATGGATTCTAGCCCAAACAAGGAAGGTAGTGGGTGATGGAGTTAGTGGATGTGGTGATGGTGGTAGTAGAAGTAGCTCACCTGAGAGAGAGAGAGAGAAAGAGAGAGAGGTAACAATATTGTTGGTAGTGTTCACGGTGGTGATTGTAGTTAGCAATGATTAGGGATGGCAATGGATCGGATATGGATCGGATGATGCCGTATCCACATCCATATCCATTTAAACTTTCATCGTCCATATCCATATCCATATCCATTTAAAATCATTTTATCCATCCATATCCATATCCAATGGATTAAAACGGGTAAATGGACATCCGTTGGATATCGAAAGTCCTAAAGAAAGTAATATAGTTATATGTATAATTCACGATTTTTGTTGCACATGTACATAGTTTCTTAAAAAACAAATAGAAACGAAAACATAACTATATATATCTGCATTCAATGAGCATAGTTTGTAGCTAATCCCAAAATATTGATCCAAAAAAGGTACAAACCAAAACATTACTTAATATAATTACAAATCTACATTCAAAACATAAACCATGGTTTAAAACTAATCCCAAAACATTGATCTTCCGGCTGACTCCTTCCTTAATTTGATACTTGCATGGTAGTGATTTAATAGTTGTTGCATTCAGATCACACAAAAAACATCAAAAGTGGCGGGTTATGTAACTTTTTTTCTCACACGAAATATCGTATATTTGTATCTAATTTATGATTTTTGTTGACATAAATACATAGTACTAATAAAAAAAGATACAAATAAAAAAATATAACTTAATATAACTATAATCAAAGCAAAAAAACATACTTTGTAATTATATAATATTATAACTTCGAATATATATATATATATATATATATATATATATATATATATATATATATATATATATATATATTAAATATTATATTTATTTATAAATATTGAAAATATAGTAAATATATAGATTATAAACTTAATTATATAAAAATTTAGTTTAAGAAACTTTTCATTTCGGGTTGATGGATTCATCCATGGATGGATTATCGTCATCGATATCCGCTCCACATCCAATATTCACCCATTTACCTTCATCCATATCCACCTCCGATGGATCGGATCGGATGGATGATCATCGGATCGGATGACCATTGCCATCCCTAGCAATGATGTGTGGAGGTGGTGAGGATAGTGGGTGCTGAAAAACATTACAAATAGTTACAAAGATTAAATATTAAATAATATTTCAAAATTAGTTAAAAATTAAACAAAATAAAAAAAGTTATAAAATAAAGTCACTTTAATCATTTAATGAGACACTAAAGATGCAAGAAACTCGAATTGAGTGAGATTAAATTCATAAAAATACAAACCCATTAACTAAATACATAATTCATAACAAGCTAGTAATAACAAAAATGTAATTAACTCCTTATTTAAACTGGAATAGAACTAGGTTGATTAGACTTAAGTCAACGTTTAAAAATAAAGTGAATGAAAAACATTTAATTTGAACAAAACCTGAATATGTAGCAATATAGAAATTTCTGTTTTCTATTATTTAAGATCATTAGTATCTAACTTAAAGTTTTTTTTAGAGTTTTCACTGTCACATTAACATCTATATCATCTCTTATTTTCAACTCTCTCTAAGTCACAAACCCGCACATCCAACTCACATCAATCCACATATACTATTTAATTATAAAATATATATTAAAGATGAGAGAGAAAAAAGTGAAGGTAAAAAAAGAGTAGAAAAAAAGAAAAAGGCGTATTAGAGCGACAGAGCTGGTTGAAGGGCTAGCCGGAGGTTAGACCCGTGCCAACCAAGTACTTAAGAGCGATGGTGTTCAACGCTGATTGAAGGGCCAACCATCCCGAGTTCCCCATCCGATACACATGATCTAATGTCATCTTGGTCATCCTTTTGGTGATCAAGAAATGCAGTTCAGGTTTTAGTGAGCACGAAAACCAACAGAGCTCGACATGTATCATTGTAGCTAGACATGCATAAGTAGAAGACCATATATCATCGTTAATAAGTTTCCATATTTTGTGCAATATTTTCATAATATGAATATCAACTGTGTTTAAATTGAAAAAAATGAAACAAGAATATTATGAAACCGTTAACATAATATAAATATTTATAGTCATATACGTAGAGCTGTAAGCTAACATAACCTTCATGAATCGCTTGTGAAATTATTCGACAAAAAGTTTGTTTGTTTGATAAATGAACGAACATGAATAAGATTTACCGTTCATTTAATCAAACGAACAAACACGAACAAAACTCTCGTTAGTTCATTTATATTCGTGAACGTTCGGTTATCGATCTGTTTGTTTATGCTCGTTTATATTAATATTTGTGTGTATTTATATATAGTGTTTATTTGTGTTTAATAATGTTAGATTTGTATTATAGCATGCATGTGTTCGTTTACGTTTGTTTTTTATTTAGATGAACGAACAAAAAAGTACACGAAGTAACCAATCTTTTAAACAATCGAATACAAATGCTCGTTTGTGTTCGTTTATTTATCCTGCTAAAGTTAAACACACGAACACGAACACGAACACGAACACGGAAATCCGTTTGTTTATCCGTCTGTGTTCGTTTATTTATTCGGCTAAAGTCAAACAAACAAACACGAACAAGCTCTATACATGTTTGTTCGATTCGTTTACATCCTTACATATACGTAAGTACCAACGAAGAATCTATAGAACTTAAAGTAATGTTTGTCTTCAAATCCACATCATCATCATCATCATAATATATGAATAATATAAAAATTAAGAAACCGCATGCTCCGTGCTGCATTGCTATATAAATAACTTTAAAATTATTGTCAACCTGTGTCTACTTGTGTTTTATCAGCTTGTCAAAGGCATATGTCGTAGCGTAAAACTTGAGCGGCATGAACCAATTCGATATTCAACAAATATTCAAAATTAAAAGAAAAACAAATATGTGTGTTTGAAGTTGAGAGTTCAGATCTCTTAATATTGTTCAAGATAATGATATAGAATTAGAGGGTGCATATGAGTTTGCGATACAAATAAAAAATCAATAAATAAAAAATCAATTGCTAGTTTTTGTTCAAAACTGAACATCTAGTTAACCGCATATCAACTAAATTAAATAGTTTCTTTTCTAGTCTATTCATAGTTTGACATATGGATTACAGTATTACACATTTTTCACTCATATTTTTTTTGATTTATCTAGACGGTGTTTGATTTTGATTTAATAAATGTAGAAGCTTAATTTTAGAATCATTGTAGAGGCTCTTCGAGCATTAATTTTAGAGGCTTGTAATAAGAGCAATTTTAACTAGCAATTTTAGAAGCCAAACAAACATAATTTTTACGTTTCTAATAGAATATAAATAATCAAAGATGAAATAAACAAACTAGGTTAATATGTATGGAAATGATTATATATGGTTTACAACATGGTTAACTGTTCATCTTGTTCTTATTATTATTTTTAAACAACGAACATACACACTCTTCTAATCTATACATTTATCCATCACAAGATTTAAGAGAAACAAACACCTTAATCACACCCATATATCATCAAAAGCCCTTTTATCAGTTCTTGCTTAAGTTGGATTATGAAACCATCCTATCAATCAAAACCTAACACCCATTATCATCACCCATTTTAAAAACACATGCAGCAAAAGTAACTATTACAGAGATTATTCTAACCTATTGTTTATAAATATTATCTGAAACTTTAGTTAACACTTAACATATTAAATAATTGCTTAGTGATCTCATTCATCACATAAACCTTCATGATACAAATACCTACTCCACCACGTAACTACAACCCATTTGGGTTTTGATCCCTTTTGTCATATATATATTTTAATATAAGCATATAATATAAGAAAAGCATCTTTAAATTTAATAAATTTTTAGAATAAATTTCTTTCTTTGTCGGTTTTTAAAAAATGTAGCAGAGCTTATTTAGACTTTTCTAAACTTGAACGTGGCTCATTTAAAGCTAACGATGTTAAACTCGACCTCGATTCAATTAAGATATACAAAACTTAGGCTGAGCTATTTAGGTTCGGGTACTATTTTTAAACTTTCATCAAAATCCTATATACGATATTAAAATATAAAACATAAATAATATTCTATATAAAGCTTGTTCGGACTAGTAAGTCTAAATGATTTCATTATTTAAGCTTGAGCTTGTTACTAAAAGAGTAGTACGTACTAGTTTAGGTTCAAGCTTATTGAAAGACTGTTTGTTTGAGCTTATTTAAAGTTTATTTTCAGGATCTATTTTATATAAAATAGTTTTTTTCGACTTATTTTTTAACAAGTTTAATATAAAATAAGCTCCTAAAAAAACCAGAAACAAACGCCCCTAGGAATTAAATCTTTCCAAACCACCAACCGGCCGATGCTTCTATTATAAATGGATTCTAGTTTCTGTGAAAGTAGTCGAACAGAGCCGGTCGAAGCCACAAATCCTATATAATTAAGCAACAACAATGGCGGTAACGCAGGGCAAATGGGTTAAGGTCAGCTTCTTCTTCTTCTTCTTCATCATCTGCTCCTTCAACGTTATCATCGTTTCCGTATTTTCAATTCTGTGCATGTTCATCGTTTTTCTTCTTGATTTCTCTCAGTCCTTTGTTTTGATAATCTAGTAAGGGCTTCTCCTTTCGTATAATATATTGATCCAGTCTCTTCAATTGGATTGTTTTTGGTGACCAGTTGACAAGTTTTGAGATTTTGACCACCATCTGTTTATTGATCCAGTCTCTTCAATTAATTACTGACCTTTTTCAGAGTTAAACGGACGTAGGGTTGCTAAGAAGAGGTAGTAGTCGATTATGATTTGTGTACTTGAAGTATGTCACCTTGAAATTCTGCGAAAATGAGAACTATAAGATGTTATCAGCTGATAATAGTCATCGATGAATTAAACTAATCTGTTTTATATGAGAAATTTTTGAAGGGAATTATGTTAGGGTTAGGTTACACCCTGTTCTTCAATAGAAGCAAGTTACAAATTTCGTTTAAATGAAAGTGATGAATGTGGGATTAGTACTGATTTAAAATTCTTTATATTTCAAGCTATATCAATATCAGAAGTGTCAAAATCGTATTATATGATTCATGGATAGACCATGTGGATCCCATAACCAGCTCAGATTCCTACATGATAGCTATTTGCCCTTGTAAATTCACCGTTGATTTCTTATCGGATCGTTGTATATCTTGGATATATGTGCAACAAAAAGCCACAGAAATAAAGGTCTTTATGTTAGTGTTTAGTGCAATCATAAAGCAACAATTTGTGGGACATGATGAAGCTCTTTTGATAATAATTGAGTCAATTGAAGATCAATGATTCATGATTGTAAAATAAAGGTTCCTGGTTTAGTGATCTGGTTCATTGTTTGACAACAATGATCAATATAAATTAAAAACATAATGATCTTCCGCTCCAAGACTTCAATTGCACCGAAACAATACTTGAATGTACAGCAGAAGCAGAGATCCTGCTTGGTGATCAGTTATTGTGAGTTCAGAAGAGCTTGCAACTTTGCAAGTATTTGTCAATAATCTCAAATAGTTATGATTCGTCATCCACGGGTGATTTGGTAGTAGCATCCACTGCCTGATGCTCTTAGACAATAGACACAAACTTTAGCCATTTGACCGCTAGGTCAGCCCCATGGACCTGAATAGCTTTTGAATTTCCCTACCCTCCCTTATTTTGACTTTTGAGGGTCAAACATATTATATAGATTGATATCAATTCATCTTTCTTTATCTTCTTTATTTCCTTTCAATGGGATGTTTAACGATATTTTTTACCTTGGCTTAAAATCAAGATAGAACTCTCATCACTATAGAATTTGAGAAGTGGTTTATTGACTATAGAAATAAGACTTTGTTATTAACACAGGACTTATAATTTGCAGTTGAACCAAAAAGGTGCTGGTCCTGGTGCAAGAAGTTCTCATGCAATCACCATTGTTGGAGAGAAAGCTTACGCCTTTGGTGGCGAGTTCAAACCCCGTGTCCCTGTGGACAACTCCCTTTATGTATTTGACCTTAATGACCTAACATGGTCTGTTGCAGAAGTATCTGGCGACATCCCCCCGCCACGAGTCGGTGTGACCATGGCTTCTATTGGCGAGACAATATATGTGTTTGGTGGTCGGGACGCAACACACACAGAGCTCAATGAGCTGTATTCATTTAACACATGTACAAACAAGTGGACCCTACTCTCAAGTGGGGACACTGGTCCAGCTCACCGTAGCTATCACTCGGTTACCACGGATGACCGACACATGTATGTATTTGGTGGCTGTGGTGTTGCTGGTCGGCTCAATGATTTATGGGCTTTCGATGTTGTTGACAGAACATGGGCTAACTTTCCTCTAGCAGGAGATAATCTCAAAGGCAGAGGTGGGCCGGGGCTTGCAGCAGTTGGAAAGAAAATATGGGTAGTCTATGGTTTCGCGGGTATGGAGGTTGATGACGTGCATTTCTTTGACCCGGAGACCAAAAAGTGGGTCGAGGTGGAGACAAAGGGCGAGAAACCGACACCTAGAAGTGTTTTCTCAACTGTTGCTGTTGGGAAGTGTATATATGTATGTGGTGGTGAAATTGACCCGAGTGATTTAGGTCATTTGGGCGCGGGAAGGTTCACGCATGAGGTCTATGCATTGGACACAGAGGCGTTTGTGTGGAAGAGGGTGGAGGATGGTGCGGGTGGCGGAGATCATCCTGGTCCACGAGGGTGGTGTGCATTTTCCGGTGGGAGACGGGATGGCAAAGAGGGGTTGGTGGTGTATGGCGGCAACTCGCCGAGCAATGATCGGTTGGATGACATTTACTTTTTTATCCCTTGCTTGGACTGAGCATAGAGGGAGAATTTGATGCTTGGTATCGTAGCAAACGTGTGTATGATGGTAACATTAGCTGAATGCTGAAGAAAGATAAAATCGAGTTTTAAAAGTCCTAATGGTCCATGTATTTAGTGTAAAAAAGAAATAAAATGTGATTAGGAATCGTGAGTGAATAAAGATTTGATTGTGGGGTTTATGTTGCTTGACAACTTGAGACTTTGTGTGCATTGAAAACTTAGTATTAGCAATCACTCATTTATCTCCTTTATCGAAATAAGAATAAAATCCAATCTACTCTCCTAAAGTGACTAAAGCTCGTAATAACATATTCCTGTCTTCTTTATATGCGGGATTCATAAATAGTAATAGGTTTGGCCGTTTGAGACCAAATCTGTAAAATAAAAATTATAGACAAAAACCGTAAAATTACATTAACAAAAAAATGTAATTAACTTTGGATTCTATTATGACCAAGTAAATAGGTTAAGTGGTGCAAAACACACGCTTGTGTAAATCATGTTAAAATCCTGGACCCAAAGGACAGTGGCCAAGCGGATTGCCCGACCAACAGGCGCGGGTCAAGGTGGCCTCTTGCATGGCTTGAGGCAGCGTTCCAAAACTTAAAACAAAAAATGCTAAGAAAACACGCATTAGATGAAGTCAAGCTGAGTACTTGTTGACGATATAGTTGAGTTCCTAGGGGTGAGCATGGGACCCGGTAGACCGGAAAAAACCGACGAACCGGACCGAGACCGGTCAGGACCAAGCCTGGTCAGGACCAGGCCTGGTCGGTCTGGTCTTCGGTCCTTGTTTTTTATAGATTTCGGTTTCGGTCTGGTCCGGTCCGGGCCGGTTTAGTTTGGTACAATGTATAAAACAACTAAAAGACCGAAAAAACCGACGAACCTAACCGAACCTAGACCGGTCCGGACCGGGGCTAGTCGGTCCGGTCTTCGGTCCTAGTTTTCTCTACATTTTGGGTTTCGGTCCGGTCCGGTCTTTTTCGGTCCGGTCCGGTTTTTGAACCGATATCACCCCTAGATAAAGATGATTGTCAAAAATAAAATAAAATAAAAATAAACACGAATATAATTACGATGTCCAAAGTATCTTGAAAAGGTTATGTTTAATTTCATTATATGACTTAAATTTAAAGCGCGGATACAATAAATTGCACCTTTTCTGATGGTAGATTTTGTTCCATATCCTTTGCTTACAAACTATGCCTTAGCTAATTAATTTCTTTTAACAGCGAAATTATGTTAGTGTGTTAGGTTCGTAGTGATATCTATATAGGACAGATGCGAGCCTAAAGTCACACGTCATGAGAAAGTAAAACCCTCTATCATTGTATCCTGGAAAACTCAAAATCTCACAATAGGGTAAACTTTTCATACCATTAGGACAAGTCCTATTCATTGCCTAGCTAATTAATTGCCCATACAACTTTGACACATCTTGTGCCTTCAATACATTTCATCCCAATGTTGTCTTGATACTCATTTGTTAATATCTTGACATATTGATTTATGAACACCAAAAGAATGATTAATGTAATTTGTAATAAACATTATTTTTTATTCTAAATTAAGATTAGTTGCTACGACAACCAGTAACTTATATATGATGTGTGAAAATACCAACAAATCGCACGGACTGCCCATAGGCAGGGCCAGCCCTGTCGATCCATGTGATCATTCAGTGGAGGACTTCTAGTGCGGCTTACTCCAAAGAAAAACACATTTCAACACTCTCACTCAAACATTCATATTTGTCCATCCTTACTTGATCATTTGATATCATAAACTAATGTAGAATAGACAAGGTATTGTCACAACCAACAGACCTGTGGTTTTTGTGCGTTCCTTAAGAATGATCTTGTTTGTTGGTCATCTAAGAAGCAACATGTCATTTGTTTGTTCAAGTGTTGTAGTTATATAAGTTTGTTGCTAATGTTGTTGCCGAAGTAGCATGCATGCCTTGTAACTTGTAAGTTTATAATCTTTTACTTTCACAATTGTGGTCTTTTTTTATAATATGCTGTGAGTGTCATTTATTTAGTGTTATGGAATGTGTTGCGCTTGCACGCTTCATGTACGTGCTACATCTTCATTTGGCTAACCGCTTAGCGAACATTTTTACTAGAGCGTTATCATCATAGAAATTTTTCCAGTTTAGTCTCGTCTCATTATTTGGAAACCTCAATCTTGGTCGACAACGAAAGATATGTTAAACACATATCGTGTACAATTGTTTCCTAACATTTATTTATCAATAATACCAAATGTATACAAATGTATTAAAAATAATTAAGGGTTGATTTGTAATTAAAAACCATTGTGCTCCATTTAATCTAGAGATTTATATATGCCTAAAATACTAGTGGGTTTTACATATAAATAAGCCATGTAAATTATATACAAACAACTTTTTTTTTTACAACCGGTCTCCCAACTATCTACAACTGGTCTATATCATTGCTATTTTAGTGTTGTTTCTAAATAAATGAATTTGTTTCAACATTAAATATTAAAAAGAACACTTGTGTAACTTTTTATAATTAATATCCAGTTAAAAAACAAAAAAAAAGGGTCCCTTAATCAAAGAGTGTAGATGAAGTGATGTCCCCATGTTTGGTTTTTTCTCTTCCTTCAATAATTTTTCACAAGACAAGTAGACAACACACTTAAACACTTACTTGCTCTCCATGTTCAACTCCAGCTAGCTCGCTCAAATCTCTCTCTCTCTCTCTCTCTCTCTCACACACACACACACGCACACACACACACACACACACACACACACATATATATATATATATATATATATATATGTATGTATGTATAATTATATATATAGCTGTACAAAGAAGAGATCGAGAGTGTATGTACGTACGTACGTATTCGTGAAGAATATTCCTTTACACGTTCTTTATTAAAAACCTGGTCCCTTTTTTACGTAAATACGAATTAATAAAGATAAATACTAATTAAATTATACGTACACCAAATTATATTTAACAATACCAATAGTACGTAACTAATAAATTCTAAATTTTTATCGATCTAAGTGGTATTTATTGTTGCTAAAATAAAATATTGTATTTATGATTTAGTTTGGGATAAAAAACCAACTGCTTCCAACCAGGCACATGTCCACAGCCAGTTGGCAGATTTTTCAATTTTTATTAACAAAAAAAACTAAAATATCTTTTTAAATTTTGTAGCATATTTTCTTGTTCTGTTTTTCTTTTTTTCATAAAATTTTGGTTTTGAAAGCATGTCAACTTGTATTTGAGTAATAATTATACACAATAATAACTAATAGTAATAATTTAACCTCTTAAATTTTTTGTATGTTAAAAGCCCTTAGTTATGGGCCTTATGGCAGTTAATTATTAGACATATTATATAATTTTTAGAAAATTAAATAGATAATCATAAAAAAGGAGAGTAGTAGGTATATCATACATACATTTTCTATTTTATGACATAAAGTAAGTAATTACAACGAGACAACCCCATTAAAGAAAGAAAAAAAATGACTCTTTATTTTTCTGTTTTTGATAAATAAAACCAAATAAAAAAATTTTAATCATACAAAAAAATATAAGACAATTCTATTCCCTGCGTGAGGAAATCTCGTGGGAGACCCATGATACCCGCTGTCACTTTATCACACCGACACCCAAAAAAAAAAAAAAAAATTCAAAATCAAACGAAAGCCAACCACGAAAAGCAGAACGCCATAACCACCGACGCAATCAACCTTCCACCACCGCTAGCCGTCTGATCCGCCGTATCATCATCACTGTAGTCGTCGGAAGAATCCGGTCCCGGTGCGTCTGCATCATCCTCCGTTGTTTCGCCCTTCTTTGCCGCTTTCTTCTTCTTCTTCGCGGCCTTTGGCGCCGGAGCCGGCTCGTCGGCCTCCACTGTACCTTTAAACAACTCTCTAGGCATCAAAACCTTGTCAATTGTGTAAATCGCGATCGGCTCTTCGTCAACGACGGTTCCGCTTATCGTCGCCTTCACGACTTTCGTCTTCAATGTCACGTCGTTGCCGTCGTTTTGCACCGTGAAATCGTACTTCTTCTTAGCTCCTTCCGTCGCTAACGTGTTCATCAATCCATTGCTGGATCTGAGCATTCCCATGGAGTTGTAAACCGGCACGCCATGGTAAAGCAGCAACGACGTCTTATCCGACGCCGTTAGGTTTTTGTATTTTGGTGCAAACGCAGCAATTGCGTCGTCACTGGGACAAAACACAGTTACTCCTCCGTCGGCACTGCTTAAAAACGTTCCGATTGCTCCGGAGGTTGATAACAGATCGTAAAACGCTTGACAACCGTCTCGCTGTAATAAATTGGTTAAGTTCAGATCTGGAGCGGCCGTCGGAGCCTCAGCCTCCGGCGACTGTAGAACCGCGCTAATTTGAATGACGGAGATGTTATATGGCATTTCCAGGATCGATTTGACATAAACGGTGTCGGTTTGAGACGGATTGTCTTCAGGAGTGAACCGGACTTTACCTCCCTTGATGTCGGTGATATGAACGTAACCCGTGGTTCCTGGAGCTTCACCGGTGGCTTGATACATAGTGGCGGTAGAGGTGGAACCCTTGGTTACCTGGTGGAGCTTCTTGGAGCCGAAGTAATCGGCGAAGACGTGAAGAGAGAGAACATTCTTCATAGTCTGAAGGGAGAGACCTTTGGAGATCAACGATGACATTGCCGCATTGTCAACGGCGCAAACGGTGATGGTCTGACGGCGGTTGATTTCATTGGCGAGGTGAGTGATGGTGAGGTAGTGGTTGAAGGTGGAAAAGTCAGGGTGCTGGGCGAGGATGCGAGTGATGTTGTGGCCGTGAACGGTGGCGGAGAGGGAAAGGAGGAACAGGAAGGACAGAAAAAGCGCCGACACCGTCTGCATTGCCGGAGCTACGGTGGTAGTGGAGTTGAAAGATAAGTGAGTGGAGTGAATGGTTTATGTTTAAAGTGTAGCTATATATATCCATGTGGACTACGGGATTGCTTTTCAACAAATTTTTATTTAAAGAAAATAGAAAAATATTTATGTTTGATTGCTAAATAATTATCCCATAAAATAAACGTTCCATGATTCTTAGGTATCGATATTTGACAAAATTAATGATCAATCATCACTTACATTTCTATTATAAAATCTAAATCACATTAATTAATAAAACAAATTTATTATTAATCATATAATGAGCAAAATTTGAGTTAAATATTTTTGTGATGTGTTTGTTATCCACTAGCTCGTGGTCATAAAAGTTATATGTTTCTCTTTCCACAAAAATAATCTGAGTTAAATATTTGTGAAGAGTCCAGTAAATGGTTAGTGATTCTAACATGACAGTTGATTATAAAAAAATTCATGTTATGATGGTAATGATGCATTATATCACTGTCTAAAGTCGTATTTTTTCAATAAAGAAGAACATAATCAATTATATATTTTTTGAAAAGCTCATAATCAATTATATTATCTCAAGTTAATAATATCCAAATCTTTTTCTAAGAAAGCCATTAGTTAATAGCTTAATGTTACAAGTGTTAATAATAAAAATAATTAAAAATAAATAAACTTGACTAGAAGGGTGTGGTGGAAGTGTACTCCAGACTGTCGATGAAATTATTTGCGGGTAGCAATCGGGTCATCGCCATCAATGCTAAAATATTTTGTTGTGTTAAAATATAAGTGCATGTCACCCAAATATTGTGGAATATTGATTATCTAACATACGTACACCTAATTATGATTAATTATAATAAAATATTCTTTAATTTAAGTCGGTTTAATAATCTCGGTTAAATAGAAACAACCGTATCACTGTCATATTGTCCACATCTACACCCTCCCACTATTTTGTCTTTTCCTTAAAGCCCTCTGTTTTGTTTCTCCACGACATACGTAGTCCTCACACTAATCCGAGTTACAAAATCACCCCTTGACTAATTTGGTAACTTTTGTGTGGGTGTCTTAGACAATAGACCCAAGCATCATGACATTGGCCTCCTGGCCCTTCTTTAACAATAGACCCGAGCAAGATTCGTAATTTATAATCTTGGTTTATAAAGTATACCCTTATTAAATATAGACTTCAAGAATAACTATGTTCTTTTGAACCACATCAACTCAAGGTTTTAATTAGATGTTTGATTTTTTATCTTAAAAAGTAAAATGAATATAGACAGATAATGATATTTTATGAATTGTAAAACAAAACCCAGCCTTCCCCCTTAATATGATAAACACTTTCTATCTCATAGAAGGTCGACCAAAAACACCCCCAATGTAAAAATAAAATCTTAACCGCAGGTCATTGACATCCTCCCTTATGCCTCTATCTCTCTCTCACACACACACACACACACTCTCTCTCTCTCTCTCTCTCTCTCTCTCTCTCTCTATATATATATATATATATATATATATATATATATATATATAGGGTTAGGTTCAATAGAAACCTCCTCTTAAACAAAAACCCCAAAGTCCCAATCTTAACCACTAATCTAAAAGGGCAAGATGTGAAATTAATAATTTGATAAAAAAAACCCACGCCAAGTTACAACCTTCTAAACAACCCATTTTTTTTAATTTTTTTTACCCTTCAAATCTTTAATTGACCATAACTACTTCAAATTTTTGAATTTGAGCAAAAAAGTATACCAATCTTCACATTTTTTAATCCTCTTTCAGAATGAGACCACTCTTCCGATATTTCTGAATTTTTTTTTACGAAAATGACGAAAATGATAAATTTGTCATTTCATCATTTTCGTGTCCCCTTATATATCACTTAAACAACAGGTCCCGAAAATGATGAAAATGAGGAAATTTATCATTTTCGTCACCTGCTGTGATGTTACATGATATACAAGGGCACGAAAATGATGAAAATGACAAAATATATCATTTTCGGCTGCCCCTTATATATCACGTAACAGTAGGTGACGAAAATGATGAATTTTCGTCATTTTCATCATTTTCGTGTCCCCTTATATATCACTTAAACAGCATGTCACGAAAATGATGAAAAATGACGAAAATTATCATTTTCGTTCCCCCTTATATATCATGTAACAGCAGGTGACGAAAATGACAAATTTTGTAATTTTCATCATTTTCGTGTCCCACCTTATATATCACTTAAAGAGCAGGTCCCGAAAATGATGAAAATGACGAAATTTATCATTTTCGTGCCCCTTGTATATCATCTAACAGCAGGTGACGAAAATGATAAAATTTCGTCATTTTCATCATTTTCGTGTCCCCCCTTATATCAGTTAAACAGTAGGTCCCGAAAATGATGAAAATAACTAAATTTATCATTTTCGGCTGCCCCTTTTATATAACTTAACAGCAGGTGACGAAAATGATAAATTTCGTCATTTTCATCATTTTCGTATCCCCTTATATATCACTTAAACAGCAGGTCCCGAAAATGATAAAAATTTCGTCATTTTAATCATTTTCGTGTCCCCTTATATATCATGTAACAGCAGGTGATGAAAATGATGAAAATGACAAAATTTATCATTTTCGGGACCTGCTGTTAGGTGATATAACAGCAGGTGACGAAAATGATGAATTTCGTCATTTTCGTCGAATTTTTTTCCCCAGAAATATAGGAAGAGTGGTCTCGTTTGAAAGAGGATTAAAAAATGGAAGATTGGTATAATTTATTTGCTCAAATTCAAAAAATTGAAATAGTTATAGTCATTTAAAGATCTAAAGGGTAAGAAAAATTAAAAAAATGGGGCTTTGACCATAATGTCCTTCCCTCTCTAATTAAATCTTATAATTGTTTACTTATTTACAATAATGTCATTATAGATCTTAACCATTGATTTGATCGATCTAACGGCCAGGAATGAGACTTTGTGGACTTTGTTTAAGGGGAGGTCTTTGTTGATCCAATTTATATATATATATAGAGAGAATTGATCAATATAGAACCACCTCTTAATCATAGAACCTAAAGAACCATCTTTTAACCATTGATCAATATATAATCTATGGATGAGATTTTTTTGATTTAATTTATAATTGATTTACATATTTTTGGTAATGAATTTGTACATAGGGGCATAATGGGTAATTGAATTGAAAAACCTTTCCTTAATTTACGATACTCCCTCTCTCTCTCACTTTAATTTCTAAATCAAACTTTTCTCCTCTGCGTACGTTGGAGACGTTAACACCAAGGCAGCCAACATATTTTTTTTGTTTCAATCTTCTTGATGTATATGATGGCATGCAACGACTTGGCAAACTAATGGAAGACCTCAAATTGTGTTCAAACATCTCATCCATCTTAAAAGGTGGGTTTTGTAATTAAATTTTTTGTATGTTAGTAGAAATGTTAATAATAGTGGGTTATGTAATCTTTTAAAAATGTATATCATGTTCTGGGTTTTAATGTTTGTTTCTTGCATTTTCAGTATGTAATTTTAAAAATGCATATGATGTGAAGATGTTGTTGCTTGAATCAGAGAAAAGATGGGTTTTGATGCTTTTTTTTGCATTTTCAGTATGTAACTTTGAAATGCATATGATTTCTAGTTTGCATTTGGCATTTTGAGTTCTTCATCTCGATTATGGTTTCAGCATTTTTGTCTTGACATGCTGGGTTTTGATGCTTTTTTTGCATTTTCAGTATGAAAAATTGGAAATGCATATGATTTCTGGTTTGCATTTTGGTTATCTTTATCTAGATTACATTTTGAGTTTTTCATCTCGATGTGGTTTCTGCATTTTCGTTTTGATATGTTGGGTTTTTGCATTTTCGTCTTGATTGCTGGGTTTTTGCATTTTTCGTCCTTGTTATGCTGGTTTTCTGCATTTTCATCTTGATATGCTGGATTTTTGCATTTCCGTTCTTGTTATGCTAGACTTCTGCATTTTCGTTCTTGATTTGCAGGGTTTTTGCATTTTCGTATTTGCATGTTCAAAATAAAAGTTTTAGAAATATGGGAAGAGTGATCTTGAATTAAAGAGGAAGAAAAACCGAACCTAATGGTATATTTTTTTTTGTTAAAATTCGAAAACATGACATAGTTATGATCATTAGAAGGATTAATGGGTTTTTTTTAGATAAAATTAGAAACTTTGAGTATATGTAGGAGGGGAGGCGTGAGTTCAAGTATAGTAGTCAAATTCTCTTTTTTGCCCCTTTCCTTGATGACACGTGTCATCACCACAAGAGTTCTTTAGGTTCTATGTATAAGGGTGGTTCTAAGTGTATCATTATCCTATATATATATATATATATATATATATATATATATATATATATATATATATATATATATATATATATATATAGGGGAGGGTTCATGCGAGAACCATTGTTAGTGCGAGAACCGCGAGAACCAATCTCGGCCGTTCCTTGGATATGGGAAGTTTCATGGATGGTGAGCGTGAAGGGATAGAGTGTGGCAGGGTGCATGTGAGGAATTCATGGGTGGGCAATGACCTTGAAAGAGGGGGAATTGAACGGCTCATATTGGTTCTCGCGGTTCTCGCACTAAGAATGATTCTCGCATGAACTTTTTCCTATATATATATATATATATATATATATATATATATATAGTGTTAGGATCAAGGGAGAACGTTCTTAAATAGAGAACAGAGAAAACACTTTTGAAAGTTTGATTTCATTGATCAGATGATTCAAAAATTGTCACAATTTATTTAGGCATTTGATTCCATTGATCATCGGATTTAAAATATGTCACGTTTTTTTGATAATATGTTCGAATATAATCCTGATGCATCGATGCATACAAAAGTGTTATTTGATGCATCAATGCATCCAAAATTTTAAATTGTTAATAATTATAGAAATAATTTTGATTTTAAGATTTAGGATGTAAAGTTGACTTTTGGGTAGCTATGGGTGAACATGAACGTAAAGAAGAAATAATAAATTACAAGTTTACACGTGTTCTCTCTGTTCTCTATTTAAAAAGGTTCTCCCTTGAACCTCACCCTATATATATATATATATATATATATGTATCTACTATGTCCGACGATGTCATACAAATGTTGATTTGTTTGAGTTCATCACGGATTTCCCGTTGATGAAGCCACTACCCGTCGCACGAGAATGTGATATCTCCCTCTTTACCTTGGTGATGTTCTCACACACACACCATCATGGATTTGAATCATCATTGTGGTTTCATATAGTTTAAGGGTGTAAAGCAAACCATTATATACTTACATGACCATAGTTAGTCACCTCACTAGTTTAGGGGTAAAATTGAACTTTTGGTGCTAGTTGTGTGCCCTTAAAAAGGAAATCGTGGGTCCAAATAAGTGTCGGTTGCTATATTAAAATTTCCGTTTTGTCAATTAAATTCGTTGGTGTGGTATTATTATTAAATAATATATTGAATAAAATAGAATATTTTAATATTTAGTTGGTACAAATTAATGAGAGTGGAATCAAGGGTGAAACAGGCCGTAAGGCATTAGTATCTTCTAATATATGTAAAAGACTAATTTAAAAAAAAATTATTAGAAATCTGGACCCTTTCATTTAAAAAAAGATTCAATATTAACCGTTAATTTATTTAATTTTAAAATTTTGATTTTAACTTTTTGGAGTCAAACTAATATGAATCAAATAAAAATAATTATTAATCAACCCTTTATTTAAATTAATCAAATTATTATTGTGATTAGATAAGAGATAAAAAAGGGATTAAAAAATAAGTTATAAAATTAAAATAAATTATACAACTGGGTCTCGAACTTATTTCCAACCAAGACGTATTAGTATATACCATATTGATTTTGATTTTGAATACTATGACTTCAATTCATTAATACGTTTGATCTTCTACTAATTTTTGAAGTTTAATTTTTTAGTCAAAATTGGGTTAGTTATGTTTGGATGTGTTAATTTTGATTTTAAAAAGTCAAAAATGATTTTTTGATTTAAATGAATTAATTGTTAAGATTAAACTTTTTTAAAAAAAATTTTAACAGCAAACATACACACTCTCTCAACCAACTCCTAAATCTACTACATTGTCCATGTTAGGACTTGAACCCACAACCTCTTGGGAGGGGCCACCACCTTATAACCAGTGGCGGACCCAGGATTTCTCGGGACCGGTAGCAACATATAATGCGAAAATAAAATTAAATAAAAGTGAGGGTGTGGTTCGGGTTTTTTCTCGGGTTTCCGGTTAATCGGGTCGGATTAACGAGATTTCGACTGTTATTATGGTATTTTAGAGCCAAAATTTAAAACAAAACACAATTTATATGAAGTAATGTTAACTAAAACTTGATTTTAAAGGTATAAATTGAAAGATTAAACTATTTTTTTATCATTTTTTTAGAAAACTTTCATTTTTCCTTTGATTTTGGTGGCATCACGGGTGCACCCTGAAAATTTACCGGTGGCAACGTATCAAAAAGTCGAAAATTAACACTGCAAACCGCCAAAGGACCGGTGGCGCTTGACCCCCCCCACAAAGGGTAGGTCCGCCACTGCTTATAACACCCGATACCGCTGGGCTACAAGCCCTTTGGTAACATTATTTTAAATGCATGGTTTAGATCATCTAATAATTTTTATCTAATTAGTCTTTTATATATATTAGAAGATTTCAAATTATTATATTTAACCAAATTTTTAGTTTTATCATTTTAAAATAATTTATAATTATTTTAAATTCTTTTTTATTATAACAATAAACATTTAACTTTATTACTTATAATTGTAAAATATATAATGATCGATAACCTGTACAAGAAATTTAATCACATCTTTTGGCATCAAGATATCACATTTCTTCAATCACGTCTGTTCTCTCCTTTTGTCGTGCTTCTATCGCTGCTGATCTTGGAATTGACGCCGTCTATCGTCATTTTTTTAAATCTTATTTTTCCACGTTTTATAATTATTTAATATCGTTTATTAATGTTTAAAATTTATTACTTTCCTAAACCATCCCGTGTATTACACGGGCATTTAACTAGTCATAATAATAAATAAATAAATAAAGGTTTTGACGCAATATATATATATTTATTTCATACTTGTTTTACCGACACTCACCTATTTTGCCCGGCAGTAGGTCCCCTCGACCAACCGTTGGCATAAAACACCAAAATAATCAAACGTTCGATTGCTAATTTAGTCGTTAATATATAAAGAGAATATATATTTTTTAAATGCACGCACACTCTATTTTTGGTTCAAATTTATTTACTTTATTTCTAGTAAATATAGTGAATAAATTTTTAGGGTAAATTAATGAGAAATAATATATATATATATATATATATATATATATATATATATATATATATATATATATATATATATATATATATATATATATATATATATATATATATATATATATATATATATAGGGGAGGGTTCATGCGAGAACCGTTGTTAGTGCGAGAACCGCGAGAACCAATCTCAGCCGTTCCTTGGATATGGGAAGTATCATGGATGGAGAGCGTGGAGGGATATGGTGTGGCAGGGTGCATGTGAGGAATTCATGGGTGGGTAATGACATTGAAGGAGGGGGAATTGAACGGCTTAGATTGGTTCTCGCGGTTCTCGCGCTAACAACGGTTCTCGCATGAACTTTTGTCTATATATATATATATATATATATATATATATAGAGAGAGAGAGAGAGAGAGAGAGAGAGAGGGAAGTTCCATCGAGAACAAAAAAAAATGCGAGAACTGCGAGAACCGATCTAAACTGTAAAATATCTACCAAACGACAAGATATTAAATTATGAAAATTATACCAAATATGCTCTTTTAATATGACATCCATATTGCTATATTTTTTTTAACAAAATTAATTCGTTTTTGCCGGGTTTTTTTTCTAGCACTATAAGCCATGTTACATATATGTAATCAGTACTAACATATATGTGATCAGTACTATAAGGTATGTTACACATATGTAACGAATTTTTTTTGTTGAAAAAAATATAGCAATATGGATGTCATATTAAAGAACATATTTTTGTCGTTAATTTGGTATAATTTTCATAATTTAATATCTTGTCGTTTGGTAGATATTTTAGTTTTAAAAAAATGGGGATCGGTTCTCGCAGTTCTCGCATTTTTTTGGTTCTCGATGGAATCCTCCCGTATATATATATATGAATTTGTTGATAAAACTAACTTGTACATTTTTAAAAAACAATTTAACTTTTAACTTTTTATAAAAAAGATAATGAATTTCATTTTGTATAGAAATAATTTCATTTTTTTTAAATTAAAAAAAAAAGTATCATGACGTTACAATAAAAAAGTTAGGGTCAAGATTTTCGTTACATCATTAGAAATTTATATATCTACTTATAAATACATTATTAGAAATTTATATATCTACTCAATTTACTCAATTTTTATTGTAAGTACATTATTACACATTTATATATCTACTTATATGGAACTATTTTGTTTTAGAAAAGCAACATCTTACAAATAAAAGAGTAAAAAATATGTTAGAGATAAATGAACTTTAGTATACAGAAAAGCTCTAAAAGTATAAAACAGCTATCAATGCCCATGGGTTTTGCCCCCAAAAACAAACTATAACCCAGCCTTTATTCGGCTCTTGGAAGTTGGGCTCGAGCCCAACCATTCAAACACATATATATCTTTCTATTTTCTGTCTGACCAAAAGAAAAATATTTCGAAAATATTATAAGGAAATATATGTTTTGGCTCATTAAATATTTGAGCATTTTATATTTCTTTGTCTGTATTGCTATGTACTTATAAACAAAAATGTAGCAATTTGTCATTCATATGATTTCGGGAATGTTCCTAGAATAACTCAACTCCTTACCTAGCCAATTACTCGATGGCCCCAGAGTCTACTACTCAAGTATCATCTAGTTAGTTTTACAACATTGATTAGGTTCAAACCTAGCTAGCTTCTTGATCGGAGCAATAATAGAGAGTCTACTTAATATTAGCTTCTTAAGTATCTAATATTAAGTGCACAATATATGCTCCACTTGAAAATTGGAATAATAGAGAGGGTGAAAAGGCCTCACAACCCTGTCCAAAATCTGTGTGGTCCATTAGAAAATATAATACACATAATAATAATAATATTGTCCAAAGGGTTTATTTGGGGTTTTATTGAAAGAAGGGAAAATGGTAAGTGTGGAAATGGGCTTTATAATTATTGTCTTCATAGTTCATATCTAGAGGTGTATAAAAAATCCGAATATCCGATTTTGTACAAAAATTATCCGAACCGATTTTTTATAAAACTGGATTTTTTTCAAACCGTAGGGGATTTAACCAGTTTTATCCGATCCGATCCGGTTTTAATCCAATCCGATCCGGTTTTAATCCAATCCGAAACCGGTTACACTTTTGTCCGAGAAAATCCGGTTTTAATCCGTACGAAACCGGTTACGCCTTTGTCCGAGAAAATCCGGTTACAATCCGAAAATCCGCTCCCAAAAAAACCGAAAAAATCCGGTCCGGATTTTATACGATACGAATCGGATTAAAATCCGAAGATGTGCACCTATATTCGTATCTATTCCATGCATACATGATATATGTACCATATGACTCACAATTTTACATCTCATCTTGAGTAAAGTTCATCAGTTGGATGGTTCCCTCGAGCAACATCTAACACGTATGCACTTTTCAGCTTTTTATAAATTCATTTTAGATACCGTAATTCTTATGCTTTTCAAAAAAAAAAAGATACCGTAATTCTTATATATGTCAATGAGAAGTTTAACTAAATACTATAAGTATGCAAATAATTTCTATATAATCAATTAACAAAGAAAAACACTATTCATTACAACTTTTATTTTACCCCCCTCATAAATTTATATTTTTCACCCTTTATTTATTTTAATTTTCAATTTTAACCCTTTATAAATATTTACTTTTCATCCTTCAACTTATATAAATTGCACTTGATAACTAATTTTTTTATTTTTTGTTTTCATCTCCAATTTATATAGATTACATTTTACTTAATAACATAATTCATATTTTTGATACAACTATTCATTTCAATTTTCAATTATAACCATTTATAAATTCTACTTTTCATCCTTCAACTTATAACCTTCAACTTATATAAATTGTATTTCATCTCTACTTTGTATTTTTACTTATTATATTTTATCTCCAATTTATAGGACTACATGCCCTAATCTTTTGTTAAGAAAACGGATGCACATCCAACAAGTTCCATCAACTAATGTTAGATTAGTTGGTATAAAACATATATATTTTTATGAACTAAATATTATTTATGCATTCTAGCTTCGAATAAACATCTTATCCATTAAATTATACATAAATTAAATTAATAAAAATGTGATCATTTAAATATGAAACCGGCGCAACGCGCGGGTATGATATTACTTGTTGGATATCACTTATAAAGTTAGTAAAAAATTTAAATTTACAATTTTTTATGTAAAATTGAAATTTTTAACAATCATTTCTCGACATAAAAAAAATACAAGTCACCTTTATTATCTTTTCTTGACAATTTAGTAGTTTACCAAAGTTTATATGTCTGCAAGATTTAAGTCATGGTCAGTTTAATCTTCAAGAACCCAATTTTGATTGCGCGCTTCTCGATCATTCTTGAAAGCTCAAATTTAGACAAACCAACACAAATAAAGCATTGTATGCATCTGGTTGTAGGACAAAGTGAAAGTGAACAATGGTAACTGGATCAATTGAATATGGACAAAGTGTTATTAAGAGGACGGTTCAAACGAGAATAGTTTTTCGTATGAAAACTGCGAGAATCAATGTTAGCCGTTGATTTGATAAGTGAAATTCATGGATATAAAGCGTGAGGGGATCAAGTGTGACAGAGTGCATATGATGAATTCATAGGTAGATGATGACCACTACAATAAATGGCGCAATTTCCGACGGCTCAGATTGGTTTTCGCGGTTCTTGTACGAAAAATAGTATCCTTTGAACTTTTGCCGTATTATTAAAATGCACGTACTCATTTTTGCCCATGGTTTAACATTGAAAGGATAATGAAGTGATCATCAAGGCACTACGTACATGTTGAACTTACAATACAATCTTTATCTTTAATTAAATTAAATTATAATAAACATATAACTTGATGTCACATGACATGTTTTTAAGCCCTCTTTTTTATGTTTTCCCGCTTATTTTTAATATATTCTACTTATGACACGTGTCCCATTTTTAAATCCCGCTTCATACTAATCAACTCTCTCTCTCTCTCTACGTTAATCAATTAGGGCTTCGCATAACAGTTCAATTATTTTAGGGGTTATCGATCTGGAATAAACTATTTCTTGCATCTAAAATCAATCCCATCTTTTTTGTTAATCAATTCATATGTTAGATTATAATCTGGTGTTTTCGAGCATAGATTAGAGTCTATTTCAATTCTACTATCGGTGCAAGAAAATGATTTGAACAGTATTTATCCTTTTCGGTGAAGAAAGACGCAAACACATATGGAATGGAGAAATTCAGCATTGGAAACAACCAGCGTAGCTGCACTTAAAAGCACAATAAAGGTTGTAATGTCGTTTCACTGGAAAATTATCGATGGGGTAAAGGAAAGATGAGCAAATGGCGGATGGCTACACCTAGGGTTCTTGCCGTCTTCAGTAAGCCTATCACTCTTTATTTCCATTATCTGTATTCTGTCATTAATAGATAAAAATGAAAATTGCCAACACTGTCAACACAAGTTGAAAATGATGACTTATGTTAAGGATTTGAACTAGAATATGAAAGTGTTATCAGGAGATGATATTTTTGTTGCAGATGGTCTACTGCAAGTTGGGGTTATTAAATTTGTTGCAATTATGATGCAGCAACATGTTCACTGCTTTATGTTTTGCTGCTGCCAGCTTGGCAAAGTTCTTCCCTTCTTGTCTTTTTATCTTGCATTGTTTTCTTTTGAAAGTTGAATGGTTGGTAGCAGAGTTATATGTTTCTGATGATAAAGTATGCATGCAAAAGAATTTGTTATAAAATGACCAATGGTAACTCTAACACATCCAACATCTAATCTGTATCAAACTAACTAATATGAATGCTACTTGGAATAGAGAATTATGGAAACATTTTGATGGTGGGGACTTTACCCTCTTTATTTTATTGATGATTGATGTATAATTATCTGGTTTTGTTGGTGTTTTATATGATATTATAGATCAACTATGTTTTTGTTGCAATTTGCTTTTTATTATATGTATGGATATGTGATTATTGACGGGATGCAGATTGAATAATTACAAGACGTCAGCTATATCTTATCTTGATCCAGTAGTTCTACAAAATGAAGATACCACTTTAATATATTTTGAGGAGATTAAACCTTAAATTTTGAAAGGTTTTTATGGTGAAATCTCAACATTTATTGCATTTGAAATCTGAGGCGGTGGATAAACTTACACAATCCAAGTAAATTTAGTTTTTTTTTCTTTTTCTAATACATTGTTTCATTTTTGTTTGTAGAAATTTATTTTATAAAATCACAATTACCAAAATATAAATTCATTTGATATGTTCTTTGTATGCAGCACTTCATGAAAATGCTTCAATGGAAATTCAGTAAGTACCCCCACGCTCCAGCAATTATTTCATTAAGTTCAGAACTTCTTTCAGATTTATAGTATATACCAAACGCCTAAGGATCTCTTTTAATGGTGAACAAGTGAAAAGGTGCATAAAATCCAAACAAATTGTAAGAAACAACATTCTCACCATATCTCTGCTAAGAATATATATACAGAAATAAACATTTAGTCTCATGGTCTTACATCAACTTCTAAATAGAGTTTGTCATGTTCATCTTTTTTATTCTTCTTTTATTAATTGTTTAATTATTTCTGTCCATTGTGGGCTTATAATTTCTAATATGTTTTTTGTGTATTTTCTATTCCTGTATTATTTTCCTTCTCTAATAAAAGATTCTTGGTTAATGTTTATACTTGACAGCTTCAAAGATGCATACCAACTGCTTGAAGAAATGCTTAATGGAACTAGGCTGTCTCATATTTAGGATCAGAACCTGCTAGATCATCACAACAAGTTCAAGATAGTGCACATATAATGCAGAGGTGAGTCAACTTGCACTATAGCACTTCAAAATTTGGTGTTATTGATTAAACTATCTGAAAGTTATTATGCTAAATGTGCACATATAAGATGAATGCAAATTGGAAGTTAATTTGATGAGTATGTGGAGGCATTTGTGGACCATTTGCGATGGATTTCATATATTATTGAACAACCAAAACATAAATAAGCTCTGAATACCATCATTTATTTGCATTCTGTTTTCACTATCACTTACTTTAATCAGACATAAACACTAAACAATAAAACTGTTCTCAAGTCCCTCATACAGCCATGAACAGTAGACCCAAACCTCAATCTGTAGTTGACTGCACATTTAACTGATTCAACAAACAATTTCCAGCTTTGAAGAAACCAAAAATACTTTTACTATTCACAGCAATCAAAACTATATTCCCAAGAAAATTGTGATTAACAATCCATTTTTCTAATAGTAACCAAACACCAACAAAACAAACTGGATGTATACAATCCATTTTTCTCCATTACTAATCGGTGCCTATTGCACCAGCTCAAGCATAATGTGACTATGTCTTCTCATTTAAAGTGGTGATTGGTTTTTAGTAATGATCAATTAGGTTCTAAATACCGCAATTTTGCTAATTTAAATTGGAACGTCAAGGACTTTTTTCAGGTTGCATTCAACTATTGTACCGGATGATTTTTCCATATAGCCAGGAGCTTTTGTAGCATGGATGTTAGATGATAGAAATTTCAAACATCCCCTTGCTGTTGCATTAGAGTTTTGGGCAATATATTGGTCATATGTTGCTCAAGGTTATAAATACAGGTTGCTTGAAATATGCATAAAATGCATATTTGTCGTTTATATATAATTTGGAATAAGTAATATGTTGGATAGACTTATTAGGCCTTCAAAGGAAGTTTCTTTTTGCTCTCATAAGAATGTCAAAATTGAAGGGTTTTGAACCTGACCAAACCACCATATGACTCAAATTGGTCAATCCTGGGTTTGATTCCACTGGTTCAATCCTAAAAGCGGAACTGGATTGAACACAACACTCTAAACCCCAAAAGGGTTAGGATCTTTAAAACTTATATGATCAACATAGTTTCTTGACAAGCAATCCATATAGAAAGGTTACAAGATTATACCTGAACAAAACCTTAGGATTGCTAAAGATAGTCCACCACTACTGCACCTCCGATTGAACTGGCTGCTAGACCGCTCCTGGATCACAAAGCCTTCAACAATTCTTGAAACTGAGAATGTATGTGTGTATGCCTTTGCGTCGACCTCCACTTCGCAAACACCCTTTGGTGTTTTCTCCTGTGATCGTCGAAGAGGGGAAACCAAGAGAGAGATAGAGTGCGACGAGAGAGAGTTCAACCGAGAGAGAGAGAGAGGCAAGATCGAGAGAGTGAGGGAGGGAGAGAGTTGTGGTGGCTAGGGTTAATCCCTTAATGTCTCATATCTAATCCTTAAGGCTTAAGGATATTATATAGGGATTAACTTGGACCTAAGCCCGTTTAATTAAAAGCCCAACTGGTTTTAATTAAACTTTCATTTCTTCTCACATTGACCCCCTGGACTTTACTAGTTAATTAATTAACTTAGTCCGTTAAATATTAAAGACTTAATATTTAATTCTCCTTAAATAATAAATAACTATTTATTATTTATTTCCTTTCTAATAATTAATCCAAACTGGATAATTATTTATATCTCTCAATAATTAATACTACTGATTAATTATTCGTTTATCTCTTTAATAATTAATCTAACTGATTAATTATTTACTCTTTCTCTTTAATAATTAATCTAACTGATTAATTATTTCCACACAGATTTATGGTGAAATCCAACTGTTCTGAATTGGGTGTGTAGCAGTGTGACCCTTTAGTCTCTTATAACATTGAATACAAGATGCCCGTTAATTATCTCTGCACATAATCCAACAGACTCCCACTTGTGCAAGATAAGTAACAGTTACTGCACATTGTTAGCCTAAGGAGGTCCCTAGCCAGACACTTAGGATAAACAGGTTATAAGAACTCTTATACCCCAATAGTAACTTGTGATAAAACTTCATAAGCAACCTGCTTAGAAGTAACTTGTTATAAACTAACTGTTTATAAACTAAACTATCATAAACTCCCTGTTTATGAATGGGTACGTTTTTATATATACATAACTTGCATATATATAGGTTTGTCCCTTGCAACGCGATATTTCAATTTTGAGCATGAGCATGGAGGAAGTCAACTCAGAGACTCAAGAATTTGTTCATGACATACTTGATTTCGAAACTGCGTGATAAACGACAAAGAACAGATCAGTTCGTTTGGGCACGGCCGTGCACTTACCAGTTTCTCTTATCAGTCAAGGGGCCCGGAAACATCTCTCCTAAAAAGAAGGTGCAATTACCATCTTGCATATTTGCATTTGGAAATACGGCTCCCACTTAATCTAGACACGCCCCTTATGACCACCCTGTTACGGCGTGGCGTTAGAACGCGCTAAGAAGACAACAGTTACCGCATCCCAAACCAAATACCTCAGGCTTGAGGATAACCTATGTGATAAATACTTTTGACGCGAATCCACAAAGTATTTTTCACGGTGGGTCAATCCAATATTCGTAACCCTAACGAATATCCGTCAATTTTGGTCCGCGAAAACTGTTTGCAGCTATATTCGATAAACTATCGAATCTACCCCAAAATTACGATGACTTTATAGCCCTATCATAGTTCCCACCACGATAAGTAGTCACGGATGATGTTTTGAATAAACCTAGTTTATTCCTGGATAAACTAAAACATACAAAATGTGAAGAATAATGAAACTAATCTATACACCCTCCCATATTCCTCCCTGGAATAAAGGTGCATGATTTCTACCATTTCATTGACTCGATTCACGGTGCCTATTTGAATTACTTATTATTTTGCATTGTAACTTATCACAGATTACAAAGAAAAGTAATATGATTATAAACCTAAAACACAAGACTAGTACCCTGAAGTACTCTTTCTTGGTTTTACTAGAAATCTTTCTTGCAACCTAAGAACAATTCTAGATTTACTTATTTCATAAAATTTCTTAAACTTGGAGAAAACTGAAAAATAACTCCTTAGTTTCTGATTTTATAAAATAACTTTCTTGTAATTAAAACTTTAATTACATTTGTAGATTAATTAAATCTTACAAGATTTATCCATTTGAAACGATAAGACTTTCTTACACCTACTTGTAAGAACCTTGAAATTAGATTCCTTGTGTATGCAAACACTAATATAATATCATTACTAAGAATGTTAAAGAACATCATATTTTATCATTTCTAATGTTAACCAACCAACAATATTTAATTAAACTGACTTACTGAACATTTTAGAACGTATATAATTTCAGGCCATAACTTGACTCGAAATCTTGAAATGATATCTTTATTGAGTACCTCCCAATAAATCATGCATTCCATGGATTAGTTCTTTCTCAAGAACTTACTGTTTTAGATAACTTCTAAAAAACATCCAATAATTATATACCCTAAAAGTTCGATTTTGTATTTATCATACTGGTTAAAAAAAACTTTTATTAACTCTGATAAATACATTAGTCAGGTGCTCCCACTATCTTTTATGAAAAAATGCATCCTTTAAAAGCATCCTTTTAGACCTTAGTCAATCCTTGACTACCATGCCTAAAACTTGTGTACCAAACACATGTTTTAAAGAACTTAGTTTTTGTAAGAAATTTGTTTTATGAAACCAAGAACTGTGATCTTCATATATCCATCTTTCTAATTACAGAAAGTGGTTTCATTAAACTTGCCATGAGCACAAAAACTTTGTGAAGACATTTCAATTTCTTTCTAAAAACATTTAGTATAAAACTTCCTTGATTATAGTAACTACCATAATCACTTTTATAATATGTTAAATGTTTTATCAAAAACTATTTATACTTGGAAATAATAACTATTATTTTCACTTGTTCAAGATTTGAACATTCACTTTTTCACTAAAAACTTAAATACTTGTTAAATTAGAAAAACTGTCTAATTTTATAAACAACACTAGTTTATTTAAGTATTTTTGAATAGTGGAGCCGGCATTTTATAATAACTACAACAAATCACAGCATAAGATTATTATGAATCACCCATCAAGTCAACACTTGACTCATTGACACTCTTTCAGTCACAACTGGACTAATCATGATTCATAAACTAAGAATACGTGCGCGGATATATATAACCAAATAATTAGATTTCCATAAACTCAAAAATATCCATAAACCAACAAAAATTGTTCAAATAAACTTAAGAGTTTAATAAACTAGGAAATATAAATATTAATAATATCCGCATGCTGCACGTGTGATCTCCTTATGCTGGGTCGCATCACTTTCCATCTCCTCCTGCAATAAACGATTGCAAGATATTAGAATACTCGTAAAAAACTTTACAAGTGGAAAGTGACAAAGAAGCTACACGATACCTGAGGTGCCAACCTTGCCACCTGCCTCGTGACCCTTCGGGCAATCTCTTTTTCAGTGCCCGACCTCGCCGCACTTAAAACACCGATTCTCGGCTTTAGCTTTGTTCGGCTTCGGCTTCGGCTTCTTGCCCTTGTTGTCGTTATTAGCCTTGGGTGCACTCTGGCTAGGCTGGGCCTTGCCCTTTCCCTTTCCGTGACGCCCTTTCCTCTTCTTATGCCCGCCATGACCCACCATGAGAATGTCCTTAGACTTGGTCCCGATACTCTGCTCAGCAGTCTTGAGCATTGAGTGCAACTCAGCCACATATTTCTCCATGTTGTTCATGTTGTAGTTGACTATAAAAGGCTTATAGTCATCCGACAACGAGTTGAGTATCGTATCCGTTGCTAGCTGCAACAGAACTGGGTGCCCAAGTATCTCTAGGTGGTCCATGTAACCTTTCATTTTCATGACATAGTTACTGACCGAGGTTCCCTTAGCCATCTTGCATGAGTTGAATGCCCTGGTGGCATCATAACGCTCAGTGCGAGCTTGCTCCTGGAACATGTCCCTCAGCTGGTGGATCATGTCATAAGCAGGAGTCTCCATCATACTCGACTGCAACTCTGGACTCATAGTTGCGAGCATGAGGCAGCTAACGTCCAGGGCGTCATTGGAGCGCTTCTGAAAAGCCTCCCTGACTTCTGCCCTAGCGTTGTTGGCAGGAGGATTTCCTAGAGGTTGTTCTAGGACATACCACTTTCTCTCGTGCCTAAGCACGATCCGGAGATTTCTCTCCCATGTGAGAAAGTTAGGACCGACAAGCTTGTCCTTCTCAAGAATGGAGCGAAGAGAGAGGTTATTGGTACTAGTAACGTTGGTTGCCATCTACAAATTAAAACCCGGTTTAATTAGTAATTGCAAATAAACTTTCTAATCATATATCATCAAACCCATAAATAATATATATTAGACCTAGGACCCATATTTCACATACTTGACGCAAGGTTTGGGCACTTCCCGCCAAGTCATGCTATTTCTGGTAGGTAACACCCTGTACCAATCGTACCTAACTGATACGACTCCTAGAACCTCGCAGAGCACTTAGACCCAGTCTAGTATGTTTAACTCTACTCTAGTGCTTTTTGGGCCGGGACTTCCGATTATCACCAAAATAGATCGCACCACCTAAGACAACATGAATTCTGGCCGGGACTCCCGATTATCGCAGAACCTTTCATGCCCCTTCCCGCAATGGTTTGAACTCGGATGCCCAAGGTTTGGGCACTTCCGACACCCGAGTACCGTTTAACAGTTAGGGTGTACCATTAGGTGGGTAGCACACTGATCTAAGATTTTTCTTGGGTTTTATAATTAAGTTAAAAACTTAATTTTTCAGTTTATGAAAAACCATTTTAAAACTAACTGTTTTAAAAATACGATTTATATGTGTACCTAAACTAGGTGCACAAAACGGCCTTTATAAGTTCCAAACTTATAACCTTGACAAAAACTTTTAAATTTTAAAAATTTAATTAACACGACTAACAGCCTGTAGTCGTATTCTAGTTTGTCATAAAGCGCGTGGTTTTTCACTGTTTAATAACAGTCTGTTATTAAATCCCTTTTTATTTAGCATCATATAAGTGTCGCAAAAATATATGATAAACAGTAAATAAAAGAAAACACAACCACACAGATATAAGAGTAAGCATATAAAACCCTATAGTTTTGTCAACTAATCCTAAGGTCAAATCTAAGGACAAAGTGATTTGGATTCACCTTTCTTGACATGCTGCTCCCACTAGCATTGGCACCTCCCCGAAGTGTCAGTGCTTCGCGTATAGAACACCATTTACGTCGTCATCTTCTTCGAGTCCATCTTGATTGAGGGATTAAACTAACACTAGTCTATTACTAATACAATATTGAATGGGGTTGTAAGTGGCACACAGGCCTCCCCGAACCAGTACAAAATTAAAAATAAGAAAGGGATTGTAATTGGCACGCAGGCCTTCCCAAAAACCAAAATAAAAGAAGAATAAGAAAAACGAGTCCTAAGTCGGCAAAAACTATAGCTATCACAACCACACAATTATATATAAGCATTATATATATAAAAGTCAACCACGCAGTTATAATAAAAGTAAACAATAAACTGTGCTGTTAAGCACACAACCTTATTTGTCTAAAACTCTCTCATTTAACCTTTTGATTAATACCTATTAACCAAAATGAGAGTTATGATCTTCTAATTTATTTGACCAATATAATTTTTCAATAATCATTTGAAAAACTTGGCCTTATTCAAAACTTGAATGAAAGCCTCTATGTCGAGTTCTTTTACCAGTTTTTCCAAAAACATAAAACCGACAACTTTGGTCAAATAATACTATCTTATTTGTTTCTCCATTATATAAACTTTATCCCTTTTTAGAATTTATTTAAGACGACTAAACTAGTCATAATAAAAATCTAATATATATATATATTTTAACTAAAACTAATTAAAATATATAATACTAGTTTATATAATACCTTTATTAATTTTATAACTTCAAATTAATAATCCTTTCATATTAATCCGGAAAAACTATCTTGGGCCAAACTCTCTTGTTAACCCACACACCCTACTGGGCCGAGACCCTCTTGGGCCGAGAACCACCTTGGGCCGAAACCCCTTGGGTCGGGAAACGCCTTGGGCCGCGGACCATCTTGGGCCGAAGCCTTTTGGGCCGTGATGTACTGGGTCGAAATTACTTGGGCCGAAGCCCACCCTGACCCTTAGCGCCGCTAACGGCTGCCGTTAGGCCCAACTGGCCTTAGCGCCGCTAACAGCCATCTCCCGACACAGTGATGATCTCGGTTCCCGTTTTCCGATTAATAAAATAATTTAAATCCTTTTAACCTATTAATACTAACTGTTTTAATATATTGATTAAAAACTGGATTTAATTCAAAAAACCAAAAACTATTTATTATTAATTTCAACAAAATTTGTTTTATTAATAATTAATTATCCTAAAACTTGATTTCAACCTTTTTAAACAAAAGTTCAAAACTTGTTAAAATCTAGTTTTAGATAAAAGGTTTATCCTTTTTAACCGTTTAAACACAAACCTGGTTTAAACCTAACTTGTAAAAAACAAACCTTTTATGATCTGGATAAAAACAGAAAACTTGTTTTTATCCTTATGGTTTTCGAAAACTTGTGGAGAAAGAAACAAGATGAAGTAGATCATACATCTATCAAACAAACCAACTTACTAGATTATCTAGGTTTAATACATTTGATCAAAACTATCCTTATCAAAAATCATAAACCTTTTAACCATTCAAACTAACTGTTTGAACATTCTGATTAATAGGATTTAACCTGGTAACAAAAAACAAACTGTTTTGTTACCTACTTGATTTTCGAAATTACCAAGAACAAGTAGAAGATCAAGAACAATCCTTAAACCTAGAACAGATAAAAACTAGAAACTATGGATCATAGAGCCGAGACTCTGATACCACTGAAGGGTTTTGAACCTGACCAAACCACCATATGACTCAAACTGGTCAATCCTGGGTTTGATTCCACTGGTTCAATCCTAAAAGCGGAACTGGATTGAACACAACCCTCTAAACCCCAAAAGGGTTATGATCTTTAAAACTTATATGATCAACATAGTTTCTTGACAAGCAATCCATATAGAAGGGTTACAAGATTATACCTGAACAAAACCTTAGGATTGCTAAAGATAGTCCACCACTACTGCACCTCCGATTGAACTGGCTGCTAGACCCCTCCTGGATCACCAAGCCTTCAACAATTCTCGAAACTGAGAATGTATGTGTGTATGCCTTTGCGTCGACCTCCATTTCGCAAACACCCTTTGGTGTTTTCTCTTGTGATCGTCGAAGAGGGGAAACCAAGAGAGAGATAGAGTTCGACCGAGAGAGAGAGAGAGGCAAGATCGAGAGAGTGAGGGAGGGAGAGAGTTGTGGTGGCTAGGGTTAATCCCTTAATGTCTCATATCTAATCCTTAAGGCTTAAGGATATTATATAGGGATTAACTTGGACCTAAGCCCGTTTAATTAAAAGCCCAACTGGTTTTAATTAAACTTTCATCTCTTCTCATATTGACCCCGTGGACTTTACTAGTTAATTAATTAACTATTAATTAACTTAGTCCGTTAAATATTAAAGACTTAATATTTAATTTTCCTTAAATAATAAATAACTATTTATTATTTATTTCCTTTCTAATAATTAATCCAAACTGGATAATTATTTATATCTCTCAATAATTAATACTAATGATTAATTATTCGTTTATCTCTTTAATAATTAATCTAACTGATTAATTATTTACTCTTTTTTTTAATAATTAATCTAACTGATTAATTATTTCCACACAGATTTATGGTGAAATCCAACTGTTCTGAATTGGGTGTGTAGCAGTGTGACCCTTTAGTCTCTTATAACATTGGATACAATATGCCCGTTAATTATCTCTGCACATAATCCAACAAAAATTAGTTAAGAGGACTTCCGTTAGGGGCATTCTTGATAACTATCATAACATTAAATCATTATACTTGAGACATTAATTATGGTCATTGCCCTTCCCTTACTTGCCACAAAATAATGAAATCTCAGGCCTAATTTGCAAAATATTGAGTTATTCATTTCCACTGGATTGACATTTAGTCTTCTTCTCTTTGATTTTTTTTCTTTTTGTAAATTTGGAATCCAGTTGTTTCATATATGAATTTTAAAGGATGGAATATATCTTGCTAATAACTTTTTAACTTAGATGAATTTTACTACCATTTAGTACCGGTATCTTATTATTTGTTTTTCAAATCTCATTTACATATTAGCATTACTTTATATTTTTTTAGTATTTTTGCAATTATATATAAATTATTTGAAACCAAACCCGTGTAATACACGGGTATCTAAACTAGTGTGATAATGTATAGTATATGAAGAATCTTGGTTTCGGCTTTAAATAATTTTGCAATTTTAAAAATATGACTTACTTAGCAGCCCATGTTAAAAAAATAAATAAATCCAAAGTTTAAAATATATCCAAATTTAAATGATAAACTTTTAAGACCCTCCACTAATTGAGTCATTGAGTTATTGATTTCTAATATTTATTTTGTTTAAAAGGATAAAATTTACGTAGAAAAGTTTAAATTACTTATCAACAAAATATAAAAAAATCAAATTTGGCAATTTTTATTGGGGCAAAATGCGCGAAAATACAACAAACTATACCAATATTGCCATTGTATGTATCCAGCTTTATTTTCTACTTAAAAATACAATCAACTTACAAATTTGGTTCATTGTATACAATGGGTAACTTAATTACCAGGTTACCGGTCATTTGATTGTATACAATGAACAAATTTGAATGTTGATTGTATACAATGAACAAAATGTGAAAGTTGTTTGTATTTTTAGGTACCAAATTTCTTTGTTTTTTGAGAGGTAACCGGTAAGTTATCTATTGTTATAGGTAACTTGCATACAATGAACCAAATTTGTAAGTTTCTTGTATTTTTAGGTAGAACATAAAGTTGGTTGCATACAGTGACAATATTGGCATAGTTTGTTGTATTTTCGCGCAATTTACCCTTTTTATTGTTTTTAAACTTCAATACAAAAGATTAACCAAACAGTTATATTATTCTCAATAAAAACCCTATTAACTATGGCATTATGGAGATTATTTAACACAACAAAAACAAAAACAAAAAAAAAAAAACAATAAAAGAATGCAACTAGCTAGTTTCAGGATTTATTTAGATAACAAGGGTAAATTTTTTTTTTTTTTTTTTTTGAAGAGGTAAAATTACTCATGTCTAATTCACTGTACGTTTACAATAGAAGATGTGACATATATAGGTTAATTACAATACTATCAAAAGTTCAAAACAAGTACTGATTGATTGACTTTCAAAAAGAAATAAGAGTCCAAATATTTAACACTTATCCTGACCAGAAAGAAGCTCTTATCTTTTTCAAAAACAAAACTAAAAACAAACAAGATAAGTGTTTATCATATAATTAAAACAAATAAGGCTGAAAAAAAAAAAACAGGTCTATCGTGTTCTAGCTAGATCGATCGGTGATGGGTTTTGTGTTTAATTATTAATTAATTACTAGTGTGACTATTTTAGTAACCATATATGTATACGTACAAGTTTACAGATTACAACCAATGAGAGTCGATCATTTTAATTAAGATGTACGTATGTTTGAATTTGGGGTTACAAGAAGCGAGTAAGCGCTTCTCCGATGCTCTCATCAATGGTGGCCGGAGGAAATGAATGCAGTTATATATGGATGATTGAGACCCGGCCACCATACATGCATGCATGTATAATGGAGTGTTACGTACGTACGTACTGTTAATTAATTTGTTTAGGGATCCAATTAATATAAGTTAAATTAATTAATTAGTTAATTAGCAGATATATATGTAATGGGGCGACAATGGAGGCGAAATTCCGGTGGCCGGTGGTGGAGTACGTTTCCCTTGTCAAGCAAAGCTAGCTAATTAAGTTGTACTGTTTGCCGGCCAGTTAATTTGCTTTAACAAAAAGTAAAAATCAAAGTGAAAATAAAAAACTCATGTTTTTTTTTTCTTTTTCTTTTTTGAGTAAATTTGTACCATTTACACTTCAACATACGGCTGGAGTCTTCATCCCGTTTTCCCCCTACTTGTGATACACAATTAGTTACCGAGCGTTGGAAAAAAATGTGTTGATTTTTATATTTTTTAGACATAATTAAGTATATATAGATATTAAATATTTTATTATAGTTTGATTGGTTTTGGTTTACCTACTCATTAAACAAAGCTTCGTAACGAACTAAAGAGTATCCGAGACAAAGCTAAGGTAAATGAGATTCGAGTCTTAAAGTAGAGTGGTTAGAATGGAAACTTGATCTCACATAAAAGTGGGAAGGAACTCGAGATATGTATATAACCATGGACAAAAAAGGGTTGTAAACTTCTTTGCATGGTTTTACTCCATCTCCTGCATGCACCTAACTACTTTAGGCGGGTTCTCCATATGTTATGATTCAATATTAAAATACAAATTTTACTGATAATTTCCACCACTATAAATACTAGCCCTCATATTCGATTTTTACACAAATTCGAAATTTCTCTCCCCAAAAACAGTCCTCTACATTGTGTTCGTGCTCGGTTGTTGTGTTTGAGTTTCAGAGGTCCACACGTTAGGTTATAGTAAACTTTTGGGCAAGGTAGATCATATCCAGTGGTACATACTGCTTTGGCCGTCATACCCTGGGAAACACATGTCGAATCTATTTTAAATAACCATGTCTAACATACATGGGTCTCAATCCTCCGTTATGAGTCTTTTTTTTCTACTTTGTCCTATAATTGTAACTTGCGTTTTGATTAATAAAATCAATGTTTTTCCAACAGCTACTTAAACAATTTTGTAGGTAACCATAAACACGGAATGAAATAGAAACATATATGCGTTAATCTTTTATTTGTCACCTTACTCAGGCACTATAAAAAATAAGGTCTATATCCATAAGGTTGATGTTTTGTATATATGTTCGCATGAAGAGATGTAAAAAAGCTTGTGACTAAATTCAAACCCTCTGTGAGACGTACTGTGACATTATGATATCCCATTAAATTTATCCCTAAATCTACTATATTATCCATAAGGCCGAACATAGTGGACTTCGGGATCCCTTCGGGTCCATCGGCTCAGCAACCAAATGGAGTAGGCCTTGCTCGGGTTCAAGCCCTTTCTCGCTCCTGCGGTTTCACCAAACCGAGAGCAATGTGCAGATTTTTGTTTTTTTTTTTCTCGTTTTGTAGAGAGTAGAGAGAGAAATATTTTGGTTGGTTGGGTTGATTGGGTTGTGGGGTACTTGGGTTTTGAGTTGAGTTTGGGTTGAGAAGGAAAAAGTAAAAAAAAACTGATTTGACAGCTTAGGCAGCATTTGGATTAGGGTTTGAGGTACTCTTGGACTAAGAACGCTTGAATCCACAATCTTTTGAGAGAGGGGGCCACCCCAGGACATCTTAATTGTCATTACCGACCCCGACCACCACCGACTTTTAACTACCACTAACCCCCAAAGGGACAATAATTGATGATTTGCGTGATGAACAACCGACGAAATTAAATTGATCTGATTTTGGGTTCAAATAAGGAACCATAATCACCATGCTATATCCGCTTTGCGTGTTTCGGGTTCAAACGTGTTTACCCGTGTGACAAATCTGTGTGTGCTTAAGTTTGTAGGACACATTTGATTAATATAAGCAAAACTATTTTCTTTCTGGGGTACAAGTAATGTATGACGGTGATTATTAAATTTCTTGTAATTTATCTGTCAATATGATTCTGATTAACTATATATGACAATTCAGCCACTATAAACTTGTATACTTGATTTTATGATTTTGATAATATTAAATAATTTGCTATGCATGATAATGATTAATGATACCGAACCATTATGAGAATGATATGATTAGTGCATGCACTAAAAATGACTTTTTTTAACAACAAAGATTTTATATTATATTGTTTCAAAATTCAGGAGTTAGAAGTATAATCTTAAATATTTCGTCATGGAAGCAATTTCATTTGGCACACAAACTTTTGGCTAAAATCATAAAAAGCAATTTCATTTGGCACATTGTCTTCATATAGAAGATTAAGCACTAAAGAACGACTTTATGTAAATGAAATGATTGCGGTACATAGTAAAGATTGACTATAATGATTGATTATATATAGATGCAAACGAATACGTACTAGACGAGGTAGTTTCTAAATGTATTTTTTTAAAATGACTAGTAGGTTAGGATTATGGTCTTCTAGAAATATTCTAGCCAAATGTGGGTTGTTTTATTTTTCTGGATAACTATGGTAGTACATGGCATGTTGGTTTCTTGTGTGCCCGTATGCTGGAGTGATACTGACAACACACATAGGTCTCGGAGGTGCCATGTGGATGGGACACTATTATTACCTTCATCTGAACGACGCCATATATAGTGTATGTTGTGTACGGCATAGTTAGAGCAGCTAAAGTGAACGGATCTTTGCAAATCATGTACAAGTGAGAATTGCCTTCTCATTTAGTGCATGGGTTGCTAGGAACGAGAGTACTAAAAGAGCTTGATAAGTTTTGGTTATTAGACGGTATGCCTTTAGATTCTATGGTTGATGATAAACCTCACGAAGTGATATGATTTTACATGATATGATGTTATCATTAATGCAATGTTAACATATGAGCTATATGTTGTTTATGATTATTTGATTTGGCTGATGTGGTTTGATTACATCATGTTGTACGGCAAACATACGTATCTATGATGTGGTATGATTCGTCTAACGAACATGTGAAAGACTTATATAATTAATATTTGACCTATGTATGTGGTACTATACGCATTTGTAGGTAAACGGGAGTGTCAAATATACCAGTGAGACATGAATTATTATCTTTATGATACTCACCGTTGGTTGTTTTAAGATAGGTTTTGGGGAATTTGATTTATACTCTTTATGTTGGCTCACGAGGAGTAAATTGTCGCTTGTTTCTTAAAATGTGTCGTATACCCGTACAGACTACGTAGTAGGAGTGACTGCTTGGTAAAATTGGTTTTGTTTGCTAGGTAGTTTCATTCTAGTTATTTAGACATTAGTCTGGTGCTAACTTGATACATACGTTTTTATGATAATGGATATCCAAAGATGAATATGTAACGACGTTGTTTACTTGAATGTTTTTTGTAGCTTCAGTTGAATACATTATTAATGTGTAGATAATTAAGTCTTATGTTGTAACTGTTTTAATATATCAGACAAGATTAAGAATTTTGAAAATTACACCTTACAATGATAGTTGTGGCGATGTGGATGAGTTCATATGATAGTGTTGCTAGTGAGTGATAGAGATGATGAACCTATACAATGAAGGAAGGATGTGTGAGGATATGTACAAATGATTTCTTATCTAGGGTTTATAATTTGAGGAGTATAATAGTAAAAGGGAAAATGCAATAGATAAAGTATTTAAAATCTTTGGGGTTGCATTGCATTTTAAAATCTTTAATCAAAGTGTTTTTTGGCGTTGCTTAAGAAATCATGTAATTTCAACTCCATAACTTAGTTTCAATGCTAAGATCTAGTTATTAGCTTTAGCTACGGCCACTTTGGGGGATGCAAGGCACGCAACCCCTTTAACCTTTGTTTATGTGGGTCTGGATGACTCGAACTTCTGTGTGAAAATATTTTAATATTACACTAAAATCACTAATATGCCTTGTGTTTCAACCCATTCACGCTAGGACTGATAGTATTATTAATACTAGAACTGACTCTTTTCTAACACATAGAGTTAATTGGTGAAGAATGTTAAATTTATAAAGAACAAATGTAGGGTTTTGGATTATAGCTCATTATACCAAAAGATTTTTAAAAAACCGATCCCATAATTTGAAATCTATTACAAATGTTATATTTTTAGAGGGGGAGGGAGTCTCTCACTCGCTCACACCGTTTAAAGTGTGACACGTCAACTTTTATTCCCATCACAAAGTCACATGTCTATCATATTGGATCCTTACGCCATCACACGGAAAAAACACAACAAAAAAGAAAGAGAGGGAGAAAAGCACTGTGAAAAAATCATGGTGGAAATCTCACATTGAAACCTTACACTATATATTGTATCAGTTACACAACACATAACTCACTCATGGTGAGATTTTTTTCCCATTTCCTACCCCTTTATCTTATCTGCATCCCACTTGTGGATGGACGTGGGATAGCTACAGGATAAATCAAAACACCATCGCCCCTTGACCAGATGGTGGGGTTTTTACTGTTTACCCAACCCATAACCTCTCTCCCCTTTCTCTCCATCCATTTTCTCTATTCTCTCCACAATTTTTTATTCTTTTAAGAAAATTAAGAAGAGTTATGTGAAATAGATATGGGGTTTGAGGGTTGGAAGAGAAAGGAAAGAGGGAGATGATGCAACACATTTAAAATGATAGGTTATATGGAACGATTGTCAATGATCTTATACCTAATAATCTAAGAGAAGTATGGCAAGATTTGCTTTTTCACCTCCAACTTTCAAAAGGTTGATGACGTTAATAAATTATAACTACCATAAAAAGAAAACCTACAAGTATTTACAATACAAAAAGAAATTATATATAAGTATACATGTGTAGATTTTTTTTAGGAATACGTATAAAAGAGATATAAAATTTCCAGTTACGAACCATATTTTGAACACAAACAGGTTAAAGACCAATTTTTAGAACATTTGGAGTAGGTTCATTCTTCATTGTGAGACCACTCCTACGCGAAACTTGAAGATTACAACTCCACCGGACCACCACTATGCGGGATGATGGCTTTGATATGGAGACTACCACACAAAGAAAGCCAACATTGTGAGTTCAATGGGACCAACAAATGCATCTTACTCTTAAATTTTCTTATTTATTTATTTTATTTATTTTGAATTGTTAGTAGGTACTTATGATGTATTTGACGAAACTAGTTGATGCTGATTAATTAATAATCAAAGTCCAAGCTAGAAGCTAGAGGGCTGTTAATTATCATGTTAACGAAAATCACTTTTTTATTTGTTCAGATTATGCATCCGTCTTTAATTTTCACACGGATAAATTACAAGTCAAAATCAAGTAAAAGACTAAAAGAAGTCGATATTAGAGTATACATATTAACAAATCTAAATCTTAGGTTATTACAATGACACTAATCAAAATAAAAATATCATAAGTTCACAAGAACCTTAATTTCACAAATATCAAATCCTTTTTTTAGGGGTGAAGGTATACAAATCCATTTTGGCGTACAAAAAACCTTTAAACCCTAAAGGAATACACAACATCATCATTATGAAATTTTGAGTACTCATGCTCTAATTTCAAATCTTGAGCACTTGATTGACCCCACTGATATGTCAATTTCTATCATATTTTCTTCCTCATTCATCTCCGGCCACCATAACACAGATTCCGGCGACCTTTGCCGACGACAGAACTTGTGTTCTTCATCCTTGTAATGTTTGTGCCCAACATAATGGCCACCAGGGAGTTCAATTTCTATTAAACTCTCCTCGTCGGAAATAGAACCGTCGGAGCAGTCGGTTCCCCGGAATGTCCGGCCGGAAGATTGCCACCCATCGAAATCGGAATCTTCTTCAGTTGTACATGAAAACTGATCAATGATTTCGCTCTCGGAGCAAGAATCCGGCGAACCCACATCTAAAAATCCTTTCTTTATTACATCTGCGACTTGATTTGAATCATTGTCATCATCTTCCTGCTCAAGAACTTGTACGCTGTGCTTTGAGTGTGTCAAGAACAGAAATGCAGAAGAACCCAAGATTAAACTTGTGATGATGAAAACAGTGTAATTCCCACAAGCAAAAGTGACAATGGGGATTAAGAAAGATACTATCCATGGGTTTCTGAGGGAAAAACCAGATGATTCCATCTGATCTGCAAACTCTGTTCTTGAGACTTATAGTTCAAGCAAAAAATTAACTATAATCTAAGAAAATAAATGATTTTATTAAACAAAAAGGGTTGGGGATTTAGGGTTAGTTGAGCAAGATTCAGGAAGAGAAGAAAAAGAAACAACAAGAGTCTAAAACTGAGTACACAATGTGTGCAGTGGTGAAGAGATATAAATATAGACTTTCAAGTAATAAAACTTTAAAAATTGAAATCTTTTTGGTATAATAAAGATGATCAGAACTCAAACAATTAAGTTAACACACAGTTCCCAATCAAGTGTGTGTAAAAAATTTGATATAAAAATTGGCTACCAATGAGAATGGTGTTTGCTGCTTCCTCTGCAACTGATGATTCTCTTGGAAAACCCGAAACTCTGATGGTCTAAAGCTTGGAATTTGGGAAGCCATGTGCAGACCTCTGAGCTCACCACATGGCATGCAATTCTCTTTCTTCTTAATTTCTGCTCTAAAACAAAAACATACTAAAACATAAACAAATGGCACACGGATCGGATTTGACTATATTTCCTTTCGTTTTTTTTAACAGCGGAAGACAGATCTTTATGGAATGAGTTTCGGTATAACCATCACCCATACCTAAAAAATTTAGAAAAAATTTATTAATAGTACTAGCAAGATGCTAGAAATGTATACAAGCTATTTAAAAGAAAATACATGGGTTACAATACCACAATGCCCAATCTAAAAGTTTGCATTTTGCTCTATATCTAACCCAAATATAAAGCATAACTTGTACTTCCCCGATGATGTATGCACTTGAAAATCTCTTCCCATTATTGTTTCTACTTTTCCTTTCGTGATATCAAATCAAAACAATATACTATTTAAAGGGTGAAGATAGTCTTAAATGGCCTTTTTGAATTTTGATGTGATACTTAATGACATGTATTGAAAGTTTTAAATTGCGCGAAAATACAACAAACTATGTCAATATTGCCATTAATTGTAACCAACTTTATTTTCTACCTAAAAATACAAGCAACTTACAAATTTGGTTCATTGTATGCAAGTTACCTATAACAATAGGTAACTTACCGGTTACCTCTCAAAAAACAAAGAAAGTTGGTACCTAAAAATACAAACAACTTTCACATTTTGTTCATTGTATACAATCAACTTTCAAATTTTGTTCATTGTATACAATCAACTTTTAAATTTTGTTCATTGTATACAATCAAATGACCGGTAACCTGGTAATTAGGTTACCCATTGTATACAATGAACCAAATTTGTAAGTTGCTTGTATTTTTAGGTTGAAAATAAAGTTGGATGCATACAATGGCAATATTGGTATAGTTTGTTGTATTTTCGCGCATTTTGCCCTTTTTAATATGTGTGTTATGTAAAAGGAGAAAGGTCAAATAACCCATTTAAAATAGTGTTGATATATTTTCTCATATGCTACTATATGTATTTGGCATTCATCCTCTCACATACCAATTTGTGAAATAACTCATATAATTTCTAATATAGTTTTTCACTCACAAATAGCACATCAAGTGGGTTATTTAGATGATATGAAATACCAATAGAATCGCCCTAATAGTCATGAGATAAATATAAGTATCAAAATCAATTAAAAAGGTGAGGAAAGAAAATAAGTAGATGTTACATGTAATTTTGGGATGAGTAGAAGGATAAAATAGGAAGAAATAGTTGGAAAATATATCATTTTTGTTTAAAAAATAATTTGATTGAACTTTCTTTCGGCATGAAATGTTAAATTATTCGACATTTAACGTGTTTGATTCTCATCTCCGTATAAAAGCTGTGTTACATGAAACAAAAAATTGTTGATAAATCGTTCAACTTAAAACATATACTGAATTATTAAGCAACCATTATCTTAACTAATGCCTCATTTGTTGCACATTCTCATATTAAAAAAATCATATTTTATTTTAGTTATTCATGATAAAATTTTCTATCGTTCGAATTACTAATTTAAAATCTTTATCAAACAACTTGTTAAATTATTTTATGTTATCAAATAGCCTAACATATGTTTATGTTTTCAAATCTAATTATGCACTAATAATAATACATAAAAGGCAAATTGCGTAAAACTACAATAAACTTTGTTAATATTGTCATTGTATGCAGTCAACTTTATTTTGTATCTAAAAATGCAAACAACTTTATTGTGTACCTAAAAATACAAACAACTTACATATTGCGGTTATTGTATACAAGTTACGTGTGATAGCAGGTAACTTGCCAGTTTTTACATCTTTATTTGTTTTTTTATTTTTTACTGTTCTTTTAAAGAATTTATGCTTTATGAACTTTTAAACCCTAAACCTCAATAATGTCCAGTCTGCATAATTGGTTAATGGTTCGTGATATAGAAAACATTCAATCGATGGAGGTTGTGGTTCAAACGCCGATTTCGATATCAAATCCATCTGTTCAGTGTTCATTCGACGATTCCGAGATGGAGGCTAGGGTTAATGGTCAATGATGGAGACATAAGAGCTTCATCTCGTTCGAGATTTAGGGTTTCAACTAATCATCGAGCAAAAGAGTAAGTTCTTGCTTGTTTCTGTTTGGTTCTTGTTTTTGTTCATGTTCTGTAAGATCTGCAATTAGGGTTCTGAATCGCCATCCAAAGATGAACGAGTTCCACTCAACATGTGAACAATTATGGTTTTTAAACACTAGAAACATCATCGAAAAGGGTTGAAGGTATGATCATGGATTAATTCAATATGTTTTTGTCACGATTTTCGATTTAAGATTCAGTCTTTGTTTGCAATTTGTTCATATAGAGTTACAATTTCGGTTTTTGGGGTCGATTTACTCACTGAATTCATTAAGGAGATATTTAGATATAGATTTGTGTTTTTATTCCGATTTAGGGATTTTTCTTGATTGTTCATCTGGATAAAAAGATATATTTGCAGATCTTGTTTGTACATGTTAATTTTGTTTGCCAAATTTGTGTATAAATTGTTACTTTTTGGGTAAAAAACATGAGGCATTCATAATTCAAGATGAACACGTGGAGTAGAAAATAAAAAAAACAAATAAAATTAAGAAAAAAAAAAGGCAACCAGGTCAAAGATTACATACAATGAATCAATTTTATAAGTTGGTCGTATTTTTATGGATAAATTACGTTAGTTACATACAATGACAATATTGACAAAGTTTATTGTATTTTCGTACAATTTATTATATAGAAACAGTAATAGTTCAAGAGATGAGACGGAGGATAATTATTGTTTAATTATACATACGTGATATACTTAGGTGAGAGGCACGTAAGATTTAGTAATATCTCATTTAAATAACACGTTAACAATTATGAACACAGATAAATTTCTTTTAAAAGACTATTAGTCTAAACTTAAAAGGGAAAAAAACTAGAAAATTTCATATCGAATTTAGCTAAAATAGTCTGGTTACCAAAACAAACACTAATTGAATTAATAATGTTATAATATTATTAATACAATCACAGTCAATGTCCTTTAATGGGTCAAAGGGGCATTCCTTTCTTAAAGGTCAATGCAAATGTATTAGGCCGTGTGTTATACCTTCGGGTATGGCATGCGGGTAGGCAAAATCTTTCAAAGATTTCACGGGAACACCATTTCCTCGGTTTAGGGTAAGTGTGCAGGTAGAGAGAAGCGGGTATATACACCCGAGACTAATCTTTCACCCACCCCACCTCCCACCCCACCTTCAACCAATCAAATAATTACACATTTATTTATATTTTCTTTTTTCTTTTTTTTAAGTGAAAAGGAAAGGGTAAATGTGAAAGATGGGTATAACACTAATTGAGGGTAAGGAAAGGGAAAGGGAAAGAGAAAGAAAGCTGATGTGGCTGAGGGTAAGGAAATATGAAAGATGAGTATAACTATCAGCCTTAGACCTTCGGCTCTAATCTCATTCATAAAATACCTTTTACTTTAGCTTCTACAGGATCAATCCATTTGATAGAGTTTTTGTCTATTGAAATATTGGGAGATAATTTTTTAAAATAATAATAATAATAATAATAATAATAATAATAATAATAATAATAATAATAATAATAATAATAATAATAACAATAATAATAATAATAATAATAATTCTTTTACATAAGACAATACTTTTAAGCTAATATACAAGTTAATAAAACATTAATTTTTTATAGATAAAGAAATGTCTTCGATCAAAGAATCATCTCCCTAAACTAATAGTGTATGGGTACCACTTATGTGAAGTTATTAGAAATTTGAGTTTTTAGAAGTAACACTTGTTAATAAAATAAAATTTGCTAGACTGGGAATGTTTTTACTTTTTCTTAAAAAGAGGATCCTATAAATATGATCGTAAATATAAATATATTTAAGAATATTTTAAACATTTTGATAAACCAAATAACTTAAATAGCATTTAATTGATTGTGTTTATTATTTAGGGTTTTATCATTATGACATACTATATATATATTTTTTAGAATTAGTTGCAACTACTTACCAAACAATTTGATACGAATAAAAATTACAATTTTCAATTAATAAGAAAACCAGTTTTTAAAAATTTCAACCGGTTCAGTTTCTAATGATCTTGAAGTTTGAGGTCAAGCGAAGAAAAGTTAGTACTAGAACTAAGGTCTTCCCCTATATTTTGCTAGGGCAGTGAGATCATTCAGAATAGGAGTGAGACCGGAATCGGACCCGGATCGAGTGGGTACCAAAACCGAATTTTTGGTTTTCTTAAATCGTATACCGAAAACTTATAACATGTACTATTATGAGGCCGGTTCGATTCAGGAAATTTCAAGTTAATATGCTTATCTCTACCAGAACTGAACCGAACCGTTAGCGAACACGAAAGTACCAAAACCAAAATTATTCATTTCTTGGTATGTACGGAATACCGAACTTAAAACTTATAACTAGTACCGGTTTGGTTTGGTTCAGAAAATTTGGTCAATACACTTACTCATAATTCAAATATACCCTTCACATAAAGTAACAATATATGTAAACGATTTTACTAACATTAGCGTAAATTACTTTGTTGGTCCGTTAAGTATACCTATTTGGACAAATTCAATTCTTTGGTTTTTGAAAGTATGTCGGTATTTCTTTATCTAAGGTTTTTTGTGCAATTAAAAGTTTATTTATTTAGTTGTACGTCGTTTAATCTGCAATTATTTCAGGCTACGTGATGTAAGGACAAACTAGACATTTTATACTTCATTGTTAAAAAGAGAAAAGCAACATTAACACGAGTTTGTTTAACAGCAGAACACACGCATATACTAATCTACTCTTAAATCTTTATCTTCTGTTTACAACGAGACTTAAACCTATGACCATAGACAATATGAAACACCTTCCAGTATCTTGATACCTCTAGACTACAAGTTTTTTTATAACATTAACACGTGTGAGTTTCTTCGGTATGTTGACCCTTGCACACACTCTCTCATAACAAATTCTTATTTCTCTTGTTAGCACAAGTCTACAACCCATCTAGTTTGAGATGATCTGGGTTTGAGACCATACGTATTCCGTAGCCACTTCTACTACCGCTGACCTCCTTTTCATTCTTTCTCTTTCTCTCTTTCGTTAATTTCCCTTCTCTTTCTCTCTTAGAATTTGAATTCTCTCATCTCTCACTACCTATAAGCTAGGTGTGTGTGGGTGTCGGTGTTTGAATCTACATATATTTGAGATGTAAGCTGAAATATATATGGGTTTGATTAGTGTACATGTGTGTGTTTAACTTTTGTTTTAAGATTAGATATAGGTTTGAATCTGCATTTATTTTTTGTTTTTTATTTTTGATTTGTTTATCCTTAATGTTTATGTAGGTTTTAAACTGTTTTTACATCTATATATATTTTTCTAGAAGTACGTATTTGAGATGATCGATATGGGTTTGATTTGAATTTGTTTGGTTTTAAAATTAATTTAAATCACTTGTGTCAACTTAAAGCTTGCTTTCGTCATGACTAAAGTCTCCATGCGTGGACTTAATATTATCGATCGTACACTTGAATTAATTAGAAATTAAACCCTTGAAATTAAGAAAGCGGAATGTTCCCCTCGTCATGTTTGGTCCCCTTGATTGCAATTGACTTAATTAATTATATATATATAATGCACTAGTTGCTAGTTTAATCTACAAAACTAAAACACAGAATTAATAGAACATAATTTACTTTTAATATTATTTATATTTCGACACTGTGTTGGTTTTTAGTAACTCTTATACCTATTTTAAAATTTATTTTCTTGAGGAAAAAAGTGAGTTATGCATGGCTAAAAATTGTACAAATCCGTAAAATTATCAAGTTTGCTCCAATAATGATTAACGAGCCCAATTTAATTGTTTAATTAATCAATATAATTTTTTAACGCAGAATATAAATGTTTTTTTGACTTATTATTGGCTAAATAAGTTTTATTTGTTGGAGCCACATATTTAAAGTATTGCAATGCGAAGATGAATTAACTACAGAAACAGGTATATATATATATATAAATAGATGACGTCATATTTTAGTTATTTCTTTACTTGTTTTCTTTTGAATTAATACGCATCATGCATGTTACATAATACGCATCAAGTACGGTCATATCGTAAAATTATTATCCAAGTAAAGTGCTATTATTTTTTTACAAGTTACTGTAAGTTTGTGGGGTTCCAACTCGAAACCAATTGGTTATGAGAGGAGTAGCTCAGGATACTTATAAAGCCTATTACAAAGCCACCTTTCGGCGATGTGGGACATTACTCAACATGCCCCCTCACATGTGGCGTTCTTTTTTTTTTCTTCGCCTAACACGTGTATACTTATGGGTGACGTGGAGTCCATGTGGCCTTTGACCAACCACAGATGAACCTTGCTCTGATACCATGTAAGTTTGTGGGGTTCCAACTCAAAACCAATTGGTTATGAGAGGAGTAGCCCAGGATACTTATAAAGCAGATTACAAAGCCACATTTCGTCCGATGTGGGACATTACTCAACAGTTACAAGTACTTAGGTGACATGGATCAATTAAATGTAGACTATTAAGTTATATTAAATTTCAAAGCCTAAATCAGTAAGGGTCAAAGGGTGAGCCGAGTAGGCGAGCACTACTAGAAAAACTGCCAATACCAACAGGCAAATTCCGTTGGTAAATAGGGTAATTCCGTTGGTAAATCGGTTTACCAACGGGATTACCAATGGAAATCGACTGTCGGTAAAAGCCCCGTGGGTAAATTTATTTACCAACGAAACCGTTGATAAATTACCAACGGAAAGCCGTTGATAATCAAATATTATCCGTTGGTAAATATGATAGCCAAAACTGCATAAGCCCGTTGGTGATTTAGCAACGGAAAAGCCGTTGGTGTTCGAACTATATCCGTTGGTAATTTTAGTCGCCATAAGCTTATAGCCCCGTTGGTAATTTCATAAATTACCAACTGAATATTAAAATTTAGCAACGGCTCGAGGTCTGTTGATGTTTTGAACAAAAATTTACCAGCAGATCATCTCGGTTGATATTTTATTACCATCAATCGATCAATAATTTATCCTTATTTTTCTATATACACAAATATCCCAACTCAATTACCAATCAAACAAATAATATAGATGACTCAAAACATATCCACAAACAAAGTTGCTAAATATCCGAAAATACATATCAAGCAAAAATCGGTCAAAAGATACTTGAGTAAACACTCTCTTCTTTGATCTATATCTCCCTCCTTTGACGAAAGTATCCTTCCATGATTCTTGCATGACCACAAGCCAATTGGCATAACACGATTATGTACTCTCGAGTCTCGGCATATCATCATCAATAAAGAGCAGCTAAAAACAATTCTGTAAAAAAAAAAGTAATTCAACTAATAGTCACTATAATCTTCTCTTAAAAAGCATATACATATAACTCAAATCTTGAAGCAACACTTGCACATATTAAGTGAGTATCTTAAATTATCAATAAATAAACTTGATGTTAATAATCTCTTGAAATTACAAATATACATACAAAAGAAAACGTACCATGAAGTTAGGTTGAATATCATCGATAAGAACAACTAGATTGACTAAAACAAAATCCAAGTAGGTTGAATCTAAGTGTATAACAATACAAGAATTTAACTGTTTTTAACTATTAAAAACTCAAATATAAGTACTGAGAACAACAATCAACTAGTTAAATCATTACAAGTATAAGACAATAACTCAAATCTAACTAAAAAACTCAAATCTAACTATCAAAGTATCCAACCCAAATCAACTAAATTCAGCTTCATCTCAACACAATGTAACTTAAATCAGCTTCATCTCAATCTCAAATATATATATTGCAACTAAAAATACACATATTTACTCGATGAAACCACATAATCGATCAATGTAGGTATTATTTGAGATATTTGGTGGGTATTATTTGAGATAGTTGAATGTACCTGTAGCAAGAAGTCGTTCTTATGTCCCTTCCTGCAGCCACTTAAATTTCTATTTAACATGTTTATATGAGTTGGCAAGAAATTAGTCAACATTATTTTAGCAAATATCTCAAACTAACCTGAAGCTGCTCGCCAGCGCTGGTGACCGGAGTCGGAGAAGCTACTCGCCGTCGATGCTCGCTGCTCGTCGCTCTCTGCTTGATGTGTTCGTTGCTCGCCGCTCGCAGCTTGATGCTCGCTGCTTGCCTCTTGATACTCGCTGCTTGCTGCTCGCTACCCGCTGCCGTCACTCGCTGCTTGTTCTCGCTGCTTGCTTCCGTCACTTGACTAGTCAAGACTCGTCGATAATCTGTTACCGTCACTCGTCAGCGGTTGGGAGTCGGGAAGCTTCCGTCGACGCAGGGAATTTTGAGGAAGAACAAAGAAGGCTGGAGGCGGGAGGCGGGAGGCTCTCTATGAAACAATTAGGGTTTTGACCTTTAAGTATTTATATTGTATATATTATAATTAAAATATAATGTATTATATAAAAATATAAAATATTATTAATATATTATATAAAAATATAAAACATAAAAATATAATGTATTATATAAAAATATAATGTATTATATAAAAATATAAAATATTATTACTAATGGAAATCCTATTGACCAACTCATATAAACGGTTCAAAACTAACCCAATATGACCAACTCATAAAAACCATCATAAAACACATGCTCAACTCATCATTTACCCAATTTCCTCAAGAACCCTAGAAATCAAGTATGTGTTTCTATGCAAGAACACATCAAGAACATAACAAAGATCACATACTGGCCTTGAGGATGTACGAAGAATCTCAACAAAGTAATAAGTACGATTGACTAGGATTGACTTTAAATAACCACCTTTGATTCATTGACCAATTTGAACCATATTTGGCCTATTATAGACATGTATGACTCTAAATGACAATGTGTGATGGTGATTGATCTCTATTGACCGTGTTTGACGTATGTCAACCAAATTTTGACTTTAAATGATGAACTATGATTATGATTGACCATTATTGATCATATGGACTCTAAAAGACATCATATGATTGTGATTCATCATGTTTGACTTATATTAACCAAGATCCAAATGTAAATAACGAATTTGAATGTGATTCACCAAATTTAAGTTTTAGTAAATAGTAAAGTATCTAAGTTTCTAATTATATAAAAATACACTGATTTGCCATCATATAATATATATTAGTGGTACTTTTAACAATTTACTAATGGAAATCCTAGAACAGTCTATTGGTACATAAATGTGGTAAAGTTCCCTCAAAAACAGAAAGAAATGTAAAGAGAAAGCTCAACCTATTTAGTTGCTAAAAATAGAGCAAAAACTTCCATTAAAATTTCTAAAACAATTATAGCATTTTTATGTTGCTGATTTAATTTTACTAATAGATAAGAAAAACTCCGTAGATAATTTAGAGTGAGAAAGTTCCCTCCAAATTTGACATAATTACCAACGGAAAAGTGAAATAATGCCGTTGGTAAAAAAAAGGTGGGAAAATTCCCTCCAAAAATGACAAAAATTACCAGCAAATTTACCAACGGAGTTGTGTTGTTGGTAAAAATTTGTTGGAAAAACACTAATTTACCAACGGATTGAGTTGTTGGTAACCTTTTTTCTAAAATCACCAACGGAATAATAAAAAAACTCCGTTGGTAATTTAGAGCGGGAAAATTCCCTCCAAATTTGACATGATCACCAACGGGAAAGTGAAATAATGCCGTTGGTAAAAAAGGGTGGGAAAATTCCCTCCAAAAATGGGAAAATTACCAACAGAATTACCAACGGAGTTCCATTGGTAAAATGTAAAAACCTATTTAAGTCTTTTCCGTTGGTAAAGCCGTTGGAGATACATCAATTTTACCAACGAATTTCTGTCCGTTGGTAAAAATCCGTTGGTACTGGCAACTTTTCTAGTAGTGGAGTACCATGCCATGTTTGGTGCGAGCTGAGTGCATGACTTCCCGGCCATCTACCTAGCTAGCCATCCTTAACGAAAATATGTATCTAGCTATTTATCATTTCACAATATAATTAAACCACTACAAGTAATCATGTATATTTCGATCTCTATTACTCTTGGAGCCACAAGATCACATAAGACCAAACGTAAAAACAATTATTATTTTGTTGTTGACAGAAGCATTTATCATTATGTATAATACTCGGTTGCAAAGTAGCTAGCATGGATGACCTCTATGTTATATATGATATGATATAGTTAATTTCCCATGCATAGTATAATATATTTTAAGTGTAAGTTTCTATATATATATATATATATATATATATATATATATCGGTGTTACCGGTCTAATAACTTTGTACGATACATACTACTAGTCAAGTTGACGTTAATACTGGATCTATCACTGCAACACTATCTTCTTCATACGATAATATATGATATGATACATGATTGATTATTTTATCACATACCATGAACTTAAAATTATTAACAATATCCTAAAGTGTCTGTCTCTTGATTCAATACATATACTTCATTAAATAATATTAAATTGCATAAAACCAAGAACATTCATCAACACTTAGATATGGTCCCCTACAACCTTTGTAGAATCAAAATGCACACTTTAATCTTTAAAGTTGAAAAAAACACATAACCCAATGTTGGTAGGCTTTGACACAACCTCCCCAAAACAATTTTCCATTTTAATAATTAATAATTAATTAATATAATTGTTTTTCATGTTTGGTTGTTAAATTGAGGGGCAAAGTGATGGTGTGGTTGAGGTTACAATGAGGCTTTTCTTCGATCTGGGCAAGAAAAGGAGAGCCATGGTTGAGTGACAGGTGTAATCTACTATTTTTCTTTACTCGACACATCAGATTTACATTTGTTCCCTTTGAGGATGCAGACTTCCATTTTCAGATTTTTATTCGATTTTCTCAGCTGGGTTTAATTCAATTCAATTTCGATTAATTAATTAAGCTTAATTATGTCAATTTAATTAAGTTGTTCTACTCAAGTTCTTAATTGGTTTTTACGACATTAGTGTGCAGCATGCATTCGGTTCGGCATTTCGAGGAAATAGAGAATACCCACAATTGGTATTTTGGAATTATACACACATTAATACATACATATATACATAGAGCAAGGTAAAATAATTGTTTTAGTGAACAAAGAGAATAGATCCAAGCTTTTGAACAGAGGTGTTTCGTGTATATTTGAGAATAGATACAAGCAAGGTTGGATCAAGTGGTTATCACCCTTGCCTCTGGAGACAGAGGTCAAGGGTTCGATCCTCACTCCTTGCAAGGCCGGAGGTCATTTTCTACGTTTAGTAGAACTGGAAGCATCCTCTCTACCATAGGTAGAGGTATGGGTGTCTACATCTCAACCTCCCCCATACACCGTGCAAACGGTATTGGACCCATAACCCGTAGAAGACGGTATTGGGTGTTATTTTACTTTACTTTTTTTTAGTGTCTGTGGGATAAAGAAAAAAATGATTATTTAAATACACACATATAAAGCAATAATCTATTAATACTATGATATTTATTATATCAATAACAAATACAAAAAAAAGTAGTAGAATAGTTAATATTACATAGTTACATGAATTGTGAAAATTTCATATTATTACTAGAAGCAAAGCTCTCATGTCATTATAGATCTGAGCTCTTCAAAAACTAATACAAGACAAAAATATATCTATACATTTATATTGCATCAGGTAGATGCAATATGCATTTACTATATTTATCTGGTTTTTGTTTACATTCTCAAAATAAATCAATGTTTAAATTATTTTAAAATCGCATTCATCAAGTTTTTGTTTACATTCTCAAAATAAATCAATGTTTAAATTATGAGGTTTTCGCGCAAATAAGCAAAATACATTAAACATTCGCGAAAACAAGCTAAGAAAAGTCAATTTACGAAATTAAGCATCAGTTTCGCCCCCAACACTCTCAGTTTCGCCCCTAGCTTCGCCCTCCAATCATTGCCCGCCACGTGTCCTCAGTTTCGCCCCCCAAGCTCAGTTTCGCCCCTAGAAGCCCAGTTTCGCCCCCTGGTGGGCCCCACAAAGCCCAGTTTCGCCCCTACAAGGCCAGTTTCGCCCCTGGTGGGCCCCACAAGTCCAGTTTCGCCCCAACTGAGTACACGTGTCGTCGTATGATTGGAGGGCGAAGCTAGGGGCGAAACTGAGTGCTTTGGGGGCGAAACTGATGCTTATTTTCGTAATTTGACTTTTCTTAGCTTGTTTTCGTGAATGTTTAATGTATTTTGCTTATTTACGTAATTGATTTTTAAATTATTTTAAAATCGCATTCATCAAGCATAGAGGATTAGAGGCACCAAACCACCCCCCCCCCCCTCCTCCCCTTTATTTCCAAGTAGCTCAAAATCATTATAATTTCTTAACCTCGAGTCCAACCATTTGATTAAGCCCCTTCTTGATTAAATTTAAAATATTGGTATAACTTCAGGAGAAACGATGAAAGTTTAAAGGTTGAAGCGCAAATTCCGTGTTTTAGGGTTTGAAAGTATTCATATTATATTGACTTCTTCTCGAGACATCTTTCATAATATTTTATTCGGCTGTATGTCTTATTCTCTGTTTTGCGGTTCTACCTTTGCGTAATTTTTAATCTAAATGTAAATGCTATCGAAGAATCTAGAAACTAGAAGAAAGTTGTTCACTTGAAATTATAATTTACATAGAAACTATCTACCTGATCACTATTTGAACAAGTATACGAATATTGAATTATAAAATTTATTATTATAATGAATTTATGTTACTGGAATTGTGAGACATGTTCGTTAAGTTTGTAATGAATAGAATTTTATTCTCGAATTTGAGCAAGAAATTAAGAATTTTATCTTCGGAAATCATTATAAACAGTTCACAAGTAATCAAGGTATGATTATTTTGGTGAGTTTTGATAGTCAAATTGGTCAAATGATTCATAGGGTTGAATCATAGTGTAGATCTTGTTGTTAGTGCTTTTGTTGATGTTATAAATTGTTTAGGGTGTAGGAAAACACCCATGTGATGTTAGAAATCGATTAGAAATGAGTTCTGTTGTGTTTTGGTTGGAAAAACAACAAACAGTCGGCAAACTGTTGTTGCAGTTTGTAAGGCAAGCGCTTACCTAGTATCCCGTGACAAACCCTAGTTTTTGGGGTACGAGCGTGCTCGGGCACGGGCGTACCTATGTAAGGTATGAGTGCACCTATGTAAGGTATAGGCGTGTCTAAAGGTACGCTCTTGTCTGCAGGGGTCACGACCGAACCTGAGATCGAAACACTTGCGTGCCTAACCTCTTGCCAGTTTTCAGTTGTGCAAATATGATGCGTTATTGATTATAAGTGTTATTTTAATTGTATAGGATCGTGAGTGATCACTTTAGCAACTCGTTTATAGTGTTGTGCAAGTAAATTGATTATAAGGTGAGTTTTCTAAACTATTATATATATCTGCTTGCAGCACGTGCGCTATTACAATAGAATGGAAGCATGTAATATTCATATGTGTTGATTAACATACCATTCTATGCAATAGAGGCTTTGAATTAGTACTGTATTGTGACTCAGTTTGCTGCTCTGGGTCTAGAATTAGAGGCTAGCATGTTCCTAATATATGTGTATTATCTATATGTGATTTTATGCATGTGTTTATATGATTGACAGACTGACATACTCACTAAGCTCTCGTAGATTATTAGATACTATTTTATAATGTTTTGTAGAGCGTAACAAAGACAAGGACAAAGCTCCTGTTTGACCCCGTTTGTATAAAAGTCTTTTAGAAACACTTAACGTGCCTTTGTAATATGTCAAATTTTTGGTATTAACTATGATTGTACATATGTGTGTATCTTTTGAAAAAACCGGTTTTAATCTTTGTACGCTTCCACTTTTGATGTAAGTTAGATAGGTGAATATTATAACGGTGTTTTAAATGTGATTATCAGTTTTGTAAATTGGGACGTTACATTTATGGAATTATAAAATTGATTATAACAATTGTCATTGTTTTATTTTAATATCCAAGTTATAGTTTCAGTTAATGTTTTGTTACTAGCAAGTTAATTCATGATAAAACAAACGTGAGAAATTTGATTATTGATATGTAAAAAGCTTAAACATTAGTCTAACAATTTTCTTTAAATAAACTTTCATTATATATTTATCATATAAAAACTAACTTTTAATGTCATTTATGTAGTATGATTATCATTAAGGTTATGATAAAGTAATCCCTTTATATTAAAATCATAGCTCCACATTCGATCCTGCGGTTGAGTGCTAGATAAGGTATGTGAAAGCTATATATAATACCATCACCCCTTCAAGAGATGCGCGGGTAAGACAATTTACGGGTTACTAGTCATGCTTTCTCTCTCTCTTCTTTGTCTCTCTTCTTCCGCTACAACAAATAACTTGTTTCTACATATCCCAAAGCTTTCCTTTTAGTCTAGAAGTATATTTAAGGATTGTTCAAGAATTTGAAGCAGAAAAAAACGGGTCAAATATGTGGCTCAACCTGTTTACCGTATGTGTATGTGTGTATAAAGAATGTATGTGTACCATGGTTCTAAATAATGTAAGGTGTGGTGCGGAGGCGTGATCAAGCCTCAAGCTTTATGAGTCATGCCGAATATATGATGTTTTATAAGGACGCAATTTTGTGTATATTTTATAATTATATATATCAAATTTTATATTATTAATATATAAATTACACAAAATCGTACAAATAAGGAGCAAAGTAACATATACAAATTACAAAATATAAATTTTTAGAGGTTCAATACACCCAAACACAAAACGGTTCAAAAGGTCCAGTTTAAAAAAATAATTTATAGTACGACACGCCTTAAAAAGCTGTCATTAAAGGCATGCCTCAACAAGCCTTGGTCATTAGCTCTTTTGAGAGTGTTCTTCCTTCTTGTACGGCAAATTAGCGAAAAGACGGCACAAGTGTGGAAGAATTATAGCAGAACAGCAAATAACTACAGTTAGCACAAATAAGAACGAATTAGCACATATCCATAAACAAGAACATGAAAATCGTAAGTAATTTCTCAAATTCACACCAAGAGAATGTAAAAAGCAGATAAACCACATCGAATGTTCAATTAGTGACGACTCACCTATGATCGAGTAGAGTGAAAATAGAAGCAATGGGCGATGGAGTACAGCTCAAAGAACTCGAGCAGCAAGAGTTTTGACTACAAACAGATGGAGTAGAGTCAGAATAGATTGAGTACAATAGGAAATCGAAGAGTGCATTTGACTACAAATCTCGAAATACACGAATAAACAAGTAGATCAATTCGAGAGTGTGAAGGAGAAAGATTAGGCGCTGAGGAATCAAATTTGAATTCACAAAGAACTTAATCACTCGGTTTTTAATGGATTTTAAGTCCTTGTTTGAGGATGAGTATACTTCGATTATAACTTAAACACATACCTGATCAATATATTCATCGGTAATAGATTACTGTAATATATATATATATATATATCGGTAATTTACACATCTATCAATTTGCAAACAAACTTAGCATTTTCTCATGATATTTTGAGCAAATATTCGTTGACTGCACATTGACCAAGCTTCTCAAATTCTCATGAGATTTTGAATTTATCACATTACGTAAGGTAGATGGTAGACATGTGTAGGATAACTGAGTAAATGCATCGACTTGCTTTTTTAGTTTCTAAACATTTGGTGCAAATTTGTGAAAGGCTAATGAGACACCTCCATCTACTATTCTTTCTTTTCTTTCTATAATCAAGTTATAATAATAAAGTAAATTGGCAACAAGGCTCATGACAATGGAGATGGCAACCTAAGAATACATGGGACATATGTAAGATTGGTTTAGGGGGAGGATGCGAGTTTTGAACAAGGGTTTGATCAATGACGTCCGGTGGTGTCTAGCTAGCAGGTAATGACGGTGTGGGCGGTGGAAGCGAAAGATGAACAACACGGTATGCAGTAGCATGAGGATTCAGGGTGAACTTTTATGACGAAAACTTTAAATCGTAACAAATGAAAAGTTCACGATTTAAAGTTTTCGTCATAAAACTTTTCATTTGTTAACTATTTTGAAAAATAAAAAAATTAGTAAGAAAAAATTTCAAAAAATGAAATAAAGATATTATAAGCTCATTTATTTTAATATATATTAAATAATCTTCAAAATTCCTGGTAGACAAAAAGCCTAAACGTGTGAATCAATAGACTAGACTAAAATAGATTAGAGGCCCATGAGTTGATATTTATTTATTTCTTACATAGAGGCCCATTACTTTCACATATTTCACTATCAATTCCACATGTTCTACACATTTTTAATTGAGTATAAATATTTTTAATTCTATACATCTGTTGTTGTTATTATTATTATTATTATTATTATTATTATTATAAATAGAGAAATTTTATATGGAATGAATGTGAAGGTTAAATTTGTGAAATGAAAAGAAAAAAGAACGTGACATTGATGTGAAATATGAAAAATATATGATAATTAAAATAGATGTAGATGATCTTACAAAAGTATACAACCAAATCTATTATTATCACATAAACAAATAATCATCAAGTATGATGAGTAGATATTGCATTTCACTTGTTAAATATTTAATTTGCAAGACTTTGTGCAAGATCACTTCATCCTTGTGAAGTCTACGCGCTACAAATTAATATTCTTATCGTGACTGTTTACATGGTTTTATACGACAGGTTGATACTTCATTATCAATGAGGTCCTCAATTGGCCATTGTTCCACGAATCCAATTTAGCATCAGATAACAAGCATTTATTATTCGTGGCATGAAATCTAAGTGGATGACGTAAAATGTCGCGTCAAATCACCCATACGTCTAGCCTTAATCAAGCCGAAAAATCACTTTAACATATCCTTAATGAACATAGACAATGTGTTCATCTTCTTCTTCAATCTACAACTTTGACAAACAATTTGGTCAAAAATACAGTTCATTTCTTCGTCATCGGCTTTGAAGATGACATCTTTACTTGTTGAGTACGAGTTCGGTTGACTTGAAGAAGAACAATATTTAAGAGTTGTGAACTGAGCAGCGACGGTTGATTTACGGTCGACCGTGGGATCAACCATGAAGGTTGAATGTTTTACTTTTATCTTGTTGATTTGAAGTCTTCACTTATTCGTTCTTCACTTGATCATTAATTTTAGGTTTGTTAACCTTTTAAAGAATGTAACATATGAACATATGAAAAAATTTGATAAGCAATAATATTACTTGTGTTATGACCTGATATCAATAAAATTAACGTTCAAAAAAAATTGTACATATAAATATATAGCTTGAGCTTAATGATCTAACCTACACTATCGAGCTCATCTTGACTCAACTCGATTGCAAGAATTAAAATGCTAAATAGTAGTTTTAAGTAATTTAGTATTACTTGATTCGAAACTTTTAAATTTTATTCGATACTTTGAACTTGGCTTGACTCGACTCAAGCAGAATCTATTATGATCATTAAATATACATATAGAAAGGGGTAGAAATGTAAAACGACATAAGCTCAATAAAACCCGCGAGCTTTACGAGCTAAGTATTTTATTACTTGAGTTTGATTTGATAGCTTGCTCGGGTAACTCAAGCTTTAATCGACTTAAAGTGAATCACTTTTAAGTATTTACCAAGTCGATTAGTTTACAAGTGGTTTCAACTCAATCACACCACTAATACCAACAATAAAGGAGACAAATTTGCTAACTTCATGACCATGTCACAAACTCCCACCTGAACCATATAGAAATCATTATTTCTGTAAACAGTGGAAACTTCATGCTTTTGGACCACCACAATTTTCATTTTTTAAACTGTCAACTAATTAGCAGCATTCTACTCCGCAATAAATTTTGTTTGGGACCGTCTAAGCATTCAATTGTCAAACTTGGACCTATAGCAACTAGCATTCCAAGGGGATATAAGATTAAAAATATTCTAAAAATTAATACCATATTTTACTACTGTTCTAAAGACTGTGATTAGTATTCTCTTTTTTGAAAATATATATTTGGAATTTATGTTAGTTATTTAATCTGATTAATATTAATTGCTTGTTACCACACAGGCAGCCTCACATAATTTATCATTTTTTCAATTTACATATATATATATATATATATATATATCCTTGAATATGGGAAGTTCATGGATGGAGAGCGTAGGGGTGATAGAGTGTGGCAGAGTGCATGTGAAGAATTCATGGGTGAGCAATGACATTGAAGGAGGGGAATTGAACGGTCAAGATTGGTTCTCGCGGTTCTCGCACTAAGAATGGTTCTCGCATGAACTTCTTTCTTTCTATATATATATATATATATATATATATATATATATAGGTAAAAGTTCAAACGAGAACTGTTTTCATACGAGAACCGCGAGAACCAATCTAAGCCGTCTAATTCCCCTCCTTCAATGTTATCACCCACCCATGAATTCATCACATGCACTCTGCCTCACTTGATCCCCCACGCTCTACATCCATGAATCCCACTTATCAAATCAACAGCTAAGATTGATTCTTGCAGTTTTCATACGAAAAACAGTTATCGTTTGAACCATCCCCTATATATATATTATATATATATATATATATATATATATATATATATATATATATATATATATATATATATAGGATAAGGTTATATAAAGAACCTCTCTTAAACATAGAACCTAAAGAACCTCCCTGGTGATGACACGTGACATTATGAATAGGGGCAAAATTGGAAAATAACAAAAAAAAAAAAAAATCATCCCACGCGCCTCCTTCAACACCCTCCAGCCAAACCCATTTTTTAAAAAAAAAAACACACTCAACTTTAAATGATCATAACTCGTTCGTTTTTAAGCGTTTAAGTAAGAAAATTATACCATTAGCTTTAATTTTTCGTCCTCTTTCAAACAAGACCAGACTTGATATATTTATGAAAAACTTTTTTTTTGAAAATGCAAAGTGTGCATTTTGCACTGAGTTTCATTCCAAAATGCAAAATGCAAAAATCAAAAATGCAGATTTTGCATTTTGAAACTGTGTTTCATTCCAAAATGCAAAATGCAAAAAATCGAAAATGCAAAATATGAAGATGCAGTTCATGAAAATGCTTCCAAAATGCAAATTATGAAAATGCAAAATGCAAACCCAACATGATTCAATGAAAATGCAACTCAAAATGCAAAATACATATTCAAACTCAAAATGCAAAATCCGTACACAAAACTACAATGCAACCCAAAATGCAAAATGCAAACATGTCGAGCCACTGAGTTGCTTCAGTCAGATGTTGTAACCCCTTTGTGCCTCAGAGTCTCTTCAGTCAGATGTTGCTTATCCCCAATACAGTGAGCGTGTTAATAAGCAACTATGATTTTTTACACTGTTTTGGTTCTTTAGTTTGTCAACAGGAATTGTTTGATGTCGGCCGCGACAAGGAGATGCCGTAATGGGTCTGTACTAATGTTAGGATGACGGAGAGTTGTTGGACTCTCTTTTGTTAGTGTTGGTTGCAATGAGTTGTTCGGAATTACCTTTAGTGGAACTTTACTCTGATCTGTTGTTGTTTTGTTGCTGTCTTTGGGAACTTGATGTCATCTGATGCGAATACGCTGCTGTTGCTGATGGTTTGCTGCAAGGAATGCATTGCCGTCGATACTGAACTGTTGCTACGAGTGTGATTTGCTGAACAAGCTGTTCCTTGTTACGATTCCATTATATTGCTACTGTTTTGCTTTGATTCAATACACTAACAGTGGTGTATGCTGAATTATATTGCTGCTGTTTTGCATTTTCACAATCTGATGCAATGAAAATGCAGCCCAAAATGCAAAATTATATATTTAAACCCAAAATGCAAAATCTCTACACAACACTACAATTAGCAACTCTCATCTGCATTTCACAATCTGAATCAATGAAAAAAAAGACCAAAATGCAAATTACAAATTCAAACCAAAATGTAAATTTCATACACAAAAGAAACAACTGAACACAAATAATCAAAATGCGCTTTTCAATTAAATCTACATGTTTATTTATGTGTATTAATTTTCATACATAAACAATCATTTTTAACCAAACATTTAAGTATATACACACCAACTCCAACCTGTACACATGTGTGATTACATTTGTAGCAGCTACCACTCAAGAACATAATTCCAATTTATTTAGGTTATCTCAATAAAACAGAAACAACACTAACAATTAATCGTGATAGCCAAAATCCCAGATTATGGTTTTCATTTTCTGCACTTAAATGAACAGCCCAAAACCCATCTCGAAATCTCTCTAAAACACAACCATTCAACACAAAAAGAACACCTACATACTCACAAGAGGTTAGGGAAGACTACTTGATGTTCTTTCTTCAACTTCCGTGTATTTGGATGAACAACAGTTCACAAATTCGGCCCTTTCCTTCTCGGGTTTTCTCGTGAAAAATCATCAACAAAATCTTAGAATCTCATCCAACAATAGGTCTCAACTCGTATTCATCCTCAATCAACACAAAATTTGATTTAACTCTCGTTGCCTGCTTGAATCCTCGTCGGTATGATGCTTTTCAAATGAGAAACTGTTCGCCTCTTTCTGACGTGAAGAACACCCACGTCGCACAGGGTTTACAACAATGTGAAGGTTTGATTTGAAGCAAAAACCACAAAGTTTAATGATGTTCCCCTCTGCTGTTCGTCGGCAGCTCTTACAGGCATCGACCGCCTTCTACTCTCTCTCGATTGATATGTCGCAGGCACTAGGAAAAAGGAAAGAAATGGAAACAAGTTTGTAGCTGATGAACAGTTCAGATCTGCAAAATTAGGGAGAGAGATATATAAAGAGAGAAAGCAAAATCAAATGCAAATGGAAATTGGGAACTGTAAATTAGTCGTGACTTACAGATAGGAAAAAGAAGGAGAAATTTGTTTCCCAAACTACCCTTGAGTATATTAAATGAAGGGTCAATCATCATCTTTAATTTATAATAAAATGTTTAAATCTTATCCATTGATTTAGTTAATCAAATGGCTCATAGAGGTTCTTTAGGTTCTATGGTTAAGGAGGGGTTCTATGTTGATGCTATATATATATATATATATATATATATATATATATATATATATATATATATATATATATATATATATATATATATATATATATAAGAGTAGGATCAACTAAGAGGGAAATGTGGTAAGAGGGGTAAGAGGGAAGGAGGAGCTGACATGTGACATCTTTAGGATAAGGTATTATAGGTATTTAATATTAAATATTTATTAATTATAATTATATTTTCTTAATAAAAAGACAGCCCTCATCTCATCTGAATATCATATACAAGCCTTCCCCTTAACTAACCCTAATTTTGCCACCCTGCTCCACGAAATCGTTGTTGCACTCCACACAAAAGCACCGCTCAACGGTTTCCGAGACAGGTATCGCCGCCGGACACCTCTACATATCGTGAATTGCAGGCTAAGTTCGCCGCCATCCTTGTCGCCCGGTTCCATCGAAGTGGATTTTAAGGTCGTCGCCGCCATCTTTGTCACCAATCAACGTCGCCGCCGCCGATCCTCTGCCGCGACGTCATCATCTGTGCAGCCCTAAACCACGCTCAACCACCGCCCCTGTACTGCGACCGCCACCAACCCTCTCTCGGTCGAAGGTTTTCTGTATCAGGTTTTTTATTTTGCTTTTAGAAACCTCGATTTTACTTTATCAAGGAAGAGTTAGGATTTTCACAAGAGTTAGGGTTTTTAATCTCGAATTTCATCTGTTTCTCTTTGGGTTGTAAATTATAGTGTTTGAATGGTAGTTTCATCATTTTTTTATCGATTTGTTTATTATAATTTGTGTTATGTAGTTTCATCAATTTTTGATGAATGCTAGATGTGTAAAGCGTATTGTTTCATCAATGTATGAACGTATTGTTTCTTTATCATAGAAACTAGTTTCATCAATGACCAGCGCCCCCTCATCCAACGGCTGTGAATTCCTCTTACCCATCTTACCAATTTTCCCTCTTACTATATCTTATTCCATATATATATATATATATATATATATATATATATATATATATATATATATATATATATATATATATATGGGACGGTTCAAATGAGAACTGTTTTCCGTACGAGAACCAATTTTAGCCGTTGATTAAATAAAGTGAAACTCATGGATGTGGAGCGTGGGGATCAAGTGTGGCGGGGTGCATGTGATGAATTCATGGGTGGGCAATGACATTAAAGGAGGGGGAATTGGACGGTTTAGATTGGTTCTCGCGATTCTCGTACGAAAAAGAGTTCTCGTTTGAACTTTTGTCTATATATATATATATATATATATATATTATCTTATAAAGTATTTAACTTTCTTTCTCTTAAATTTTTTAAGACTACTTAATATTAAGTAGTACACATTTTTATGCCAATAATACAAACCCTTAAAGAAATAGCTCAATCAATTATCTTCTTAATTATCTCAACTAATTATAGTAATTATTTTTAACAACTCATAAAACATGATACCAACAATTTAAATTAATCTAATTTTGGTTAAATCACTTACATAAACAAAATTTTCAAAGCTAGATTATTTTTTTGTCTATTTAGTTAACAATTACATATTTTTTTCTTAGTTTTTGTTTTTCAAAAAGTTATTCTAAAACTCAATAAAAGAGTTATGGAAAAAAGAGAAACCATATTTCATGAGTACCATATCTTTACATTTTTTAAATCGGACATGTTATTATATACAAACTATGCACCTCGCTGCATTACGCAAACACAATGTTTTGTGTGTGTGTATATATATTATAAGAGTGAGAAGTTCAAATGAGAACCTTAAATTAAATGAGAATACCCCTTCTTCAATGTCATTGCCCACACATAAATTTATCACATGCACCCATGTAAGGAGGGATAGAGTGTGGCAGAGTGCATGTAAGGAATTCATTGGTGTACAATGACATTGAAGGAGGAAAAATTGGACGGCTCAAAATGGTTATCGCGGTTTTCGCACTAAGAATTGTTCTCAAACGAACTTTATATATATATATATATATATATATATATATATATATATATATATATATATATATATATATATATATAATAGAAAACTTTAGTTCATACAGGTACTTTGTGTCATAACATTGTCCTTACCTTTTCTGCATTTATGGATTATATAATTTGTTGTGGTACGAATAACTAAAAGGACATTTTTCTAGTAATAAAAACCTAATGTAAGACTTTGAAATAAATGAAGTAATTGTTTGACCGAATGTAACCCTTAGACTACATTTTTGTTTAAAATAAAATTGAAAAACCAAAATTTGCATACATTTCTTAAGATTATATCATTAGTTTCTCTATTAAATTAATTTAAATAGGGGCTCTATTTTCGTTTTCTTTTTCTTTTAATATAGAATAAACTCATTATCTAGGGTGTCTCGTTGATTTTGCAACCCCTTCGCGAAGGAAAATAATCGGTCTCTTTTACAACATATATAAGTAAAACTGACTGATATTACGATATTATTATATCAATAACTTAAACAAAATAATGGTAGCAAAATAGTGATTTTACATAGTTTTAGAATCATAAAATTCTTCTAGCGTTATTGGTAGCTAAGTTATTAATCAACTTTTCGCAAGCAAATATTTTCTAAAATATCGTTCCCAATAGCTATCATTCACGCAACTTCAATTTCATATAAAATTCATTTGCATCAAGCTCTGATATTATACTTAAGTGTGACTTTAACATAACTACACACATAACATGGCATTTGTCATCAAATTCAAATCTCTGATATGTATTTTTTGGGCTTATAAAATAATTATTGAAAATATGGGATTTCTAGTATTTTTATTTTTTTTAAACAGCTAAACACACCCACCTAAATATACACCATATGTTCATACCAGGACTTGAACCCACAACCTCAAGGAACCTTCTCCAAACTTCAATACCGCTAGGCCAAGACCATTTGATATTTCTATAATAAGTAGAATTTAAAAAATTATAACATTATATATATATATATATATAGGGGAAGGTTCATTCGAGAACCGTTGTTAGTGCGAGAACCGCGAGAACCAATCTTAGCCGTTCCTAGGATATGAGAAGTTTCATGGATGGAGAACGTGGAGGGATAGAGTGTGGCAGGGTGCATGTGAGAAATTCATGGGTGGGCAATGACATTAAAGGAGGGGGAATTGGACGGCTTAGATTGGTTCTCGCGGTTCTCGCGCTAACAACGGTTCTCGCATGAACTTTTCTCTCTCTCTCTCTATATATATATATATATATATAATGTGTATATAAAATTATATATGAACCCCTCTAAAATATGAATTTTGTATTTTCGTACTTCCTTCACTTTCTTAAAAACACCCGGCGGTCACTATTAGTAAAAAATGATAGGTATGTTAATGGTCACTGGATAATTATTGACAATGAAAACTAAAAATGATGATTCAAAACATACATAATATGTCTTAAGATACAAGTTAAAATGATTAATTACCAAACTAGTTAAATAATATATATTTTACTAACAGATGCTTATGTTTGCTACAAAAGGTTCCATCCACGATATTATCATTCTGCTTTAATTAAAAATATCAACTTTGTTAAAATAAAAGAAAATGAAAAATCATTTATAAGCAATAAAATATTCAAATTATCGACATATTGTAATGATGTTACAACGTAAAAATGGTTTTCTAAAGTAAAGTTAACAAAAATAAAAAACAAAAATGTGTGAATTTTAGTTACCATCGGCATAGGCCTTAGTTTCTTTAGAATAAATTAAAAATCCAGTTACATTGTTTCTGTTGAATAATGAATAATGAAAATCTCGTAAGTATATTGTAATACATAAAAGACTATTTATAGAAGGTACAAAGGAAATCCTAATATGAAACACTACTGGGCAAAGCCCAACTATGCTAAAACTCTAATTACATTACTTATCTAATACTTATCCGTAGTGAGAGCGGTAGGAGATCGGACGCTCACACTGGAGCAAAGAATACAATAAAAGAAATAAAGAAGATTAAATACATAAGATATTTAGAAAAAAAGCGGCAAGAGAAGGCACCGCGGCGGCAGGAGGCGCGGCTGCGAGAGGAGGCGCGGCTGCGGCAAGAGGCGCAGCGACAAGAGGGGGAGCGGTGGTTGCGGCAGGAGGCGCGGTGGCGGCATGAGGAAGTGCGGCGGCGGCGGCAAGAAGTGCGGCGACGATAGGAGCTACGACTGCAACGGACAGAGCTACAACTATGGCGGCGGCAAGGGAGCAGGTGCGGCGGCAACAAGAGGCGTGGCGACGACAAGAGGAATGAAGAATTTATTTACGATGCATCCTCGGGGAAAGACGAGAGGGTAAAGAAAAGAAAGAAAGTCGTCACACAAGGGGGCGACGGGAGAAGGGCGGCAACGGAGAGGCAACAAAAGGGAGAGGAGGGGATATAGCCAGAACCGTAAAGCTCTGATACCATGTTGAATAATGAAGACCTCGTAGGTATATTGTAATACATAGAAGACTATTTATAGAGTACAAGGTACTAAGGAAACCATACTATGAAACTCTACTGGGCCAAGCCCAACTATGTTAAAATTTTAATTACATTACTTCTTTAATAGTTTGTTGCTTTTTATGAATTATAAATTGGATACTGGATTTTCAAATTTACTAGTTCGGTCTTTTTCTAACTCGATTTTTTTACTGTTAGTCTCTCTTTAACTTAAATCGACCAAATTATATTTTTTTTTTGTTTATAAATCTTCTTTTTGTTTCTAACTAATTTCATATTATTAAATAATATTTTCTTCTTTCAAAAATTATTAAAAACGCTCTTCGATCTCGTGAAAACCAAACAAATATCTATCTCTTCACATTCATTGCCACTTTATAACACTCTACTTCAAGTTACTCTCCACTTCAAATTCTTGCACTATAGCAAATTCAACAAGTCATATCCCATTCAATGACAACACTCCTCAGTTGCACCTTCGACACCTCTTAGCTACACCTTCAACGCAAAGAACACTTGAAGCACATTTGTGTTAACGGGTGCACTTAAACAGACACGATGCCAACGTAGAGGCACACACTTAAGCACAACTTCAACAAACAAGCACCTCCATTAGTCGCCACTTTTCTCATTTGATAGCATCCTTACCTCCTCATCTCCTTCTAATTTCTTTCAGTTTTTTGGATATAGTGTTCTTAGACATAAGATTTAGTGCATGTGTGCTCATTTTTCTTTTCAAATGGGTCGAAATTAGAGTAATTTAGATATGGGGTTAATTGGGTTTTAAATTTTCAGTTTTTGTTCTTTGGCGAGTTTTTGTTAAATGTCCTTTTTGATTTCCAAAATTGATGAGTTGATTTTGTTCATCGACTCCCTTATGTCCTTATGTGTGTGGTAGTTATAGTGTTTGAATGTAGCCGATCTATTTTTGCTGGTGATTAGAGATGGTAGCGGAGAAGGTGATCAGAGATTGTGGAGGAGATGATAGCTGAAATGGTGGTAATGTGAAGCCCTAAACATATAAGTCCATTAACACGAAGGATTGTTAATGTACTTCTTAAACATTTATGGTGTGAAACCCTAAATATATAAATTCATATATCAATAACAAATCAAGAAACATCCATGAAAATCTAAAGATGAAGAAATAAAATTGATATACTCACATATTTGCGTCAATAGTTGTTAGTGGAATTATGATTTATGGATTGACATCAAGTCCAATAGTTGTAGGTGAAATTGCCTAACAAATTTGCAATATTAGTTGAATTAGGAATTAGAGTTTTGTTGAAAAATATTTTTTAATGACATGAGATCTGATTATAAAAACGGTTAATCCATTTCTACTTAAGATCCATACGCAACTCAAAATTCACGACTCAAGGCTTTGTTGTAAGAAATCTTAATTCATTAGCTATTTTATGAAATAAAAGGAAATGATCAGTTTAGTTTACACTTTTTTTAAAATAAAATTATGACATCATAATCCTTTTTTATTAAAAAGTAAGATTAAAGATGAATAAATAAAAAAAGGTACTTGGTTCGTTTTAAATTGAAGAATGACCAAATAAAAATAAGTTGGTTTGGGATAAAACCTTTTTGCATTCACAAACAAAAAAGAAAACAAGAGAGAAAAGCTTGAAGGACTTTGCAACATGTACAAAATTCGAGTTCGATGGAATTTATGAGGTCCAGAAAATGTTCGAAAGAAGGAAATTTTTGTGGTTTTTGAAATTATCATTTTTTTAAGACTTTGATGATTAAGAAAAAGTTGAATAAAGAAAAGCACATAGAATGTTAAGTCAATAATGATGTTGTTGAAATGTTGGGAAGAGGCGTCGGACCTGAGAGTGAATTGGAAAAAGAGCTCAATATTAGGAATAGGAGTGGATCCACTATCACAGGAAAACATAGCGAGGAAGTTGGGTTGTAAGGTAGGGGATTCAGTATTCAACTATTTGGGTGTGCCGGTCAACGCTAACACGAAAAAGAGGAAGAGCTGGGATAAAGTGGTTCGGAAATTTGAGGGGGTCCTACAGGGTTGGAAGCAAAACTCTATCATTCGGGGGGAGATGGATCCTTGTTAAACCAGTCCTTTAAAGCTTGCTTGTATATTTCCTATCGTTGTTTCGCGCTCCGACCTGTATCCTTTCTTTACTTGATAAAATTAGAAAAAGATTCTTTTGGGGTTGGGGTAGAGATTTAGCGGAGAGGAAAATACACTGGGTTAATTGGGATTTGGTTACAAAAGATAGGAATCGGGGGGGATTGGAATTGGGGAATCTTAATACTTTCAACATTAGTTTACTTTTAAAATGGTGGTGGAGATTTAGAAACGAACCGTATGCGTTTTGGGTTAAAATTGTCAAAAGTATTTATGGTAGGGAGGGTGGGTTGGGGAATCATATCAGGTCTAACAACAAAGGGGTATGGGGTTCAATAATCAATCTAGGGGGAGCTTCACAAAATGGGTATTCAACATGACTCTTTGTTTAAAATAGTAATAGGGGATGGCAAAACAATTAGTTTTTGGAAAGATCCGTGGTTTTGTGATTCCTGTCTGGCAGATTTATTTCCTAGAGTATACAAAAAAGTTGGTTGTGATGAGGACATGATCAGCGATTTAGGCGAATGGATGGACAACAGGTGGCGGTGGAAAATTGGTGATCAAAGGCAAATGATCGGGCGGGTGGCGGAGGAATTCAACTCAATGTTACGTTCTCTAAGCTCCATTACTCCCAAGAAGGATGTATGCGACAAGTGGGTTTCGGTGGCGGATCAAGACGGTGGGTTCTCAGTTAGCATCATGCGGAAGTAAGTGGAATCAAAGGCTCTCTCTCAATATCCAAATCAACGGAGGACGTTTTGGTCGAAGTACGTACCTAAGAAGGTATGTATTTTCGTCTGGAGACTCAACTTGGGAAGATTGCCGGTTCTCTCAAAACTAGTAGATAAAGGGCTGGATGTCCCTTCGATCTTGTGCCCTTGTTGTTTAGCCGAAGTGGAAAATACTACGCATGCTATTTTCCAGTGTCAAAGATCAGCTCGAGTATGTGAGAAGATTTACACTTTGTGGGAATTAAGATGGGTACCACCCATCTCACTGTTGGACTGTTTCGAAGCAGGAAATACGATCAGAGCTCAGCGTTGCAGACAACTCTGGGAGGCAGTTGCGTCGATAACGTCTTACTGTATTTGGTTAGACAGAAACGACAGGATCTTCAAAAATAAAATCAATGGGGAAGACATCATATTCAAGATTCAATTGTTGGGGTTCCATTGGATAAAAGCCAAGCTCAAGAATTCAAGGGATCTCAAGTGGGATACATGGTTATGTTTCCCATCACTGTTATGTAACTGAGAGGATGGTTTTAGTCTTCATATTGTTGTTTCATTGTGCTGTTAGAAGGTTAAATGTCATATAATTGTTATTTAGGCTACTAACAGCGGGCCATCCACATTCACGATCGTGAATGTAGATGGTTAGTTCATCTATGTAACTGATTCGAGATATATAGTGATATATAATACTATTGCTTTTTTTTAATATAATACTATTGCTTTTAAAAAAAAAACACCATAGAATTGCCATCAATGGTGGAGCCAATGAAGGTGACTCCTAAAGAATCTTTCCACCTATGTGATGCTAACATCTAACAACCAATTTAATCTCTTTGTATTCTATGCAAATATTCTACACAAACAAGAACCCTTTTTTCTTTATTTATTTAAAGCCATTTATTCTTGGATTTACATTTAGATTCTCAATTGTTTGAATTAATTGTGTATTCTTGATATTAACTATTAAGGATTCCCATTGTTCTATTGCTTTTGAGGTTGTTACCATCTATTGCAAGAACAAAAGTAAGATGCCCACTTTCTTTAAGACATCAATATCTTGCATCATATGTCACAGTTTGGCAATTATTATTAATTTATTCTATTCTTTCCCCTCTTATTGTGACACTATGATTTACCTCTAGATACACATAAGTATCCAACAACATATTTTTAAATATTTCTAAACCAAGAGCCATTTTATAAGCTTTAATAAGCATTAAAAAAATCGAGATTGTTACAAGTTGTAGATACCCTTTTGTGTACCAATATAATGAAAATGCAACATTTAGTTTTGTTGTCTTCATGACTCCCAACCAACCCAACTAACTCCTAAGCCTAGTTTATTGGCTTGGTCCTTACTCCTTACCACTTAAACCGCACACGTATAAAATTACGTCTATTGAGTTCACGAGTGTTGGTATATTTAAAAAACAAAAAACCACATACACAAAAGAGCATCCTGATTTTAATATATATAGAAATTAGTTGGAGTAAATAAAATGTTTTATATATAAATAAGCAAATATGGTATTTTTCAACTAGGTCATATTTGGTTTTTTTAAAAAGTATTTTTTTTTTCTAAAAAATTTTGTGGATAAGTAAACGATTTTAAGTAAGACTATTTATTTAGATGAGTTGTGTTCAATATAGTCCATATAAAAAACATAGTCCAAAATTTTAATATTTAATCACATGTGATTCAATATAAAATCACATGTGATTCAGTATACAATCACATGTGATGGTAAAATTATTACATGTTAATTACAAAAATGTCACTCCACCCAAATTTTTAAAATTCAATCTGGACCATTGATGGGGCTGATCCAAGGACTAAGATTAGCCCATTGGGACTATGCAATAAGTATGGATTATATTGAACATTTCTCTTATTTAGATTAAGTGATAAATACTTTAAAATCTTATTTCATATGGAAGTGATAATATATTATTACTTATCATTTTTAGATCTTTTAACATTACATGTTAATTACGAAAATGTCACAATACTCAAAATTTTAAAATTCAATCTGGACATTTATCCCTAAACTATATTTTGACATAAACATTAAAATAAGATATAAGATATTTTAATTTTCAAAAAAACAAACCCTTTATCCGAGCTCAAATTAAATTTAACTCTAAGTAATTATGTAATTTAAAAATGAAAGAATAGCCAGCGTAAGCTATATATAAATTGTTAACGTGGAGCTAAGAAAATAAAAAGTATAATGTTAATTAGTAATATTATATAGCAAAAATTGGATATAATTTTTTTTAAATATATTAAAGTGGATCTTAGTTTTTAGTTTGATTAAATGTCCGGTTTTGTAAATTAAGAATAATGTAAAAACTAATATGTCATTTACAAAACTGGACATTTAATCGGTATACTATGTTGTTTAAATGTTTAGCAAACATATTTTGTTAGACCGGATAAACTATTATAGTCTAAGGTTTAATTCTCGAAAATGTATTAAAGTTGTATGCTTTTATTATTATATATATACCAAACACTTAAAGTTGTCATTTAATGTAACAGACTTTTCAAAGTTACCACATGATGTATCATGTTACCTATTCATTAGGTAACTAGTATTGTTTTTTTTGTTTTTTATAATTTTACTTCAACAATTACATTAGTATTTTATTTGAAAAACTCATAATAAAAGATAAACTAGAAGAACATCGTTCCATCTTTATCATAAATAATCAAACTTTAATAAACAAATCTAAACATGAATCTAGCATAAAAAATTGGACCAAAATCACACCAAAACCCAAATCAAGAACAAGAATCATAAGAACAAGATTTGAAACAAAAATGGAAGTTATAAACCAAACCATTGAGCAAGAGATCTTAAGCAAGGTCGAAACCCAAAATCATGGACTTAGCCTTGAACAATTGTATAAACGGAAACTCAAATAATATAGTAATAGTGAACTCCAATAAACAGACCTGAAACAAAAATGGAACCATAAATCAAAACCCACAATCATTGATGATGAACAATTGACATCCCATATGGTGAAGAACCTTATACAAGATAAAGGTAATGGAATCCCTTGGTCTCTAGATTGTTTTGAAACAGGGTGAACTCTGAAATCCCTAAACCGAAATCAAGAACCCAAATCGAAGAAGGTGAGGATGGAGATGATTTGATTAGTTGATCTAATTGATTCCTGGAATCTCGTTCAACCCTTGAAGAACCCTAATCGGAGAGCATATATGGAGATGCGATGTTGATGAACCCTAATCGAAGAACCCGTTCTATTAGATGAATCAATGATGAACAAATGGACAATGGTTGTATGGATCAACTATGGATAAATGAACATATGGATCACCTTTCGGGAAAAAATGGATTGGTGATGTATGAAGGAAAGGTAGGCTTTCTACAATTTATGACTATATAAATAATAATAATAGTAATAGTAGTAGTAGTTGTTATAGTAGTAGTAAATTGTTCCTAATTGTTAATTATTGTAAACAAAGAAAAGAAAAAGCATGTCACCAGCCATGTCCGCCCACATCATCTCCTGTTAGTTAAATCTACGCCTATGTCAGCATTTTATCTACTATAATAGGGTTAATATATTGAATGACAAGTTTGGTAAGTGTTGTATATTAAATAGTAATTTTTAAGGTTCAATATACATAATAGTAAAACGTGATAACTTAAAAATATTTTGGTAAATAAAATGTTATATTTTATATCTAAAATCAATATACTAAGTCGTTAGTATACATCATTGATGAAAATAGTCTTTTGCTTTCATCGTTTTCGTTTTTCGTTTCCTTGGTCGCTATTCCTTCCCTTGTTCGAATTCCTTTCCTGGTTCACAAGTTCGGTTGGTCGAGATTTCAGATCAGATTCAGATCGAGTTTGCAGATCGGTACTTTGGTCGAGTTTTCCGTTACGAGTTCTCAGATCGGATGGTTCATAAGTTCAGTTCATAAGTTCGTTTCCGTTCCAGTTCAAGATCGAGTTCCAGTTACGAGGCACAAGTTTGGGTCTTGGGTTCACAAGTTCAGATGGTTCACAAGTACAGTTCGGGTCTTTGAGTTTCAGTTACGAGTTCTCAGATCGAGTTTTCAGATCGGATGGTTCACATGCTCGGGTCGTTGGATGTCTTTGACATTCCAGTTCAAGATCTTTCAGTTCACAAGTTGTGTTTCCAGATCGGGTTCCAGTTCGAGATTTTTGGTAGTGTTGTTAGTTCACAAGTTCACAAGTTCGAGTTTACAGGTCGAGTTTCCAGATCGAGTTTTCGGTTCACAGATTGAGTTTACAGGTCGAGATTTTTGGTCTTTGGTAGTGTTGTTAGTTCACAAGTTCGAGTTTGCAGATCAATTCACAATTTCGAGTTTCCAGTTCGAGAAGTCCAGCTCACAGTTTCGAGTTTTCAGTTCACAAGTTCGTGTTGCAGATTTGGGTTCAAGTTTCAGATCTGGGTTCGAGTTGCACATGTTGTTGGTTGACGTGGGTTCGAGTTGTTTGTTTGTCATCTGAGTTCGATGTTTGTTTTGGTTTTGTGGTGAAGTGTTCAAGTGTCAAGTTCAAAAGTGTTTGTGGGTTGGTTCGTGTTGGTAGACTTCAGTTTCAAAAGGCCGTACAAAAGGTTCGAGTTTTCAAGGTCGTTTATGTTCAAAAGGTTCCCGTTTGAGGCTTCTCTCGAAAGATTCGTTGTTCGAGAGATTATGGTTCGGATAGTTGTTCTTTGAGGTCGGTTCGTGGTGTCCAAATGTTTCGGGCAGTCCACTAAATCTGCTCTAAAATATCGCATTTCCACCACCTGGTTGGACGGTGTTGCCTTTGTTAGTTTGTTAGGTCGGGGAGTTCGTTTTCGGTGTCAAGATCGAGGTTGGATAGGTTCAATTCCACTAGGTGATTGCCCTTTGTGGTTTGCGATTTTTAGTTAGAATAACTGGACTTGTCTGATTGTGTTTGGATATTTTTAGGTTTAACGTTGTAGGTGTTCGTGTTTAAATTTCTTTGTTTGATCGTTGTATCGTTGTACTTACTAGCATCTTGCTAGTTTTTAGTTATATAATATACTGCTTTTAAAAAAAAGTCTTTTGCTATATAAAACTAACACGCCATTTATTTAAAATAATAATTTTCTACTTAAGTAAATTTAAAAAAGCCACTAATAAGTTTTCTAGAAAATAGTAACATTCCTATTCCTAATTTCCTATGTTAATATACAATTTAATAAATAAACATTACAGACAAAAGGATCCTCCAAAGTCATTGGAGAATATAAACACTTTAGAATACAGTAGGCTTTTTCTCCATCAAGAACCAGGGTCTTAGAGAGAGGGAAGAAAAAAAAGACCACTGTGTGTTTTTGTGTGAGAAATAAAGAGGACAAAAAGGGCCTTCTATCAATCATATCAAAGCTGCTAAAATCATGTTATCTGTTCTCCCAGTTTGTGATTAATTATAAATTGGTATCTGTCAAATTCCCTTTTCAAAAAAGAAAAACAAAGACATGGGTATGTATAAAAACCCTTAATCCCCACTTTCTGACTTGGGTTTTTCCGTTCTTTTGTTCTTCGTTGCTTTTAATGATTTCTTGAGTGTTAAAGTTGCGTTCTTGATTGGACCAAGATTAGGGTTTTAGAGTGGGTGATAATTTGTAACAAATATTACTGTAATGGGTAATGTTAGTGGCAGAGAAGAAGAAAAGAGTAAAAAGTTTGATCAAGAGGATCACTACATGGAATGTGGCCATGGCCAAGCGCAAGTTAACAGTAGCAGCAGCTATCCTGCGCATATGCTTCACTCCAATATGGCTTCTCAGTCCCCTATGATTATCACTCCACAGGTAACTCAAGCTTGTGTACTTATGTACTTATGTGTGGGTATTTTTCTTTTTCCTTTTTCCTTTTTTTGGGTGTGTGTGTGTGTGTGTTGGGTGGGGGGGGGGGGGGGGGGGGGGGGCGCTTACATTAACATTCTCAAGACTCAGCGTCTATGCTGGTTCATGGGTTGTATTGCAGGTTGCAAAATTGGCTCTTTAATGGTGTAAAACTTTATTAGAAAGGGAGTAAATATCTGTATAGAATAAAACATGTTCATATCATAATTGTTGGATTTCTATGCTCTGTTAAGAAGGTGAGCATTAATAGTACTTTTATGTCAAAATGGAAATGCAAATTTGCCATGGAGCTTAGCAAAAAAAATTATCTAATTGTTAACAGACACTGTTCTTTTACTATTTTCTCAAGAATGATTCTTTATTGTTATATAAATAAACTCTTATTATGACAATCTTGAAAAGCTTGTAGAATTCTAGAATCTGGGAGTAGAAATGCATTGATCAGTTGGATTCATGGTCAATCTTTTCAGGCCCCTGTTCATCCTTCTCAGTATCCAAATCAGATTATGCAATTTCAAAGAGACGATGTAAGTCAAGCGAAGAGCATACCTGCAGTGATTAGTTGGATTCATGGTGGCACACATGTCGCCATTGAGGGATCATGGGATAACTGGAGGACAAGGTTCACATAGAATTTCTCCTTTTGTGTTAAAGTTCCCTTGTGTTTTCTTGATCCAAAAACTGACTTTTGTGCTTGATCAGGGAGTTATTACATGGTTCAGGCAGTGAGTTCTCTACTGTGAAGGTGCTAAATCCTGGTGTTTATCATTATCGTTTCATTGTTGATGGGCGTTGGACTTATGCTTCTGATTTGCCACACGAGCATGACCATTTAGGGAATGTTTTCAACATTTTGGACTTGAAGGTATGCTGCATTTGTTACACTATGTAATGCATCTTTGTGGATCAATTGCTTCAGCCTTCATGATTAATAGGATTTGCATCTTACAATTTCACATTTCTTATTCGCATAGTTTCTTAATTAAAGCTAGGATAAAAATGTCCTCTTGAAAAGGAGTTTGGAGTAGGGGCGGCAACTCATGACACAACACAAAAACATATAACTAAAGCCCGACAAGAATCAGAAGGGTTTTGGGTTTGGGTTGAGGCTAAACTGGTTTGGAACATAGATGGGTCGACATAGTTAACCCATGTAATAAACGGGTTGGTTTAGATGTAAAAGAAATATATAAACTATATTTTAACTTTCAAAAAATCCAAAACTATTTTAAGGTTGTGTACTTTCAAATATTCGGGTACTCACCTTCTTATTGTTACTCGTTTACCTTTTGATACTAGTTTAGGTCATAACATGTCCAATCTAACTTTTTGAAAGTACTAATTAAACATATTGGGTTAGGGTTAAAGTATACATATCTTATAATTTACCAACCTGAATCCACCAACACGAAAAGCCCACTAATGATCACTCTTAGTTTAAAGATTAAAGTGTTTCTAGTTAAAAAGCATCTTTAATCATTTGACCTTTGGCTACTCTTGTAACACATTTATATTTTTCTGGCCAATTAATTCAATTATGTGATTGTTGGTCACTTTTCATAACATAGTCTTGAAATATATGAAATGTTACAAGGTTTGAAAGGACATGTTTGAAAATTTACACGAAAAGAAAAATCCAAACACATCTCTAATGAAAAATTATTTCAACTTTTTTGTATTTTAGGAAAATTACCCCGAAAATGGTGGCAGAGATCAAGAACCCGAGTGTCCTTCTTCCCCGATATCAAGCTACAACAATGCAGTCTTCACAGTTCAAGATTTTAGTGAGAAATTGCCTGAATTGCCCCTGTTGTTACAACAAATGCCTCTAAATCAACCATCTTCTTCCAAGAATTCCCAAAGTGCCCATCAGAAGCCTTTATCAGCAAATTTGAACCACCTGTATGTTAAGAGAGACAGTAACAATCAACCAGTTGTTGCTCTAAGTTCATCTCAGCGATTTCGCACCAAATTTGTTACAACGGTGCTTTACAAGCCATTCAAGAAAGTAAGAAAGTAATCATTCTTCTTCTTCTTGTTTTATTTTGCTCTTCAGATGACACATATCATTTTGGAGCCAATGGAGATAGTAGTTTAGGAAAAAGATAAAATCTTGTTTTTATAAAGATTATTATGTGATTTAAATTCGTTCTGCAATTGGAACGTTCTTGGCTTCTCCCTCGTCTCATCCTGAAACATATCGAAAACTAATGTGTTGTAACATAATGAACAAAGGATCAAGTTACCAAAGCTAGGGGAGATGGGGTGGGCAAAACCGATCAACATCAACCAAACAAAATAACTTGAACCGTGCATATACGGTTTTGGTTGCTTTTAAACCATTTTGGTTTGGTTTATAATCAAACTCCAAACTGGTTTCTTTCTTTACTTTCAAACTTGAAACAAGTTGTTTTAGGATTTCTCTTTAACTTTAAATTTTGCTCTTTTCGACTGTTTATTATCTTGTCTGTGATGACTTTTCTGTTTCATGTTGTTACTGATCTTCGGCATCCGGTGTGGTTATGTTTGGCATGTAAGATAAGACTTTTGTCATTTTTGGGTTCTGCAGACCTTTAAGCATAAAGCAGTGTTTCTTAACCTCTTTTTTGGGGGCATGAGAAGGAAATTTATCATCATTTTTTTCGGTTTTTTTTAGTATTTTCTTGATTTCTTTAAGGTTTTGTTTTGGTATATTGAAATCATTCTTACAATCATATCTTTACCTTGCTTTGCCGGCGTATTTTTCGGGTAACCCATCATACGGGTATCTTACATAGCGGTGTTACCGTTAATATGAACGATAAATAACGTAAATCATGAATAAGGGACATGGAACGAGGATTGATCTATGACTTTATACATGTATGTCTCTAACCGCTAAACCATGATCTTGTAATTCCTTGGATTCTTTGAATTTCCTATAACAATTACCAAATGATTAGATAGTCTTTATATTTTTAAAATCAATATTATTATTATTGTTGGTGTGTTACATAATTAGACCGTTATTTTTGTTATGTTCTGTACATAAATTCACAAGATGGATGTTTCTATTATGCTTGTATTTATTACATGTTATTTTGTTCAGCACCAATGAATTTGTTATGATAATTAATAGTGCAAATTGTAGAAAAAGATAGTACAAATTAATATTATATTGGGAAAATGTTGTAATAGTGTAACCTATTTTAATATATAATTTTTCAATTTATGCAACATTTTTAACTTATTCTAAACAAATCATTAGACTATGTGTTTTGTTTCAGTTAATGCAACGCAACCGGTTGATGACCTATTGAACAAGTAAAAATTTCAAGTGAACTTCTCAATATGTGTTACATTTATTTCAACTTTTTTTTTTTAATTTGTGTAACAATTTTTTTTTTTTTTTTTGCAAAAAAACTTTTGCAATTTGTATAACATTTGATTTTTTTTGTTAGTAAACCTTTACGATTTCTGCCTTTGATATATTTACGTTGATTTCGTTTACTTGATTTTCGATTCCTTTTTATATCTAATTTACGATTTAGACATCGGGTCCTTAATTACGATTCGTTCAACTTTGCAGGTTTTTCGATTTAGGCCTGCACACAATTTACGATTCTGTTTTTCTACTGGGGAGTCTCACTAAGAGAGTCAACCCTCCTACGATATACGATTCATCAAATCTATAAAGATTTACAATTTAGATTAAGTCCAAGGTTTTCGATTGTAAGAACAATTACGATTCCTCACTTCAGTTGATTCCATCCAATCTCTCATACATTCAAACATTAACCAGGTCATTTAATTTCTTTTGCATTAGCTCTTAAACATCACAAGTATGTAGGACATACTCGTGCTTTCATGAAGGTCCAGTGATTCAAAACTGTATTAATATTCTCGGTTTAATAATATAGATGGTTCACAATCAGATTTATAATCTCATTCAAATCTCGATGAAATTATCCCATTCTTTTTGCACTTGTTCTTACACATCATAAGGATAAACCTTTGAGGATTAATTGTGTTTTAATCCAAGTTCAGTGTCTCAAGTCACGTAAATGACCTCGTCTCCAATAGTGTGTTTGAATATCCCATAACCGAATCAAATCTCATCCCTAAACTGAAAGAATTTGCATAATATTGATATCAACTTACTCGTGAGAACATGGAGAATCAAACCTGAATTAATTTCAATTGAAATCGATCGAATGGATGTCCGAATGCTCAAGTTCATCCTCAGTCTCCTTCTCGGTCGCACAACACACACAATGCACTTAAGCCTTCGAAACTGCTACAATATTAAATCCTGAGTTATTGTGCCCTAATTTGGGCTTATATACCTTCCCTTCTTTCTAAATTACTCATTCTAGTCCCTTAAGTTTAATAACAATACACAAGGTACTTGGTAAAATAAACATCCCATTTTATTATTAATTATTATATATTATATTATTACATGCTTTTACATTCACAAACCAGGTATTACAAATATTATAGTAATACTATCATTATTGTTAATATATAAAATAGGATTTTATATAAATTGAAAAACTTTTAAAAAGAATGTTACATAAACTAACCAGGTATTACAAATATTATAGTAATACTATCATTATTGTTAATATATAAAATAGGATTTTATATAAATTGAAAAACTTTTAAAAAGAATGTTACATAAACTGGAAAGTTTATATACAAATTGAAAAACTTTTAAAAAGAATGTTACATATACTGGAAAGTTTACTTATAAATTGAAAAATGTTACCAGTTAAACAAGTAACACGTCATTTGTTTTATTTATTAAAAAGAAAATGAATTGTCTATTCATCTTCCTCCCCCTTCCTTTCACTCCCTTTCTTTCGTAAAAAAGGGTTGTTGCATAAATTGGGAAAAGGTGCAAAAAATAGTTTTACTATTATGGTTTTTTCCATTTCAAAATTTGTCTATATTGGGAACATGTAATTTTTTTAGACTGTAATATAATAGATTAATAATTTCAGTTTATTATAACAAAAACTTGATACTGTTTTTAATAATAAATTAAAATTTACAATCCTGTTTATGTAATATTAGAATTTACAATCTTTTTAACATGTAAAATTAGAATTTACCATCTTGTTTGCTTATGGATTTTCTACTTAGTTTGGTTCGTTGCCAGTTCCTTAAAAATCCATATGAATTTTTGTTCCTAACTTTTGCTGTAATTTTGATTCATTGGAATGCCGAAAGAAATTTATTGAAAAGATTATTGTATACCTTTTTTTTACTAATATATGCGATGTTTTCTAGTTATGTCAATTTTGATCCTAATTAATGAAGGGTCTAAAAATCTAATGAACGTTGATAACCCTTTATATATGCTTACCATGGAAACCTCTTATCCACCTTTTAACAGCAATAATAATGATACCTTTAATCGGTTCTTAATTTGTAGAAGGGAGGTGATCTGTACACGATAAAAAGTGGTCATACACAACAATACTATGCATCATCAACTTGTAATATATACATTAATCGCTTGCACCTTGTTGTATATGACTAAAAACTATTGTGTATGAATCCTCTCTCTAATGATGATTACGTCCATTTGTTGTTCTTCTTCAAGGTGGTGTTCTTTCACAAGTGAACATAATTTTTATTGTTTATGGTTCAAATGAGATTATTGTTGCTCATAAAAACCTTCTACTATAGCAATGAAATTCTTTTACTCCAATTGTATTTTCTTTTTATTATAAATAAATCAACAAAGCATGTCGCTCTTTGATATTTGTTGTTCACAAGTAAACATAGTTTGTTGTTATTTGATGTCTTGAAAAATCCACCCATTTGTGAATAACGTTCGACTAAGATGGTGATGTTTAAGAAACTATCCCTTGTTGCAATCAGTATTTTTGGTTTTGTTTGCTTGGAGATTATGTTTTTTGTTGGTTGTTTACAATTCAACATACATGTATAACCAATGAACATTTGTAGTTATCTCCATAATGTTTCCAAGTGAACATCCATGTTTCCTAAAGAATGTGTTTTTTAGTCGTATCATTGTTCGAATAATAAGATTTTTTTTCATAAATACCATGATTTTTTATAAAACTTTCAAAATTAAGTATCTTTTATACTTGTTTTCAAATCTATTGTATTCGGCCTTTCAAATCTCGGGTTCTAAGTGAGAAACCGGATTTTCAAAAGCCGGATATAGTCCTTTTCCTTGTACCACTATTCATATCAAATCAAATTTGTACTTTTTGTAAGCAACTTATATATGAAAATTTGGTTCTTTGTTTGTCTGCCTTTACGTGAAACAGCATGGAAAACATATACCATACTCCGAGAACCGTTAATGGTATATGAGTTGGTAATGGTTGCGTACTGTAATTTTTATTACTAACCCAGAGCCAGGTGTTGAAAACTCCTTCCATATGCATAACCTTGGAAGAAATCTTGAGATAGTTGTACGTTATTCTTGTAGTTTATTATTTCATGTTTTATTTTTTACTATAACATTTATTAACAAAAAAAATAGCATGTAAACTTTACTTAGGTGGATGGTATTAGTCTGAGAGAAATGATTATCGTAAGTTACGATTTTAACTTACGTAGGAGAGATTACATCAAGTTAATTAATTAATAAGTAAATATATATTTATTAGATAGTTAATTTAAGTTTACATTATTTATTAATTTTGGATAATGTTTATTTATTAGTAATTAAAGAAAATTGAAAAAGAATATATATATATATATATATATATATATATATATATATATATATATATATATATATATATATATATATATATATATATATATATATATATATATATATATATATATATATATATATACACTAGCATAATACTTGCGCAATGATACGATGACAAATAGTTTATACACGATAATATGTTATTTTATTGAATATAGGATATGATATTCCGCAAATACTTTCTAATACAACATTTTTCCTTATTTTAAGATTCTAATTTTTCAAAGTTAAATAATTATTAAATCTTTTATTAATAATTAATATTCATTATTTATTAAAACCAACTTATTTATAACACTTTTTTTAATCTACTGTTAATATAAAACTCGAATAAAGCCCCCTTCCCAACCAAAATAACCTACATTGTGTTAAATCCAACTTTATCTAAATCACTTATTAAAAATACGTGACACAATGTTTATAAATATAAAAACTATTACTTTATTTAATCTTATTGTTGTATGATTAAAAAAGCCACATGGCTCCTCGTATCCAAATAAAAGAGAACTAGGAGCCAATTCCCCTCACTTTTCGTTTTCTGCTGGAAACCGATCCACCGCACCACTTCTGCCTGCTCTACAACCACCATCAACATCTATCTAGTTCCTCTCTCTCTCTATCTCTCTCTCTCTCTTATCAGAATAGTATGTTTTTTTCTCAGTTGATTAATTCATGGAGGACTTACCAACACATCTTGCTCTTGATATTCTTTCGAGACTCCCGATCAAAACAGTCATCTATTGCAAGTGCGTATGCAAGAAGTTGCTGAATCTGGTTTCAGAGTCGGAATTTGTCAATCTTCACCTCTCAAGATCGCCCGCATGTCTCATGATTCTGAACTTCACTAGAGAAGAAATAAACAATGATGGGTTAGGCAAGTTAAAGTTGGGGGAGATCGAAGATGAAAGTGATCACCATCATTTACAACAAGACCCTGTCATGAGCCTTGATCTTAGTCTTTTGAAAGGTGTTAGAAAACATCTAGTGGGCTCCATCAACGGTCTGATCTGCTTGTGGGAATGTGATACTGGAAATGACAATACTTACATATGTAATCCAATCACCAGAGAATACATGATGCTCCTGAGGCATCGCTTCTTCGTAGATAGTTCGGATGATACTTTCATGGTTGTTTATGGTTTTGGAGTAGGTTCGCTAACTGGGGAATACAAAGTGATTCGTACTATTTTAATGCATCTACCCGAACATATCGAATCAAAAGCTGAAGTTTACACGCTTGGGACAGGCCAATGGAGAAGTCTTAGCCATGTGCCTTATTGGCTAGATGGATACGTGGGTCCATTTATGAATGGTCATATGTTAGGATCGAGACAACCAATACAAGCGTTAAAATAATGCGGAAAACAGAAAATAAACAAACACGAGATATAACGTGGTTCGGTCCAAACACGACCTACGTCCACGGGCAGGAACAAAGACTTCTTTATTATGACTCCAGAGATATTTCGATATATATATGACTTAACCCCTAGCCTTGGTATTTATAGGCAACCAAACTAGAATCCTAAACAAATTCAAATACATATCGATAACCAAGAAAATCATTCGGCCGTACGTACATATCTTAAATACAAGATAATCACAAAAACTTTCTGGCCGTACATGAAATTCAAAATATAAGATAATGCCAACATACACATTAATCCATATTTGAATTTCAAATTATACTCCATGATATGTAATCCAGTTGCTCCACGTGCACATAAACTTGAATTAATCTCAATCATGCAAATATACTTTCCATGAACATTTCGAAAGCCCATGCATAATTTAACCGTTTATCGTCGTGTACGCCGAGTACCATTCTAGTTTCAAATACCAAACCGCTAATCAAGTCACACCCAACACCATATTCATTGGATTGTTTGTGATCAAGATTCACCTGAAAAGCTTTGTGCATTTGATCTTGATAAGGAGGCGTTTCAGTTATTTCCTTCACCTCCTTTTGATGCAACAAAAGAGCGTACGACCAATCCACACAGTTTGGGAGTCCTAAATAGTTGCCTAAGTCAATGTGATAGTGGTAATACGAATGTTACAATTTGGATGATGAAGGAATACGTGATCAAGAAATCTTGGCATAATTAAATGGTTATGATAAGGCAGAGTATTCCCCTAAATCTTCTTAGGTTTGAAACCATATCAAGAACAAGATACCGGGAGTGTGATAATGGGTAACGATTTGGCATGTAAGGTGATTGGTATTGGCTCGATCATGATTAGTATGCATGATGGAATCGTAAGGACATTATTTAATGTTAGACATGATATGTACTGAAATATATATACATATTTGTTATACCAAATTTTATGCATTTTGGCACCATTACTAGTAGATTTACGCAATTTGATGTCTAATATGTTATAAATCTGTTTTGTAGGCTCGTGTCGATAGATCGATGAAAAATTAAGTATAAATGATGAAAATCCGTCAAAGTATCGAGCCTAGGGAGAAACAACAACCAACACACGATGCTCCATGGGTCATGTAGGCCTACACGGCCTGGAACACAGCTCGAGTACATCAAAGACCGCTTTCCCCGTGCACGTGGTACACATCTGAGGTCAATAAGGCTCGCTTTGACCTACACGGGCCATGCAATTCCCAATTCAACAATGTAAGACAGAATCTTAGCCACAGAATAGGCAGTTCGATGTTTCTTCATCTCTCTCGTTTCCAGGAGTTCTCAAGCTCCTCTTAAAATGATTGGAGGTTAATCCTTGATGCTTTAGGAGGTGATTCAAGCTTAGAAGGGTGTCTAACTTATGACCTATTAGTGAAATCTTTGTGCTTCTTAATAGTTAAAAAATTTGTAGCTTAAAGGTTTTAAAATGAATGAGTGACAAGAACTTGGTAATACCTCAAAAGTAAATATTTTAAAGTAAGTCAAAAGAGGTCAAGTTGACTTTTTAAGGTTTTTTAAAAAGGTAAACACACACGTAATAAACATACTTCTAAATTTACTTTATTGTTTATAACTACACTTGAATACAAATGTTATAAGAGATGGTATCACTCCATAACACCAGATACCGGTGGCTATAATCCCTGTAATAAGTTGACTATTAATTACTCTTATATCTATTTTTGGACCTGATATTTAAGTATTTAAGTGTTATAACTTATAACCTATAAACATTTAAATATATTTCATTTGGTTTATTAAACTATTCAACCTTTATAGGACTAGGGTTTTATGAAATTTTTATATTTACGTTGTAACAAACGAAATGTTGCTCAAAATCGATCAAGTCCCCAGTACAAAAGCTTAAAACATGAATTAAATTTTCCTCGTACTTGTACTTTTTATTATGGTACATGACTTTGGAGGTCTTCAATCAACCTATTTTACAACTAATATGGAAGAGTTAAATTATGTATCAATTGTTATTTAGAAATATTTTTGATCCGTCATTAATAGTTAAAGAGATTTTTTCGAATATAAATAGATTATGAGAGTCTGTGACATGAACAATTAATTGGTATTAGATACAAGATATTATTATATAAATATAATTGCTGAATTAAAGGTGTAATCGAGACGAGTCGAGTCAAACATTTTTATGCTCAAATCTCGACTCAAATTTAAAACTTGAGCTCGACCAACCCAAATCTTAAGCTCGAGCTCAATCACGATGAACTTAATGATACTCTCGAGTTTGACTTGATTCGAAACATTAGCAAAGTACCTTTAAACACCGGTATGTAGGGGATTTCAAAACAACCGGAGAAACCAACTGACTAGAATGATTAGAAACCGAGAAATTGATACCATAGTAATATGTTGAATTCACAATTCAAACTTTTACACTTGATCCGAGTCAGGTGATTAATTAGCACATTCGAGTCACCATACAATCTCGGTCACATATAACATATTTGAACTTCAATCTTACAATTGATGAGAATATAAGATGGGATAGAACATAGTTTTGAGTGAGAAGCAAATCAACCTCCTTATTAAGTTTGTAAAATATGAATAAAAAGGTAATGAGCTTTTATGTTTACTAAATATCTAATACTTCGGCACTATTTGTCAGTGTTTGCTCTCATTCCAATTTTTAACTCAACTAGTGCATTTAGAGCATATGGAGTACTTGAATCCTGGTTCAATATTGCCTACTTGGTAATCGGTACGGAGAGGAACACTACTCTGATAGTCTTGTTAGACTATCCACATCCATCACACCCTTCACACAGCCACGTCAGCTCCACATCAGCGTCACATCATTCTTTCACCATTTCCTCATCACATCACACAACCCCTGCATCCATCACATACCCTCACATCATTAAAAAAAAAAATAGGCGCACCCTCTCTCTCCGTCCGCTCACGCTCGCGACGCCGGTCACCTCCGTGACCGTGAGGCTGCTCTCACAAACAGCGGCGATACTTCTCGCGCGGGTGAAGCTCACTCACGAGGGCTATCACACCCCCGATGCGGATGGTCTTACCAAAACATAAACATGGGGTGGTAATAAAATGCCAAACTAGAGAAAAGAGAGAGGAGAGAGGATAGAGAATAGTAAAGAGAGTTGAGATAAATTATTATTTTTATGTGAAATATGAGTATTTTCTTGGTTGAAGCATAGATGCAGTATGAGTGAGATAACACTGATATAATATTAAACATAAGAAGCATGAAAGTGGATACTTATATACTTTTTGAGTCCTTTTGTCGAAAATTGTAATTACTACTATGAAGTGTCAAACAATACATAAATTTTCTCACGAGATCTTCTAAGGTAAGTCTTTTACCTCTATACCATTATTTAATGGTGTTGTCAATATACCACGATATATCGATTTGGTGTTTTTTTGGCAAGATTTCACGAGACACACAAATACGTGGCTAGAGATTGAAAATGGTGTCGCAATCTATTGCAGAGGGAAACTGTGTCGATAATATACGTCTTCTTGAATCGTGAATCATTCATCTAAGAATCGATTAACCCTAAAGTTTCAAGAAAGATATAATCGATTTAAGCTTATAATATAAAATTTGTAAAAAAATGTACAACATAATGTTCAACTAATATCTAACACATAATCTTCTAATATTATTAAAAGATTAATCCAAATAAAGTATATTAATACACAATATTAGTTATTGATTTAGATAAAAATATATATATATATAATCATTAAATGTGAACTATTTTGTTTAGTAAAAATTAAAAAATAATTTTGACTTTTCCTAAATAAATTTGGATTCAATATTAATTTAAATTAAAATTGTCAATAAAAATTTCACATATGCCTCCTAAACATTAAAATATTGCACTTGAAAATCCTAATATATAAAACTCATACTTACTCTTTATTAAATTTCAAGATATTATATAGCCAAATTTTTAGTTTTTTTTTATAATTTTAAAATATTTTTTAATTATGACCAGTAAAAGACTTGACCTTTATTGTTCGTAAATGTAAAAATAATATCCAACGACTTGTACAAAAAGTACAACCACTTCTATTCGTGTTATGATACAATATTTTTGTTGTCACGTATGCCACCCCTCATGTTGATGATTCTGCCACTAGTTTGAATGTCGACGCCAACTGTTGTCATTTTTAAGGTTCTTATTTTTTCACGTTTTATAATTATTAACATCTATTATTAATATTTAATTTTTTTATCAACACATATATTATTGTTATATTTGCTAATTAATACAAAATTTGATTAAAACCCTCTTCCCAACAAAAAAAAAACTTCATTTAAGTTAAAACTATATTTATCAATAAAACAACATTTTTACCCCTCTTTTTAATTTCATACTCAATCTTAGGGTTGAAATATTGGAGAGAGAGTATTGGTCAGGTGTTCAGTGTCGGCGTTGGGTGCTTCTCTTTCCAACTATTGTGTAGCCAACGTTGGGATCTTGAGAGAGAAAATCCCATAGAAAGCTCGTTGGTCAGCAATCGCCGCTACCGGTTCTGGCCATTGCCGCACAAAGGGATTTCGGTTGTAATGATGGAGATTGAAAACCAGGACCGGCGTCTGCTCCTCTCCAACGCCACAGAGAACTCCGACGTTCTCATCCAACAGCTTGTCTCTAGTTTCGAATCTAACTCGATTGATGATCAGAACAAGCAGCTAATGATTGCTTTAACTAATACTTCAACCGTGAGATTGAGTATGATATTTAAAAGTGGGGTAAAAATGTCTTTTTATTTGACAATTTCAGTTTTTTTTTTAACAGCAAAACACCAAAGACTTTAGGAAGAAAGCTTCGGCATTGTCATCACCCTCTTCTAAGGCCAAAATACCATTAAACAAGCTAGAGAGGAGCTAGACAATTTCAGTTGATAAAGTAAAATAACAGCGCCATTTTAAAAATACAAATGATTGCTTTAACTGATTTTATTGTTTTATAATTTAAAAAAAAACCTACATGCCTCCTCGTCTCCCAGGATTCCTATAAAACTGAAATCGCAATTAACCCCTCGTTCCCCACAAGTACCGTCTACCCACACATCTCCCGTGTCTCCTCCTCTCCTAATTCCCTCCCTCCCTGTTTCTCACTCAGTCCCTCTCTGCTGGAATCACGCCAACCAATCGCAAGCACCATCTCAGCCTGCTCTGCAACCACCACCACCGCGCACCACCGCCACCGGACGTCTATCTAGTTCGTCTCTCTCGCTCTCTCTCTGCTAGTTCTTCATCTCTGGTATCTGTATTTCTGTTTTTGTTTTTATACATGTGTTTAGATCTGTAATGTGTGTCTTTGAAGAGATTGAATTTGTTCGTTGAAAATATTTGGATTCATTGTAGGAAGATCTGTGAGTTCTATGTGTGTTGATTATTGGATTTAGAAGATATGTATTTCATGCTTGTTTAAACATTCGGTCATCGTTGGTGGCCGGAGATGGCGAGCTGCTTTTATGTTTCTGTTTGGTTAATGTTTCTACACTCATTAAATCAACTGCTATTCATAGGTCTTAATTAGAAATGCATCTTAAAACTATACATATATATAGCGGCATAGCGCCATCAATACATTCTTATAAGAATAGTATGGTTTTGTTTTCAGTTGGTTAATTCATTGAGGACTTACCGACACAGCTTGCTAACGATATTCTCTCGAGACTCCCGGTCAAAACAGTCATCTATTGCAAGTGCGTATGCAAGAAGTTGCTGAATCTGTTTCAGAGTCTGAATTCGTCAATCTTCACTTCTCGAGATCGCCCGCATGCCTCATGTTTCTTAACGTCACTATAAGTGAAATGCACAATGAAGGGCTAGGCAAATTAAAGCTGGTGGAGATCGAAGATGAAATTGATCACCACCATTTACAACACGACCCTGTCATGAACTTTGATCTTAGTCTTGTAAAAGGTGTTAGAAAAATCCCGGTGGGCTCTGTCAATGGTCTGATCTGCTTGAGGGAATTTGGTTGCGGAAATGATAATACGTACATCTGTAATCCAATCACCAGAGAATACATGATGCTCCCACGACATCATTTCTTCGTAGGCGGTTCACACCATGTGTTTATTGTCGTTTATGGTTTTGGAGTTGGTTCACTAACCGGGGATTACAAAGTGATTCGTACTCTGTTTAATCATATACCCCCAAAGAACGAATCAATGCGGCCAAGTTTATCAGAAGCCGAGGTTTACACGCTTGGGACAGGCCAATGGAGAATTCTTGGCGATGTCCCTTATTGGCTCGATGGATATGAGGGTCCTTTCTTGAATGGCCATGTTCATTGGATTGTTCGTGATCCAGATTCACCTGAAAAGATTTGTGCATTTGATCTTGATAAGGAGACGTTTCAGTTGTTTCCTTCACCTCCTTTTGATGCTACGAAAGAGCCTATGATCAATCTTCACAGTTTGGGAGTCCTCAATGGTTGTCTAAGTCAATGTGATAGTCATAACACAGATGTTACAATTTGGGTGATGAAGGAATATGGGATCAAGAAATCTTGGCATAAAATGGTAATGATAAGGCAGAGTGTTTGCCAAAAGTTGCTTATGTTTGAACCCATCTCTCTTATTCAGGCTTTTAAAGATGGTGGTATTTTGATGGTTCATTATGAAGAGAAATTGCTGGCATTATATTCTAAGACAAATGTTGTTCAAGACATAAAGCTTTTTAATGGGCACTTTGCTGGAATCACTTACCGTCCGAGTTTTCTTAAACTCAAGGATTTCGAATCAGAGAGAGTTCAAGTGTTATGAACTTTAGAATTCCAAAACATATAGATCATGTTCATTCAATGAAGATCGAGGAGTCGGTTCAGTTGTTGCAACATTAGTAGGATGCATTACCAGAAGAAAGAAGGAAAGCACATCATAGTTTGAAGGGTTTGGTTTTGGTTTTGGCATACTCTTTAATATGTTATCCTTTCCAGTTATGATAATATGTTCTTACTGCAGAATCCATCTGTTAAGTAATTTCTATGGTAATTTTTCTTTATAAGAATTTGTTTTTCTAATTTGTCTACTTTTCACGCATTAACAGTTTTAAAATTATAAAACTAAAACATTAATCAGTAGAAAGTTGTAGGTAATTTTAAGACATTTTACCTGTTGAAAAACAAACTGCACCTTTATTTAATCGATTGATTGGTTTATTTTTATGTATTTTGCACTATTAAACTGTGGTATCTCTTAGCATGTTTAATGAAATTTGCTGCATTTTTCAAAATGGACTATTAGTGAAATTTTTTTCAACATAGTTCATATAAAAGGCATAGTCTTGAATTTTAATATTCAATCAAATGTGGTTCAGTATACAATCACATATAATTGTAAAAACATCACATGTGAAATACGAAAATGCCACTTCTTCAAAAAATTTAAAATTCAATTTGGATCATTGATATGGCTGGTCCAAAAGCTAAAATTAATCTCTCAGGACTAGATATGGCTGATTCAAAAGCTAAAATTAATCTCTTAGTACTATGGATTAAGTATGGACTGTATTAAACATTTCTCTAACAAAAATATTTAGCTTATAGGTTGTAAAATGAACAAGTGAAAATAATTTAGTAACACCTCAAAGTAAATTAGGTGTGACTAAGGTGTAAATTAGGTTGAGGGTTCAAGTCCTTTTGGCCTAGCGGTATCAAGGTGTGACTAAGGTGTCTCTCCCTCTTGGAGGTTGAGGGTTCAAGTCCTGTTAAAGACATAAGGTGTAAATTAGGTGAATGCGTGTGTTTGCCGTTAAAAAAACACCTCAAAGTAAATATTTTAAAGCAAGTCAAAAGAGGTCAAAGTTGACTTATAAGTGCATGCTCTTATATCTATTTCTAAATCAGATAAATTTTTGGTATTTTTTTAAATATTTATAACGTCATCTCAGGAGCCAATCCGTAAACAACTGTTTTTAGCCCTATACAACAAGGTACAAGCATTTATTGCATATAGTTCTAGTTGATGCATAAAGTTGTTATGCATGATCAATTATGTTATGAGCAAATCACCTCACTTTTTAAAACATGGTCTGACTAGTGAAACCAGTAAATCGGTAAAACAACCGGTATGGTTTTCAAATCCTAGCTAGAAGGTAGCCACAATTATCATCCAAATCAACTTTGTAGCTTCCTAGCAATTGCTTATTTGTTTAGATAAAGATTGGAGTTAATTGCACCAATGGTTCTTTAACTATCCAAAAGTTGCGAGTTTAGTCATTTTTTTCAAAAAGTTGCAAAGATAGTCCTTTAACTGCCCAAAAGTTGCACAGATGGTCCTTTTTAACAGTTTCCGTTTGTTAAGTCTGTTAAATCAGGGGTATTTCGGTCTTTTTGTCCTTTTTTACATTTAATTAATTTAAAATACCATTTTAATTAAACTCTCTCCTCAATCATTTCTTTCTCTCTCACACACACAAACACACACTATCTCTCTCTTCTCTGTCTCTCTTTCTTCTGCACACACAGATACACACACTCTCTTTCCTTCCCAAACACATTCTCTCTCAACTCTCACTCTCTCTCCCTCTGTCAACTCTCACACTCTCTCTCACGAAGACACCGCCTCCCCACCCTCCACCTAGAACCACCGCCTCTCACTCACCGGCGCACCACCACCACCACCGCACCATCCCACTCAATCAACTCTCTCTCTGTCAATTCTCACACACTCTCTCTCTCTCTCACTCACGGAGCCACCGCCTCCCCACCATCCACCTAGAACCACCGCCTCTCACTCACCGGCGCACCACCACCACCGACACACCATCCCACTCTCTCCCTTTTTTCGACGAACACCACACAAAGCAACCCTAGATCCACCCAAAAACCCTCGCCGGAAAACTTGAGACTTAAATAAAAAATCTCAGTCACATATGGCGGCGGCGGTGGTAGAGGTAAAAATCCTTTAAAGTTTTCCGACGATCATCTAGGGTTTAAACCCTCGCCGGAAAACTTGAATGTGGATGTAAAATCCCTAGACTTAAATAAAAACCCTAAACTCAGAAGCTTGCTTCAAGAATCTAAAGATACCGAGGTAGGGTTTCATCTTCAAAAGAGAAACCTTTGTTGCAGAATTTCTTCAATGGAGTCACAGCTAGCTGCTCTTGCAAAAGATACCGAGGTAGGGTTTGACGGAGATGAGAGAAAGAAATGGGGAGTAAGGCGAAGTGGTAGGAATCTCCCTACAGGCTTCTCGGCGGTGGCGGTGGCGGACATGATGATGTAAAAGAAAGAGGACCACCGGGTGGGGTGGGTGGACGGTGATGATAAGGTGGTGGAGGTAGGTTAGGAGGAAAGAGAGTGAGTGAGTGACAGCCAGGGACCATTGGAATTATAAAAGGGTTTTCTAAAAGTATTTAACTATTATTATTATTATATAATTATTAGACAAATAAATTAAAAATAGGGTAAGGGGTATAATAGTCAATTGATAAAAATTAACAGAATGGTTTGCAGTTATGATTTCAACTCAATTCAATCGTAGAGTCGGACATTACATACTGAACTACTAGTTTATATTACATACTAGTTTATTACCCCGTGTACGTACGGGTATTTTGAAAGTGTATTTGAGATATTAAAATTTTCAAATAAAAATAATACAATAAATGAAATAACACTGTAAACTTACATATGTCATAATGCTTAACAAAAAAATAACTAAATTTTTTGAAGCACTTTTTTGTAGACCATATTGTTATTTTGTTTGTAACATTACCACTGTTATCACAAATTAAAACTTTTAATCTTTTTTCACTTTTAACACGTGAACGGCAACATACAATTGACCATGTTTAAACATAAGTTTCCTGTGGAATAAACCAACTTTTGAAAGTGACTATCCTTGACTTTTGTTAATCGTCATAACAAAACACATCATTAGAAGAAATTGTCTTCTTTAGCTAACTACCTACACTAATAATATAGTTTTATGACCATCAAGAACACATATATTTACATCTCTGAATTTAAATTTTTAAATATATAATATATAATCTTTTAATGATACATCTTATTTTGAACCATATTTATAAAAAATTTCATACATCTTTCTAATAAGATTGAAAATACATCAAAATCAATAACTAAACACTTTGAATAGCATATTTAAGTTGACCACTCAACTCATCATTATAATCCCAACAAATCCACTCAACTCACTACTATTAATGGATAACAAAAAATTAAGAATATACTAATTTAATAAAAGTGTCATATTATAATAAAATTTATACCAAAACGTAGATAAAAATGAGACGGTCGTAAATATATAATTATTTTTTCTCTAAACAAAATATATGAAAAGTTACTAACAATAATATATAAAAAGCTTATAATTAATTACATTATCATACAATTTTATATAACCCCCTCATATTTTCTTAAAAACCTCTCACATTTTTTATAAAAGTCACTCATAATTTTCATCCAGCCCCCTCTTAATTAATTTCAGAATTGAATTCCACATTAAACTTTTTAAAATTGTTTTGAGAATTGATTAATTTTGAAATTAAAAGTTGTGGTTGGTTGATTGAGACTTAATTTATAGTTATTTTTAGAAAATTTGCATGCGTTTTATATATATAGATAGATAGATTAGTGACAGAAAGACCGAGCTCAGCCTCCTGATTTTGAATTTGGAATTAAAAATAATCCATAGTCCGAGTTTAAAGGCAAAATTAAATCTAGTTAAAACAAGAAAGTTAGCAATAGTTTTACATTAAAATTTAATTGTTGGATTTATGTTGGTGGGAGGGAGCAAGTTTGACTAATCGATGACTCAAACTTCATTCTTTCTCTCATTTTTCTTATGAATTCTGCACATCTCTTGTTCAATTCCTCTGTTTCTGCAGTTTCTTTTGATTCCCCTGTTTCTTGCTCTTCAGTAACAGAAGGACTGAGCGCAGCCTCCTGATCTTGAATTTGATCTTTGATAACTGTAATAGTATAATGGTCACAAACTAGACACGGATTTCCATTTTGCCAATTTTCAATTTCAACATCGTCTTCTTCGATTGCTTTTTCTTGCTTTTCCATGGCGGGTACTTGTTTCATGGCTGATGACATCAGCAGAGATGGATGTTTAACTGCAATTTTGATCACTGATTGATTCTCTTTTGGTGAAGAAACGTGGGTGGAATTGAAGTTCATGATGAGGAAAACAAGGATTCCGTTGCATAATAGGAAGATGTAATGTCTGTCGAAGTAATTAGTGAAAATGGTGAAGTGGTGAACGTAAGAACAGAGAGATAAAGAGGACGTGATTAAGAAGATGGAGATGAAGATGGAGAAGATATTGTTGAGTGTGAGGAAGTGGATTTTTGGCTGTGATTTGATGCCCTGTTTCTTGATTTCATCTGTAAATTTCTTCATTGTTGTAGGGGTGCACAAAGCAGAGAGGGAAATGATTAGATGAAGGTTGAAGATGAATAGATGATGATGTAATAACGGGAGGGCAATCAGGGCATCAATATATAAGTTCAAAAATGAGCGAGTTTACAATAATGCCCTTTGTCATTCTGAGAGTCTGAGTAGTGACTAGTGAACTATATAAGGCTATAAGGCTGTTTGAATTAAATAAAGCAAGGTATATTAAACACGTGCGTTGAGTCGAGTAATTTATAAATAATCATATTCTTATTAATTTAATTTACATATAATATAGTATATAAGATAGTTGTTCAAAATTAGCATATGTAGAATAAATTTAGGTTATCTACTACATGTACTAATTACATGATGTATATGAGGCTATATTACCTAATAATGTTATAAAGATCAAATGTAACATATACAAATTGAAGGGTAAAAGGTGATATAACATGAATTGAACCTTTAAGTTTAAAGTGGAAGCGATAACTTAATACACCTTAATATGGCTGAGTCAAAGTCAATTTGATTTGTAAATAATGGTAAGTAATTTTATTATATCAAATATAATTTATACAAGCTTATTTTTTTTGCTTAAGCTTTTTAGCGTTTTAGCTTATAAGCTTATAAGTGAAAACTTGTTTCGATTAGTTTTTAGGAGAGAAAATAAGGAAGAGTTGTAGAATGACTAATGAAAAGTTGATTCAAGTTTATAAGGAAGAGAATAATGGTAAATATATAAAGATAGACTTCTATGGGAGAAAATAAGTTGATCAAATTAATTTATCAAAGCGGCTTATTTTAGCTAAACACAAGCTCATAAGCTAAGCCAAACAAACAAAACTTATTAAACTCAAAAAATAAACTAATAAGTTAATAAGTTCAAAAAATAAGCTAAAAAAAACACCCCTAATTTCCAATGAAACAATAGTACACTTCCCATGAGTTCCCCCACAAAGCAATCACAATCTAAAAAAAAATATTCATTCTTAAACATAAATCAATATATTTTTATAGAATATGCGAAGAAGCTAATCTTTGAGTGAATGAAATGTGCGGTAATGAGGGCATTGAGAAGGCTGACCATGGTGTTACGGGAAAGGGCGATCAAACCACTGCACCGTGGTGGTGGGTGGGGGTGGTTATCTTCCCATCACGGTACCACACATCAAAATTAGGTTTTCTTTGTTTATCAATTACATCTTCTCATTTAAATAAAATCTTCGTATTAATTATCTTTCTATCTTATCACCTAATAACCATATATACTTATAAAAAAAGAGTGATACAGAATTACAAATACACTCCTTCACCATCTTCTTTGGTACCAAGGTGATGGTGGGTTGAAATTGGGTGGCACTGATGGGCTATGGGGCTCTATTCACGCTGGACCCAAACAACATCTCACCTCCATCCCTATGCTCGGGATGACCATTTCGAACAACCTTATATAAAGGGAGTACGCAGGGGGCGAACATGGTGATCTTTTTTTTTTCTTTCTTTTTAATGAGTTGGTTGTATAGTTGATGGATTGTAAAAACATGATGACGAGTACTCACATTATAATTGTGTTAAGAATAAAAAACCTAATGTAACCATATAGAGGGGCGTATATATTCAACATATAAATTCCTATGGGGTTTTCCGGCTTTTTTTTTTGTTCATGTGAATAAGTTAATTTATTCAAATGAGAAAAGTAAAATAGAAAAAAAAAAGTGTTTTATATAGCTATCAGAACCAACAAAGACGTTAAATTATTAGATGGTTGGCCTCGTCTTCTTTTTATACGAGTATCTAACTAAAGGATCTTTAGAAAACAGCAACATGAAGATATTTGTAAAGCGTGTTATTTAGTTTCGTATAATAAATTATTTTAATTATAAAGAATTTTTATACAAAAGATGGGTTTGATCTATAAACCCCTAAAGTACTTTTACCTTACTAAATCCATATAATTAATAAGATTAAATTTTTCTAAGCATTAGAAAAACGAATAGTGGAGTAAAATCTAAAGTTTTAGATTACTAAAAGAACAAGCCGTCTTCTAAGTTCTCTATAGCTCGATATTACAGTGAATGCGAAGAAGTTAAATCGTGTAACTTACAATTAAAAGACATGTTTCAAAATTTGATTCATGACCCTTCACTTTGAGTTTCATATCCTCAAACGCTACGCTATTATTGTGGTGATGAATCGATGGATATATTTTCAACTTGTTGTGGGAAAAAATTGTATTAAGCTTTCGAAATATAATTTATACCTCTTAAAATTATAGTTTGATTAAAAGATTGATAACATAATTTAACTTATAAGGATATGAAATTATTAAATGACTCAGTTCTCAAATATGCATAGAAGTCAAAGTCTAGTCCAAGTCAACTAATAAATTAGGAATGAATTTCACACACATTGGCCCTAGTTGTTCAGGAAACAGACTACTACTCGCATGGAAAATTCCTTAGCAAGTGTGAACCCAACCAAGCCCTACCGCACGTCCCCACCAAACCAGCCCAACAAACACGACGTGGTTTCTAAACACAATAAAACGGATAAAAAATAATCTTTACGGATGTTCGAAATTACTTATTTTTAGGTTATAGTTTATAAGAAGATTACAATAAGAAGCTGTCACAAATATATGTTCAAAAGGTGTATGGATTAACAAATGATAGCGTTAGAGCTAGCTTCGGTAAGGTTTAATTGGTTTCTGATTCGTTAAGCCACAATTTGTACAATTTCAATTTTTAGAATAATGTTTTGTGATTTACTTTTAACAAACTCTTAGAATAAGTGTAAGACAACGAAATATCTAGTTTTTTGTTTCTCAGAATAAGTATAAACTAGTGGTTAGTGTGCTCACGTTTCGCGTCGGGGAGTAATCACTTTTTAATTAAGTTTGATTAGGTTATTAATCTACTATTATTTATTAAAAAACCAAAAAAAAAGATTTTAAATTAATTACGCAAAAATGGTAAATTAAATTTAGATTTGGAACTTAAATCAATTGACTAGCTTGAATTATTTAAAAGTAATTTAGCTTTCGTGTATCTTAAAACTATGCAAAATATTTAAACAATAAGAGTCTATTTCAGTACTTTTTTTAAACAACAAACGCACACACCCTCATTAAGTCTACTCTTAAATCTGTCTCATTGTCCACAACGGACTTGAACCAACAACCTCTTGAAAGGGGGCTCAACAAAATAAGCATAAGGTTTAAAGTGAAAATACTAAAAAAGTTGTCGAGTTTAATCAAAGTAGATAATTAATTTTTAAACTTAAGACTCTTGTATTAAATATTGTTTACATAAGCATAAGAAACACGAAAAAAAAGTTAGACATGATGCTTTAAGAAAACAAAAGTTAAAAAGGGTTAAAAAGAATACTAAGATTAAAAAGAAGTAAAAAAAAGGTTAAAAATTGAAATCCATATTTTAGAAAATTATAAGTTAAAAAAAGGTCAAAAGGGTTAAAAATAATACAAAGGTTATAAAAGACAAAGTGGCAAAAAAAAAACTCAGAATTTGGTGTTGGCAAGATTTGAACCTAAATATTGTTTACATAGGCAGACACGATACTTAAGAAATCTAAAGTTAAAAAAAGGTTAAAAATACAAAGATTAAAAAGAAGTTAAAAAATGTTAAAATTTGAAATCCATATTTTTAGAACCTGCACCACTCGACCAGCAAACAAATGCCTTGCCACTGCGGCCAATCTTCATTTGGTTACCTAACCTATTATTTCATATAAATCATAGAAGAGGTTTTTTTTTCCTCATAAAATGTATGGTATATATATGAAAAAACAAACAAATTTATTATAAATGTCTACTCACCTATAAATGTGTTTTTTAAATAAGACATTATTTTAGAAAATAAAGTCTTAGACCTTGTTTGTTTTTCTAGATAAGGTCTTATTTTAAAAAACGTATGCTGATGGACAGACGTTTTTAGTTAAGGCTGTTTGTTTTTCCACAGCAATAAGATCTTCTTTTATCTTATATTTGCTTATCTTATAAATCAATAAAAATCAGCTTCAAACCTTGCAGACATTTGGAACGTGAAGCGGTACAACATTTTGAACCCATCGACGATCCTTTCACCCTCGTCTTTCCATTGTCGACCATAGTTGCATGTTGAAGGTTTGACCTCCACCTCACATCACGGTCAAAGATGACATTTTTTAACAAGTGCTGGTTGACCACTGTAACTTTCGTGTACATATATGATTATCTTTGAAGGAGAGGATTTTTCCAATTTATAAAACAAACAAACGCACACACATACACCACAAAGAAAATATCCATATCTACAACCAACACCACCACCAAAACTAAAATACAAGACGCTTTGGTTTTTCACCACCACTCTAAATGTGTAAACGAATCGATCTTTTATTAGGTAATTTTAGGTTTTCCACCATCACTATAGGTTTTTATATTATTTCAAGCTTTTTGAGAGAAATTCGAGCTAATAATGTACTTTATCGAGCTAAGCTGGAGCTTCAACTATGAAATATCGTCGAGTTTATTGAGCCGAGCTCAAGCCTAATATAAAGTTCTCCAGCCAAAGGTCTTTTAGTGGACTAAGAATTTTTATGACATAAATGGAAAAAAAATATACGTAGGTAAAAAATAAAAAACAAAGGCTTATAATAGGTGTTTATTTTAGGGATAACTCTATAGAATAATAATCTACTTTCAAATTTGTTCTTCTAAAGTCACTCAAACTTTTTTTATGTACCAAAAACCACTAAACTTTTAAATTTGTTCCAATCCTATGTAATTTTATATAGTTAACTTGCTTTAACAAGTTACCAAGTTACCTTCCATTTTTTTTATATAATTATCAATTAAATAAAACCTAAATTTTAAATTAAATAACACCTAATTTACTTGATCAAAAACTCTCGATGCCCTGCCCCTTCGTATTTTTTTATTTAATTATCACGGTCAGCATGGAATACCCCCTCCGGCCACCACTTTTTATGGTTGTTCTCGAGTTATTTTGGTATGCGATACAACGGAAACCCAGTAGGAGATTGAGGCTAATGAGTGGTTTAATGAACTGCGAGCCATGGAAGCCGAGGTAAGAATTTAAGAGATTTTTATATTTTTTTCGGTTTAATTATGGTTAGACTTTTTATTCATGTTCTTTTACATCAAGTATGCTAGCATTTCAAATATGGATAAATAAAGAGTCCGAATAAATAATATTTAAATTCCTTTTCGACATATAACGTGTGCTACTTTTAGGTAAACATTCACGTAATCAAGACGATACCTTGGGAGAAGACAATAATATACTCGGGCATCAGGTATGTTGCCTGGTAATGCTGTTTGATATTTATGTGAATGATGGAGGGGCAGGACATGAGAGTTTTTTATCAACTAATTTAGGTCTTAATTAATTTAATATTTAGGTTTTATTTAATTAAAAATTAAATAAAAAAATTAGAAGGTAACTTGGTAACTTGTTATAGCAAGTAAACTATATAGGATTACATAGGATTAGAACAAATTTGAAAGTTTAGTGTTTTTTGGTATACAAAAAAAGTTTGAGAGACTTTAGAAAAACAAATTTGAAAGTAGGTTTAGTGGTTTTTCTGTTTATGGTGTTTTAATTAGCTTATTATTTATAAATCTATTTTTTCCCTAAAAGTAAAATAAAATATAGGGTAAATAATGTTTTAATCCTCAAAGTTTCATTTGTATTTCGTTTTAACCCTGACTGTTTGGTTGGATGGATTTCAAGGAAATTCAAGGGAATTGGATTTTAATTCCAACCAATTCCTTGGTTTGGTTGAACTTTTAGGAAAAAGGATTCCTACATGAGTCACAAAATCCATCAAATGAAGGATTTCAGATTCCATCCAAGTTTGGATGGATTTCAGATTCCATCCCAAAAGCCCTTGCCTCCTTCTTCCTCGGATGGCAATGTCGCACCTGTGACCATCGACTATCGCACCTGTGACCGGCGAGTGGCGACGGCGACTGGCGATGGCGACTGGCGATGGCGACTGGCGATGGCGACTGACGAGTTGCAAATTACGATGGCGACTAGGGCTTCGACGATGGCCACTAGGGCTTCGTCGAGCTGGCTTGGCGACTAGGGCTTCGAGGAGGTCGTCTAGGGCGTCGACGATGGAGACTAGAGCTTCGGCTGACGAGTGGCGACTTGCGATGGCGAATAGGGCTTCGACGACGGAGACTAGGGCTTCGACGAGGTGGCTTGGCGACGACCTGCGGCAGTGGCGACTAAGGTTACGACAATGGCTGTGACTGTGGTGGACGGCGATGGGAGGTAACAAGCCCTAATCAAAATCCAATTCCTGGCACTACCAAACACATGAGGTAAGATTTCAGATTCCAAATCCAATTCCTTCAAAATCCAATTCCTTCAAAATCCAATTCCTTCAAAAAAACAATCCATCCAACCAAACGCCACCTTAAAGTTTAATTTTAAATTATTTAATCATAAAGTTTAGTTGGTTCATTTAAATCCTTCAAGTTTTAATTTATTTACGATTTTGCCCATTTACTTACTTTTAACCTTCGTAGCATGTAAAATGCATATTTTTATTTATTTATATTTTCTAATTCTTGTTCTTTCTCTAGATTCAAACAGAACCAGTGAACAATCAAGCATTCATATATCAAAGTCCATTCATTAAACATACATTTAGAAGCAAAATATATCAATGAAATGAACAAATAAACAATCAAATGTATCAGGAAAATCAATGTGTACCCGATCTTCAAAATGTGAAAACTTGTGTCTTTAAAATGTAAAACCTAAAGTTAGGGAATAGATCTTAAAAACAAAATTAGGAAAATAAATCGCAACCGGCGATCTGAAACTTGTAACATATTCAAAAATATCAAATGCAAAATAAGTTTGTACCTAAATATCTGATTGAGATGAGTATTCAAATCAATCTGGAAAGAGAAAGGGGGGAGAGAGAGATGAAGATGAAGAATTTTCCGATGCATAACTTTATGAAGGAGATGAGTATTCAAATAAATTCCGGTGATGATACACCCAAACATCGATTTCCAATTTCAAATAAACAACCAACCTCGATATCTATATTTAGATTGACACCAAACGCCCTAATTGATCACCAACAAACTCACCATCTTCTAAAAATCGTACCCAAAACCTCGATTTACATATGAAGGTGAATAACTTTCAGATCGATGGTGGCTGCATGGGCTAAAGAAAGATGATGCACGAAGGATTAGTGATGATGGTTGCGGCGGATCTGTGATGTTGGTGGCAATGTATATACTCGAAGGGGTGTACATTGTTGAGGGCAGCGAGAGATAGGGGTGTTCATGGATGGTTAACCTAGCATACGGTTAACCGAAGACCGGTTAACCGAAGTATCGGTTCGTAACTTTCTTAAACTTAAAACCTAAATTGAAATACCGGTTAACCAATAACGAGTTAACCTGTTTTTCGGTTCGGTTTTTCCGGTTAACCAATTAACCGTTTTTAACTATTAAATATATTTCTAAAACAAAATGTTTCAGAATTTAATATTCATATCTCAACTCGAACAAAACTTAAATGAAAAATTTATAAAACATCACGAACTGTGTTATTTATGTCTAACTAATTATGACATAATAAAATATTTTGAATAAAGACGTGACTGAATTTAATTGAAACTAAGTAAATTAATAGTAAATGATAAGATTTATAAATCCAGTTGACTCATAAACTTAGATAAAACATATATCTACAAATATCTACTAATATATATATATATATATATAAACTTAGATAAAACATATATCTATTAATATATATGTATATTGAAAAGTGAAATATACATATTGACTTTGAGTAACAATTTGTGATGAGTAGATAGTTATTGTATGTAAATATTGGTTAATTTGTTAATATTGATAAAAGTAGAAACTTAAATTTAAAGTTTAAAAGTTTTCGGTTAACCGATCATCTCTAAAATTATGAACCGTAACCGAACCGAATAACCGAAAAAAAATTAGGTTCGGTTAATCGAACCGAAAAAGATTAAAATATTCGGTTTGGTTAACCTAGATTTTGGTACGGTTTGTCGGTTTTTCTGTTTTTGAATATTTTGAACACCCATAACAAGAGATAGAGGGGGGGAAGGGAGGGTTGTCTTGTAATCGGAAGTGTTTGGTAGGATTAGTAGGTGTATGAGGAAATGTAATATGTTTATTAAAGATTAAAGGGTGTTTGAATAAGTTTGACCTAAAAGAATTAAAATAGAAGATGAACACGACTTAAAGATTAAACCAATTTTAAAAGGGTTTAGTTCCTAAAAGTATACCGAAGTTGTCACTTGTTGCTATTGTGTATACCCATTTTTAAAAACTCCTATTTAGTATATCAAAGTTCCTAAAACTACCATTTAATACATCAAGTAACTTGTTACCTGCTATGTGCTTATGTGTATCAAGTCACTATGACATGGCTAGTGATGTGTCATTAGTTTTGCTTACGTGGCAAGTGATATGGTAATAATAATAATAATAATAGTAATAGTAATAGTAATAGTAATAGTAATAATAATAATAATAATAATAATAATAATAATAATAATAATAATAATAGTAATAGTAATAGTAATAGTAGTAATAATAATAATAATAATAATAATAATAATAAAAGTTTCTGAAGGGTTTTGTAGGGTATAACAACATGCACAGCGGAATAAAACCCCCTCCAGTGATCTCATCTAACTCGTACAGAAACTAAAAGAGGAAGAGGGTCAGAAAAGTTATACCTTGATGAAAACAAAACTTTTTTCTTCAATCCTCTAGACAGCTGCATGTTATCCACCGCTACTGCACCACTTCGAACGGGCTGCTAGACCGCCTAAGGATTAAACCTCGGATCAAACCGTGACCCGCGTGTGTGTGTGTTTCCGCGTCGCCACCGGCCACCGCCCTCGGTGGTTCGGCTTTGCTTCTTGCGCCGCCGCCGAGAAAGAGAAGAGGGAGAGAGCCTTAGGGTTTTCTTTTTTGTTTCTTGTAATTAACTTATTTGATTAATGAGAGGTAAATAAGGTTTATATAATAAACCCTTATTAGGCCCCAAGCCCGTTTAATTAAAGCCCAGCTTTAATTAAACTATTAATCAATTACAGAAAGTACCCTCGACCTTTCTAATTAATTAATAACTATTAATTAATTGGTCTCGTTAATATTTAAACTAAATATTAACTTCTCCTTTTACATAATAAATAACTTTTATTATTTCTCTCTTTCTCAATAATTAATTAAACTATTAATTATTGTCATACACAAAAGGTAAAATCCAAAAGGTTCTATTTGGGTGTGCAGCAGTGTGATCCTTTAGTGTCACATAGTATTGGACACGATGATACATGTTATCTATCTCTGCACATAATTTAACAGTTTCTGCTTCTCCTTCATCGATGCATCAGTACTATTCTCATGCTTTCTTTATCGCATGTCACCTCCAATCATACGAACACCACCATCGAACATCGAACAGGGCACCACCATCGGAGCTCACAACCATCTTCTGTTCTTCCGCCGTTTCAGTTAGGGTTCGACCGCCGATTACGATTCCAGATCTGTTCACCATCGTCTTCATCAACAAACTACCAAGTCCACCAGATCTTCATCGCTGTTTCAGTTGGGGTTCTTGGACATGGCGGAGATTAGGGTTTTCGGTGAAGGGTTCTTGGACACCTTCGATCTGTTGTGAACAGTTAGGGTTCTTGGACACCCGCCAATTAAGATTCCAGATATGTTCATCGAACCAAACACACATATCTGTTTCATCTTGCTTGGATCTGTTCATCGAACCACCACCGCCTTCATCTTGCTTCATCTTCATCATTTCTCCATTCAAAGGTAAATACAGATTTAGGGTTTTGGTTTTCTTACCAGATCTGGATTTAGATTTTGGATTTAGATTTTGATTACAAGATTTAGAGTGGTTCCAGATCTGTTGTTCGTGTTCATTTTTTGTTTCAAGATTTGGATTTAGATTTTGGAATCAAGATTTAGAATGGTTCTAGATTTTTGTTACAAGATTTTGGATTCTGATTCATGTTCTTCATACGATTTCTGTTTCTTCATCGATGGTTACAAGATTTAGAGTGGTTCCAGATTTAGAGTTTGTTCATCGATGGATTTATGTTTCTTCATACGATTATTTAATTCGATTTCTGTTTAATTCTTTTTATGTGTTTGAATCAGATGAATAAATTCTTTGATCTTCGATCTGTTCTTTGCTTTTGGATCTGCCATTCGGTTGTTTATGTGTGTTAATCTGATGAATATGTTCTTGAAGAAGACAAGAACAAAGAACACATGAGGTGGCAATAATTAGTGATGTGGCACATTAGGTGGAAAATAAAAAAATTAAAAATTGAAGAAATTACTAGGTAACCCAATACATAAAATGGTAGTTTTAGAAACTTTGATACACTAAATGGGAGTTTTCAAAAGGGAGGTGATCCTCACACAACAAAAGTGGTCCATGCACAACAATGTTATGCAGCATCAACATGTACTATGTGTAGTAACTGCTTGTATATTGTTGTGTATGACTAAAATTTGTTGTGTGAGAAACACCTCCCTTTCAAAAATGGGTATACACAATAGCAAAAAGTGACAACTTGGGTATACTTTTAAGAATTAAACCCATTTTAAAATTACTATAATTTTTAAACCGAAATACAAAGAGATCTATGAGGTTTAAACCTAATAAAATAGGCCAACAAGAATAATATACAAACACCCAATTAGAGATCGGGCTTTACATATTCTATTTGTCGGCACAGAGCGTTCATCACGCTCACCTCCACCTCCATCTCCGCCGGCGTACAACACCACCACCATCGCCACCTCCGTAGCCGCTTCGCACGTCGCCACAACACTTGCTGCCGGCTCCGTCACCTCTCCTCTCTGCTCAATTTCGAACTAGGTACTAAGTTCTAACTTATTATGTTTGATTTTCATTTAGATGCAAATTGCTTTGATTTTAATTTCCTGTCTGCTCAATAGCTCACCACTAAACCCTATGCACCACCACGAGCTTGATTATGTTCTCAATTTCAAACCATATATTTGATTCTCGGTTCGACCGGTATCAGGTTTGCTTATATAGTTATATTTTCTTCTATCTATGATCAATTTTGCACCAGACATATTATCATTTAACTATTATGTATGGCTTTGCCAATCTAATTCTGTATCCTCACTTGGTTTTTAACTATTCGATGTGTAATGAAAGCTTATTATTGTTAAAAAAGAAACGATTGTGTTCTACATTGAATCAATTTCACTCTCTCCAATGTACATAGTTTTGTTTGATTTTATGATGGATTATGATTTACATAATACATATTTTTTTCTGCTTAATTTTGCCATAAAAGTCAAAGTGTAGCCGTTCAAATGGCATGAAACTTATACCTGAACTGCAGAATGAATTAAAGAAATCGAATAGGCTTACAGACGATTACAACAGTACCTGAACCATACTTAGGACTAGGATTGAAAGACCCTTGAAGGAAAGAGAATTAAGGAAAACCTTGAAATCAAATAGGCTTACTGACCCATATCAGTCTTAACTTATATCATGTATTTCCCAGGATTCTGTCTTGAGTTCTGCGGTCTGCCATAGCTTTCTTTCACAAATATAAATATATTTTTACAACTAGCAATCTGGCAATTTATGTCACCTTCTTGCATGTCATATTTGGTTATTTTACCAAATCATCCAGGTCATCCTTTGATACATAAAATTCAAATTAAACACATAAAAGCATATTGATTTAGAATTGCTACTATTCTGTCCTAGATTTCAATAGATGAGATCACTTAGTGGCACATAATATATTACAATTCAAGTATATATTCATAGATCTTACAATTTACTTGTATAATATAAGAGTAGAATAGTAGATTACTCACCTTGAAGTTGTTGTAATCGTAGTCCACTGTAACTCTTTTATGCAAGTCTAATATTCACCTAACATTTCATAATAATTTTAGATATAGAGTTTAGTTAAGCACTATTATTAGGTACACCTGACTCAAATTAAAGATGCAGATAAATCGATCACCTGCCGGCCTAATTTCATGTTGCGACTGCGGCAGTGCAGGGATCGCGGGTTGAATTGTTCTCTGTTTGAATTTAGTCTTTTCACAGCTTACATATTGGTTCAATCTCCGACTAATTTAACATATCTGTTATATATATTTGCATACAAAGGCATATAATTTCATTTTAAGCACTTAACGTTCGTGAAATATAGACACAAAGTTTCGGGTCTTTCATGAATCCACATCATTTGGTTGATGGGACATACTTGGTACGGTTTGGATTATACCCTTCTTGTCAGAACTGTCTTTTCTTATCTGTAGCATTTTCCAGGTACTTGGAGGGCCAAAACTGTCTTTGAACTTTATATTAGAAACATCATTGGTGATATATGTAGTTAATTTCCAGTTAAATACTTTTTGGTGTCTGATATACTTATGAGTTCTGTTGGAAGATGCTTACATACAATGGAAACAACTTTCTCTATCCACTGTTACATAATTTGTTTTTAGGGAAATATATGTTTAATTGCTTATTATGATCTTCCCTTTTGTTCTCTAGTTAATTCTTTCTTGCATGTGTTGGTTTTTCTTTTATTCTCTTTTGCACTAATTGTGACTTCTCCATTCACCTTATTAGTACTCATTTTCAGAATTATGTAGTAAATATATATTCAACTGTGGATTTTTTGTGTTATTATAGGCAATTGATATATGTACTGGAGCACCGTTTTAATGTAAACCCGACCTCATCTCGTGCAAGTCAAAATCACATTTCTGGTAATTATGCATCTTAACTCATTAGTTCTTGCAATTGATATATGTTCTAACACATTAGTCAACCAATTGTTGAGGTATACTTGTTGTTTAATATGCACTTTGATGATCCCAAGTTCTGTTACATGTTGGTAACTTGTTTCTTGTGACAATACCCCTAAATGCTTGTCTTCATGTTTCCTTGGGCACCGGCATGCGACATGGTCTTGTTTGACCTTTGATTGAGTCAGGTTTGATTTTGGTTTGAACATTTAACCTTGTTAGCTGGTAAACTTGATGTATCATTTTAGTGTGCAAAATGTGTCTCCATCCCTCTTAAACAATTGGAGACTATGCGTTGCAGTAATTGAATTATCGCGAGTGTGTGTATGTAACTCCTAAAAATGTGATTATTAGCTCATCTTTACATTTACCTTATGCATTTCCTGGCTAAGGGCTCTTATTTCTAAGCCGACTGACTAGAAGAATTCTACCATTCAACAATCTAACAAGCTTCACCAAGAGCTGGTACATAGCTTTATTTAAACAGTTTAGTTTATGAATTACGAACATCTAAAGCTTAATCCATCATATATATAGTTATGGATTCTGGAGTTCCATCAATTGAAGATTTGCCATCACTTATTATGGTTGATATTCTATCACGACTTCCGGCCAAGACAATCATCAACTGCAAGTGTGTATGCAAAAAGTGGCAGAATCTTATTTTGGATCCTTACTTTGTTCGTCTTCATCTCTCAAGATCACCTGCAGGCCTCATGGTTCATCATATACCTGAAGAAAATTGGTTCGTGCAAGATCCAGGCATTTTGAAGTGGGTCGAGATTGTAGACGAAATTGATCACCACCGTTTACGCCATGATCCTGTAATGAGTCTTGATCTTGGTCTTGCATCCGTTCTCCAAGACGCTAAATTACTCCAGGTAGGCTCAGTTAATGGTTTGATATGCTTGTGGGAGTTCGGTCCTGGAGCTGATAACACTTGCATATGCAATCCAATCACTAGAGAATACATGATACTTCCTAGGCAACAATACTACAGAGAAGGTTATGCCATAATTGTTTATGGTTTTGGAGTCGGTTTACATACAAAAGAATACAAAGTGATACGGATATTTCAAGGGGATATACCACCAGATCCTTATCAAAAGTCTCGTCCAAGTTTGTTAGAAGCTGAGATCTACACCCTTGGCACGGGCCAATGGAGAAGTCTTGGCCATGTCCCTTACTGGCTTAGTGGATTCCACGGGCCATTTTTAAACGGTCAAGTTCATTGGATAGTTCTTGACCAGGATTCCCCTGAAAAACTTTGTACTTTTGATTTCGACAAGGAGACATTTCAGATATTTCCATCTCCGCCTCTTGAAGTAATAGAAGAAAGTAAGATCCATTTTCAAAGCTTGGGAATCCTTAAGGGTTGCTTATGTCAATCTGATACCTTCGATTCACAGTTCACAATCTGGGTGATGAAGGAATACGGGATAAAGAAATCTTGGCAGAAAGAGGTGGCGATCAAGCTAAGTATTAGCCCTGATCTTGATTGGTTGATGTGGGAACCAACATATGTGATACATGGTCTGAGAGATGGAACAATATTCATGGTCTATTATGAAAACAGATGGTTGGAATATTGTCCTCAGAGGAACACAATTGAAGAAATAGAAATTTTTAACCGCTACTTAAGTGCAATGGCATATCGTCCTAGTTTTGTTAAACTCCAAAGCTTCCAAAATGAGAGAGTTCATACATTCTAAAGATCGAATAATATTCTATCATGAAGATGCACTACCTATTTTGTATCAAACGATCTTTTCTAGCCTAAGAAGTTGCTATTGCACTTATTTATTTACAAGTGACTTCCACTAGAAGTGAATTATTGCATATTAATTACTCACAGATTTCAATTAAATCTAAGGTTCCGTTTGTTTCGCAGAATTCGAAGAAATGTAATAGAATTGAAATCAATATCTGTGTTGTATTGCGTTTGGTAAACTTTATTTAGGATGTTTAGATTCTCTCAAGCAATAGAAAGTCCATTCCATTGCAAGCTGAATGAAATTTAAATCAATATCATTTTTTTCAAATTCTGCGAAACAAACAAAACCTAAAGGTGGCAAATCTAAAGATCAAACATAATCACTCAAAATTCGGATTCTTTTAAAACATGTAAAGTTTTAAACTGGTTAATCATTTACTAATAATGTGTTTATTAAAACACTCACAGTTTAATTAATGTTTTACTATGAAATCCTTGACATCGAAAAACAGATCAGGAGTTTTAACATTGTATGATTATGTTAACGAAAGAGATAACTGATTTAGAGATTTATAAACATAAATTACATCATAGAGGAATATACTTAGCTCACTAATCGTTTGTAGATAGATATTCTCATACTAGTTTATTACCCCGTGTAAAAACACGGGGATGTTTAAAAAAAGTATAAAATTTGATGACATGAAATTATAAAAGGTATAGTAAAATAAGTGTAAAAGTGTTTCAGAAATGTTTTGAGATATTAAAATTTTCAGATAAAAATAATAAAATATCACCAAACATTTACATATGTCAGAATTTTAACAAAAAACAATAACTATTTTTTTTTGAAGTACTACGATTAATTGATAACAATAAATTAAGAATATACTATTTTTAAAAAGTGTCATATTACAATAAAATTTATACAAAAACGTAGATAAAAATGAGACGATCATAAATATATAATTATTTTTTCTCTAAACAAAATGTATCACAAGTTACTAAACATAATGTATAAACACCGTATAATTAATTATATTAATATACAATTTTTATAAAACCCCGTCACATTTTTTAAAAAACCCCTCACATGTTTTATAAAACCCCCTCATAATTTTCATTCAGGCCCCTCCCAATTGATTTAGATTTGGAATTCGATATTTCTAAAATTGTTTTTGAAGTTGAAGGTTATGATTGGTTAATTAATACTCAATTTATGGTTATATTGAGAAAATTTGCATGTCTTATATATATATATATATACCCTAAATCAAACATAAATTACAAGGTGTTTAGTTTCAAGTTAAGAGGATAGGCTTCATAACCTAGAAAGTAACTAAAGGTCTTATCAAACACGTACATACGAATACAAAGACTCAAGGAAAACATGTATATAAAAAGATTTAGGGGGCGTTTGGTTAGGGGTAATTGGGAGGATTTCATGGGAATGAGATTTAAAATCCTCCTAAATAATGTGTTTGGTTTGAAAATTTAAGGTAGGATTCAAAATCCCAGGAATCAATGAAATCCCTCAAATGAAGGATTTATCAATCCCTCCACCCCCTTGGTATTTTGAAAACCTTCATATGAGGTATTTCCTCCGGTGACCGTCGGGTTGAAATTCCGGCGAACCACCGCCGCCGCCGTCATTACTTCCGTCGAACACCCTTCGTCGCCGTCCAGAAACACGCGGAAATGGAAACCCTAGCCGTCAAACAGAAACGGAAACCGGCGGAAACGGAAACCCTAGCCGTCAAACAGAAACGGAAACCCTAGCCGTCAAACCCTTCGTCGCCGTCCAGAAACCGGAAAAAACCCTAGCCGCCGTCGTTCTCTTCGTGGCCTGCGGAGATCTGGTTTGTCCTTCTCTTCTTCGCCGCTGTTTGTCGTGGTGTGGTTCGAAGAAAACCCTAGCAGCCGTTCGTCGTGGTCCGTTTGAAAAAACCCTAGCTGCCGTCGTTCTCTTCGTGGCCTGCGCATATCTGGTTCGTCGTTCTCTTCTTCGCCGCCAAACGTCGTGGTGTGGTTCGAAGAAAACGACGGTGAGGTTGTTGCAGGTGACTGAAAACGTCGTTCTCTTCTTCGCCGCCGTTGTGTGGTTGATGCAGGTGATAGAGAACGACGGTGAGGTGGTTTAGTGGTGGCGGTGAAGGGTCTTCGTCAAACCCTAGCGCCGGCGAGGTGGTTTAGTGGTGGCGGTGAGGTGGTTTAGAGGTGGTGACAATGGAAGTTGCAGGTGGTGGTGGTGACAATGGAGGTTGCAGGTGGTGGTGGTGGAAATCCCTTGTAAAAAATTTGAAACAAAAATAGGAATGGATTCTAAATCCTACCAAATACAAATCCCACCAAATGCAAATCCTATCTTAAATCCCAATCCCATAAAAAACAATACTTGAACCAAACGCCCCTTAAGACCTTAGCCTTTCCTTAAATCTTAACGCCATATCAATCGTGTTTACGATTTGCATGAGATCGATACGTAATTAGTTTAGCTGATGTCGTTGTCTGTTCCATTGTATTTGTCTCAATAAAATATGCAAGCAAGTGGTCTATCCGATGCCACCAATGTCCTTGATAATGAAAATACTGGTACTGTTTAATTAAGTCATCATTTAGACTTGTAGGAAATCCTGGATAATTATATATGGATAATACTTTTTTTTTATCCTCAACTCTTTATGCCAATTAAGATTTCTTAATCCCATGTTCCTATACACGTACTATTAATTAGACCAAGAAAACAGACAGATCGAGGCAAAAACTTTTAGGACTCCTAAAGATCCCGACATATATATCGATCTCTAGCTAGGAGAGAAGGAGGTACGTACGTAGTGGAGATAATTAATCAACTGTCTCATCATCTAAAGTAAAAGATAACAGCTGGTTAATTAGATCGGACATAAGAGATTTGGCCCAGACTTCTCCATTTGTATTCGAGATTATCTTATACTAAAACATCTTTCTCCTTTTTCAGAGGATAAGATCAATCCATTTTGTCTCTTTACAGATTCGAAAGGTGCTAAGACTTTTACAAAGACAAATCTAAAGACATGATAGGACAACAAATGTTCTGCCTTTGGATTAAGAATAAATACAAAGTAACAATGAATTGATATTACATTTTCGTGACTCAGCTGACAAAATACACTGAAAAGCAAGTATAATTTTACTCATCCTAAGGAATGGGAAAGACTCAGCTACTGATGTTTACTCAGCTGATCATAGAAATGCTCAGCTAATCAAACATTAGACTAGGAGAAGGTGTAAGCTAATAAACCTAGATGATCAGTTGATCAAAGATAGCTTACGGGAGATAAACTAAGTGAGGTAAAGATTGATCAGCTGATGCAGGATGGCCTCAACTGATCAAATTGTAGACTCAGTTGATCTCTTTAAATGCTCTGCTGATGAGAGTTATCCCTCAGCTGATAGTTGTAAACACTTAGCTGATGGTCTTCTACACTTTTCTTTTCTTCTTGGCTGACCTCAAATGATGTCCTTCGGCTGATACTCAGTACTTAGCTAATCCTCAGCTGATACTTCATACTTACTGAGTTTTTTCAAGTCAGTTTCAAACAACACATGTTATGAAACATTTCAAGTCTAACTGAATGTATGGTTTTATTAACATATGTATTTCGATAGACAGGTTTGATGGTTGAAGTGATTATCTCATCAAAAGACATCCTTAAACTCTCTTCCATTATCTAGGACTTTTAACACTACCGACCGGATAAAACCATCTCCCCACTGGCTAATGAAATTTGAAAAAACTAATAGTTAACTCCTTGATGGCACAATCTCCCGTATCTACGAATAATACTGCAATGAACCTGGGTCTAATTACTTTGTGGGACATCGTTCCTCAATGAGGGTATGTGTGTGTGGTGGCTGCCGGCTGGTCACTTGGACCTCGAAAGTTACTATGTTTGCGTTTGCTAGTTGCTACACCGACAATCCACATCTATCTAGGATTTTGTTGTTTGACTATTTATTCCACACGTTTCTTCGTAGCAATAACAAATCTTCAGATCCTAATGGGGTGATTTTATACGGTAGAGATTCAATGTCACCTAAATCTAATAGATGGAAATAGTTAATGATTTACTCACCGAGAGTAATATACATAAAATTAAGCGGCGACGGAACCAATTAATGGTACATAGATTTAATTAATTAATTTGAATACATTATCTGATATTATTATGCGTTAAATATATATGTTTTTTTATCGTTTGTGTTTGTATAATTGTATACGGGTTTGTTATGAAAGCCCCGTTGAATATCTTAGTACGAGGCCTTTTTTAATTAATCTCTCATAAATTGTATGTAATGCCTCAGTTTATAAAACCAACACTTATGTTTAAAAACCACATATGATAACATTCACATCTGTATTTATATCTGTTTTAAAACCGTTCGATCCAAAGATACACACGTATGTACTATTTACATATGTACATACATAATAATACATACATAATAATAATTATTGTTTAATTTAATATCTAATACGTACAGTTCACTGTATATCCAAATTCAAGTTTTTTTATTTTCCATTTTGAGTTTCATTGAGTTTATTATCTTATTATCCATACACCATCAACTACATTTCCATAAGAAGCTATATATATATGTGTCAAGTGATACATGTACTTGAAACGTACATTAATTAAGACTTCAAACTCAATTATAGGAAACAAGTCATGTATAATTTTTTTTAATCCAATGGTAACATATATATATATATATATATATATATATATATATATATATATATATACATACATAGACAAAAGTTCATGCGAGAACTGTTGTTAGCGCGAGAACCGCGAGAACCAATCTAAGCCGTCCAATTCCCCCTCCTTCAATGTCATTGCCTACCCATGATACTTCACATATCCAAGGAACGGCTAAGATTGGTTCTCGCAGTTCTCGCACTAACAATGGTTCTCGCATGAACCCTCCCCTATATACATATATATATATATATATATATATATATATATATATATATATATATATATATATATATATATATATATATATAAATAGACATAAGTATAATCAATGGGCATATGTAAAATTGTAAAACTTCTCTACCTCTAATAAATGAGGTGAACTCTAGCTGGGCGGAAATTCTGAAGTGTAAGAAAACTAGGACGATAATTTTTTACTCTAAGTAAGTTGGCGGATATTGTTGTCTCTTCAATTGTATTTGTCTCAAGACAATACGCAAATAGTTGGGAAGTGCTTCTCTTCTCCAGTAATGTTTACGAAAAATACAATACTTCTACCGTTTAAACCATCAATGAGACATAAAGGAAACCATACATGATAAAGATGAGGGATAATGGGTTCTTTAATCTCTAACTCTTTATGCCAAGATTTTTTAATCCCGTGTTCCTTCATAAGCCAAATACTAGCTACACTAATATTAGACCACCATAATAGACTGGGCAACCTTTCAGGACTCCTAAAATCATCGAGTGTACACTCTCTTCAGGAGAATAAGGTAATGAAGATAACTGAAATGTCTCGTCGTCTAAATTAAAAGAAAAAAGCTGATTTGGGCTAGAAACAATCCAGTGAAGATGGTTATTGTAAAATAACCCGTCATGATAGTTTGCCGGCCTGTAAGGGACTTGGTCTAAAATTCTCCATTCATTTGTCCCAAGGGTGTAAACTTCGATTTTTAATGGACCCCTCCTCCAAAACCGTACCACTTTATATTCACCAGTCGTTGAAACTCCAAATCCATATCGTATTTCCCAATAATAGTTTACTTCGGATTGTTGTTTGGGGAGGATCATATATTCATTCGTGATTTGTTGGGTTTTGAGTTCACGTTTACCAAATCAGATGTGTGTTTTAGTGTTTTGCTCGAGGCTTGATGCTGGCCCGACGTGCAACCCTTGGAGGCATGGACTGCATAACAAAGGTAACTTACTATTTTTTTTAAGTCTACTTTAATTAGGTAATTACTCGCATAGTTACATTTCCTAAAAGTTCTTTTGCAACAATCTGTCCTTACTTATATTTGCAAAGAGCACTATTGTGATGGTTTCAAAGAATGATTTCTCATCTCCTTTTCTATGTTTGCTTTTGTTCGAGGTTTTTTTGGTATTTTCGGTAAATGTTATCAATATGTTTGGATTTATTGACTTATGGTTTCATGGTGCATGTCAATATATTAATTTCGACATGAAAGTGCGGAAAACTGAACTCTATACCAATTAAGTTCTTATAAAATTGATGTAACGAATTGATTTTGCTCTAATTAAGAGGCTTCGATATACAAGTATGAAATTTCTGATATTTAATTTGCTCAGGCAGCACATAATGCTTGTTCTTAAGTTTTACAAAATTAATGAAGGCATTAATTTTGTTCTTAATCATGCTCAGAAACTAATTAAACTTTGAGTTATCAGAAGGCAGAAGCAAGAATCATGCATGAATTCAAAAACTGAAGACGTACTCAGCAAGTATTCGTTAATGATTAAATATGTAATCACTATAAATAATAATTCATACCGATCACATTGAGAAATAACATATCTGACATGCATATATATAAAGTCGTCACTTAATTAAGTTATGCTCATCGTACGTCCGGTATGCAAGATTGCAAGAATGAGAAGCATATATGCAAGACATCGCATAAATAATTAATTAATTAATTCGGATTAAAGATTCATGATACATTAATTAATTAATGATACATACCGGACGGACGTATTCAAGAATCCCACAGATTTGTTTAACTACTCGATCCTCGCAGAATTTTCTTAAGCAGATGGAGCCGCCTGACTACGTCAGTGATCACAGCGTCGCTACTCACTAGCTCTCGATCAAGATGATCGCTTGAAGTCCGTTATATCCTCTCTGAATTGTTATTATTTTTTATGTGATATATTTCAAATAATAGGTATTTCCTATTTTGGTTGTGCTAGAGCCTGAATTGTTATCTTATCTTATCTTACTCTTATATAATGCACTAGTTTAGAGACATGTGTATTACACGGGTTGGTTATAGAGAACTTATATATAATAAAAAAACACATAGAAAAAATACTAAGGAAATGAAATACAAAATCATATATAAATCATAAATTAGAGATTTGAGCTAAAGTAAGAATTTTAGAACATTGTCTTCAACATTATTATTATTATTATTATTAGTTGTAACATAAGGCTGCAATCTCAAAAGGTTTAGATAGTTGTTATGTTGTTTTACATTTAAAGATCTTAATTTGTAAGATGTTTGTATCTCAATCTTTTAGACTTTTTTTTATAGATATATCTTTGTTGTTCGTGATTAATAAGTTATTTTGTCTTATATTGCTGTTTTTATATATTCTCAATTCAATTATTGGCATACACAGTAGCCATAAATTATGATATTTTTTTAAAACAATTACATAGAGACCGGTTTTAATATAACATGTTTATAAATAATACCATTGAAAGATGGGATGAATATCGGTCTCTAGAGTGAAGTAAACCGGTTTTTATGCAGAATTTGATTAGGGTGGCGTATGATAAACACCGGTCTATATGTGATTTTGGAGACTGGTTTATTGTCTTTATGTTATAAATAAGACCACCCATATTAAGACCAAAGGAAAACCGGTTTTTTTATCAATTAAAACCGGTCTAAACACCCCTATTAAGACCAAAGGAAAACCGGTCTTTATATCGATTACATCCGGTCTAAAAGACCACCCCTATTAAGACCAAAGGAAAACCGGGTTTTTAATCCATTAAACTGGTCTAAAAGACCACCCCTTTAAGACAAAAAAAACCGGTCTTTTTATTCATTAAAACCGGTCTAAAAGACCACCCCTATTAAGACAAAAGGAAGACCGGTCTTTTTATCCATTTAAAACCGGTCTAAAAAAGCACGCGTGTAATAAAAGTGGGACACGTGGCAGATGTACAATGTATTGGAAATGGGCGGGAAAATGAGGAAAATGATGCCTAAAAAATGGACATGTGGCAATTAGTTAGATGTTTATCTATACTATATTATAAAGCATTTACATCTTTTTACTTAAACTCTTAAAAATTAAGTGTTTTGAAATGACTAATCTACCCCTCACCCTTACACATAAGCCATATGGTTTGAACTTGATTTGAATATTAAATTTGGAAAGACGTCAAACAGGCAAGTGTCAAATATCGAAATATGGAAACCATAACAATTAAATAGAAAGTCTATAATTGAATGTAAAAAAAGAAAATCATATCAATTTCTACAACATATAATTCGCATAATTACTACGTTTTTTTTAATTATAAGTCACGTCATTTATACGCACATAAAACTGATATATTATTTGTTTTTCTTAAACACTCATCAAAATATCTATATTAATCTTCGTGAACACTGAATTCAATTCTAAAGGAAAAAATGTCACCAACATCATGTAATTATCTTAAAAATATTCTCTTTGTGTACATGATTTTGTTTGAAAAAATGGGTTTCACTAAATATCCAAGAACAAAAATTAAGTATCCCTAGCCTGGATAATGATATTGGCGATTAAAAAAAACTCACAAATAAATATTATTTTAACTACACAATTCTTCAACCAGAAAAATAAAGAAAATTGTTGTTTTATTGTTTTTGAAGAATTTGTTTTAAAATAAAGAAAAGAGTTGATGGGAAAAAAAGAAATGAAACAACATTTTACCTGGTAGAAACTGTTTGCGGAATACCATATTCCTATATTATACAAAAAATGATATGTTAGCGAGTAGAAACTATCCGCCTCCGCAGCATTGCGCGTGTACAATGCTAGTATATATATATATATATATATATATATATATATATATCATAAATTTTAAGACTTCTTAATTTTCAATCAATACTACATTCTAACCATCCATTTAATCTAGATTAATCACATCCATCCAAGTATTAACCTTCTAAACTAGATTAAAAATTTCTAATAAATGAAGCTAATTTTCTATTTGGTATGTACATCATTCTAAAAATATATTCAAATATATTTTAAATTTGTTATGCACATTTAGAGTTATCGACTATAAAAACCCCATATTTCATTTTTCAATAATCGATTTAATTTCATCCTTAAAAAAATTAAATTTCAAAACTTTTTAAAACTTTTAAAACAAATTATCATCTTAGAGAATAAATATAATAATTACTTAAGAAGATTTAAAAAAAGTTTTTGATAAGATTATATGTATAACACCAATTTTAATGTAAACATATAATGTGGTTATTTAATCTATGTTTGTCGGAGACACAAAGTGGACGGTATACGAAACAAAATCCAAACAATAAGGATTTCAGTATAATAAATGAAATTCAAGACTATGAATTTAATAATTTGTTCGATCTCATATTGCTTTAGCTAATGTGTATAAATAATAATAGGGTTAAAGCCATAAAATAGCGGTCTACTTTTCCCAATTTCCCATTGTGGCACGTCATATTTTTTTTACACTTTTGGCCAGTAAACTTATTAAAACCGGTTGATATGGCCATTTAGGTTATTTTGACCTGCTATAGCAGGTCACTTTTCCCCCTTTTCTTCTTCACCTTAAAATCGAAACTTTAAACCTGAAATTCTTCATTTATACTTGATGAAAATTAATAATTCTTGAGTCTATGGAAAGGTAATTGAGTTGTCTATCAAGTAGTACAAAAAAACGAATAAAAACGAGTTTAAAATGTGTCAATTTATCGAAATACCGTAAAGGTGTCGAATAGGGTCATTATCGACTTTAATTAGCAATAACTTGACCTACACTTGATGTTTTTTCATGAATTTAGTGTCCATTGAAAGGTAAAAAGATTATCTACGACAATCTATAAAAAGAATGATGTAAAATGATCAAGAATCGACCAAAAAATGAGTCTTTTTTTCTGCCCTGTTTTCGAACAAAAAACCCAATAAAGTCGAGACTTTGAGCTCGAAATTCTCCCTCTATACTTGACGAAAATTCATGATTTTGGTGTAATTTGAAAGGTATAATGATAAATTACAAGATTCTACAAAAAAAAATACACAAATCGATCAAAAATCGACCCAAAAATCGCAAAACACGGGCTGAAAAGGTTGCGGGTCACGAAATGGCAATATCAACCGGTTTTGATAAGTTTACTGGCTAAATGTGTAAAAAAAAACATGACGTGCCACAATGGGAAAATGGGAAAAGTAGACCGTTATTTTATGACTTTAACCCATAATATTACTATACTCTTAAATTTAAATTTTTTTAACGTGATTGGATAGTAGCACCTATATTACTTTAAATTCATTGTAACATTATTTATTATTGCCAGACACTATTTGTAACCGTTATTATTTCATCCGTCATTTCCATTGCTAGCCACCATAAAAAACTCGTCACCATACAATCTCGTTATCGACTATATTTAAACGCCGCCGCATTGCGCGGACACCTTACTAGTTAATATTTATTATTATAGATAGATATAAATTTACAAGTTCTAAACTCTTAATTTTTAAGTAATTTGAAAGGAACAAATTATCCCTCACTAATAACTTTGGAAATATCATTCCAAAATAAGGAAATTAAAATCATGGAAATTAAATTTGGAAACCAAACAATGACCGACAGATATCATTTAGTGGAGTCGGTGTATTGTATGATTATTATTATATATAATAATATAAGATAATCCAAGATTTATATGTTTGTTAGTCTACTAATTAAATAGACTTTTTTAAAGTTTGAGTTGTCGTCAAATTACAATAATAAATAAAGAAATATACGAATTATTTTTTCACATGTAATAAAAGAGGAAAAAATTAAAAGAAAAACTGATTGAATAATGCAAGTTACTTAAATAACATGTGAAAAAAATTTAAAAAAATATCTCACTTGTGAGGGAGAGAAACATGTATCTTAACTGAGAGTTTCTATACTTGTACGTAGTTTGTATTTCTACTAACATTATAAGATAAGGTGTTAAAATCAAAAGAAGATATCAAGAAACAAAGTTAGTGAAATCTACGTTCTATCATTTATCGTGTAAGAAGGATGAAATAAAAAAGATTTAGTAGGTGCATATATAACATCCTAACTCAATATGTACATAAGTTAAATAATCAAAAAATTAAAAGACTTGTAGCTCAGTAGTATTTGGTGTTGTGCAGTAATACACCTCCAATGAAATTGTGTATTTAAATTATGTTGTGAAGAAAATTTAGTTAGTGTGTATTTGCCGTTTGATGAAGCTTTAGAAGTAGGTTAGTGGTTTGAAGCTTTATTGGTGGAAAATGTATTATCTTATATTCATTTTAAGTTAAAGTGTATTATTGTTTGTATTGTCTTCTCCATCTTCTTGATTCATACGCACAACAAAAACTCATCAAACCCATTTTTATTCACTGTCCGCCGCATTGCGCTGGTACCCCACTAGTATAATTAATTTGTGTATGTTTATAGGATTAATTATGAGCTAAATACATGACTGGTTTATTTGGATTAATTAGATGAATCTTGGTTATTTGTAATGTGTATAAGATGTATTGAGAATATGTTAACTTGGGGATATATAGTTGTATGTTTGTTTCAATGATAAATTATATTAGGTTATCTCGATGATATTTCCAGTTTTGTGAATAGTTTATACAGTTATGTCCGGTTAACTTAATTTGTAGATCTATCGAAATAACTATCAACACAAAAAAATTAAAGAATCAAAAAGACACTACAAAAAAAATGACTTTTAGAAACGAAACTTTTAGAGGCGACATATAGTTGCCCCTAAAACTACTAAAAACGACGACGTCTTCACTTCATCTCATGAAATTCTTAGTTTACCTTTTAGAGGCGATGAAAGTCGTTTCTAAAAGTAATTTTAATTTTTTTTCCTTTCAGAAATACCACTTATTTTATTTTAAAATTTTATTTTTTGTTTTTATAGTTTTTAGAGGCGACCGTTGCCCCTTGATGTTGAAAACATATTTCGCGGTTATTACCGTCTTTGGGGGAAAGCCGAAATTTTTGAAGGCAAGTGAAATTTTTTGAATTTCTTAAATCCCTTTTTTCATATTATATCAAAAGTTCTATACCTACTTCCCCAACTCCGCCGTCATCCACTCTTCCTCCAGGCCTTCAAGGTTCTTTCTAGAATAATATAATCTCGTATATATGTATAACAAGGTTTTTTAGCCCCGCGTTGCGGGAGCGGGACATGCTTAAGGGGTTAACATATATAATGACATAAATTAATTAAAAGTAGTTGTTATATATGTAACATAAATCGATAAGAGAATTTTGCGTTGCGGGAGCGGGGCAAGCATATGGGATTAACTAATATATATAAGGACATAAATCAACTAAAAGTAGTTGTTATATATGTAACATAATTGATAGGACATTATGTCTCAAGTGATAATTTATTATTAACCTTGAAAATTAAGATTATCATTTTCAAATTTCTAGAAAGCTACACATGTAAAAAAAAGAATTTTACGTTTTTATTACAAAATATCCGAGTATTACATCCTTTGACTTCTTTGTTCGCATGATTTTGACTGTCAAACTAAAGCCAAAATTCTTACCTCATATTTAGATAGTATCTTAGAAGTTTAAAAAAAACTTTATTCAGTACTATAAATGAATAACTTTATATCTAAATGAATTAGCTTAAAAGTATAAAAAATAAAAAATTAACTATAAATAAATATCCCTATACCTAAATAAATATGAATTAACTAAAAAGCAAAAAATAAATAAATAAATAAATAAATTGAAACTGTTCATAAGCTACAGGCAAACTACATTGCCCAACATTTTGATAAATGTTAGTTTTTGAATGTGTCAACAGAGAGAAACGAGAACACAATTTAACGTGAATTATGATTGGTTTTGAACTAAATGTGTGTTTCAATTAATCAAAACCCTTTGAACTTTTTATCCGTCAATTAGAGGTTAATTTAGATGTTACCTTTTCTTTCAGGAACAAGGAACAGCAAACAACAAAATACATGCCTTAATTGTAGGCAATATGTATGGAAAATATAAGAAACAAATATTTAATCTTTAATATATATTAAAAGAAAAGGGTTTCTCTCTCTTCAAAAAAAATCTCCACCAATCACAACTCTTGATTTAAAAAAAAAAATCGAGATGATGATGTCAAAAATGCCAAAAATCCTTAAGTCTTGGAAGGGGGGCATTGTGAAAATTCTAAGGGGGTTTTATAAAATATGTTAAGGGTTTTTATGAAAATGTGAGGGTGTTTTATAAAAAGGGAAAATGATCCGTGATGTTAACATCACCTAACTTAGGTGATGTTACACTCACAAATCATTTAAATGAGTATATACTGAAATGACTAAACTACCCTTCAATAAAGTAGATTGTGAGTGTAACATCACCTAAGTTGCGTAATGTTAACATTACGGATGATTTCCCCTTATAAAAATTGTATATTAATATAATTAATTATAGGTTGGTTATAAAATATGTTTAATAAATTATTATATAATTTGTTTAGAGAAATAATAATTATATATTTACGACCGTCTCATTTTTATCTACGTTCTGGTATAAATTTTATTGTAATATGACACTTTTTTTAAAGTAGTATATTTTTAATTGTTTGTTATCCATTAATAGTAGTGGGTAAGTTATTCATAAAACAATTTATATCTTTTTTATATTTATTCTATCTACGTATAATAGTCGATATAATAACTGATTCCTCGGTCTTTCGATAAAAATTAATAATTTTTTTAAGTTTTGTTTTATTTATGATAAATTTATATAAAAATAGTTAACATTTAAAACAAACAAAGGTGCATCAATCAATATAAAAAATTAAAGAATCATATATATAATCAACTATTAAAAATAAAACTATTAAAAAAAAGGGTTACTTACATCATCAACTCTTTCCCTAAAAAATCTCCACCAATCATAGCCTTTGATTAAAAAAAAAATAAAGAAAATCACAAATGTATTAGTTATTACGTCACATTCCATCAAATCTCTTAAGGGAAATTTTATATAACAAACTTCATGTGTTTGTTAATCTTGGATAAGATAACAATATATATTTGAATTAATCGTGGATAACATAATAATATATACATTTAAATTTGAATTGAATACATATTTCTAATTGACGTGTATTTAATTGGTTTAAAATTACTCCACTTTGTTAGGTAAGGAAGTTACTTTTAGAATTAGATTTAAAAAATTTTAAAATGTGATTTAAATGGAATAATAATTGATAGATTAAGTTTGAAAATATAAACAAAAAGGAAAAGGAAGTAGACGATGAGATATACTTAGATAATATAACAACCATTTGAATATGAATTTAATTGAAAATTCAACCATTTGAATTATAACAAAATTCATCCCTTTTAATTGTTCCTATTATTAAGTAAATTTGTTAAGTTTAAAGGATAAAGAAATTATTTAAAAATTGTATGTTGTAATGGTGGGAAAATATTTTTTTAATTTTTAAAAAAAATAGATGATGATATAAATAGGCGATCTTTAATAATATGCCCTAAGTTTTAAAATAAAATTTTCAATGCTCAATTATGTTACTAAACAGGAAAGAAAGAAAAATTAGTAGATCCTTTCGTAAGCTCCATTTTAATTCCACTATTCTAACACATCTCATTTGTCTGATTTATGAAAATTCTGTGATTGAATTACCTAAAAGCTAGATTAAGAAACGAAAATTATATATGAGTTTGAAGATTCATAATTTGTTCTTTTTTATCTCTAATTTCCTACTCTGCCTTAGTAAAATTCGTTTATTTTGTGTGCAATTCATTTAGTAAACGCGAGGTAGTGAGTTCACAAATCAACTGTAAAAGATATCTTCGATATCTTATGATATCAAAAAAGGAAAAAACAACATTCAGTAGATTAAAAAAAATCGTGAATTAGGGCAACAATTATAAAAGTATGAAAAATACCCAAGTTAGATATGTCATTAGCCCATTTCAAATTAAATAGCTTAGTTTGTGTGTGCGTTAAATTACTAATAAAACCATGAATGTTGTTTATAAAGAGTATCTACAGAAAGTATTATGATAATCTTATATATATCAAACTTCTATAATGTTTATCATTTCTTACGAGATTTTATATTCATATATATGTTTTCTAATTTTTTAACGTGTTAATATTTTTAAAACTATATAAATTTAAAATTGTCTTATATCATTCCCGTGTTGATACACGGGTCGCTTATAAACAACATCAACAATAATATTATAGTTATGGTTTTACAATATCGGGATAAAGCTCCATCACGAGAAACACATTAATATTATACTAAAACTTTTAGACGTGTAATGTAACTTTATATTTCTTAAAAAGAGTATTTATAAGAAGTACTAAAAAGACACGTTTTCACTCATGGACAGTTATATGTGACAGTTTCTTGAGTGAAGAGTAAAGAGAGGTTAAAAGTTTTAATTTGCGATAATTAAGAAAACCCTACTAATAAAACTATGAATGTTGTTTATACAGAGGTTTTAAAGAAAATCTAATGATAATCTTATGTATGAATTTCAAAATTCTGTAATGATTATTCATTTCTTACGAGATTTTATAATACTCTTTAAAACTATATATATTTTAAATTGACTTATATCAGCCCGTGTTAATACACGGGTCGTTTATCTAGTATTTATAATACACATACTCGTCCTAATTATATAGTTAAGAAAATCGCTAAACTAGAGGCTGATTGATATAAACTAAATACTTTCACAAAGTGTTGAGATTTGTGGGCTTATCTATACTGCATTATAAAGTATTTTGACCTTTTTGTTTAAACTCTTAAATTTTAAGTGTTTTGAAATTACTAAATTAATTTCTCATGTAAACTAAATGAAACTACTAAATGAAGTAAATATTAAATAGAGTTAAAATGATTCTCATATTTTATTTATTAATTAAACCTTCCATATTAAGAAAAATCAACTCAATACAAATTAACTTTATTGTTAAAAAATAATTTCATAGCCAAACCTTTCATTTTAAATATTATGTCATATACTAAAGTTTTTAAATTAATTAATAGAAATATGTACAAGTAGAGCTCGAAAACTTGAATAACCTATGGAATTTATAAACATTTTAAAATAGTCATATAATATAATAAAATAATTATCCACTATTTTACTCGATTATAAATATTTATTTCATGTATTTTCATGCAATTTACCTTATTTATTAAGTACGGACATTTTTTATTTTATTATTTTCAAAATTAATAAAAGAGTTTACGAAGAGCAGAAAAATAAAGAAAATAAAACAAAGATAAAGAAAATAGACATGTAACATTGTTACCAAAAGAAATTTTATTTGTTGTCACCTTGTTACGTGAATACTTTACATCTACGTCTTAAAAATAGACATGTTATCGAGTAGAAATTATTTTTTACCGCCACAATGCGTGGATAACATGCTATATATATATATATATATATATATATATATATATATATATATATATATATATTATACTAGCTTAAATGCACGTGTAAATACACGTTTAATTATTAAGATATTATTTTATATTTGTTTCTTTAGATATATAATTCTTTTGTATTGACGAAAGAAAGCATAATATGCACATATTTGAAAAACTAAAAGAGTTCTATATTAAAATCAGTTGACATAGAAAAGTAAATTATGATAACTTTAATAATGTAAAAGTTAATTAAGATAAGATAAATAATATTCATTGATAATGATAAATTTTTGAATATTTATTTTTAAATTAACGTAGTGGATAAATAATTTGAATTAAATCAACATTATTCATTGTTAATCTAGATAATATTATTATCTTAAATTAGTATATACGATTTTTTTAGTCTTATTAAGGTATACTAGCATAGTACCCGTGTAATGCGGCGACGATAAATAGTTTGTACGTAACAACATGTCTTGTTTCGATAATGTAAGGGTATTGTATTTATGAAATATTGTAACAGATACCTTTTTATGACAAAATATATATTTTCTTTCCTTTTTCTATTTTATTTATTTCTATAAATGTTACATACCCTTTTATTTGTTTTTAAAATAAATTTATATAAACAATAAAGATAAGAAAAAAACATATTTAATTATGTTTAATAAGTTGTTTAAAACATATGTTACCATAACTTGTTGAGTTAATCAGGAAGATGATTGGGTAAAACTATTGTTTTAAGTATTTGTTCTATTTGCATAAAGACATGTCATATTTAAGATTAAGTAGTCTTAAATTTTTTAAAAGAGAGAATGCTAAATTATTTATAAAGTAGTATAGATATGTACGTTTAGATCAATTTCCAATAACGTAAATATATTGTCGAATGTCGATCTAAACAAATATTTTATAATTTCAAGAATATTTTTTTACTAATTATCTTATCTTCTATAAGAATTAAATCTTAAAATTTAAGTTTTCAATTTTGACTCTTTAAAATCAAAATTAGACTTTCAATTTTGATCAATTAAATTGTTAGAATTTAATTATGATTAAATGAATAATCGAGATCTTTTAATTAGAAGAAGAAAATAAGTCGGATACTTGAAAAATAAGCCAAAAAAATTAGCTTATGAAAAATAAGCTGAAAAAATAAGCCCTTCATAAGCTAAAACAAACACCCCTTTATATAAGAAGATTAGACATAATATTTACTATAATCATTTTTCAAATCTAATTAATCTTTTAGATGATGACAATGACTTTTAGCGTACCATTAGGCATGAATATAAAAACTTATTTGAGAGAAAAAGGTATAGATGTAAAGTATTTGTCAGTTTGTTACTCATGTTTAAAACTCTTGCTTAGACTCAATTATCAAACAAGCTTCTAGCTAATCTCGAGCACGTATCATGGCTCAAGTAATTAGCTTGAATCGAGTTGAACTTTTAACAAGTTGGCCGGGCATAAGTAACCCGGCTCACATACTTACACTCCTCAGGATACATATTCATGAAGTTTAACAAATATAAATACTTTCATATTGCTATTGAAAAGACTCCATATACCTAAAAAAACTAAGAAAATATGAATCAAATCAGTTTATTTTCTAGGCCGGTTCAAACATTTTTGTGGTTTTCTAAATTTGCAATAAGCTTTAATATTCAGATCAAATGTCACGCAACGATAGAAGGAATGTGAAGTATCTTGCTAATGTTGTCTAACTAATTACACAAATCCAAGCGTTACATTAACTGGATTTGTTCAATAGTAAGCAAACAAAACTTTTGCAATGTGTTACTGTTCAATCGCCCATCAACAAAGACAAATCTTCTACTCTCAATAAACAATTACAAATTATGCTTATATGCATTTAATTGTTTCTATAATCAGTTTATATATGCAAGTAATTATCAAATATTGCTTTTTAGGAGAATGCCGGTCAACAACTATTTAACATGTCTATTTAGAGAGGCTCGTCGAATCCATTAGTAGAAAAAAATCATCTACTTCTTCCTTTTTTTTCTTCTTTTAAACGGCAAACGCATACACCTAGGGATGTTATTCAGTCGGGTTAATCGGTTTTGAGGTAATGAAATGTTACCCGATAACTGAACCGGAAAAGGATCGGGTTACGCACCCACTAAACTTAACTCTCAATCTACTCCATAAACAATATCATAAAAAGTTTATATAGATAATATACAATGTCATAAGAAGTTTTATTGTTTTGAAGATAAAATAAATAACGAAAGTTGAATTAATTATAAGAAACCTATAAGTTTATGGACTTGGTCTACTACTGTGTTGTACAACACATCAAATGGTAAGTTTGAAAGTAGAGTACATACAATAATAAAAGGTGTAAAGTTGAATACTTTTATGAACTAAACCCTTGTTTCTACTGTTCACCAAAAAAATACATATAATTTAAAAACCCAAAAATTTAATCTCATATTAAACCGTAATGATGAACAAAACTTTCTCATTAACCTCATAACAGAACTTATTCTTTTGGGAGGTTTAGTAATGAACAAAACAGATAAAAATAAAAATCACAGATTCATTAATAAACTATGGATTAAATTTTTTTTTTAACAACTCATACCTCAAAGTACAACAAAAAAAAAAATTTAAAAAAAAATCATCAAGCTTGAACACCAGCTCATACGTCTATGTACAACCAAAATAAACAAAAATTAAAAAAAAAAATCACCAACCATGAACACCAGCTCATACGTATTTTAGGGTTTCAATGGCTATGCACAGTGAAGACTTTGATGCACAACCATGTATTTTAGGGTTTCAATCTCTGATTCTGAATTTATCGTTGATCAAGATTTAGGGTTTTTTTGTTGGTTTTTATCGTGCATCAATGCTCTCAGATTCGTGTATCTGGTTTAGGGTTTTCGTTGGTTTTTAATTAGTGGTGAGCATGGGTCGGTTTTGACCCCAAACCGAAATGTAACCGATAATATCGATTAAGGCATCGGTTAACCGTTAATGATAGCGGTTCGGTTTCGTTAACGGTTTTATTGGTTAACCGTTAAGTTAAGTTGGGCCGACTTATTGGCTTCAATAAATCGTGAATTGGGCCACGAATTGTTTTATAGTTAACATCTTTAGTAGCAAACAAGTCATAGGACTAAATAAAAACTATTTAATTTGAATTTAAAAGGTAATGAACGTACTGGACCTCGCATGCAAACAACCCAAGATTAATAATGTGGTTTTGTTTCCAAAATTGTCAAGCGGTCCATCACGCAAGATAGTACCTAGCCCACAACCAAATTGCATACACACATAAAAAATGTTCTAGTAGACTAGTGCGAATTGCTATTCATCATCATCGCTGGAGAAAAATACTATATCAATTTTGTATTTGTTTTTACTTCACTTCACCCAAAAAGTCATGGAAGCCATTGTTTGCCAATTTTTTCTTTTGAGTCTAAATGTATCAATAATTGAAATTCGTTTACTTTGTCATCTTGTTGATGAAACGGTTGTCACTGACGTTGTAAAATATATAATCGCATTGACTTTTGTATTAACACGGCTGTCACCGACGGTTGTTATGCCAAACAGCCACACAAAAATATGAAGTTCCAAGATGTGATACTTGTTCATTCAATATTTGAGTTAATATATATTTGTTTGTTTTGACTTTTGTGCTTCAACTTGATTTGTGTAATTATCCAAATCGATTATTCGTCAATCTGTATCAATTGTTGTGCTATTCTTCTGTGGATAAATGAATTATCTATATAATCAATTTATAATATATATAAACCATTTAATAATTTCTCTCCTCTTTAATTTTAAGACTTCTTAAAATTCAATTAATACAAAATCTCAACCTTTCATTCTATCTAAATTAATCTCAACCACTCAATCTTTAATCATTTTACTCTCTCTCCTAATTTACTTTAATTTTTTATTTACTTAAAATTTACTCTTTCACACTAAAACACTCTTTTCCCACAAACACAATTATTCATATACATCAACATAATTTCAAAACCTTATTAACTTCTCTCTTTTTATTAATTTTTTATTATTTTAATGTTGTTTAGAATAAATAAAATAGTCGATGCAAATAAAAAACGAACAATTGAAAAAAAGCTGGAATGTTGTTCCGTTTACTGTAGAATTTTTTATGTAATATTGAATCGCGCGAATAACATATCATTACATTCTTTAAGCGACATATTATAAAACATAAACTATTTGCCGCCGCAACATTGCACGGTTATGCTGCTAGTCAATTTATAAAGAAAATAAACTATTCATTCCAATTTTCATTTTACCCCCTTAACATATTTTTATTTTCCCCTTTAATATATATGAATTACATTTTACCTTCAAGTTTTAATTTTCTTCCATTAATATATTTTTCTTTTTCACCTTCAACTTTTGTAAGATTACATTTTACCTTATAACATAATCTATATTTTCATTATCATTTTTTTATTACTACAACTATTAAATATGTTTTTGATTATATTTTACCTCATAACATAATTTATAGTTTCATTATCAATTTTTTTTACAAGTAATTAAAAGACAAACAAATCTTCCAAAAATGTAAACGTATTGATATATCAAACGAAATGGTCTTCAACTTTGAAAGCAATCAAAAGAGCGTAATAATCGAAGGTAAAAATATTGATAAATGAAATGAGATACGCAATCTCAAAAGTACATAGTTACATATATTTTATTACAAGCTCCGATCTTATTTAAGAAACAACCGTGCCTCCAATAAGTTTCGACAACTAATTTTAGTTTAGTTAACTACTTGAGAAATTACGGTTTGCTAAAAAAACAACTCTATTTTTTATCTTCGTAGATCACATTATCAAACAAATAATAAGTATGTATACTACCTTCGAGCAACTATCTTATCTATAAAACTATATATAAATTGAAATTGTATAAATGTGATCATTTAAATATCAACCCAGCGCAACGTACGGGCATGATAGACCTTGTTGTGCTATCAATTTATAATTGATGGATTCTAGATGTGTATCAATTTATAATTGATAAATTCTAGATTTGTATAAATTTATAATTGATGTTCGTGTTGTGCTATTCATCAGTCGATCTATTGTAAACTGACCCAAACTTTTCTATTTTCTTATTTCTTGAACAAACTCGATCATGTGAGAAGATGACATGATGCATTCTACTTAATTTGGATTTCTGATGCATATATGCTAACTAGCTAGAAGTCCCTTGCGACAACTGCGAAAACCAATCTTAGTTGCTCATTTGGTTAGTCGAATTTATGGAAAAAAAGCGTGAAAGATCGAGTGTGGCAATGTGAATAGGATGAATTAATGGGTACTCGCTATACTTGCAATAATAATGGGTCTCAAATTAACTTTTCACGATATATATACACTACAAAAAAAGTGTCATTTATCCACGCTTCATAAAGAGCATGTAAAAATTCTAGAATTGATCACACCTATAATTGTGAAAATTGATCTACGCTTTTAATGTGTAAGTTTAGTAATAGATGAAAAATTAGAGAAATACACACTTAAAGGCGTGGACTTTTGTAAATTTAAAATTTATTTTCAAATTTTTCACGCTTAGTAGTGTAAACTTTTTGATAATTTGTCCACACTAATAAATGTAATTTCTTACTACAATTTTCACACTTTTAAATGTAGATTTCTGATAGAAATTTGTCACACTTGTTTATCTACGCTTGATTATAATTTTTCACACTTTTAAATGTATTTATATCAGTAAAAATGCATGGATAATCAATATATTTTTTATAGTGATATTTAAAACAAAGAATCATCTCATTATCACGTATGTACAGTTCCCTGTATATCCAAATTCACGTATGTGTGTGTGTGTCAAGTGATACATCTACTTGAAACGTACATGTCAATCAGGACTTCAAACTCAATTATAGGAAAAAAGTCATGTATAAAAAAAATTAATCCAATGGTAACAAAACATATATATAAACAAAGGTAAAAATAAGGGTCGATGTGAAATTGTATAACTTTTCCTGACCTTTAATTAAATTAGGTGAACTCTGGCAGGGTGGAAATTCTGAAGTGTAAGGAAACTAGGACGATAATTTTTGACTCTAAACAAGTTGTCGAATATTGTTGTTCCTTCAATTGTATTTGTCTCAAGAGAATATACAAATAGTTGGTAGGGCTTATCTTCACCAGCAGTGTCATTGAAAAATATAATACTTCTTCCCTTTAAACCATCAATGAGACTTTCCGGATACCATTCTGGATGAAGAGGAGGGATAATGGGTTCTATGATCTCTAACTCTTTATGCCAAGAAAATAGACATAGGCAACCATTTAGGACTCCTAAAATTATGTGGTATACATTCCCTGGGAGGGAATGAGATAATGGAAATAACTGAAAATTCTCGTCGTCTAAACTAAAAGAAAAAAGCTGAGGAGGGCTAGCAACAATCCAGTGAAGATTGTTATTGTAAAATAACCCGTCATGGTGGTTTTCCGGCCCATAAGGGATTTGGCCTAAAACTCTCCATTCATTTGTCCCAAGGGTGTAAACCTCGATTTTAAATGGATCCCTCCTCCAAAACCGTACCACTTTATATTCTCCACTCGCCGAAACTCCAAATCCACACTGTAAATCCCAATAATTGTTTACTTCGAATTGCTGTTTGGGGAGGATCATATATTCTTTAGTGACTGGATTGCATATACAAGTGTTATCACCTTCTTCACCAAGTTCCCACAAACATATCAAACCGTTGACAGAGCCCACTGTCGATACTATGGATTGTGGGAAAAGATGTGCAATATCAAGGCTCATGAAAGGCTTGCGGAGGAGATGATTGTGATTAAGTTCGTTTTCAATCTCCAACATCTTCAAAGTTCCCGGAGGCATACACGAATCTAGGTACTTTAATTGATAAATCAAGACACAATCAGGTGATCTTGGTAATTGAAGATGAACAAAGCGAGAATCCAAAACTAGATTCCGCCACTTTTTGCATACACACTTGCTGATGATAATTGTCTTCACGGGAAGTCTTGATAAAATATCAAACATGATATCTTCAGGTAAGTCTTCCATGGATATTGAACAACGGGGAGAAGACATAATTTCTAGGAAGCCGGACCTGAGTTTCAGAATGCATAAAACAAACATCAAAATCACGTCCCTACTAAAAAAATTCTAAAAAAAACACATTTTTTTTTTACAGGTTTGGAAGTTAGTCAAGCTAGATGACTTAAACACTATCCCTATGTTGATTTTTATAGAAACAAATCTTGTAACTTAAGGACGTAAATTTGAATACAAGTATAATACTAATCACCAGATTAAAAGATGTCTACTTAATGGCATCTATGAAGCAAAATTATACACTAACAGTCTAACACATTCAAGATTGTTGATGGTGAGACGAATAAGGCACATGGGCCTAGCCCACTATCTCTTACCCATGCGTGGCTTTAAAGCCTTTATTAATATTTAGGGTTACTTTAATTAATATACATATACATATATAAATATATGTTGGGGGTCATGCGGCAGATGTGAGTCACAAACCAGAGAGATTTATTATTATTGGTAGATTGTCTGTAAATATATTTGTTATTTGGGGATTTAAGTTATATTTTGATTATCCGTGTTCTTTTTAACACACTTATATTTGGGGATTTATCACAAGCAAAAATCATGAATTCAAAAACTGAAGATTCAGCAAATTGTGTGTAACACCCCGTCTCGGCACGAAACGGATGCTACTTATATGATACATGAACAGAGCAAAACCAAGACAAATACCTCTCAAAACCGGTTTACAAGTACCACCTCAAAAGCTCTTTCTAGGCTAGCTTTCGATCTTTTCCTTAAAGCACCCTTGAAAACCTGCCTCAGAGGAAGAAAGAAAACTGCGGCTGAGCCAATTGCCCAGTGTGCGGATATATATACATATATAATAACAATAATAATCGAAACAAACACAAAGATATCAAAATCGAAGTTTCCAAATAATTTCAGAATCATAATCATAATCATAATTTTTTTATAAAAGGCTTTCATTACAAAATGCACCCGTATCATATTCATACATATCATATCAGAATTCATATCAAATCACATATCATATCATATCACATCGAGCCCCTACCAGAAACGCATACACTTGCACACTGTCAACAGACAGATATGACAAATGCCACACTGGACCTGCAGATCTAAATGTCCCCTACAATGTGAGATGGGTGCCGGGCACTATACTACCATCCACCAGAACATAACATAACCTACAGTCTAGGGTCCATACGCCTCCCTACCAAATAGCTCTCGGCGCAAAATCCTCAGGAGACACCGTGGACTAATCAAACCGCCACAGAAAGTGTCACACCACCGGTGCCCCAATGATATGCCTATGGTACCCCCATAGGTGGATAAATAGCTCGATGCATCAAAACTATAAAATATCCAAAAGATAATATATATCAAAATATAGTTTTGTGTTCCACAAATTTTATAAAAACATTTATAGTTGAGTTAATAGTCAAAATAATTTTAAGAGACATCAGGTGGAACGCATTTAATAAAAGAAACATAACTTTTCGGATATCATAATATCTTCACAAAAACAAAGTAAGCACATTGAAAGAAACAGGATTTTAAATATCAAACTTTTAAGGAGCAACGCTGAAAGAATAATAGGAATTTAAAACCAATAGTTCATATTTTGAGGAACAAGAATCCGTACGACAATAAGAGTTTCAATTTGATTCCCTTTTCCTCCGTCTAAAAATACATAAGCTACTATTAGTATTTCACTTAATTCTAGTAGACCTACCGGGTTGATAATACAATTCCAGTTTGCAATCTTAGTAACAGAAATCAGGAAACTTAAACCAACAGATGACTTTATCAAGTTTCACATGCTGAAGATTTCATTCTCAAATTAATACATAGTGGTCTTAATGTTCTGAAATTTCAAGTAGTTAACTAATTAAAGGAATTTGAGACTTAATCCAATAGAACCTTGATCAAAATTGTCTAAATAAGCGCTTAAGATTTTATTTAAATTCCACCATTATATGCATTCTATATACATTCTGATGCATAAATCAAGATTAGCTATTGAAGGGTCAAATCAAAACCGTGATTATGTGACTTTGGATTTAATTTAACCAAAGGAAATCAAAACACTCAAGATTAAGCTGATCAAACAGAGGGGACCGATTGAAACAAGCAGAAATCGAACAAAACCAAGAAAAAGATCGAGACTTTCGTATGGTAGTAATTGAACTAACCTCAATTGTTGCTGAACTGGAAGTGGTTTCGACTCCCAAATCAGTTTAATCGCAGCTCACACCTTGCACCAGAACCCGATTTCAGCCTCTGTTCACTTTGTTTTCGTCGTCAGCCCCAAGTCGTTACCCTAGTCCCTCTTTTACCCTCTCTCGATTTAGGGTTTCACACGAATTCGTGAGTTGAATGTAAAGTAACCGGTATATATACATGATTTCGTTGGAGATAAAGAGAGATCGTCTGAGAACCTCTCGCCGAATATGGAGGTCGATATCCTCTCGCTTGTTAGTAATCAAACACACAGAACAATTTGTGGCTTAATGTGTTTGAACAGATGTGGGCTTAGATAAGTGGGCCTTAGGCTATTTTAATTTCCTACGGGCCTAATGTAGTTCATAACTTCATAATTATATATATATTTTTTCCTGGGTATTATATTGTCGTTGATGATTCAAAGCGTATTCATTAATAATTCATACCGGTCACATTGAGAAAGAATATATCTTACATATGAATATATAGGGTAGGGATATTGTAAAAAGAATTTTAGAGTACAAAGAGTAAGGAGAGATAAGGACCCTTGGATCAAGCAAAAGTCAAGATCAAAAAGTCAAAAAAGTTTTTAAAAAAAAACGGAAATGAAAAATATAAAAAAGGGTATATGTGTAAAATCATATACCAAAAAAGGTAGACCCACATCGCCATCAACTGTTTCCGGCCAATCTCCGGCCACCGTAAATTTCCGGCCACCGTTCCGATTCACCATTAACGTGCAAGTAGTTTCAGAAAAAAGATGAACAAGTCTAAATTATATAAAAAACCAAATTCAGATTCACCATCGATTTTAACTTCAAACACAAGATGCACACTAATTTCAGAAAAAATATGCACAAATCCAAATTATATGAAAAAACCGAATTCAGATTCACCATTGATTTTAACTTCAAACACAAGATGCACACTAATTTCAGAAAAAAGATGAACAAATCTAAATTATATAAAAAACCGAATTCAGATTCACCATCGATTTCAACTTTAAACACAAGATGCACACTAATTTTAGAAAAAGGATGAACAAATCTAAATTATATAAAAAAACCGAATTAATATTCACAAAGATCTCGATTTTTACTTCAAGTTACAGTAGGTCAAAAAGAAAAAGTGATGCACAAACCCTGTATACAAGGAAAAAACACGGTGGATGCACCATCGATTGCTTTATGAACGACGAAGGAGAGGGACCATCCAAAGGCACGTCTCTCCCTCTCGCATGTCTCTCTCTCTCATCTAGAGGCACCATCGACTTGATGTATTTCTCCGATGATTCACAAACGGCGGCGGATGCACCATCGATTGCTTTATGAACGGCGAAGGAGAGGGAGGCATGGCGGATTCATCATCGAAGCTGCAGAGGTCTCCGACGACCACGTAAGCAGCAGTCAAAGCGCATGACGGCGACTTCAGCCGTGGATTTGGGTCGGCGAGATCTTCAAAACGCAATTAGGGTTTGCGTCGGTGAGATCTCCGACGACCAGGTGAGCGGCGTTGGGGTGGGCGGCGTTGGGGTGAGAGGCGTTAGGGTTTGTGTCGATATATCAGACGTGGGTCGGTTTAGGGGAGGCAGAGACAACGTGGTTTATATATATTTTTGTAAACTTCCTAATTTGCCCTTTTATTGGTTATTGATAGTTATGACACGTGTCAAGCCCACATATCTTCTTACCCTTTTTACCATAAAACTGTTTTTATTTGATCCTGATTCTGAATATATATATATATATATATATATATATATATATATATATATATATATATATATATATATATATAAAGTTGTTCTTTAATTAATATTATGTTCATCGTACGTATGAATGAATTATTTAGAAGTAAGACGTGGCATAATTAATTAATTAATAAATTATTTCGGATTAAAGAAGCATGATACATTAACTAATTAATAATACATACCGGACGTGCTCAAGAATCCCACAGATTTGTGTAGCTAGTCCTCGTAGAATTTCTTTTAGCAGATTGAGCAGCAGCAGCAGCAGCCTGACTAATTCACTGATCGATGGCAGCGTCACTCAAGATGATCGACTGACTTCGAGGCTTGGAGTTCGTTCAATCCTCTCTGAATACCGAATACGGCGAGTTGCTGATGCTGACAGAAACGTAGGTATGTACAGTAGAAGAGATCGTCGAGCAAGAATCCTGGATTACGGTTAATTTCAAGTTTCTACGTGCTTGATCTTCTCCTATATATGTTTTGATGTTGTTATTCTTTTTATTTTATAGCTAGATTAGCTAGTATCTAATCTTCATTTATATCTAATCTTTTTAAATTCTCCTATATATGCGTGATCATCAGACTCGGTCTCATATTTAGTTGATTTTTATGAGAAAAGATTTCTTTAATTAACTGGAATGTATCTCATAAATTTATTGGTTTTTAATGAAAAAGATTTATTTAAGTAACTAACTGGAAAGTCTCATAAATTGATTCTTTTAATAAAACAAGTTTTTTTTAATCGGAAATTTTTGATTTTGATATATTATACAGATTATGGAAAATATATATTATTTTTTGTATGATATTTGTTAATTAAAAAAGTATTTGCTATTTTTGTTATGTTAGAGCATTATTTGTTATATAATTGATTTGCGTATGTTTATAGGAATTATGAGCTAATACACTAATTTATTAGCACTAGCATGATACCCGCGTAATACAGCGGTGGCAAATAGTTTCTGTTTAACAATATATTATTTTTAAGAATGTAATATGTTATTCGCACGACTCAATGTCACTAAATAGTTTTTTATCATCACCAAGTCCGTTTTTTATATTTCTTTTATTTCAATCAACTTTTTATTAATTTTTAAATAATATTAATATAAGAAAAAAGATTTTTATTTATAAAATAAGAAGAAAAAAATTAATAGGATCTTGAGAATTATGTTGATATGGTGAATAATTGTGTTGTATGAGAGTGTGTGAATATTTCTAAATAAATGAAAAGTTAAAGTATACGGAGTATTAAGAAAGAGATTGAAATGGTTAAAATTGGTGGGTGAGATTAATTTGATTAGAATGGAGGGTGTAATGTTGATTGAAATTTAAGAAGTCTTAAAATAGAGGAGGAGAGAGAATGTTAAATGATTTATATAGTAGTATAGATTGAATGAATCTTGGTTATTTTTAACGTGTATAAAATATTATGAGAATATGTTAACTTGGGGATATCTATATATTTATATATAAAAGGCTTGCAAATTTTCTTTTTATAACTTTTAAATCAAATCTATTAACCAATCAAAACCTCAAATTTCAAAATCATTCAATTTTAAAAAACAATTTTAGAAAGATGCCTATAATCGATTTCAATTTTATCTCAATTTAGAGAGTGCTACATGAAAATTGTAAGGGGCTTTTATAAAATATGTGAAGGGTTTTTAAGAAAATGTTAGGGGTTTTATAAAAATATTATATTAATGTAATTAATTATAAGTTGTTTATAAATTATGTATAGTAACTTTTGATATATTTTGTTTAGAGAAAAAATAATCATATATTTACGATCGTCTTATTTTTATCTACGTTTTGGTATAAATTTTATTATAATATGACACTTTTTTAGAATTCGTATATTCGTTACTTTTTGTTATCCATTAATAGTAATTGGTAGATAATTTTTTATTTAGCTGAGTGGTTATTTTGAGATTATGGTGACGAGCCGAGAGGTCAACTTGAGTATTTTATTCAAAGTGTTTAGTTATTGATTTTAAAGAATTTTCAGTGTTATTAGAAAGATGTATGAAACATCTATTAAAAATACGGTTTAAATAAAATGTATCATTAAAAGATGGTATATTATATATTTAAAAATCTAAATTTAGAGATATTTTATGATGGTGAAAAAATTATATTGGCAATAGATGTGTTTAGAAAATTTGAGTCGGTTTTCAGTTCAAAATTATTATCTGATTCACTTTAATATTTGAATTTATTAAAAATGACATCAGATAATACATGTTCTTTCAAATTAGATTATTGTTGTTTTGGGTTTAATGAATTATATGTAAGTTTTTTGTGATATTTCATTTATTGTATTATTTTTTATTTGAAAATTTTAATATCTCAAATACACTTTCGAAATACCCGTGCGTGCACGGGTCAATAAACTAGTATAGTTGTATGTTTGTTCCAATGATAAATTACTTTTGGTTATCTTGATGAAATTTTCGGGTTTGTGAATAGTTTATACGTTTATGTTAGGTTAACTATAAAAAATATTATTTATTTACGCTTCATAAAAATCGTGTGAAAATATTAAGCGTTATCACGCTTATGATTATGAAAAGTAGTTTAAAAATAAATATTGTTAAAAATAAGAAAAAAACTTAACATTTATAGACGTGTACTTTTGATTTTAAGTAGATGCTTTTAAATGCGTGAATTTAGTAATAAATAAATAATCACATAAGTTCACACTTAAAAGCGTGTACTTCTATAACTCTAGAATTATTTTTAAAATTTTCACACTTAAAAGTATGAAAATGTAACACCACTTTTCTCAAAAAGCTACTGTACATATTTTATAACTATTAGCCCAAAAAGGATCGAGGTTTTACAAAACGATATTACTATACACATTGGTGCTAAACTGTTTTCCAAAAGTAGTGTTTAAACATTTTCAAAACTTAACCAGGAGCTATCCAACCTATCAAGCCGCTGGGGCCTTCCCTTACAAGAACCTGACGCACCTGCATGTAGAAAACACTGAATCTAAGCTAATGCTTAGTGAGTATACTACTGAATAATAAATAAAGCACGAAAGCGAATTCTCTTTTGGATGTCTCACATCCCGACTTGTGATCTGCAAATCTATTCCAAATCTGTTAATTGGTCCTGGAGTGTACTATACAAAGTATAAGTAACCCCTGACACTTACTTGGGTATAAGGATCTCAATATACCCTATCTCTGTCCACAATATAATATTATCACATAATTAATCACAGATCATGCACTTAGTATACGCGCGTATGCTAATCTGCTTAAAGGTAAGTACACTCACCTTAGCAGCAGTTAAAGAATTACACTCCTATCACAAAAGCGTCAATCTCTTATTGCCTACAAGCAATAAATGAGTACTGTATTAACTTCTAAACGCTGCTGCAAAGATTCTGATTGACTAACAAAGTCCTGCTAAAAACCACCTCCTACGCCCGTAGGGGAAAAAACCATATGCCCGCAGAAGTTACCCTCACTACGGCCGCAGGGATCCATCCCTACGCCCATAGAAGGTACACTACACTTCCTACGGTCGTAGGCTATGTGCACTACGCCCGTAGGCTCATTTCCTTCGTCCTTAGACGGTATCTCATGAAAATACTGTCCTACGCCCGCAGAAACCCTTTCCTACGGCTGCAGGTGACAAAATTACCAAAAACTGTAAAACACCCTCCTACGGCCGCAGAGAACCTTTCTTACAGCCGCAGGAACCAAAACAGCCAAAAACCCCTAAACATGTTCCTACGCCCGTAGAGAATAATCCCTACGGCTGTAGGGACAGTCGGTACAGCAGACTTCTTGCTCTGCTCGTGAACAGCAGCCGAATCCAACTCTTTTTCACCCAATACTTGATTAAACTCGGATTCAAACATACAAATGAGTTCTATAACATCATTACTAACTTTCTAACATGAAACTTGATACAAAACAACACTAAAACACACTACATCAATCTATTTTCATGGATTCAACCTATGAACCCATTTCATGACCTAAAACTTCAAATAAACATGAGGAACTTCATACCTCTTACTTCTGAATTACTATAGGATCAACTTCAGCTATCAATCTTTGATTTCTTGCTCAAAATCGCAACTACAGACCATGTGTGTGTATCGTGAATGTGAAGTTGGTTTCCTGTTGGTTTGACTTCAAATGAGTCAAATAAGACTCATATATATCCATACTTTCTATTATTTACATAAATGGTCCCTTGACTTCCTTAACTTTCTGAAATGGCATAAAACCCCCTCAACTTTAAACAACTAAAACATATAACACATAAAGGCAACCAACTTAACACATAAACACTTAATATTAGTTTAAGATAATACATAGCGAAAACTTTCGAACCTTGGGGCGTTACAAAAAATTTAGATAATTTGTCTATACTAATAAATGTAATTTTTTACTCTAATTTTTACACTTTTAAATGTAAGATTTGGTAGATTAGTAACACTCAATTTTTTCACGTTTGATCGTAATTCCCCACGATTTTAAGTGTATTAATATTGATAAAAAAATATTGATATTCGGCATCTTTTTTATAGTGATTGACTTTGTTGGTCTACGGTATTAAGTATTAACACAAAATGTGAATCAATTAACAAGAATAATATGCTCTCATATGTATAAATTAGTATAACAAGCGTATACTTGCCAGCGCTACGCGATGGGTTAAAGTAAATTAATATTTTCCTAACTTGTAAAATAATTCTAAGATTATTGTACCTTATGTAAAGAATTTAATTTATTTTCTAAAATTTCACCTTTTTTATATGTGTAAGGCTGGACGCAGCACTACTCCCGCATGCTTCGGGTATCTCCTCGGATAGCTTGTGTTGCTTTGTGTTAAGCATTACGCCCGTTACAACTGTCAGAAAAGTTAATAATTATGAATTACTTTACAATATTGTTTGAATGTTAAAACTTACAACTGTCAGAAAAGTTGTCAACGTAACAGTTTAATATGTTTTTATATTTTAATAACAGGAGAGCCGTCCGTAATTCGTAATGTTGTTGATAAAACCAGTTCACGATTCCTGTTGTTCGCCTTGGTCGTCCTGTACTCCTGTTCCTCTGCGTATCAGGCATCTATCAGATACAAATGAAAAGGGGGGAAGGGGTAATAAATTTGAAGGAATAGAACTTTTGTATAATAATTGTTGTTATCGCTGCATACATAGGAACGTATTTATATATATATATATATATATATATATATATGAGAGGATCCAGTAAAAAGAAAATTATTCTACAAAGAGTAAGGAGAAATCCTGACCCTTAGATCAATTGAAAGTCAAGATTAAAAAGTCAAAAAGAAAATAAAAAAACAGGAATTAAATAAAATACAAAAGGGTATATTAGTAAAAGTAAAAAAAACGTGGGTAGTTACTTCACCTGCACAGAACCGTCTTTTTCTTAATCCCCTCCCCCCCCACCCTGTTCTTCTTCTCCGATCTACTACTCCGATCAAAACCAAAAAAAAGAACCCCCCGATGCACAATTAAAAACCAACACAAAACCCAAAAATCTTGATGTACAACCAAAAAAACCCCACCTGGATGCACGAATCTGAAAGTAATGATGCACTGTTAAAACCAACCATTTATAATCGAAACTTTCAATCTGCAATAGATTTGTTCTTCATATGCTTATTTATATCACAAAATTGAAACCTCAGCACATATAAACTTGATTCACAGAATACCTTTGATTCACATACTACCTTTGATTCACATACTACAAAAGACAACTGATTCACATCTAAACCATGATTCACATTCAAAATGAATCTATAAATACATTCGATGCACAAATGAATTGTTGATAAAAACATACAAATTACAAAATAGATGAATTTAGTACATAAGATGTCATATGCACAACCCTAGAAAATTGGATTGTGCACCGATGGTGTTCCACAGCCCGAAAACGCATATTAAGTGAGCCACTTACAAAAAAAGAAGATACTGGATTGTGCACCGATGGTGGTGGCAACCCCTAAATCGCAGATTCAGCAGTGGCCGGCGCAAAAATCCCAAACTTTGATTCCTGGCAGTGGAGTCGACGCCAGCAGTGACCGGCGCAAAAAGCAATGGCGGAGAACAAAGCCAACGGCAGCGGAGTAACAAACCGGCGGCGGCGGAGAAACAAACAAGTGGCGGTGGCGAATCAAACCAGAAGCGGCGATGGGCGATCAGCAACCCATCGGCGGATGATGAAGTCGACAGAAAATGAAAGCGACGGTGATGGCGGCAGAAAATGAAGGCGACAATTAGGGTTTCGTGAAGAAGCCGACGTCGCAGAAGAAGCCTAACGTCTCGCCACACAGTAGCAGCGACGAGGTGAAGCGGCTCATGGCAACGGCGGCTAGGGTTTTGTGGGGGAAGGAGCGCAGATGAAGACGTATTAAGTTTAGGTTTGCGATAAAGGTGAGGGGTGTGGGACGGGATTTTGAACGTGGGTTAATGATCAGGAGAGAGAATATTTATCCTCTTTCTAAACTACCTATTTTACCCTTTTTAACTTTTTTAACTAACAGGACAGGTGTCGATCCCACGTTTCTCCTTACCATTTTTACCTTAAAACTCTTTTTATTTTATCTTAATTATATATATATATATATATATATATATATATATATATATATATAGGGGAGGGTTCCATTGAGAACCAATTTTAGTGCGAGAACCGCGAGAACCAATCTTAGCCGTTGATTTGATAAGTGGAATTCATGGATGGAGAGCGTTGGGGGATCAAGTGTGGCAGGGTGTATGTGAGGAATTCATGGGTGGGCAATGACATTGAAAGATGGAGAATTGGACGACTCAGATTGGTTCTCGCGGTTCTCGCATTAAAAATGGTTCTCAATGGAACTTCTTCCTATATATCATACTCCTATATAAAGCATTTACAACATAAAAACTCTTAATTTTTAAGTAAGTTGAATATACTAAATTACCCTTCATATATATAAATGGAAACTATTATATAAAGTAACTACTAGATGCATTTAATAAGATTCTTATATTCCATTTTAATAACTAAACCTTCCATATTTAAAAAAAAATCAAATAATAAATATTCAATTATGTTATAAACATTTTAACTTATTTAACAAAAAAATGTGTATAATTAGGTAGAGCTTATAAACGTGAATAACATATAATTAGAATTTATAAACATATATTTTAATTTTTTAAAATAGCTCATATAACTAATAGTTTCAAATTAATTTATTCTATAATCTTAATCTCTTAATTTTTAATAGTTTCAAATTACTAACTTACGCTCTGTATTGTCATGTAATTTAACCTACTTTATAAGTAGAGATCGTTTTTCTTATTTAATTGTTCTCAAAATTTATTTTAAAATAATAAAAGAGTTGATTGAGAATAGAATAATAATAAAGAAAATGGAAAAAAGATAAAGAAAATAGACATGTTGCCACTTGCCAAAGGAAAATTATTTGTTATCACTGTATTGATGAATACCGAAAACAAGCAGGTTACTGAGTAGAAATTAGTTGACGCCGCCGCATTGCGCGGGTAATATGCTAGTGTATATATATATATATATATATATATATATATATATATATATATATAATTGAGATCAAATAAAAAGAGTATTAAGGTAAAAAAAGGTAAGGAGAAGTATGGGTTTGACACATGGCACTGTTAGTTAAAGGGTAGTAATGGTATTTGATTTATTCTCTCTCCTGATTTTTATCTGCACGTGGGACCTTCTACAAAATATCATATCCCCCTGTAAAATCTCTGTTCCTCATTCACATGTTAACCCTAAACCACCGCCCCTGTGAAATCATCGCCTCTCCTGATTTTTTTCATGACAAAATTGAATCGTTCATCTCTGTGGTCTTCCCCATCCGCCTCCTCCATGTTATTTGTCGCGAAACCCATTTATGAAGCAGCCGGCCCTGTGAAATCACCACCCGTGTGAAGTCGCCGCCCCTGTGAAGTGTTGCCGCCGTTCCTCTCTGTGATGTCGTCTCTGATCACAACTGCTTGCCAAGCCACCATATCGTTCTTTTTACCTCCGGCGAAGGGTACGAGAACAGAGGCGCGGTGGTTTACCGGTGGTTTCGCCGGTGACAATATTTATAAGACACGGTGGTTTATGGATCTGGGAAACTGAAATGCATATTAAGGAAAACAATCCATGTAAGATCAATCCACTGCTTGTGCATCAATCGCTACCGTGAAGAATGTATATGCTGGTCAAGGTTCATCGCTATGTTGTGATTATATATATTCATCAAAAAGAATATGTATGGTGAATGTTCATACTGTGGAGATTATATGTACATCATTTTTGTGTTGTGCATCAAGATTTTGCATGAGAATTGTTGAAAGTTATGCATCAAATTTTATTATATGTGTATTGAATTTACTCAAAGTTATCTATCAATTTTCAGTTTGTGCATCGGATAAGCTAATTATCAGTTCATGTTAGTTTTGCTTTCAATTTTTTGCGTTAAATTTTGAACTTGAAATTGAATGAGTACATCGATTTTTGAATTTGGTTTGAGATATATTTACGTGATTTCAGGACATCGTAAATCAAAAGACTAATATACCCTTAACTAACTAATTTTAATTAATTAATATTTTAAAAAAAGTTAGTTATCAAATATCAGATCTGATAAATCTAGTGGTTGAGATTTCTCCTTACTCTTTTTATCTTAATTTTCTTTTTACTGGATCCTGACCCTATATATATATATATATATATATATATATATATATATATTCCTGATAAGATAACTACTAATTTAAATTAAAAGAGAACAAACAAATTTGGATAAGGGATAAGCTGGATAGGCATGCAAAATTAATCGGGATAAGCAAGCAGAATTAATCGGGATAATCATCTTATGTATTTAGATTGCAACAGATTTGTTGGTGCTGGGGTGATTCGCAGATCTCGATTTTCTTCTACAAACCACCGTCCCTTCCACCATTCAACAACCCTAATCGCCGTCGGCCCCGGTAAAATCACGCATCTCCTTTTCCTTTTCCTGTTCTTCTGACATTTCGACATTGCTTTTTATGCATTTTCCTGTGTATACGTAACACGTTCCATTACCTTATAATTGATTGTCTGGTCGTACATGTAAGGAAACCTGGCATCTGGTATGTTCATAATCGATTAGCATACAAGGATAGAAGGTGTTTGGGATTGCTTATTAACACTGCTGATGCGCTTAATTTGTGTTGACACAACAGTTTTGAGTGTTTAGATTGAAGCAAATTGGTTGTGAGGAGCAGCTTATGTTTGTATAAAATAAGCAGTTTGGATTCATTTTTATCTGATTCTGGTTATCTGAGAGTCATATGCCCTACATAAGCGCAGTTGCAGACACTTGACCCAACTGCTTAACAGACTGTTCTTGTAAGCAAACCCAAATACTAAAGCATAGGTAATTTTTAATAAGCAATCTGCCAATCTCAAAGACCCTTAAAGCACAAGTGAAAAGCAATTATGCTTTGGACTGTTTAACTGACTTTCAATTCTTTAGCAATTAGATGGAATAAATGTCTTGACTCTTGAGATTAAATTACTCCTAGTTACAGAGGTCATTGGTTGTATGTACTTTACCTTATCTTCTAAATTACATGAGTAGCAAGCAAAAATAGATTCAACTTGCTAGTGAAAATTGTTAGAGCTGGGAGGAAGACCGGAAGAAAGTGATTATGAAATCGTATGTAAGCCTGGACTGTGTAGACACTATCCGAATATGATATTTCAACCTATGTCTGGTTACACGAAATCCAGATTATGGAGATAATCCGCCGACCGATATCAAATTCGTTTTATACAAGCATGAACCCGTTGGTAATCTGTAAACTCTATTACACTAGGTCGAATGACATGATAACACTAAAATCACCAACAAAAATATTAAATATATAAAGTTGACCACATAGCAAGTGTGAATTACATCTTAAAGATTTAGCAGAACTTTTGTTATCCACACGTTTACAGCTCACTTTTCTCAAAGGTTTTTTGAATTTACTTAGGATATGTTGCCAGTATTAGCGATATTACACTGTGATTACATGATTTAATTTTATTGTGGCTATATAAAAATCTTGGCTAAGAAAATAACTAAAAACATACTCATACCTGTCGTTTGATGTTTCATTTTCAGATTGAAATCACATGATTTTTGTTTTGAATATCCCTTCTCTTAGTAGACTCTTGACATCTATCCGTAGGGTGTCACATGGCAATATTGCTGATTAAGGAACAGAGGTTGTTGGATTGAAAGATTTTTACTCTTAGTTAGGCTTTACATGAAAGCAGCTTTTGATGATGGAGATCACTCAGGTATATGCATGTGGTTTGACAAATTAGGCAAATATATATATAACGTGATAGTCGTTTTCATCAGTATGGGAGGTGATTCGTATACAACAAAACACACAACAACTGTATGCATCATCAACTTATAAGATGTATATTAACAGTTTGTATCTTGTTGTGTATGGTAATTAAAAACTGTTGTGTACGGATCAGTTCTCGCTAAGTATAAGTTCCAGTGAAGTACAAGTTTCTTAAACATAACACCTGGAAGTTATTGATAATATCACACAGTGACTTAAAATTGAACATTTTTTTATTTATTATAAATATCTGACATGAAATTGAAGAAAGAATAAATAATTAATAATAAATATATTCTAATAAAAGACAAATAAGAAATCATGAAGAGAATCATTGGTGATGTAGGTTTAGTTCTTTAAATTTTTTAATGCAATTGAAATATTAATTAAATCATGTAATATAATCTGAAATCTTGGTGAGATTTCCTTTTTTTGAGATATTGAGATACAAATTATCTCATTTTATTCCTCCTTTTTGGACTGTACCTTTATTAGAATATTATACCATATTTTCTTATTCTTCTGTTTAAGAGAAAGTTGCTCTTATGGACAACACAAACCTGAGAAACCTTCATGCACAAGGAATCAGCATCACACTTTAAGTATTATTCAAGGTATATATAGATTAAGTGATCTGTTATAGTGGCGTTAAGATTCTCTCATAATTGTTTAACATGATGCATCATGTTTTCTCACAAACAATAGAGTAAGACCTGTAAAGGGATCAATTATTGACTTAAAATAAGTGCCTCACTCTCATGTACGTGAGAAAATATGATGGATCATGTTTAACTACAATATGAGAGGATCATAACCCGTTATAGTGAGTCAAGAACCCAATGTTGACCATCAGCCTTGACTCGTAGACCGTTGACTCGGGCAAACATATTTACTGCTCTTCTAACACCTCTGTTATCTGCAACTGTAAAATAATCATGCCCGAAAATAACCCCACCATGCCTCAGTAACTTATAAGCTCGATTGATATCAGACCAAGCTGAGTGAAAATCATGGCCGGCATCGACTTCGATCATGTCCCCAAACACCCCCCACTCGCAAAGCTTCTCGAGAGTTGACCCAGTCGAGAATGGCAAAAATAGAATGGATTCGGTTGCATTAACATGGACCACATTTTGCATGAATTGGTACAACAACATGGTGTCACCGTTTATCTTTTTAATGTCTTGAAACTGGTTTGGTAAGCCAGGCCAGCCTCGAAAGTCATCTATGCATAGAATCTGAGTGTCAAGACCGAGTTGCTGAGTCAACTCGGCCATGTGAATAGCAGAGGCACCAAGGAAGGTTCCTATTTCTATTATGGTTTTGGGTTTGACTTTTTGAATGAGGTTCTTGAACACTTGCCCGGTTGACCCCCAACCTCTGATTCTTTTACGGCGTAGAAGCGATTTGATATGTGGTTGAGGGAAATCTTGATAAGGGGATGTCCCGTTGAAGATTCGGTTTATGATTGTTTGTCGGATGAGTTGGGATGGAACAGGGTCGGCACACTGAGTCTGGAATTGGTAGTGGTCGGTATTGGCGGTTTGTGGTGGTGGGCTGACTATGGTGGTGGTGGTGTGGTGTTGTATATCAGATGATGGTATCTTTAACAGAGCTGATAAATAGCCGAGGTAATAGGAGAGGAGGATGACGAGGAAGTAAGCTGCGGGTCTGGTGAATACATGACGGTGGAAGGTGGAAATGATTCTACCGGTGGCTGTGATGGCAGCAGCAGCAGAGTTAGTGACCATGTTATTCTTTCATCTGGTCGTCCTATGGCAAGGTTAGCTGTTTGATTGATGACGGTGGTACGTGGCCGCCAGCAGAAGTGAGTTCGTCGGTGGTGGTGGGTAGTGGGTGGCGGTGGGTAATACTATCGGTGGTGGCAGAGGGGTGATCTGGTGGTGGTTGGGAAGATGGGATGGAGGAAAAGAAGATTATGGAAAAAGATGATTGGATGATGATTAATCAGTCGTTATTTGAAGACGTATGAAATAGTTGGGATCAAGTTTGGACTATTATGTACCCATTAATGCTTTCTGGCCAATTTTATTTATTAAAACTTTCTAGAGGTTTGGACCATCAGTCGTTTTTTTATTTTTCTTTTCCTTTATCGTTTTGTTTTAGATAATAATAAAAAGATATTTATCTAATTAGACTATTTATTACACAATTTAATGTCATTCTAAATAACAATCATATAACGCTATAATATATATAAACCGTGGTTTAAGTTTACAAGACTAAAAATGAATATTTCAATATAATCTTTCTTATCTAATAAATATCTTATTTGTCACTTGGCATGATTCTGAGCCTTCAATTTTAACGTGGGACTTTTTATACAGCTCCCAATTTATTGTTGTTTTTTCACCCTGATTTTGATATTCCGCCAATATGCTAACTAGGGGTGTTTAAAAAAACCGAGAAACCGAACTGTTCCGCATTAACCGAAATTGAAAAAATCAATACCCGTAAAACCCGAAAAACCCAAAAACTAAAATTCAATATCCGTGGGTACCCGCCCCGCCCCGTATGCTTTTAACTTTTATATATATATAACAACAAAAACCATATGAAAACTTAAAATCCTCAAAACTAGTTAATTTATCTCTAGTAGCGCCCACCGTCTCCCTCAATTCTTCTTTTTTTAGCTTCTATATCGAGATTTGCAAACCTGCTACAATCGAGAGTTTAAGATGGATACACCGAAATCGATCAACCGTGTCAACATCGATCATATCGTTATTTTGTTTCGCTCTCATTGAAGATCTGTTTGATTTTTACTAGTGATTTCACTACAACACAAACAGGCTTTTACGACGAAAATTTGCGACGGACGAAATCCGTAGCAAAAAATAGCAAAGTTGCGACGGTTTTGCGACAGAATTGCGATGAATTTCAAGCCATAAAACCATCAAAAACATGTGGTCAAAATTAGCAACGGAATAGCGACAAACCAGCGACGGGCGGTTTTGCGACGGAAATAGCGATGGAATAGCGACGGCATTTTGCGACGGACAGATTTGCGACAGAGAGAAAACGACGCAAATCCGACACAAAATTATTTAGATTAATAAAAAATATATAAATAATCAATCCGTCGCAAGTCCGTCGCAACTTTTACATATTTGTGACGGATTTGCGACGGGCCTTGATTTCGTATTTTTGTATTTTTAAATAAAATGTCGTAAAAAAAGCATCAACAAACACGAGTCATATCGTTTATTATACTTTTTGACGGTGTGGTCAAGTAAGAGATTTTATATACTTTTCTATAAACACGCTTGTGCATTTTTCATATATTTATATAAGATTTACTAATGTTAAAATATCGTTTTTCATACAACGATACGTCCGACTTGGGCAAATAATCGTTTTTTGATTTTTTTGTATATGTTTGTAAAGTCTACAATAGTGTATTAGAGGATATACGAGTTTTTATATGAAAAAACAATTTAAAAATAAAAAACAACTTTGATGTTCGTCGCAAATCCGTCGCAAAATTCATAATTTTGTGATGGTTTTGCGACGGATTTGTGATAGCCATGAATTTGTTTTTTTGTATTTTTAAACTAAAAAGTGATAAAAATACATCAACAAACACTAATTATTTTATTTCTTATACGCTTTATCAATTTGGTGAACTAAGGGGTTCTATAGGTGTGTTTATAGACACGCTCGTGTGCGTTTTCATAGCATTACAAACAAGTTTAGTAAACTTGAAATATCGTTTATCTACGACATGTGCGTTATATACGTATAATTGTTTCTTAAATTTTTTTTGTGTTTGTATTGTCATATAATAGTCTAATAAAGAGTTTATGAGTTTTTTATATAAAAAAACAATTTAAAATAAAAAACAAGTTAATGTCCGTCGCAAATTCCATAGTTTTGTGACGGATTTGCGACGGATTTGTGACGGCCTTGAATATGTTTTTTGTATTTTTAAAATAAAAAGTGATAAGAATACATCAACAAACACTAATTATCTTATTTCTTATACGTGTTTATCAATTTGGTGAACTAAGAGGTTCTACAGGCATGTCTATAGACACATTCGTGTGTGTTTTAATAGCATTACAAACAAGTTTAGTAAACTTGAAATATCGTTTATCATTCCACGACATGTACGTTATAGACGTATAATTGTTTCTTAATTTTTTTTGTGTGTTTGTATTGTCATATAATAGTCTAATAAAGAGTTTATGAGTTTAATTAAAAAAACAATTTAAAAATAAAAAACAAGCTAATGTCCGTCGCAAATCCGTCGCAAATTCCATAATTTTGTGATGGATTTGCGACGGATTTGTGACGGCCTTGAATTTGTTTTTTTGTATTTTTAAATTAAAAAGTGATAAGAATACATCAACAAACACTAATTATCTTATTTTTTTATACGTGTTTATCAATTTGGTGAACTAAGAGGTTCTACAGGTGTGTCTATAGACACACTCGTGTGCGTTTTAATAGCATTACAAACAAGTTTAGTAAACTTGAAATATCGTTTATCATTCCACGACATGTGCGTTATAGATGTATAATTGTTTCTTAAATTTTTTTTGTGTTTGTATTGTCATATAATAGTCTAATAAATAGTTTATGAGTTTTTTATATGAAAAAACAATTTAAAAATAAAAAAAATTTTGGTGTCCGTCGCAAATTTCATAATTTTGTGACGGATTTGCGACGGATTTGTGACGGCCTTGAATTCGTTAACAACTGATGAATGATCTATAGTTTGATATAATTCAAGTTTTAGACATTATAGGCATTGTTTACTAGGTGTGAGCATTTTAACCGAAAAACCGAACCAAAACCAATAATACCGTTAAAACCGAACCATTAAAACCGACGATTCAGTTTTTAAAATTTTATTAATCGATAGTTATTGGGTCGGTTTGAGTTTTATACCTATAACCGAACAGATAAGAGAAACCGATAAGAATTTATTAATTACGATTTTTATAAAATAAATTAATGAAGTAAAAAAAAATAGTAAAAAAATACAAAGGTGTAAATTTGGATTTACCAAAAAGCCCAAATTAGCTTTAGACTTTGATAGATCCAGAATTTTGGATTTTAGAATCTCACCCATTGTTTATTACTTTTCAAAATTAGTCAAAAGCCTCCCTCGGTTCTCTCCCTCTTCCTATCGTTACTTTACATTTGAACCCACTATAAACCCTAGCCACCGCCCAGTCGCCCACCGTAAACCCTAGCCACCTACGTAGTTCTGCTCGACATCTGCGAAGCAGATGATGGTTATAATGTCGAGGAGGAACAATTCTTTCAAGAGAATGAAAGGATAATATGCACCATTGCTACAAACGAACATCTTGAATCTTTTTCGCTTGTACAAGGAGATATAGAAGTAGTTGATAATAATCTTGGCGATGATGAAAATGATGACGAGAGTGAGGAAGTTGAGTTTGAAGACATTGATATAAATACGGACGATGATGATATTGAGGGTACTTATGAGGACGAGGAGTCGCACTAAATAGTATGTATTTATTAATTTATATTGTCATAATTAATATGTAGTTATTGTTAATATTGCAAGACTTTTTAGTTTATGTGTATTGACCTACAATACCTATTTGACTTGGTGTATGTAATCTCATGTAGGTTTAATTATTACTTGTTTAAAAAATGTTTCTTACAAAGTACTCATTCTTTGTTGTAGATATCATGGCGGGACGAAGTTCAGCTAGTAGGGGCCGAGGTTCAAATAGTGGCGGACGCGGAAGTAACAGTGGACGTGGAAGTAGCGGTGGGCGCGGATGTAATGGTAGACGGGAAAATGCTCAGACGGGGAGTGTCCATCCGTCTCAAGAAGTTGAATTAGAAGATATTGCCACTAGTGCCGAGGAGGAGGAAGAAGAGGAGTCACATGTACAACGGGGATCAAGTATACCCATCAGATTACCGGCACGAGCAGACCGCCCTCAAATTTCATTAGTTGGAGATGAGTATGTATATATACATGTGCTTTAATTCTGATTATATTTAAAAAATAAAAGTAAATATGATTATTTTGTATTGTCTCAAATTCGTAAATTTACATCACAAAACAAGGTTGGTCGTACCATCACTAGTATTTTTAGGCGCATGTTTTGTGGTCCATGGGAAAGCTGGGCTAGTGTTCCGGAACAAGACCGTGATTGGATGTGGGAACGTTTTAAGGTTTGATCTTATATTTTTATAATTTCATAAATCATTTATATTGTTTATAATATCATAAATCATTAACTGTTATAATATGTGATTTATATGTAGGGACATTATTGTTGGAGTACTGAGCTTGAAGTGAGAATTCGTGATCGTTTTGAGGCACAAATTAGAAAAAGATTCGGTGATACCATGTCTCGAGGTCGGGAAAGAGCGACTAAGCGTGCGTTGAAGGATGGAGTTGAAGTTGGGGATGATATTTCTTATATGGTTCCTTATAACCCAACTTAGATGAAACAAGAATATTGGAAACACCTAATTGAGCAGTGGAATAAAGATGAATGAAAAAAGTTATCAAAGCAAAACAAGATCAACAGGTCAAAATTGGTAAGTGGCCACCATACGTTCGGGTCTGTTAGCTATAACACTACTAGGCTAAACATGGTAAGGTATCTTTTTTTTTGGAAAATTAATGTTTTAGTATTGATTTTTAATGATATAATTTTTGCAGGAAGCTAGATTGGGACGCCCTGTAACTTCTAGGGAGTTTTTTACAGAGACACATGTAACAAAAGGGACGGAGGAAGGGCATGGCGCTATAGGTGAGGGAGGGTCGGGGGCTAGTGGGTCGGGTGAGGGTGGATCTCATGCAAACGAGCTGCTTTGGGTCGATGACAGAGCACGTGAACATTTTGTAAGTTTATTGAGTTTGTAGTTATAACATATTGATTACCTCACATTAAATATATAAGATATATGCAATAATTTCTATATGGGTTTCTTAGATGTTGATCTTTCAATTTTCATTCATAATTTTTTGTTTAACATTTATGATAAACAAGTTTTTAGTGCCCGCGCGTTGCGGCGGGGATTAAAGACCCCGGTTCGACCAAACTAACACAACACAACCCTTTGACTTGCCAAACTCCGATTAGGGTAATAGGAGGCGACTCCAATGTAACCACAAAATGAATAATAAAACCCATAAACTTATCTCACTTTTTTTCTTGAATCTTTATAACAACTAAGTAAATAATTAAGCTATGAGTAGTATATGTCCCAATTCCCACCCCCGCACGAATCAAGCAACTGTAGAAACAAAATTTTCAAATTTTCATATAGCATATTCTTGGCTCCGATTGACTAAATGTTTGGCATGGATGGTGATAACTAATGAGCTTGCATAAGCATATGATGAGTTCCTCTTTACTGGTTAATTCAATGTGGATGACACACATGATATATGTAAGTTCCAACAACTACGTGGGGACTTAATGGAATCATAGACAATCAGGATGTGAGACCTGTATAGAACATAAAATGTTAATAAATAGCAAGCATTTAGAATTGCCAGAACATTTTAAGAATAAAAATAGCAATAAGAAAACATATAATTAAGTGTTGCATTGTCTTGTGCAAACCAATATTGATTGATATATTTTGTAAAAATTCGACAATAAGGATTTATATACCCTAAATCTAAATACGTAAGTTTTTATAATAAAAATGTGATATAAACCCAAGTTGTTAAATGGTTTGAAGTAGAGTTGGATTTATTATAGTTGAGTTTGGGATTTAATTAATAAATAGACAGGCCTGTTTTTACCCAAACTAAGAACAAACCAATTAAACCCAAATCGTTTCTAACAGCTTAGTTGCCATCTTTACTTTAAACTATATAAAAGGAACGAAATAGAAAGCCTTACTTGGCAGACACGATTTAGCAAATTTTAATAAAGTATAAGCAAAATTTATTACAAACTTCGCTAATCCTATCTGAACCCAAAGTATCCATTTGACCTGTTGAGCTTTGCCCACTTGATGTGTAAGCTATTTAAAGTTTACGTGTTGAGTAGTATGAATTTGTTGGCGAGTCAACACGCAATCCTGCATCCAAAAACAACAATTAACAAATATGTAAGATAAAATTACAAATGATAAAAAAAACAAAAATCCAATAGATGCAGATTAGGGGTTCAAAACAGATTTGAGACAAATGAGTCAGGCCAAAATTATTCATTAGTCATGTAATCCATTAAATATAGTTTCTCAATTAATTTTTAAAAAGTCAAAAACACATAAGGTATGTAAGTTCTGAAGCAAGGAGAATGGTGAGTTAGGAAATGGAGGAAAAAGTTCTCAACACTACATATCTAACCAATTTCTCATACATAAGTCACAGTATCTTCTTAGTCATTACACCTAAGAGCTGGTGGGTAGCCACATAACAGACAATATTCAACAACAAAGAAGAAACAAATAAGGTCTTACCTTCGATAATTAATGATGGCAACTGATATGATGTCGACCGATATCCATGGAGACAGTGTGGGGGGAATCAAGTACCTACATGAACACTAATATATTTCATATGCATGCTACAAAATATATAATAAGTAGGTACGTGAAATAGTAAAATAAATACAGGATTCTTTTTTTGGTAAAAAGCGACCACAAATACACAATGATGGCAAAAAGAATCCTAAATTTGTAGCATGTGACTTCACTACCAGTGAAATACCAATGGGTTCTGATTAAAAAAAAGGATTGAACATATAACTTTTTACATTTTGGATGCATTTCTTTTGTAATAGTTAAGACATCCACCGAAAACCTACCACCATAAGTATCCTTATCCATCAAATTGATTTTGATCAAGGAGTCATTGGACTTCCATACATACCTAATAAATTGAAGTGATTTTAGGGTTCAATACTAAAATTGGCATGAGTTCGAGACCTGTTTGTTCTTCTTCCTTTTGGCTTCTGTTTTCGATCCAAAGAAAAGGAAAAAAAATATGTTAACAAATGATGAAGCTGACATGAGATAACTGAGTTCTAGAAAAAAAACAATTAGGTAGCTTTAGACATAAAAATGTAAAGAACATATGAGTGGGTAGGTTATCTCATTCAGCTAAGAAATGAACTATGAATCCAACTCTCTTTCAGTTAAATCTTGCTGACTCCTAAGGCTTATGATTTCTTCTACCAGGTAACAATCTTTCCCTTTAAAATTTGTTAGGATTGCAAACCGAGATCTGAAAGTTGATTTTATTTCATGTTAGTATAAGATGATTACAAAGAAACATTCACGGTTTTCATTACAAAAAAGTGAATTAGTCAAAGGATGAATCATAAAATATATAGCCTTAAAACTAAAAACTACCTATATTAAGCATAAACGTTCCAAAGAAAATCACAGATACAACCCATACGTACATCAAAATCATAGATAGATTTTATAATACAATAATTTTTCTTGCAAAAGGCATTAAGATTCATTGAGACATTTTAACGAACACCTGGCATGCGGGAATGAAAGTTGTGGTAAACCCATGTAAAATTACTAATACGAATATGCTAAACTAAAAGCCCAAGGGATATTTAGAATATTGTGTTTTTATTATGATGCACAAAGGTAACCAACATTCATAAAAGAAGCTGAAAAGATTTTGTAGAAGCCATACCTCAATGAAAATGAGTACTTTCACGGTTTCACCACTGGTTACTCGATGAAGATGACTGCTTTCTCGAATTACAGGATGTTGGTGATCAAAGACATTGTTGTCTTGCTGATAGATTCAGGATGGGCGATCAGAGGAGACCGATTCAGATGAGATCAAAGGTGATGCAGTCAGAGAAGATCAATTCAGGAGAGGAGATAATAACACGCTAAATTCTAAACTACATCTAACTGAAATTGGCATTGATTTGGTTCGAGTATGGACTATGGAGAGCTGGTAAGAGGAGATTAATTTTAGGTGAGTAGACTGTGTTACTCAATACGACACGCCACCAAGGCCATGATTGTACTTTTTTATCCAAAAGCAGACGGCAAAGGGAAAAATATTATAGAAAGTCAAAAGAAAAAGAATTAGAGAAAGTGTCGAACACGTAACCGGCGCTTTAAAGTTATTAGGTGTTATCCGCTGAGCTACATTCATCATTTGTTCCATTATTCCGATTTTTAAAATATAACATAAATAAGCACTGTAGATGAACAGTAAATTTTGCCTTGCAAAATGTTAGTATTTAAATTTGTTGCTTTACTATGAAGTTTAGCGTCAATCATGTTCCTGGATATTGTAGCTTTATTCATTTATTTATGAGCTTAAGAAGAAAGAAAAAGGACAATGAAAATAAATTAAGGATTAAGGATAAGATCTTGATGTATATTTGTTCTTGTTATTTATTATAAATTATTGCATGTATCATTCTGTTATGTACTTTTCTTAAGTACTTTGGGGATTCTTGATATTAAGGTAATCTAGTGACTTATAGTTTTATTTGATCTTATCTTCTAATTAGGAGTTATTTCCGAGTGCAAGACTAGAGTTCTTATGTCAATTTCGTTGACATTCTTCATAATGTATAAAGTAGTTTTTTTCTCTTTATGACCTTTACTAATTTGTACTCCATGCACAAGAACTTGTATTTTCTTCACATTTATCTCAAAAGTTCTAAACTACTTATTGGGTAAACATGATGTATTTAACTATGATTAAATATATCTTTTGGTAAATATGACAGATTCTTATCATTTACTATTTATCATAGGAAAAGTATCAAGGATTCATGATTGAGAAGTATGGGGAGAACCTTGAAGATCACCCACCTCATGATCAAAACTTGTGGGAGTTGGCTGCGGGAGGGAGAAAGAAGGGGAAATTGTATGGGACTAATGACGCGTCTGATCCTGTTTTTGTGCTCACGGGAACGCCTTCAATTAGCACGGATGTATCACGTTGTTCACAACATGCAAGCGATGAGGTTTAATATATTACTCGTATTTGTATATTTTATTTTTTTAGTCTAATAAGAGTATTGGAGTATATATTTATGTGTTTAATACATGAGTTATGATTTATAGATTGAAAGATTGACAAAGGTGGTCGAAGAGATGGAAAAAGAAAAGGAGATCGAAAGAGCCGCTTTTGAAGAAGAAAGAGAAAGAGAAAGATTAGAAAGAGAAAGAGAAAGAGAGAATGAAAGAGAAGAGAGGGAAAAACTAGCCAAACGAGTGGAGGACAACGAAAATGAAACAAATAGAAAGTTGGACGAGTTGTTTGCACAAATCGCGAAATATCAAGAAAAACGCTAAGAACTACTTTGTTTTATGCATTAAGAGCTACTTTATTTTGGTTAGCGTTAAGAGCTACTTTATTTTGGTTAGCGTTAAGAGCTACTTTATTTTGAATTAGCGTTAGAGCTACTTTATGTTGGATTATGATGAATTATTATCGGCTAAATCAATTATGTTTGTTAGGATTTGGATGAACTTTTAATGTTTATGTTATTTGCATTTTTGTATTAACAAGAAAAAATGGAAAATCATAAAAGCAAATATTAAAGAAAAATGTTATGCTATTTTTGCGACGGAATTGCGATGGATTTGCGACGGAACTGATTTTGTCCAAAATGTTAGAACTGACGCAAAACCGTCGCAAATCAGACGCAAAATCTTGCCGTCGCAAAACCGTCGCAAATTACATCCGTCACAAATCCGTCGCAAAACCGTATCCGTCACAAAACCGTCGCAAGTACTATCCGTCGCAAAAACGTCACCAAAAGTAAGGTCGTTCGCAAATCTGATGCAAAAACGACCGACGCTATTCCGTCGCAAACTTTACCGTCGCAAACCCGTCGCAACATGATTTTCCGACGAAGCTTTTTGGGACCGGCAAAATCCGTCGCAAATCCGTCGCAATCTGTTTGCGACGGATTTTGCCGTCGCAAAGGGGCAGTCTGTAGTAGTGTTTATTCATTATTGTTTACTTGTTTCTATCGTTGTTTATTGTTTTATTATGAACTTAAACTTGTTGAAAACAACAAAAATGAAAAGCAGTTCAATTTTAGGGTACCCGTAACCCAAACCTTGGATACCCGCCTCCCTTTGGGTACCCGTGCTGTTCGCAGGGCGGTTTCGGTTCTTAAAACTAGATACCCGCCTCGCAGTGACGATTTGCAAAAATTCTACTACCCGTCCTGCCCCGCCTTGTGAACACCCCTAATACCAACAATATCTCATTTCATTCATGTTTTCTTGCTTCACTTATATATATATATATATAAGCTTCTACCTCCTTTCTCCAATCCATGAATCTCAAATCCTAATATACAATTTCCTAATTGTGCTATGTGTTTATGCATAATTTTGTTTTGACTCACATTAAAAATTCCAATCTTGCATATATATATTGTTTGACTTGTGTTTAATTCCACTATGTAGTTTGAGATAAACAATTGACAAATGGATGAGATAATTAACCATAATATATCTGAATTTAGATCTTATAGATTCTACATTAAACTGATTTTGCTTTATTCTGAGTTTCAAATAATGAAAATGGGTTTTGTAGCTTCACTCTAATACTTTCAAACATTGCTATATGTAGAAGAGTTTTTTGTTCATCTTTGAGTACCTATCAAGGCCAACAAATGGGATCCATGCTCAGATGATTCCACAAGCACTTGGCATATGTTGGCAGCACCAAAACTTTGGTTGAATCTGGTTCAAATTCCATATTAATTATTTCATTTAAACTTTTTTACGTTGGAAGTTTTTATTTATAAAAGACATCTGTAGGCATAAAATGCAAACTTATTTTGTTATACTTATTATACATTAATATTTAAACCGAAATAAGTTGCATCAAATAAAATGATTGCACATATACTTTTTCGCTAGACACACATTCAAGCTCCATATGCACATAATTTACTATTTTACTTTGTGGGTTCTGTACTTTATTCTTATGTATGTTGCTAATTCTTCTTTTATTTTCTTTTTCTTCTTTAGTTGGATAAACAAGTAAGTTTGATTACATTCTCTACTTCATTCAGAAAGTAATTTAAGTTTATCATTTATTTATACTCTCCACCTCTTTAAGTAATTTTACTAAATTTAGATGCTAATTAGTACTTTATTAATTAAATTTCTTTGTTTATTTCTAATAACTATTGCTAGCTCTTCTTAACATATAAGTTATTAACAGTTCTATAATCTTAAAGGCATTGACCATATAACATCTGTTTGTACTAATAATTAAAATATTAAAAGTATACTTAAATTTATATACTTACGACTCTCTTCGGATTCTATCTAATTCACTTTTTTCAATGTATCTTCTTAAGTATTTATGGTTTACATATTTTTTAATCAATCTGTATAATATACATGTCTCTAACCTAATATAATAATATTTATGTTAAATATGAAGTCAAAAAATGTGACATTTCAGTATAGTATATAATATTTATAATACTATATTATAAAGCATTTATACCTTTTTTCTTAAACTCTTGATTTTAGGTGTTTTGAAGTTATAGAAATACCCTAAACCTCTATCCATATCTAATGTGATCATTTTCTTTTTTAACAACAGAAAAATCATTATATAAGGAAACTCAATACTTCCACTTTATATAACAAATAATTATTCTTAAAGGAAAGTTGATGTTTCCACTCATATGCCTATACATAATTAACAAAGTCAATGCTGTATTTTTTATAGTTTAAATTACATGTAGTATGTGGTAATAGCAAAATTAAGTTAAGGTACAATCTTATGTATGGAAGTGATGAAAAAATAACAAATGATTTTAATTACTTTTTAATGTATTTTAACATCCTCTGTACTCAACTTTCAAAAAGACTACATATATTTAAGTAACGAGAATTGATTTAAAATAACTTGTATAGCCTAAATATTTAAAAAAGTTGACAAATATAGTTCATCACAAGAAAATACCTACACAGCTACACCAACATAATCCTTCACACAAACACAAATGCTAAAATCTTACCAATCCATGTGAAATTTTATTAACCAACAATAATTTAGAAAAAAAAACCTCCTACCCTTTATTTTTTTTGAAAACGGACATATTATCGAGAAAAAATGTATTTGACGTCGCCGCATTGCGCGGGTACCATGCTAGTCCATATAAACCCGCACAAGATTTTCACAATAAAATTTTAAACATTGGATATGAAGTAAAAAAAACCTCTAAAATTCTGGATCTATTAAAATAATCCTTAAATTGAGACTAGAAAAGTGAAATTATAGATATTGATTGGGTATATGGCTCATAATCAATCGGGAATGTGTGTTTTATACGAAGATTGATAGTATGTGTTCTCAAATCAATGTGACCAATTGATTTTTCGGAATTTCGAAACTTAGTTATCGCCTATTATTTTATTTATTTATATATTTATTAATCAATATACAATTAATTATTCGGTTTTTCTTTTTGCTTCTTATTTAACGTTTGGGTTTCCATAACTTATAATTGTGAATCGTAACAAGTTGTCAGATATTGTTGTCTCTTCGAATGTATCTGTCTCAACACAATATGCCAACAGTTGGGGTGGTCTTCTTTGAAACTGTCCATAAAAAAAATATTTTCTACCATTTGTACCATCAATGAGATAAGCACGGATAAAACTTTCTTGGATATCTAACTCTTTATGTCAAGATTTTTTAATCCCGTGTTCTTTCATTATCTAAATACTAGCTAAATTATTAGACCGAGAAAATAGATTGAGTCAACCTTTTGCTTGTGTTTGGTATGTGTATTTATATGAATCATTAAAAAGTTATGTTTGTGATTTGAATATTTACGATTTTATATACATGCACGTACTTGTCTTCCTTTTGCTTTACTAATCAAGTTGAGATGGTTGATGTTTAGAAATTTTATCAAGACCCCCAAAACCCTTTAATTATCCAATAATGAAATATAATATCAGCTCGTAAATCTGGCCATGTACAACTATTTCCAGGCTCTGCTCTCATTTATCTTGGTTGTCTCTACTAGGTAAAGTCCTAAAGATCGAGTTTCAACGATAAAAAAAATTGCTATCTTCTTAGGTAAGAAAAATAGCTCGGGTGAGGTCGGCTTGGCAAAACCGACCCCCTAACCTGAAGAGGGCGGCGTAGGGGTCAACCCGAGCTATCCGATGAAGCCCAAAGAACCCGAAGACGTTTCAGGTTGACCGCAGTAGTTGGCCTATGGGATTTATGTGTGCTTGCCGCAAGACTCGATAGATTGCGTTTAGATTGCATAAGACAAGTTCGCAGCTTTATAATCCATATTAATTACCGTAAACAAAACTACAAAAGTATGTTGCAATCATGTGTTTTCTAATGCATTGATTTTTTTCATCAGAATTGAAACTGGACAAGGGGGCAAATCAATGAACCATTTGATTCCACAAGTTCATGAGCATGGAATGACTCTCTATCTTGATTAATTAATTGTTTACATAGAATCTTATATATTGACCTTTAGAACACATAGACTCTTTCATATTCAAATTCACGGAGTTTACGAAAGCTAGGACGAAACATCATTCCAGTTAAGTAGTGGTCGAATTAAATTTGAGCATACAATAGTCTGTTACTTGGAAGACAAGTGAAGTTGACTTTTTCATCTTTCTAGCTTGCCATCTTTGACCAGAAGCAAGTCAAATTAAATTCTACCTTCTATAATACAATTTATGATATAGTCTGTGTATTATATATGTGTATACTGTGTACTATACAAATATACAATGGCGGTTACATAAACTTACAATTTCGAAGGCCCAATAAGGCATCAGAGGACCAAAGGAAACATGTTAAAAGTTTCGACGGATCGAGTACATATTTAGGGGCGAGTCTTGTTATAATTTCTAGTGATCCAAAAAAGCTTCATGGGTTGAGACTCTAAATAGCCAACCCGTTATTCGAACCGAATTTATAACGGGTAAACCGAAATAATGCTACCCGAAACCCGATCTAACCGATCCAAATTAACCGAAACCCGAAATAACTGGTCAGTTTATTCGGGTTACGGTTATTTTCGACACCCCTAGGTCGAGGGTTTATTATGTAAGAAATGAGTTTGTCTAAGTATTGTTTGGAACTTTGGATAAAAAACTTAAAAAAATTAGTAATAGAAAACCTTTTGAAGTAACTTTTAACACTACCTGTAAGTTTTTTATATAGAACTAAATATCCTTTTTAATTATTTCACAATTCCTACTATTTTTATGATTTGTCTTTTTTTTAATCATTTCACACTATCCGGCTTAAATTACCAACTACTTTTACTTCCACCATACACACTCTTAGTACTCGTTTAGTAAATCATCAGGATTATCCTTTGCCGGGTGTTACCTATTTTTAATTTAAGAAAAGGTCTAGTTACTCTCACACATACCTCTTGCTTTCTGGGTCATCCAAACTCAGTTTGTACATTTGAAGTATGGAAAATAAGTAAATAAATTACCATTCACCAGAAGAAGATAGAAAATACATAAATACATTATCACTTAAGTCAGCTTAATTGGCAAAACCACCAACAATTAGGGTGTTTTAAAAACAAAGTAGAAACTTGAACCATGATGTTGAATTGTTGATGGGGTCCACTAACAAGTCTGTAAACAGATCAAAATATCAAATGTTAGAAACTTAAAAATATAGCAGCACTTGATCATGACATTATTTAAAACCAAGATGGATACAAATAACTAGGTGTTTTTTCAAATATATCATCAAACTAAAAAAATATGGGAAGTTGGAATATGCGAACTACGTACAAGCCTCTTATCCGGTTCTACAATAATAAAAATCAAAATTAATAATAATTTAGCACATAAGATTTAGCTAATTTTCACACAAAAATAAGATTTTTCATCATATGATGCAATTAAAAATTGAAGGAATGTGATCTCACCTTTAGCCGGGCGCTGAGAAATGAGTATTAAATAGAAAGAATAAGTCAAAGCATTAACATATATATATATATATATATATATATATATATATATATATATATATATATATATATATATATATATATATATGCAAAAGTTCAAACGAGAACTGTTTTTCGTACGAGAACTGCGAGAACCAATCTGAGCCGTCCAATTCCCCCTCCTTTAATGTCATTGCCCACCCATTAATTCCTCTCATGCACCCTGCCACACTTGATCCCCTCCACGCTCTCCATCCATGAACTTCCCATATCTAAGGAACGACTGAGATTGGTTTTCGCAGTTCTCGTTTGAACCCTCCCCTATATATATATATATATATATATATATATATATATATATATATATATATATATATAAGGAAGAATGTCATTAAAAATTAGCTTGTATCTACAAAAACACGGGTAATATGAGGTTACGGGATCTGACCAGGTTTGAAAGATGTAGAAGATTAGATTTACACAATTTCTTTGGCGTGTAAAAGTGATGTATATGAGAATGGAGAGGAGAATGCGGGTGTGGGAGATCTTGGAGAGGAACTGAGTTTAGGTAGAGAGTGAATAATTATGGACTATTGATGTACACGTGTTGATTTTAGGAGGTGTTGGTTATTTTTACCTCATCTTTAGTTAAAAGAGGTTACTCTTGCCGTGTGGAAATTCTGGAGTTTAAGAAAACTAGGACGATAATTTATTACTTTGAACAAGTTGTCGGATATTGTTGTCTCTTCGATAGCATTTGTCTCAAGACAATATGCCAATAATTGGCAGTGGTCTTCTTCAATATTGTCCATGAAAAACAAACTTTCTGTACCGTTTAAACCATGAATGAGACTTAAAGGAAACCAATTTGGATAAGCATGGATAATGCTTTTGTTAATATCCATCTCTTTATGCCAAGATTTTTTACTCCCGTGTTCCTTCATCACCCAAATACTAGCTATACTATTAGACCAATAAAAGAGACTGAGGCAACCTTTTAGGACTCCCAAAATTATCCGTTGTACATTCTCTTCGAGAGATTGAGGTAATGGAAATAAATGAAATTTCTCGTCGTCTAAATTAAAAGAAAAAAGCTGATTAGGGCTAGCAACAATCCAGTGAAGATGGTCATTGTAAAATAACCCGTCATGGAAATTTGCCGGCCTGTAAGGGACTTGGCCTAAAAGTCTCCATTCATTTGTCCCAAGGGTGCAAATCTCGATTTTAAATGGGTCCCTCGTCCAAAACCGTACCACTTTATATTCTCCGGTAGCTGAAACTCCAAATCCACACTGTAAATCCCAGTAATTGTCTACATCGAATTGTTGTTTGGGGAGGATCATATGTTCTTTAGTGATTGGATTGCATATATAAGTGTTATCACCTTCGTCACCAAGCTCCCACAAACATATCAAACCGTTAACGGAGCCCACTGTCGATATTATGGATTCTGGGAAAAGATGTGCGGTATCAAGGATCATAAAAGGGTTACGGAGGAGATGATTGTGGTTAGGTTCATTTTCAATCTCCATCATCTTCAAAGTTCCCGGAGGCATACAAGAATCTATGTACTTGAATTGATAAATCAAGATGCAATCAGGTGATCTTGGTAATTGAAGATTAACAAAGTGAGAATCCAAAACTAGACTCCGCCACTTTTTGCATACACTCTTGCAGATGATGATTGTCTTCACGGGAAGCCTTGATAAAATATCAAACATGATACCTTCAGGTAAGTCTTCCATGGATATTGAACAACAGGGCGAAGACATAATTTCTAGGAAGCCGGTCCTGAGTTTGAGAATGCATAGACCAAACATCAAAATCATGCTCCTACTAAAATTTAAAAAATATAACACATACTTTTTTTTACAGGTTTGGAAACTAGTCAAGTTAGCTATCCTGATATTGATTTTTACAAATAAGAAATTTCTTGTAACTTAAGTACATAATTGGAATACAAGTTTAATACTAATCACCTAATTAAATGATGTTTACTTAATGATATCTCTTGAAGCAAAACACATAAGTAAAAATATTTAAGATTGTTGATGGTGAGACGTATTAGGGACATGGGCCAACCCATTATCTCTTGGCCATGTGTTGGTTTAAAGACTTTATTAAACATTAAATTATAAATATATGTTGGGGGTGGGGAGTCAGTAAACCCTAACTGTCGCCTTATCGACCCAAAAAAAGTCACCCCTAACAAGTTAAACTAGAATGGTATCCTCACACAGTCACTTTATACTTCACCTCCCGTCGCCACCTTCCGACCACCGCCACATTGTTCACATCCGACCACTGCTCACCCTCTCATCTTCGCTGTCGTCGGTAGAACCTCGTTGCTCTCTCGATCTCAACAATCTTACCTCCGCTGAGCCACTCAACCAACGCCACTGAGCACCGCCGCTGACCTCCTTCTTCAAGCTACATTGAGGTTAGCGGTTAGCCTCCTCCTTATTTTTTATTTTTTTAATTATTGTCTGTTTCAAAATTGATATGTTTTCTGTTTTGAGATTCTGAATATTTGTTTGTTCTGCTTTTTGATTAATCTTTTGTGTGATGGTTACATAAAGTATATAATTGTTAATCTTTTGTGTTATGGTTACTGCTTTAAACATATGTTACATTGAACCTATTACTGGTAAAACAATAATTGTCTATTGGTGAACTTAAAGTTATGCTTCGGTATCTAGGTCTGTTGGTTTTGGCTGACAAGCTAACTATTTAGGGAGTGTTTGTTTTAGCTTATTTTAGGAGCTTTTTAGCTTATTAGCTTATTTTTATAAGCTTATGAAAAATATGGTGTTTGACTTAGCTTATTAGTTTAAGCTTATTAGCTTAAGCTTATGAGCTTTTATTAATTAAAAATAAGCCAAATTTGATAAGCCAAGTGAAAGCAACTTATTTTTCACCCATGAGCTTATCTTTGTACTTTTACATATATACCCTTATCTTTTCCCAACCTCCTCTTTCTCAAATGTAAGGATATCCTTTTTAGTCATTTTACAATAATAAGCTAAGCCAAACAATTTTTTAAAAGTAGCTTATTAGCTTATAAGTCATAAGCTAATCCAAACAATTTATATACTAATAAGCTAAAAAGCTAATAAGTTAAAAAGCTAATAAGCTTAAGCTAAAAAAATAAGCTTACCCAAACACCCCCTTAGTTTAATAATTGGATTCAGTTCAACTGTCGATGTCTTGTGCTTCCTATACCAACAATTAACATAATCCACTTATGTAGCAGCGCGACGGTAATAGCAGCAACTTTAAGTATTTGGGGCAACACTATCAGGTTCAGGGTCTAACAGCGACACTATTAGCAGCTATGTAGGTAATAGGTTCTACATGCAATAGGGGCGTCAAAGACGAATAAAGGCGATAGGCAATAGGGGAGACATTTAGACGAAGCAATATGGGCGACTGAACCTACAACTTTTTGGGGCTTTAGGGGCAACTTTTGTCGCGCCTAATGATTCTTTGTCCAGAGTCGCAAACTAGAAAGAGATTTATTATTATTGGTAGATATTAATAGTTTTGTTTGTTAGTTTTTCTTTGTTATTCACATATTTAAGTTATGTTTTGATTGCTTTTGTTCTTGTAACCTTCAAATATTATCCCATATTGTGATATCCTTAGTTGTGTCTACTAAGGTTGTTTCCCGCAAGAGTTTTTCCACTTTAAATCTTGATCACTATCTATTATTTATTTATATTTCGTTTGTACGTGGTTTGATATATTTGTTTTATAACAAAGATCGTGAACAACAATATCAATATCTGGTTAATATATTAATTTTGACATAAAAGTGCAAAAAACTGAACTCTAAAATTAAGCTCTTATAAAATTGATCAATTTTGTTCTAATTAGGAGGCTTCGATCTACAAGTATGAAATTTCTGACATTTAATTTGCTCAAGCAGCACATGAATATTTCATAGCATAATTAAACAAATAAATTATAATAGGATACTAATATACTATACACATCATTATGACACATACAAATCACAAGTACTATATACACGTATTAGTTTACGAACATTCATTCATATAGGTACCCTACTATAAATATACTAAATTATGATTAATGATACACCTAGATACATGTATTTGAATATATATGTCTATATGTTTGATAATATGTGTTATAAAGTGACAAATATACAAAAATTACATTTTAGCCCTCGAAAAACCCTCGGAATGTCCAAATGGCATTTTAGTTCTCAGAAATCTCTCGCTATGTTTTTTGAGGGTGTATTTCCTTAGAAGTCTCTCGGAAATTTTGCGAGGAATTTCCAAGGGCATTTTAGTTTTCGGAAATCTCTCGCTATGTTTTTCGAGGGTGTATTTCCTCGGAAGTCTTTGAAAATTTTGCGAGGAATATCCAAGAGCATGTTAGTTCTCGGAAATTTGTCGGAAATGTCTCGCTATATTTTTCGAGGGTGTATTTCCTCCGAAGTCTCTCGGAAAATTTGCGAGGAATTTCCGAGGCATTTCTCGGCCTCGGTAATTTATCGGAAAACTCTAGGTAACTTACTTGAACTCAAATTTGTCGTAAACATGTAGGAATTCTCTCGGAAATTTTTCCGAGAGAATTAACGCTCTCGAAAATCCCTCGGAATTTTCGCTTTTTTCTAGTAGTGATGCTTGTTCTTAAGTTTCACAAAATTGATGTAATGCATTGATTTTGTTCTTGATGTGCGAATTAAAACTTAAACAATTGTTGAGTTTTACAATTAATTCCAATCGTCGTTGATAATTCAATTAATGTATATTTGTTTATCATATTCATTAATAATTCGATCATACTGATCACATTTGAGAAATAATATACCTTACATGCATATATAAAGTTGTACCTTAACTAATGTTAGGTTCATCGTACGTATGCAAGAAGGAGAAGCAAGACGACGCATAGTTAATTTATATATTTCGGATTAAACATGCATGATACATCAATTAATAATACATACCGCACGTATTCAAGAATCCCAGAGATTTGTGTAGCTAGTCCTCGTAGAATTTTTTTGAGCAGATCGAGCCGCAGCCGCGTGATCGCAGCGTCACTCATGATGGTCGACTGACTTAGTTAAGCCCTCTCCGAATATATCCCTAATATTATGGCGAGTCGAATAGTCGATGATTCTGGCAGAAACGTCGGTACAGAAGATATCAAGCTAGAATTCTGGATTGGGGTTAATTTCAGGTTTCTACGTGTGTGATCATCTTAAATTCTCCTATATATATTTTGATGATGTTTTCTTTTTATAATGTTATAGCTAGCTTAGCCGATCATGATCAGAATCGATATATCTCATATAATCATATTTGATTGATTTTTATGAGAAAAGATTTCTTTAATAAGTTGGAAGATATATCTCATAAATTGATAGGTTTTTAATTGAAAATATTTCTTTAATTAATTAATCGGAAAATATATCCTCATGATTTTTTTTGATAAAATAAGTTTTCTTTTAGTCCGAAATTTCTTTGATAGATTAATACTGATTATGGAAAATATATACTATTTTTATGTGATATTTTTTTAATTAAAAATATTTCCTATTTTGGTTATGCTAGAACCGGATTTATTATATAATTGATGATCTTGGTTATTGTAAGGTGTATAAGATGTTATGACAATGATTATGTTAACTTGGAGATATTTGTATGTTTGTTTCAATAATGAATATTATATTTGGTTATCTTGATGAAATTTCTATGTTTGTAAATACGTTATACATTTATGTTAGATTGATTTTGTAGGTCTAATAAGGTATCGATCAGATATCAATACAAGAATTAAAGTAATGAACAATAATAATATTCTCTTGTATATCAATACAAGAATTAAAGAATTAATGTAATGAACAATAATAATATTCTCTTGTATATATGTATGCATCAATAGAGAGAAACGAGAACACAATTTAATGTGAACTAGTTTGAGCCCGTGCTTCGCACGGGTGTGGGAGGGCTAAAATCTGATCGTGGCTGAAAACGTAAACCCGGTTTGTGAAAAGAGTGCACGAGTCTTGGGTTGACCAACCCTACCCATTCTAAACCCGGCTCTTATCCGACCAAATAAAAAAGAATAAAAAACCGACCCGGTCCCCCAAGAGCACGATAAAAAAAATTATAATTCAAAACCCAAACCCGGTTTCTCACCCAAACCCGGATCTGGGCACAAAACCATAGGCATCCATGGTTTTTAATATGTTATATATAATATATAATATGCGTATTTCCTGTTTTTAATTAATTCATTCATTTTTAAATTAATATAAGTTATATTTATATTATTATTTTTGCAAAGGTGACATTTGTCATTTTGGTGTGGGCCTACTCTGTTGTGTGTGATGAAGTTGGACGACTCAGATTTCTGCTATGGCTTCCACTCCATTACTTACTTGGCTTCTCTCTCTCTCTCTCTAAAAATCTCTACACGCAAACACCTCTCTCTCTCTCTCTCTCACACACACACACACACGTTTCTCTCAGATTCAACACACTCAGCCACCAGCAACAACCCTCTTCTGCCTCTCCGCCGTCATCACAATCCTAAATACGCATTTTACATATTCATGTTTTTATGTATCTATCTATGTATATGAGTTTCAAGTTTCAAGCTAAATAGATACAATATATACATACACGGCGATATTATATACTATATATAAACCTATTAAAATATTATATACTATATATAAACTAATTTCCTATCCTAATACATATCTACATCGACTTCCCCTGCACCACTCTCTTCATTCTACCGGCGACTTCTCGCCACCGCCGCCCCCATCCTCGCCGGAAACCACGACCAGCGCCCATCTTCTGCCTCTTCTACTGGAGACCCACGACCATCGACCAGAGACCAGCGACGAAACACTCTCCCTAACCCTACCGGCCGCCGCCGCCATACATCTCCGGGAAAACACCGTCACTCATCTTCTCCCCTCGTCGGAAGACTACCACGTCCAACAACATCGCAACTCATCTTCTCCAGATCCGCCGCCTCCAAGGTTTTTCCACCTACTCTCTCACGCGATTAGGGTTTGTGCTCCACAACCCTATTCTCTCTGACCGGCGATTCCAGATCTGTTTTGGTTTGTGCTCCACAACTCTTATGTTCTTCATGTTCTTGTTCTTTAGATCTGATTTTTGGATCTGGTTTCGATTAAGGTTTCCAGTCACAGATCTCGTTTGTTGAGGCATGTGTGTGTTTGATTTTCAGATCTGGTTTCAGATCTCGTTCTCGAAAGCAATGATTTTTTGGAGTTCTTGTTCCATCATCGATTTGTAGTTCGATTTGGTACATTTTGACAGTCATTCGAGTTCTCCGAACCGGTCGATCTCTGCGGTTCCGAACGGTGGTAATCCGGCGGCGAAGTAGAAGTTACAGAGTCCAAGGAGGATGTGTATGTGTTCTCCTACTTCGCATCCAGGTTCGTTTAGGTGCAGCTTGCATAAGAACGTTAACAACAGTAGCAGTACAACGGTGTCGTATTCTTCAAACCGGCTCAACGCCCGGCCCAAAAACAAATTCGAAAAAAAAAGCCCAAAATTGAAAACCGGCCCAAACCCGGTTTCTTACCCAAACCCGGATCCGGGCACAAAAACATAGGCACCCCACGCTTTTTAATATATTGTATATAATTATGACTGCTCGGTTGAATTAAGTTCAACTACAAATTATCTTTACTACTTTATAAATCATTTAGCCTATTGTTTTTAAGATTTTTTTAAGTTAAGTAGTACAACACATTTTGCATGTATTACAATACATTAAAGCAAGATTTTCAAACATTGAAGTTATGAAAATTAATTAATTGTAAGTTACAAAACAAACTAATTAATTAAATTAATTTCAAATTATTGTAACCAATTATTTTGATTTATTGCATATTAAACTGAACTCAAGTTTAGTTCAATAATTTATTGCTTTAAGGTATTGTAAGTAATCTTTTAGTAATTGTACTACTTAATTAAAATAGTTTTCAAAAATTAATAAATATTTCTTTAAGGTATTAAATTTTTGTTGTGATTTAAATAATATTAAATTCAACATAAATTTTGTTAAAAAAAGATTTCTTAAAGTATATCTTGATTACTTATCTTAAATTTAGTCCTTTTAAAATGGTTTTAATATAGACAACACATATTATCGATAATCACACTCTTCTTCTTTTATTTTTACTTCAAAAATTACATATTATCCCAAAAAACATATTTTACCCCGCCGCATCGCGCGGGTAAAACACTATATATATATATATATATATATATATATATATATATATATATATATATATATATATATATATATATATATATATATATATATATATATATATCTTACTCCTATATAATGCATTTATAACTTCTAAACTCTTAATTTTTAAGTAAATTGAAAGGACCAAATTATCCCTCACTAATAACTTTGAAAATATCATTCCTATATAAGGAAATTAAAATCATAGAAATTAAATTTGGAAACCAAACAATGATCGAAAAATTCATTTAGTGGCTTGGTGTATTGTATGATTATTATTATATATAATAATATAATATAATCCAAGATTTATATGTTTGTTAGTCTACTAATTAAATAGACTTTTTAAAAGTTTGAGTCGTCGTCAAATTACAATAATAAATAAAGAAATATACGAATCATTTTTTCACATGTAACAAAAGAGGAAAAAATTAAAAGAAAAACTGATTGAATAATGCAAGTTACTTAAAGAACATGTAAAAAAAAATTTTAAAATATTTGACTTGTGAGGGAGAGAAACATGTACCTTAACTGAGAGTTTCTATACTTGTACATAATTTGTATTTCTACTAACATTATAAGATAAAGGTGTTAAAATTAAAAGAAGACACCAAGAAGCAAAGTTAGTGAAATATACGTTCTATTATTTATCATGTAAGAAGGATGAAATAAAAAAGATTTAGTTGGTGTATATATCATTCTACATCCTAACTCAATATGCACATCAGTTAAATAATCAAAAATCAAAAGACTTGTAGCTCAGTAGTATCTGGTGTTGTGCAGTATTACACCTCCAATGAAATTGTGTATTTAAATTATGTTGTAAAGTAGATTTAGTTAGTGTGTATTTGCCGTTTGATGAAGCTTTAGAAGTAGGTTGGCGGTTTGAAGCTTTATTGATGGAAAATGTATTATCTTATATTCATTTTAAGTTAAAGTGTATTATTGTTTGTATTGTCTTCTCCATCCTCTTGATTCATACGCACAACAAAAACTCATCATACCCATCTTTATTCGCCGTCGCCGCATTGCGCGAGTACCCCACTAGTGTATATATATATAACACTGTGATAAATTGAGCCGAGACTCTGATACCACTGTTGAGTTTTACAGGTCACAATTCATACTTAAATTTTCCTGATTTACAACCAAACTGGTTTGAACCAACTCAGAATTGTACAGATATAACATAGTTATTATTCATTAAAGTGGAAATATAACTGGCAGCATTAACTGGGGAGGGCAGCATTAACTGGCAGCACTAACGGTGATGAGATCAACGGCTCAGATTTGGTCTTCCGTACTTTTTTTATTTTCTGGTCTCTTTTGAACCTCCCACTATATATATATATAGCATTAAGTGAGGAGGGGCAGCATTAAGTGGCAGTATTAACATTTTGCAGCATCAATTCAGTCATGAAATATAACTGGCAGCATTAACTGGGGAGGGCAACATTAACTGGCAACACTAACGGTGATGAGATCAACGACTCAGATTTGGTCTCCCGTACTTTTTTTTATTTCCTGGTCTCTTTTGAACCTCTCACTATATATATATAGTGTTTAACCCGCACGATGCGGCGGGATAAAATATGTTTTTGGGATAATATGTATATATAGAGTGTCGTTATTATAAAAGGTGTGAAAATGTAAAAATGGTAAGAGGCAATCTAACCGTCGGATTGCCATAAAAAGTCAATTTCCGTCGGTCAAAATTGATGACATGGAAGGACAGTTTAATTGAGATGCGAGGGCAAAATTGGAATAAAATGATCAATTCAGTTACCCAAATACCGAGAAATATGCTACGTGGCCTCTAGCACTCACGATTGTTTGGAAAACAGAATTCATACGATTAGTTAAATAGAAGACAATTTTATCATAAATAAATGATTCATCGGAAAGAAAAGGTACACGCACTTCATTTATGTTATTAATTTAATATACAATAATATTGAAAAATGCGGAACTTCATTTATTTTAAAAATTGATGACTGCATATTAAATAATTGGTGAATTATCATATATTTGAAAAATGGAAAGATGCCCAACTTCATAATTTTTTTCAAAAATTGATGATTGCGTAGTAAATAATTGATGGATTATCATATATTCATAAATCGATGAATATATTATTTTGTTCAATTAAAATGATGGACACTGTACATATTCTTAAATCAATTTGTAAGTAGACATGAAACAGAATTAAACCAATATAAAGAAACTAGATAGTGCTCATGAAAATCAGAAAGAAATATTGGAGAAAAGGTTAAAAACAGGCGAGAATACTTACCAACATAATATTGATTAGTTTGACTAATTAAATTTTTTTAAATGCATCATAAACGATATAAAAAGTCTAATTTACCCTTTTTTAGTTTTTGCCACATGTCATCTTGTGAATGACTCTTACACATTTTACATTAATTCACTTTTTATTTGAACCATATTCCATATTGGCTAAATCTGGGCTTGATCTATTTAAAATAAAATGGTATTTAAAATAGATTTAACTTAATTTTACCTCATAAGTTAATGAGATAGCTTAAGAAACAAGTCACCAAAAAACTATCTTTCCCTCTCCCTGTTGGTTCGGCCGACCACATAGGAGGAAGAAACCGGGTCGGTTTTTTTCTTGTTAGACGCACACACACGCATACAAACAAATAACTTGTTTTGTTTGTGGTTGCTTGATTAACTATGATATCATATTTTTCTTTTATATAATTAATTTTTGAGACTGCTAGATCCTAACCCTCTTTCAGATTTTTGGGGTTAAGTTGAGTTGATCAACTTCCAATAACAATCTTAACACTTTTAAAATTGTAAAACTCAAATAGCATTATTTACAATATGTTTAAGCAATAATCTTAAACACTTTAAATGCTTTACAAAAAACTCTCCTGAAGTTAATGACACTTTAAAAGCTTTACAAAAAACTGTCAGAATTTAAATACACTTTAAATGTTTACAAAAAACTGTCCTGAATTTAATGACAGGAAAGGCGAGAGGTCGGAGGGAACCAGGGAGAGGGTACTTTAAAAAAATTTAAAAACATTATATATTATATAATATATAATTTGGTTTATTCGGGTTTTTCGGTTTGAAAATTTCTAAAATCGTAACCGAACCGAAAACCGTTTATGGTAATCGCTTTCGGTTTTTAAACCGAACCGAAAATCGAATTTGAAAACGGTTTCGGCTTTTTCGGTTACGGAGAGGTTCGGATTACGGTTAAAACAGTTACCGAATTTTGAACACCCCTATGTTGACAAATGAAACTATTTTACCCCGCCGCATCGCGCGGGTAAAATACTAGTTAACCTAAAGGGTATTTACATAATGTATTATAATCTATTCCAAATTTTATATATGAACACTAAGGCAATGTTTGTTATGAAGGAATCGGTGTGGGAATGGAAACACTCATTTCATTCCGTTACTAATAACATGCTTGTTTACTACTAAGGAATGGAATGAAGCATTACAAAGTAATGTCATTCCTTCTATTTCATTCCTTTCTCAACTCTCTTTCTTTGTTCATTCCGTTGGTAATAAGATATAAAATGACCAACATGCTCTTTCTCTCGTTCTTAATTGACGTGGTACTCTTGTATATAATTTTTTATATGGTTTTGCTCATAGTCATATAGACCGCGGAACGCTCCGGTACGGGAACGGATCGGGAATGCCCTTCGCTAATTTCTAAAATTCGATACGGAGGAGGGTAGGCTCATTCCAGATCGCTTTGTACGATGTATCATATAACATGGTACCCAATAAATAATAATATTAATTTTCTATACCTTTTAATCTTTTATATATCTACAAGTCACAAACAAGTTACCAAACTTAAAACTATATCAATATTTATACTCAATACTCAAAATCTCAAATAAAAATCTTGTAAACATACTTAAAGGAAAACAACTTAAAAACATTCGGTGAATTAAAAAGATAATAACAAAAAAGAATAGGGAAGGAGGAAGACGTGTCAATATATGAAATTGAAAAAAAAGTAAACATATTAATAGATGTTGGAATGAGAATTTAATCATAATTAATGATAGATAAGAGATAAATCAGATGCTAGGTATACATAATCGAGGAGTCAAGTGCGAAAAAATGATTCTTTATTTTTCACGCTCTATCAAATTGAAGAACGACACTGAACTAGAGAGTCAACTGTTAAATTGACGTACTTGTAGCAGATTAATTGTTCAATATCGCGTTCCAATTGCCAAATTGAAGATCAATTGGATCGATTTGACCATCAATTTGGACCGGCGTTGACTATCGTTTTGAGTCGCGCATCGATAGGCGACTGGAACGCGTTCGTACCGCGTTTGAGAACGTGCGATCCAGATCGAAGATCGTAGATGATGCAGCGATTTATGTGACTATGGTTTTACTATTATTAAGTTGAACACAATTAATAATCTAACAGACTTGATTTGTGAATTGCTTATTTTGAAGTTTATGTATAATCCAATCAAGTATGTTATGTTCACTTACACTAGGTTTGGTGGTTGATGTGATTATGCTTAATTGGTATGTGCATTAAATTTGAGGTATCACATAAGATTAATGGGTAATTGTTGATGTTTTGGATTTTGAGTCGTCTGCGTGTCCTTACGCGTTGAGAAATATGCTCGTGTGTGTTTTATTGTGATTAATTAAATCACTAAACGTTATATTTATATTCGAATAATTACGATTTTACATACACATACTTTCTCTTCATTGTACTTTCCTGAGCAAGTTGAGATGGTTGATCGTAAATTTGGTCTTGTTCAAATATTTCCTAGCACCGCTTTCATTTATACTGGTTGTCTTTACTAGTTAAAGTCCTAAAGATCGAATTTCAACGATAGAACAATTGCTATCTTCTTATGAAACATAATCAAATTCCGATTCTAAATTGGAAACATATATAAGAATTTTAAAGATAGAATAAGCTTCTTTTTATCCTTCCTTGACTAGCTTTGGTCCCTTTTTTTAATTTAAAAATACTCAAAACTTTGAACTTGAACATGAAATTGCTACTTGCAAGTAAATCTCAAATCTAAGTCTTGGATTCACACAGATATGAGTCGATGGTAGTACTTGCATATCTTTACGATTTTGTTTGCAATTTTCTTAGGTACGTTGTCTGTTGCATGCTTAGCTAGCTTACTAAAAATGGAAGGAATATCTGTTTGGTAGTTTGTTCTTTTCTTAAGGATCTATGTGTTTTGCTCGCCGCAAGACTCAATGGATTGCTTTTGGATTGTTTTTGGTTTGATTGGTAATAAATTTTTGCCATTCATAAGAAAAGTTCGCAGCTTTATAATCCATATTAATCACTGTATACAAAAGTACATTGCAATCATGTGTTCTCTAATGTATTGATTTTTTTTCATCGATCAGAAACTGGACAAAGGGCAAACCAATGAACCATTTGATTCCACAAGATCATGGGCATGGCGTGGCTCTCTTTCTTGATTAATTATTTACGTAGAATCTTAAATCTTATATATTGGCCTTTAGAACACATGGACTCTTTCATATCCGAAGTCGCGGACTTTAAGAAAGCTAGGACGAAACATCATTCCGGTTAAGTAGTGGTCGAAAATTCCAGTATCTTCAATTGTATTATTCCTAGAACAATATGTCAACAATTGATCACAAAAGACCATCAAAATTGCTCCATCTTTTAAACCATGTATCAGATACGTTGGTTCCCACATCAGCCAGGCTCAATCAGGGTTAATACTTGGCTTCTCTTTATGCCAAGATTTACTGATCCCGTATTCCTTCATCACCCAAATCGTGAAGTGAGAATCATAGGTATAAGATTGACTTAAACAACCCTTTAGGACTCCTAAACTTTGGAATTGAATCTCACTTTCTTTTATATCTTGAGAAGGAGGAGATGGAAATAACTGAAACGTCTCCTTGTCGAAATCAAAAGTACAAATCTTCTCGGGGAAGTCCTGGTCACGAACAATCCAATGAGCATGGCCATTCAAAAAAGGCCCATCGAATCCATCACGCCAGTAAGGAACACGACCAAGACTTCTCCATTGGCCCGTGCCAAGGATGTAAATCTCGGCTTCTAATTAATATACTTGGTCGCAATCCTGAGGTAGGATCTGGTGGTATATTCCTTTATAGAGCAAGACTTAATTTCCCAAAATAATCCACGTCACTTCATCATTAATGAGTACTTAATAACTTAGTAATAAACCACTAATAATTAGCTGTCATTTTTTTGTTATTTTGTTCAAAAGCTAGAATTGATTCTCGCGTTACTCGTAATAAAGATGGATCTTAAATAAATCTCATATATATATATATATAGGTAAAAGTTCAAACGAGAACCAAATTTTGTACGAGAATCGCGAGAACTAATCTCAGCCGTGCAATCCCCCCTCCTTCAATGTCATTGCCCACCCATGAATTCCTCACATGCACCCTGCCACACTTGATCCCCCCACGCTCCACATCCATGAATTCCACTTTATCAAATCAACGGCTAAGATTGGTTCTGGCAGTTCTCGTACGAAAAACAGTTCTCGTTTGAACCGTCCCCTATATATATGTTATATATATATATATATATATATATATATATATATATATATATATATATATATATATATAGGAAAAAGTTCATGCGAGAACCATTCTTAGTGCGAGAACCGCGAGAACCAATCTGAGTCGTTCAATTCCCCATCCTTCAATGTCATTGTCCACCCATGAATTCCTCACATGCACCCTGCCACACTCTATCCCTCCACGCTCACCATCCATGAAACTTCCCATATGTATGGAACGGCTGAGATTGGTTCTCACAGTTCTCGCACTAACAACGGTTCTCGCATGAACTCTCCCCTATATATATATATATAATGAGGAGACGCCGTAACAAATCACACCGTTACGGAAGTGTCACGCCACCGGTGCCAAACTGAAGCGCCTATGGTACCCCCATAGGTGGATAATAGCTCGCATACCCAGAGTAAAACAACAGGGCAATAACAATGAATTAATAAAAATAAGATACTAACAATGGCATATTCTCAATAAGGAACTTTAAAGAGGTATATAACAATAAACAATAAGTCAGTGAACAAACAGATGAAGTCTAACCAATCTAACTAAACAATATAAGACGTGAAAAGAACTAAATTTATATTTAATTTAGATGTGAAAAGACAAGGTTTTGAGACTAACCAAAATACGATTTTTGAAAACACGAATAATTTGAGAAAAACTTGAATTTAAAGAAAACAAGAATCCTTATTAAAAGAGTTAACATACGTGCGAAAATCTCAATAACCATATGTCAATATAACCAAGAAACGAAGACTAGTAAGATAAAAAAGGAACCCTTGATTAAGGATTATACGACAATATAACGATAGATATGCATATATACCCATACAAAGAAGCTAAGAATCCATTCGACGACTATAATACTATAACAAAAGTAGGAATCCGTACCTTAGTTTCACGAACAAAGTTCAAACACAACTATTAGCCTCAAGTTTAGCTCTCTTTGCCTCCGTCTAAAAATATATATACTATACCGTTAGTATTTTAGGTTGTTTATTTATTGATGAACAATGTGGTGAACAAGTCGATTGTCATTACAACTTTAATCTTTAAGAATTTCGATCAGCAACCATTTCTGTTATTTATAGTTTATAAAACTCAGATTCTATAGTCTAATAAGGACTGATTTATTAAAGATGTTTCAAAAGGTTTTATTTAGTTCAATATTGGTGGTAAAATGTTATAACATGGTAGCACTAATTGTAACACTTCAACTTGATAACCTACATACCAACTAATTCAGATTGTACACATGTAGTTAACAGAACATTTTGTAGCAGGTAACAATACTATTTTAGCAGGATAGCAAAATATGGTCTATTTGAAATCCATCAGCACTATTAGCTAACTTGTGTTATCCTTTACCATTTGATAGTCTTTAGAGAATTCTCAGTAGAACTAATATCAGTAGGAGTAGGAGTAGGATTACGAATACAGGAAACCAAATAACAGAGTTAATTAGCATCAATTTAGGTACTTTTTTTTAATTTTTAGAACTACTCTTAATACATGTGTTCAAATTAGCAATTTGCTTAAAATCAGTGTCATAGGGTTTCAAACAAGTACTAATCAAAGGAACATTCTGCTTCTGTTCTAATTCAATATCGAAAAGACATAGCCTGACGTTATCGTGATAGTATGATACACCAGATTGGCACTGGTAGAAATTAAGCAACAGATATAAATCGCAAGAAAGAAGAATGAACCTTTAGTTAACGTTGAAGGATGAAACACAGAGATCGACCTCCAATCAGACCCCATGATACGACCAATTCGAGATGGTCAGTCTCCCGGAAATTAAAATCAAAAGAACAAGTAAACTTGGAGCAATTTTCTGATGTATTCCCCAAATGCAGTACACGAATTAATTAAACAAGCTATTCTACCACTACCCTTAAATTAAGGAAAAAGAAAAGGAAACGTGAGCTACTCATGCAACAACTGGAAATCATGCAAAACTAATTTCCCTAATTATAGGATGACCATTGAATTGTTCTCCCATGCAACGTTCACATGCAGCAAAGAAATTTACTATGGACCGATCTGGAAATCTTCAAGATGGGCTGGCTTCTTATGAATCCTTTTGGGCCTATTGTACTGGGCCGTATCAACTCCCTCCCCGTTCAGATCGACCTTGTCCTCAAGGTTTGGAAATCTGTAACGAATGTCGGTTTCATCTTCCCAGGTTGATTCAGAAATCGATTGATTCTTCCATTGAACAAGAATTTGCTTAGAGCCTTCAGCTGTGTCCCTGGAGTCCAAAATTGTTTCCGGAATATCGGTGTCTTCTTCGATCTCAGAAACAGGTTCAGTCGATGGGTGGACATGTCCATAACTTGGCTTTAACAGAGATACATGAAACACTGGATGAATTCTTGAGCCCGGTGGTAATTCTAGCCGATATGCCACTTGTCCTATCTTCTCGATAATTTTAAATGGCCCATAGAACCGTTTACTCAATTTGGTGGTGGATCTTTTCTTGAGTGATGACTGCCTGTATTTCCTTAGTTTTAGAAAAACCAAGTCGCCAATTTCAAAGTGTTTTTCCATGCGATGCTTGTTTGCTTGATCTTGCATTCTTTGCCTAGCCACTTTGAGATTTTCTCGTAACAAAGAAAGAATACGTTTGTGCTCCAGCAGGGTTGTTTCGATTGATTCCACTTTTGAAGTACCACTGATGTAATCTGGAATTGTTGGTGGCTCCCTGCCATACAGAGCTTGAAAGGGTGACATTTGAATGGCGGAATGGAAGCTCGTATTGTACCAAAATTCTGCCAAATATAGAAGCTTACACCAGGATCTTGGTTCATCACCTGCAAAACAACGTAAATAGGATTCCAAACAACGGTTTACAACTTCCGTTTGCCCATCCGTTTGAGGATGGTAAGCTGTGGAGTGTAGCAACCGTGTTCCCAAAGAAGCAAATAATTCTTTCCAAAATCAACTCAAGAAAATGGGATCACGGTCTGTGACTATGGTTTTTGGTATGCCATGAAGACAGTAGATGTGGTTAAGGAAAAGAGTTGCAAGTGAAGTGGCTGTGAAGTTTGAAGGTAGGGCAATGAAATGGGCAAACTTTGTAAGACGATCGACTACGACCCATATGGCTGTTTTGGTTTGTGAAGAGGGCAGATTTGTTATGAAGTCCATGGATATATCCTCCCAAACTTTTGTCGGAATTGGTAATGGTTGAAGAAGGCCAAATGGTTTATGAGTTGGGTACTTTACTTGTTGACACACCGTACACTCTCGGATGAACCCTATGACATCTGCTTTCATGTTCGACCAGGAAAAAGAAGCTTGAAGACGTCGTAACGTGGCTGCAATACCTGAATGGCCTCCAATGGAAGTGGAATGGAATTCGTATAACAATCTACGACGAAGATTGGAACAATCTGGTATGAAAAGTTTGGTATTTATGAAGAGTAAATTGTTATGAATTCGATGATTCGGATACTTATCTGGGTTTGATGCTATGTTATCGAGAAAAGAGGTTCCCTCTGCTGTTTTGTAATAGTCTTGCAGCTCATTTATCCAAGTGAAAATAGGGACCGTGAGGGCAAGCATTTGGTCTGCGTGCATGCGACTTAATGCATCAGCAACTTTGTTCTCCTTACCGGGTTTATAATATATTTCGAATTCATAACCCAAGAGTTTTGCTGCCCATTTGTGTTGTTCCGGAGTCTGGACTACCTGAGATAGTAGATGTTTCAGACTGCTCTGATCTGTAAAGATGCGGAACTTCCGACCCACAAGGTATGGTCTCCATTTCTTAACGGCTTCAGTTATGGCATATAGTTCTCGAACATAAGTCGATGATGATTGCATTCGTGGGCACATTTTTTTACTGAAAAATGCTACTGGGTGATCTTGTTGTGACAAAACTGCCCCGATCCCGGTGCCCGACGCGTCGGTGATGACGTCAAATGGTTGGTTGAAATTGGGTAATGCAAGAACAGGAAGTGACATCATTGCGTTTTTCAGTTGCTGGAATGCATCTGATGCTTTTGTAGTCCAAGTGAACTGATCTTTTTGGAGGAGATCGGTGAGAGGTGAAGCGATAGTGGAATACCCTTTAACAAAGCGTCTGTAGTATCCCGTTAAACCGAGGAATCCACGTAACTGGGTAATTGTTTTGGGTTCTGGCCATGTGGATATGGATTGAATTTTCTCCGGGTCGGCTTCCACTCCATTTTTTGAAATAATATGGCCAAGATATTGAATCTTTGAAACAGCAAAGATGCATTTTGAAAGTTTAGCAAAGAACCTGTGTTTGGTTAGAGCCTCAAAAACGTGGTGCAGATGCTTGTAATGGTCTTCGATTGAATGGCTGTAGATCAAGATATCATCAAAGAAAACGAGCACGAAACGACGTAGAACATTTCTAAATAAGTCGTTCATTGCTGCCTGAAAGGTAGATGGTGCGTTTGAAAGACCAAACGGCATCACTAAAAATTCATAGTGACCGTCTACTGTTCGAAAAGCCGTCTTATGTGTGTCTTGAGGCGCAACCCGAATCTGATGATACCCGGCCCTAAGATCGATCTTTGAAAACACTTCTGCCCCGTGTAACTCGTCAAGGAGTTCGTCGACTGTGGGAATGGGGTAACGGTCGCGAATAGTGATGGCGTTTAAGGCCCGGTAATCAACGCAAAATCGCCATGTTCCATCCTTTTTTTTAACTAAGAGGACCGGTGATGAAAATGGGCTTTGGCTTGGTTGTATGAGTCCTTCTTTGAGCATGTCGGCTATGAGTTCGGTGATGATTTTCTTTTGGGATTGGGGGTAACGATATGGTTTGACGTTAACAGGGGAAGCAGTTGGGATGGTTGGTATATGATGGTCATGAACACGAGTTGGTGGAAGTGAATTTGGAGGTTCAAAAAGTGTGGTATAGCTTTTCAGTAGGTTTTCGATGATGGGGTCTGTGTGTATATTTTTTGAAGTGGATGGATTTTGGGGTGTGGGGTCATAATTGAAGATAAGAGTGTGGATAGAGGCTATGGCATCCTTACGTATGAACATTTGGAGGGAGCTTGGAGATACTGAGTTTGAAAGTGGCTCACCTTGGAGAGTTATCTGTTGGCCATTAACGTTAAATGTTAGCTTGGGAACACCAAAATCAGCAACAATTGATCCCAATGAGCTTAGCCAGGCCATGCCGAGTACCACATCTGCACCTTCGATGGGAAGTACGAAGAACGGGATCGTGAATGGTGTTTTGTTTAGGTGGACTGTAACATCAGGGCAGAATCCATTACAGTGTAAACACGACCCATTTCCAATCATGACAGGAAACGAGATAATTTCGGTGGTTGGGATGTTGAGGAATGAGACGATGCGGGGTTGTAAGATGTTATGGGTACTGCCCGAGTCTATAAGAACCGAAACCGGGTGGCCATTAATGTGACCGGTAAGTCGTAGAGCTTTTGGTGATGCTAACCCAAGCAAAGCTGCAGTCGATAGGGATAAAAATTGTGAATTGTCATCGGAAAATGGATCGATGGGTGAGCTTGTTTCCATGGTGGTGTTGGGAATTATGGTAGGTGGTGGTTCTATGGTAGTGTTGTCATCGTTATCCACGACTAATAAGAATTGTGGGGGATTGCATTTATGTCCCGGTTGGTATTTTTCCGGGCACCTAAAACACAATCCGGCTGCCCGGCGTTTTTGGATGGCATCAGGGGATAGTTTGGTAAAGGGTAGAGTGGAAGGGGTTTTATTTGGTATTGGGGATTGGTTGATAGTGGCATTATTGGTTACGGGAGGAGCTTGTATGGATGGTGGTGTACTAGGAGAGAAGGTAGGAAGGGTGGTGTTGGAGGACCGGTTAAAGGTGGTGGTTTTTGGTCGGTATCGTTGGTCATTTAGCTTGTCTTCAATCAATTTAGCAAGACCAATGGCTTGGGTGATTGATTGAGGTCGGAGAATGGAGAGTTCTTGTTGGATATCTTGGCGTAAACCAGAGATAAAGCAATTGAGAAGAGCTTCGGGGGGAAGACCGGTGATACGATTGCTAAGCTTCTCAAATTCTGTTTGGTATGCAGAAACTGTGGTTGTTTGACGGAGTTTAAATAAAGCTGCTTGGTGGTTGTCATAAGTTGAAGGACCGAACCGCGTTTCTAATGCCCTGGTGAAAGACTCCCAAGTGGTAAGTAACTTGTTGTTGAACAAGTACTTATACCAACTTAAGGCATCACCGGAGAGGTAGAAGGCAACAAGTGGTAGTCGTTGGGGTGGGGCAATTTTGTAGAAGGTGAAGTATTGCTCTGCTTGGAACAACCAATCAAGCGGATTGCTCCCGTCAAACGATGGAAGTTGTAGTTTAGGTGGTCGAAAGGTTTGGTTGTTTGGTGGCGGTGGAGGGGGAAACGGTGGATTTGGTGGTGTGTGTGGTGGGTCGGTGTGAGTCGAAGAAGATGATGAAGGGATGGCATCAGGTTTAAGGAGGGCGTTGACGAGGTTTGCCGTTGTTTCTGTTTGTTTGGCGATTTGAGCAGTGAGATTGTCAGACTGTTTAGAGATGGCATGGGTGAGGTTGTCAATGCGAGTGGAGGAGGTAGTGGTGACGGTGAGAAGTTGTTGAAGACTGTCAGCCATAGCAGCCAAGGTCTCTTCGAGGGGGGGTGTTTCACGGCGGGGAGGCATTGTGAGGAAGGCAATGAAAGCACCAAATGATACGACCAATTCGAGATGGTCAGTCTCCCGGAAATTAAAATCAAAAGAACAAGTAAACTTGGAGCAATTTTCTGATGTATTCCCCAAATGCAGTACACGAATTAATTAAACAAGCTATTCTACCACTACCCTTAAATTAAGGAAAAAGAAAAGGAAACGTGAGCTACTCATGCAACAACTGGAAATCATGCAAAACTAATTTCCCTAATTATAGGATGACCATTGAATTGTTCTCCCATGCAACGTTCACATGCAGCAAAGAAATTTACTATGGACCGATCTGGAAATCTTCAAGATGGGCTGGCTTCTTATGAATCCTTTTGGGCCTATTGTACTGGGCCGTATCACCCCAGCTTGCCGTCTTGCTGTTGCAGCCTCCGATCGAATTGTTTATGGTTTTGGAGTCGGTTTACATACAAAAGAATTCAAAGTGATACGGATATTTCAAAGGGATATACCGCCAAATCCTTATCAAAAATCTCGTCCAAGTCTGTTAGAAGCCGAGGTTTACGCCCTTGGCATGGGCCAATGGAGAAGTCTTGGCCATGTCCCTTACTGGCTTAATGGATTCCACTGGCCATTTTTAAACGGTCATGTTCATTGGATAGTTCTTGACCGGGATTCCCCTGAAAAACTTTGTACCTTTGATTTCGACAAGGGGACATTTCAGGTATTTCCATCTCCGCCTTTTGAAGTTATAGAAGAAAGTGCAATATGTTTTCAAAGCTTGAGAATCCTAAAGGGTTGTTATGTCAATCTGATACCTACGATTCGCAGTTCACGATTTGGGTGATGAAGGAGTACGGGATCAAGAAATCTTGGCAGAAAGAGGTCAAGTATTAGCCATGATCTTGATTGGCTGATGTGGGAACCAAGATACATGGTCCGAAATATGGAACAATATTGATGGTCTATTATGAAGACAAATTGTTGGAATTTTGTCCTCCGAGGAACACAATTGAAGAAAAAGAATTTTTTAATCGTTACTTAAGTGCAATAGCATATCGTCCTAGCTTTGTTAAACTCCTACGCTTCCAAAATGAGAGAGTTCATACGTTCTAAAGATTGAAAAATATTCTACCATGAAGATTCACTACCTATTTTGTATCAAACGATCTTTTCTAGCCTAAGAAGTTGCTATTGCACTTATTTATATACAAGTGACTTCCACCAGAAGTGAACTATTGCATATTAATTACTCACAGATTTCAATTAAATTTAAGGTTCCGTTTCTTTCGTAGAGTTTGAAGGAATGTAATGTAGTTCAAGTCAAATTTCGTGCTGTATAGCGAATGGTAAACTTGTTTTAGAATGAAATTTTATTTTTTGGAGTGTTTACACAGTAATGGAAAGTCCATTCCATAGGTGTTTATTGATATTGTACGTCTCAAATTTATGAACTCTAACAAATACATAAATCATCTTATTAGCTCAAAATAATATTGTCGCAAAATTCGGATGTCACACACTCACACCTATAACCTTCTTTTATGACATGCAAAGTTCGAGCTGGTTACTTACTAATAATGTGTTTTTTTAAACATTCATAGTTTAATCAATATTTTATTATGAAATTTTCGGCATCAAAAACACTACAAGAAATGTTACTTTTAGGGACCAATCTTTTAGGGATAACATATTGTGGTCTCTAAAGAGATAACTAATTTAGAGATTTATAAACATAAATTGCATCATAGAAAATGAATATACCTAGCTCACTAATCGGTCGTAGATAGAATTCTCATATACCCTAAATCAAATATAAATTACAAGGTGTTTAGTTTGAAGTACGTTAAGAGTATAGGCTATGCAAAGAACATCATAACTCCATACACAACCTAGAAAATAACTAAGGTGGTGTTTGATTTGACTTAATGAAATTAATGGAGGAAAATACTTATTATGATAAGTCGTAATAATATTGTTTGTTTTTTACTTAATGCAGAAAGATGACTTAACATAATAAATTACAAGTATGATTATTTCCATATTAAGCTAATGATTTTATTTTTTTTCTTATTTAGACAGTTAATTTAACACATAAAACAAACAACAACACTACTTATCTCATACAGACCTCATTAATCCAGACAGACATTTTATCCGTACAACACTTAATAAGAATAAAAAACAAACAGGCCGATCGATCATGTTTACGATCTGTATGAAATGTACTTGAAACATTCATTTTAAATTTAAATCGATATACGGAAGTACCAAAAATTTAAAAATCCAATATATATTGTAACATATTGCATTCGACAAAAACTATATCGATTGGCCGTATGAATTGTAGAATGTTGTGACATTAATTTTATTAGAAGACACGAACTCTGGCTGGAATTGGAAATTCTGAAGTTTGAAGAAACTATGGACAATAAGTTAATGTTTATATCATTGTCTCCTCCATTGTATTTGTCTAAATAAAATATACGAACAAGTGGTCTATCCGATTGCCACCAATGTCCTTGATAACCAAAATACTTGTACCATTTAATTAAACCATCAATGAGACTTATAGAAAATCTTGGATAATTATATATAGATAATACTTTCTTGATCTCTAACTCAAAATGCCAATTAAGATTTCTTTATCCCATGTTCCTTCATCATCCAAATATATAATAGCTACACGTACTATTAATTCGACCAAGAAAACAAACTGATCGAGGCAAAACCTTTTAGCGCGAAAACCGTAAGAACTAATCTCAGCCGTTCCTTGGATATGAGAAGTTCATGGATGGAGAGCATGGAGGGATAAAGTGTGGCAGGGTGAATGTGAGGAATTCATGGGATGGGCAATGATATTGAAGTAGGGGGAATTGGATAGCTCAGGTTGGTTTTCGCAGTTCTCGCGCTAAGAATGGTTCTCAAATAAACTTCTTCCTATATATATATAGACAAAAGTTCATGCGAGAACCGTTGTTAGCGCGAGAACAGCGAGAATCAACCGTTGTTAGCGCGAGAACCGCGAGAACCAATCTAAGCCGTCCAATTCCCCCTCCTTCAATGTCATTGCCCACCCATGAATTCCTCACATGCACCATGCCACACTCTATCCCTCAACGCTCTCCATCCATTATACTTCCCATATCCAAGGAACGGTTGCGATTGGTTCTCGCGGTTCTTGCACTAACAACGGTTCTCGCATGAACCCTCCCCTATATATATATATATATATATGGACGGGTCAAACGAGAACCGTTTTTCGTACGAGAACTGCGAGAACCAATTATAGCCATTGATCAAAGAGATGGAGGGTTGAGATTAAAGAGTTATTAATGGATAACCTTAAAATAATCAAACTTATCCTTTATTTAATTAAAGGTAGTTTGGACATGTTTAAATTACCCCGTATTTTTTAAATTAATATATACATTAAACGGAGATGTGTTAAATTACAAAAATTATACCAAATTAACGAGAAAATTTTGCTCTTTAATTTGAGACCGGTCTTGATATATATTTTTCAAATTTTTTTTTTTGTGTTTACTAGGTTTTTTTTCCAGCACAGCTCGACATGTGCACAAGTGCAAATTTTGCACATGTGCAAGTTTTGCACTTGTGCAGAATTTTCACTTTGCACAAGTGCAAATGTCGAGCTGTACTGAAAAAAATCCAGTAAAAGCGCCTTTTTTTTCCAAAAAAAATATAGCAAGATCGATCTCAAATTAAAGAGCATAATTTTGTCGTTAATTTGGTATACTTTTCGTAATTTAACACTTTTTCGTTTGATGGATATATTAGTTTTAAAAAAGTGGATGAAATGTAAAAATGTCCATACTACCCTCTTATATTTAAATTAAATAAAAAAGAAATGAAATTAAATGATCGGCCAAAAATGGTTCTCGCAGTTCTCGTACGAAAAACAGTTCTCGTTTGAACCGGTGCCTATATATATATATATATATATATATATATATATAGTCAAAGGATCAAATGCGAACGCCCATCTCTTTGCGAACGCTGCGAACGTTTCATACGACTCCAATTTCATAAACATTTTTGAATTATATATGGTGTAGACGAAGAAGTCAAAAGTTACGGCTGATTCATTATTTTATTTCATGAACATATATCTAATTTCATGATTATGTTTTTCAATTTACGATCGATAAGATTATAGAAATGTTTTAGGTTTTAGATGCAGTAATTTTAATCCGGATGCAGTGTTTTTAAATAAGATGCAGTGGTATTTTAAATGAGTATTCATTGACTTATTCATCCAAGATGTAGTAGTTTTAAGAAGATTGTATGTTTTTTAGACATGATGCAGTGATTTTAAGTTGGATGTAGTGATTTTGTAGATATGATGCAATGATTTTGTAGACAAGATGCAGTGTTTCTACCGTCGCGTATTTTAAGTCTGTTTCCATTGGATCCTTACCCTATATATATATATATATATATATATATATATATATATATAGGAAAAAGTTCATACGAAAACCATTCTTAGTGCGAGAACCGCGAGAACCAATCTGAGCCGTACAATTCCTCCTCTTTCAATGTCATTGCCTACCCATGAATTCCTCACATGCATCCTGCCACACTCTATCCCTCCACACTCACCATCCATGAAACTTCTCATATCCAAGGAACGGTCGAGATTGGTTCTCGCTGTTCTTGCACTAACAACGGTTCTCGCATGAACCCTCCCCTATATATATATATATACATATATATATACACACACACATATGTATATATCGATCCCTTGGAAGGAGAGAAAGAGGTACGTACGTAGCACAGATAACTGATCAAATGTCTTATCTAAACTAAAAGATAACAACTAGTTAATTAGATTGGACATAAGAGATTTGGCCCAAACTTCTCCATTTGTCTGTGCAAAGGGTGTAAACCTCAATTTTAAATAAATCTCTACTTCTAGTATTACATATAGGGTCAGTTCAATAAGTTTTCATATCCTGGGTGAAGTAAGCTACTAATGTCCCTACGTATGAACTTTACTATGCACAAATGAGATATGAAACATAAATGTATAAACAGTAACATTTTTTACTTAAAAAGTTCAAACCATCACACGAAAGTTACATACTACTTAAAATGATGTGTACGCGCATTCTTTGAAGCAATAATGCAGTTAATCGGTCAAGCAACCATGTAACTAAGTATATAATGATATTAAAGCTCAAGCATAAAAAGATAAAACCTGTTTAAACTTGTATATTTGGACCTTGAGGCAAATGTAATTTTCAACATCAATTGATTAATAATTTTGCAACATGCCAATACATAAAACACGATCGGATTCATGGATATATGCTAAAATAATATTTATAGAGCGAAGAATTGATCAAAAGGAACATACAAAACACACAAGAAAACATCAAAACTCCTCAAAATGGGTTGTAAATTGTAATTCTGTAACTTCATCTGTTTGATTAGTTATTACAGTAGACATACAAAGTCAGTTGTGGATACAGGATTAATATAAATATATAAAATATTCATAAGAGAATCCTAAACATTGCAAACAAGTAAATAGATTCGTCAAAATTCAAAAGGCAAATACAACAGTGAAATATATTCAATTGTGGACCACAAATTTATAAACATATGCAACTCTCAACCGATCATATAAGAAACACATGGAATTTAGGATAAGATGATAATTGATAAGAAAGCAACATAATTTCTCAAAACAAACCTTTTCGATTGTCGACTGATTACATATTTACAGTAAAATCGCCAAGTTGGATGTTCGATTATGGAGTTGTGGCATGTGGGACTCCGGTGACAGATGGCGACGACGCAGTGGCAAGTAGGCACTCAGAAGTCGCCACGTCAGAAGTGAGAAACTGAGAACTAAGAAGTCTGAATTTTGAAACTCGATTTGGGGTTTTGAATCGAGGAGTTGATTAGAAGTCTGAAAATCGAAATGAAGAAGTCGATTAGTTGATTGTTGGAGAGAACAAATAAATATTGGCAATTTCCATTGGGGAGTAGAGTAGTCGAGATGTCTTCCATCTCCCCAAAAGACGCTTCTTACGTTTCTCAATTCGACTTCTCCACTTTTGAATTCTCAGAAATAGCTCAATAGCCGCCTTCAACCATTAGCCTTATCCAATAGTTTTTTCTAATGACCCTAGTAATAGTAATATACACCGGGGAGCGAAAATATGATGCCCTCAGCCCATTTGATGTTTGAACTTGCGTATAGACGCCTAATACTTGTGATTTGATGATATGACATTTGTATAAGAGAGTATAAGAAGAAAAGGGCTTAGAAGTAATATGCTCTCCCACACTAAATATCTTTAAATTCATTTTTCTTTCAAAACCAGAAAAAAATTATTACATATAACAAAACTCATACAATAACATAATCCAACTACAACAGTACAACCCTTCTTCTTTTCTATAAGATACATAAATAATTAAAATAAAAGAATAAACAAAATATTAAAACCAAACATCACTTGCCACAAAATATCACTCACACAATACCAACACAAATAAAGTTTTCAAACCAAATGATTACCACTTGTCCCTGCAAACCTTAAAAACATTGTCAATTAAAACAAAATATCCTCGAAAGTAGAATTTCTGCTGTAGCCTCTGCATGGAAAATCACAAAAATCCCAGCTAACAGCGACTAAATCATAATTTCCATTTAACTCAAACACAAATGAGAAAAACCCTCTTTTACAGCGTTTCTTTTATTTCATCGATGCTTGAACTGGATATTTACACTTACAACAACACTAAGCATCTTTTAAAGGTTAATTGGAATATTGCAGTTAAGGCTAACAATTTGGGTCGAGTTCGTGTTATTGGGTTCGTGTCGTTCGGATTTGGGTTAGTTTCGTGACGACCCAATTTCAACCCAATTATTTTCGTGTCAGGTTCGGGTCGTGTCACTTTTTCGTGTCGGGTTCAGGTCGTGTTTCGTGTCGACCCATTTTGGTCAAAAAGTCTTTGACTTGTTTTTTTTTTTATTTTAGATTATGGTTTTCGAATACGGTTTTCGTCATAAAAATTTTGAATTCCTTATCTATTTCCAAGTTCTCTACTAACTAGTGATTAAAATATCGAATACCAATACCATTTAATATCTTTTATACAAAAAAAACTAACTAATGAACAAACCATGAACTAAAATAACCTAAAGGAAAGTATCCATTTTCAAAAAACAAGTCTTATTTCTTCTTTACCGTTGTATTCTCGGAAAGAATATCGAGTTGGGTGGGTTCCAATTTCCAAAGGGTCTTGATTTGAATCATCATCACTATAATAATGTTTAGGTTTAAATCTTACAAAGTTGTCAAACGTCAAAGTACCAAAAGTCCAAAACAATATAGTCAAAATAACAAATAGCAAAATGATGTAATATTGTTTAGTTTTAAATCTTTTATTATTTATTTATTTTTTTAGCTTTTAAAGGTTTTGTACTTCTGTTTATCGGATTATATTGTCTATGATGTCACTCCCTCATTTTTTCACAATCTTCTTTTTGAAATTTTAATTTTAAGTATTAAAGAAAATTTTGTAAATTTTAGTTTCACCCTTATACGGTTCACTTTCGGTTTGTCGGGTTGACCCTAACTCGACCCATTTATTTTTGTGTCAACTTCGTGTCGACCTGGTTTTGACAAATTTCGGGTTCGTGTCACTTTTTTCGTGTCGGGTTTGGGTCATGTTTCGTGTCGACTGTCGAGTCAGGAATTGCGAGCCTTAATTGCAGTACCGTCACGGGGGTCCTCAAACACCTTCGACCCTGTCAGCATTAACCTGTCACCGACATCCTTAAACCCTCTTCCGTTATCTAGGACTTTTAACACTACTGATCGGATAAAACCCTCTCCCCACCACTGGATAATGAATTTTGAAAAAGCCGATAGTTAACTCCTTGATGGCACAATCTCCCGTATCTACGAATAATACTACAATGAACCTGGATCTAATTACTTGGTAGGCCATCGTTCCTCGATGATGGTATGTGTGGTGGCTGCCGGCTGGTCACTTCGCCCTCCGAAAGTTACTGCGTTTGCGTTTACTAGTTGCTACACTAGGGCTGTAAATGAACAGAGCGTTCGTGAACCGTTCGTGAAATTGTTCGGCGGGAAGTTCGTTTATGTTCGTTTGTTTAATAAACGAACGAACATGAACAATATTTTCCGTTCGTTTAATTAAACGAACGAACACGAACAGAGCTCTCATTCGTTCATTTATGTTCGTGAACGTTCGGTTATCCGTTCGCTTATGTTCATTTATATTTTATATAAATATATACATTTATATTATATGTGTGTGTTTAAATATAGTGTTTCTTTCTGTTTAATAATATTGGATTTGTATTTTTACTTTTTTAGTGTGTGTTCATCCGCTTACGTTTGTTTATCACTTAAATGAACGAACAAAATTGTACACGAACTAACAAATCCTTAAACAATCGAAAACACATGCTCGTTCATTTATCATTCGTGTTCGTTTATGAACACAGATTTCCGTTCGTTTATCCATTCGTTTGTTTATTTGTTCGGCTAAAGTTAAACGAACGAACACGAACGAACCCCGTTCGTGTTCGTTCGGTTCGTTTACAGGCCTATGCTACACAGATAATCCATATATATTAAGGATTTTGTTGTTTGACTATTTATAATTCCACATGTTTCTTCGTAGCAATAACATATCTTCCGATGCTAATGGGGTGATTTTATTCGATTCAATGTCACCTAAATTTAATGGATGGAAATAGTTAAGGATGGAAATTTAATGGATCAAATAAAAAGAAAATTAGGGTACAAAATGTAAGGAGAAATCTGGTGCTGACACATGTGAATTACACTTAAAAGGTAATTTAGGAAATTAAAGAAAGGGCTATCTCTTCTCTCTCCCACGTTTCTATATTAAATTATCAAAAGAAACCATAATCCATTATTCTTTCAGCAGACGTGCGTATAACCCCTTTCAGCGCCGCTTCTTCCAGAACCACGCAAAACCCTTCAGCGATGCACGAACCGTCACCGCCGCCCCACGTTTGCTTCACAATTGACGGTGGGTATCGTCGCCGCTGGTTTTTTGTCCTACGCTGCCGCTAGTTGTTATCCTACGCAACCGCTGGTTTTACCTATTAAATTGTGAAGAAATAGCAAATCTGAGTTCTCGTTGTTACATGCGCCTTTGAAGCCGTCGCCGACCACCAGCGCTGAAGCCGTCGCCGCATCTGTGAAGTCGCCGACTATCACCGCCACAAATTATTGTGCATCAAGGTGTTCGATTGTGGCGGTTTATTTGTCCTCTTTTTTCCCTGTGTGTTTTCATTCAGATGCTGAAACCCTGATGCGATTGTGGCAGTGACCTAAGTGCAGAGGAACTGTGATGCACTATTGATCCCCTTTTGCGAGTCGCTGATTGTTCCAAGACCAAGAGATGCACAATCGATGAATGGACATGCATCAAGACCCTAATTCTTTCTTGAGTGGAGATCTGTCGAACATTGGGGGGTCCCGAGATCTGTGAATCAGTCACCACCATCGATGCATCAGATTCTGTCGAAGCAGCCCTTTTTCTTCAAGTTTTGCGGTTATTTGGTGCATCTATGTTCATCAGTTGTTTTTTGTTGTATTTGTGTTCATAAGTTATATATGTTATGTCTGGCATTTGTTGGTATAATGCATCAGATTTGAGGAAATTTTGAATCAGTGGGATTTTGAATTTTGATATTCGGTATAAGATGATTTTCTTTTGGGTTATGCATCATGAATGTATCTGATGATTTTCTATTGTTGTGCATCAATGTATTTCTTATTTTGCATCAAATCTTACTATAAAAAATTTAAATTTTGAATTCGTTGATTGTTGATTCTGCAGGAGATGGATAATAATTAAAAGACTATTATACCCTTTAATGTATTTTTTATAATTAAAATTAAAAGAAAAAAAGCCATTTTTATAGGAGCGGTTATTGAAATATGAATGGCTGAGATTTCTCCTTACTTTTTGTAGAATAAGATTTTTTTTAGTGGATCTCCTCCCTATATATATATATATATATATATAAAATTAGGGTTTAGTTTTAAAAAATGTATCGAACTTGTCACTTTTTGCTATTGTATATACCTATCTTTCAAAACTACCATTTAATGTATCGAAGTCTAAAAATTACCGTTTAATATATGGTAACTTGTTATAGTAGGTTGATGCTGGCACAAATTTCTCTTATATAGCTATGACATGGCAGTAACTTTGATGCTAAGGTGTTGTTTCCTTATTTGAAAATAAATCAGAATAAAAATAAAAACCATTCAAATTATAATAATAATAATAATAATTATTATTATTATTATTATTATTATTATTATTATAACAATTTGCTACCCAAATCTTCATACGCGACAATCACCATCGACTGTTTTGAATCTTGGGCACCACCACCCCCATCGATTGAATCTAAGGGCACCACCACCACCTTTATCCATCACCAGATCTTCATCACCATCGCCAGATCTTCATCGCCATCGTCATGGTTTTGAAAGCTAGGGTTTCAACAGAGCACCATCGACTATCAAGAACGCAACCGTGGGCGACTTCAATGGCGAGTTTTGTTTTTAATTTGGTTTCATCGAGGTAAGTTTGGTGCAGAAATGGGTTTTGATTTTGTATTTTATACGAGATTTGGCGACTTCAAAGTATTTTATATGTGTTCTTCATCTGCAAGAACCCTAAGTCTGTCGATCTTCCTTCGTCGATCTTCCTTCGTCTGATTAGGGTTATCAGCGACAAAGGTTTCCCCGCAAATCCGTGTTCTTGATAATTAGGGTTCCTCGCCGATTTGTGTCCAAGTAAGTTTCGAACCCATATCTGAAATCTCGTTCCATTTTGGAACCAGATTTGAGTTGCTCCATTTATAACCCTGATTTGATTTCTTAGTTCTCAGTTTCTTAGTTCGGATCTTGTTTGTTAGTTCGATCGTTCCAGATTTAGGGGTTTCGTGGGTTTTGATTTCTAGAGTTTGAAGTATCGATCGTTCAAGATCTTGAATTCCAGATTTCATGGGTTTCGTAGGTTTTCATTTTGAGTATCTTGAAGATGAGGATGTTGAATAAGATGATTATTAGTATGGTTTCATCTTCAAAAATGGCTTCATTTTACCCTGTTCCCTGTTCTTCTTCATCATGTTGGTTTTTAAATTCTTTCTAATTTCTTTTAAATGGACAATATAATAATTTAGTGATCTGAAATTTTCAAATAAATCAAAAATATAAAAGTTACCTGCTACTTGTTCAATTACATGTGCTGATTGGTTAAATAATGGGTGGGGAAACAAGTTGTGATGGTCTGTCTTTTGGTGTATGTTTTTTAATTTATAGTAGTTAAAGTTTGTTCCTTACAAACTTTTAGATTGTTGTGAGATTTGATGGTGTAAGGTTTATTTGGTAACGGTAATGGTATATCTTTTTGTCTTTTAAAAAATATATATATATAAAATGAAAGTTTTGGTAAGATGAGTACATTAAATGGTAGATTTAAAAAATTGTATATACAATAGTAAAACGTGACAAATTCGATATACTTTTTGATACTAAACCCATAAAATTAAGCGGCGATGGAACCAAATAATGGTACATACATTTAATTAATTAATTTGAATACATGATATTGTTATGCGTTATAGTTATATATATATATATATATATATATATATATATATATAGGGGAGGGTTCCATTGAGAACCGATAAAAATGCGAGAACCGCGAGAACCAATCTTAGCCGTTGATTTGATAAGTGAAATTCATGGATGGAGAGCGTGGGGGGATCGAGTGTGGCAGGGTGTATGTGAGGAATTCATGGGTGGGCAATGACATTGAAATAGGGGAATTAGACGGCTCAGATTGGTTCTCGCGGTTCTCGCAATAAAAATGGTTCTCGATGGAACTTCTTCCTATATATATATATATATATATATATATATATATATAATCAGGATCGAATAAAAATAGAATTATAGTAAAAAGTGTAGGGAGAAATGTGATGTTGACACGTGTCATAATAAAAAAAAACAAACAAAAGGGTAGAAAAGGAAGTTCAAGAAAAATAAAAAAATTCTCTCTCTTCCTGCCCCACGTCTTATGTATCTGATCCTGATCGCATTCCCTACACAAAACCCTAATCGCACAGACCATACATAATCCGCCGCTGCATCATCCTTTTTTGCCGCCGCTGCACAAAACCCTAACCGCCGCTGGAGATCAATCATCGCCTACTAACAACAAATTAGGGCTTCGCCGCAACCGCACACTCATCTACGACCATCGAAAGTGATTCCCCGTCTCTGCCTACCGTCAAAAGCCCTTTACTGTTGAGTACCTAATCGTCGATTTCTTGTGTGAAGCATCGCCGACCATCTGTGGTCTGCCGTCGACCATAAGTGCATCACCATCTTGTGTAGAGCACAATCGTCGGTTGCAGGCTTCTAGTTGACCAATCGAGTTGCTGGAGAATCGATTGTCGATTTTCTGTTGCTGAAGGCTCTGAGATCGTTTTGTGAATTAGATTGTGCATCCTTTCTTTGCCGTTTTGTGATTTCGTTGTTGAAGACTCTGAGAATCGATTTTGGGATTTAGATTGTCGATTTCTGTTGCTGAAGGCTCTGAGAATCGATCGTTTTGTAATTCAGACTGTTGCTGAAGGCGTGGATCCCTGTTTTCATTGGTCTGCCGTTAATTATTGATCCCTGATGTCGTTTTGTGATTCAGATTGTGCATCCTTTCTTTTGAGCTTCTCTAAGACCAAAGTGTATGTGCATCAGATGTAATTTTTTTTTTGGGCAAAAGATTTCTGAAATCTGTTTCTTTACCACATTCAAAATTGTACATCAGTTTCTTTATGCATCAAAATTATTTTGCATCAAGTTTCTTTGTTGATTCTTGGTATCCATGATTGAATTTACTTGTTAATTTTGTGCATATTTTGTTGAATCTTGGTATCCATCGAGTTTCTTGTGAATTTATTTTTTAATTTGTGAAGGCGTTGTTGTTTGTTGGTGAATCTGGGGCAACCTGTCGATGAATAAAAGAATCCATCTGTTTTTTTTTTTGCAATTTACTTATTTGCCCTTAATTGCCCTTGACGGATAGTTATAAATCGTGGTCTTTAAATTTTTTTTGTTGACTTTTTATGTAAATTGTATGGTCAGGATTTCTCCTTACCCTTTTTACTTTAATTTTCTTTTTACAATATCCCTACCCTATATATATATATATCGTTTGTGTTTGTATACGTGGTTTGCTATGAAAACCCGTTGAATATCTTAGTATGAGGCCATAAATTGATATGGAACACCCCAGTTTATAAAATCGACACTTATGTTTAAAAGCCACATACAATAACATTCACATCTGTATTATATCTATTTTATAACCGTTCGATCGAAGATACACACATATGTAGTATTTACATATGTACATACATAATAATAACTATTGTTTAATTTAATATGGTTAAATTGCATGCAAATACAATGAACTTTGTTTTAATTACCATGATATACAACCAATTTTAAATCTTACAATAATAATATTATTAAAAGAAAAGGGTTTCTTCCTTTCCTTAAAGATTTTCCACCAATCACATTCATTGATTTTTTTTAAAAATTAAAAAAATCGGAAATATGACGCCTTAATTGCAAATTTTTTCTTAAGGTTTCAATTTGGAAGGGGGTGGGATATAAATTGTTAAGGGGGTAGTATGAAATATGTGATGGGTTTTAAGAAAATTGTATATTAATGTAATTAATTATAAGTTGTTTGAAAATTATGTTTAATAACTTTAAATATATTTTGTTTTGAGAAAAAATAATTATATATTTGTAATCGTCTCATTTTTATCTACGTTTTGATATAAACTTTATCGGAATATGAGGTTTTTTAAAAAATTAGTATAATTTAATTGTTTTATCAACATCTAAGTAGTTATTGTATATTTTATTCGTCTTTTATAGTTATTCCCTCTACATAATATAATCGATATAATCACTGATTTCTTGGTATTTTGATAAAATAATTAAAAAATATACTATAACTAATGGTTAGTAGCATAAAGTTGTATACAAAACTACCACTACCGTTAGAGCTTTTTAAAATTAATTGTTAGTTGTGAGTAAATAACACTTCAGACTCTAAAACTCTACATAATTACTGGGTAGTGAAACAACTGTCATGATAGTGGGTTTTGTAACTACACATACAACTTGAAATTTTATATAAAAATTTTAATTGTGTAAGTTTTTTTATTATTTAACTAATAACTTGATACATAAAATAAAAGTTATTATTACATGGATATATGACTAATAAATTACACTTAAGTGATTTACGTATGTATAGACATAATCTATTATATGTTAAAATCTTATTTTTATGCGATCTAATTTACGTATACTTAGATGGATGTCATCATTATTTAACTTTTTATAAATTTAGTTTACAATTTCAAATATTCAAATATATAATTGGTTAATAAAAATGTCTTTAAAGCATTGATATTATAACATCGACAATAATATTATAGTTATGTCTTTACAATGTAGGGATAAAGCTCTATCAAGAGAAACACATTAATAATATAATAAAAACTTTTAGACGTGTAATATAACTTTATATTTCTTAAAAAGAGTATTTATAAAAAGTATTAAAAATATACGTTTTTACTCATGGATAGTTAGTTATACGTGACGGTTTCTCGAGTGAAAAGTAAGGAGGTTAAAAGTTTATAGTGCAATGATGAAGGAAACCCCTACTTATAAAACCATGAATGTTATTTATAAAGAGGTTTTACAGAAAATTTAATAATAATCTTATGTATGGATTTCAAAATTCTGTAATGGTTATTCATTTCTTATTTTCTTACGAGATTTTATTTTCCTATCTATGCTTTGTAATTATTTTTACTATACGTGTTATGACTCTTTAAAATTATATAAATTTAAAATTAACTTATGTTATCCCGTGTTGATACACGGGTCGCTTAGCTAGTTTTTAAATATAATACAATCAACTTTCATAATTCTTCTTATTGTATGCAAATAATTTTTTTATGTACCTGTTGTTTAGTTATCATTGTATACAATGAAGTTTGTCATAAATTTCATAGTATACAATAAGTTGCATACAATACGAAAATTATGGAAAGTTGGTTGTATTATTTTTAAAATTTTAAAGTTGGTTGTATACAATAGTAACTATGACAAAATTTATTATATTTTAATGTAATTTTCCCATTTAATATCTAATACAGTTAACCGAATATCCAAATTCTAGGTTGATTTTATTTTCCATTTTGAGTTTCATTGGGTTTAATATCTTATTATCCATACACCATCAACTACATTTCCATAAGAAGCTATATATATGCGTCAAGTGATACATGTACTTGAAACGTACATGTCAATTAAGGCTTCTAACTCAATCATATGAAACAAGTCATGTATCAATAAAAATTTATCCAATGGTAACATATATATATATAGATAAACAAAAGTATAATTAACGGGTCGCTGTAAAATTGTAAAACTTTTCTTTACCTTTAATTAAATGAGGTGAACTTTGGCTTGGTGAAAATTTTGAAGTGTAAGAAAACTAGGACGATAATTTTTTACTCTGAACAAGTTGCCGGATATTGTTGTCTCTTCAATTTTATTTGTCTCAAGACAATATGCAAATAGTCGGCCGCGCTTCTCTTCTCCAAAAATGTCTACGAAAAGTAAAATACTTCTACCGTTTAAACCATCAATAAGACTTAAAGGAAACAATCTTATATAAAGATGAGGGATAATGGGCTCTTTGATCTCTAACTCTTTATGCCAATATTTCTTAATCCCGTGTTCCTTCATAAGCCAAATACTAGCTACACTAGTATTAGAGTAAGAAAAAAGACTGAGGCAACCTTTTACGACTCCTAAAATTGTCGAATATACACTCTCTTGGAAAGAATGAGGCAATGGAAATAACTGAAATTTCTCGTCGTCCAAATTAAAAGAAAAAAGCTGATTAGGGCTAGCAACAATCCAGTGAAGATGGTTATTGTAAAATAACCCGTCATCGTTAGTCGGCCTGTAAGGGACTTGGCCTAGATTTCTCCATTCATTTGTCCCAAGGGTGTAAACCTCGAATTTAAATGGACCCCTCCTCCAAAACCGTATCACTTTATATTCTCCGGTCGCTGAAACTCCAAATCCATATCGTAAATCCCAATGATAGTCTACTTCAGATTGTTGTTTGGGGAGGATCATATATTCTTTCGTGATTGGATTGCATATATAAGTGTTATCACCTTCGTCACCAAGCTCCCACAAACATATCAAACCGTTGACAGAACCCACTGTAGATACCATGGATTCTGGGAAAAGATGTGCGATATCAAGGCTCATGAAAGGGTTACGAAGGATATGATTGTGATTAAGTTCATTTTCAATCTCCAACATCTTCAAAGTTCCCGGAGGCATACACGAATCTACGCACTTGAATTGATAAGTCAAGATGCAATCAGGTGATCTTGGCAATTGAAGATGAACAAAGTGAGAATCCAAAACTAGATTTCGCCATTTTTGGCATACACACTTGCAAATGATGATTGTCTTCACGGGAAGTCTTGATAAAATATCAAACATGATACCTTCAGGTAAGTCTTCCATGGATATTGAAAAATAGGTTGAAGACATAACTTCTAGGAAGGCAGTCCTGAGTTTCAGAATGCATAGAACAAACATCAAAATCATGTCCCTACTAAAATTTTATAAAAAAAAACAACACATAATTTTTTTTACAGGTTTGGAAACTAGTCAAGCTAGATGACTTAGCTCTATTCACGATTTTTATAAATAGAAAAATCTTGTAACTTATAACCTAAATTTGAATATAAGTTCAATACTAATCACCTGATTAAATGAAGCAAAAATTAAACATCAACATATTTCAATATTAAGAAACATTTATCTTGGGTTAAACTTTTATATAATAGCATCTAATGTTTATTTTTGTAGTAGATGGTAAAGTGCATTAAGCTTTTTGAGGGAACTTTTCTTTTGATCATCCCTTTCTTGATCATTTCAGATTGGTATTCTCCGATTTAAAAAGGTATATATGTAAATTATGTAGTTTAAGATGTAAATTGTAAAGTGAATTAGTTTTTTTATAAAATTTGAAGGTCCGTTGCTTTGAAACTTTTAAGGTTGAAAACAATCCCTGTTTATTTTTTATTTACTTATTTTACTTGGTGTCCCCGGCAATACAAGGTCACCCCCACTAGAGGTGAACAAATGGGATTGGTCTGACCGGTCCGACAAAGACCGCCAAGACCGGACCGGTCCTGAACCGGTCCAGGACCTTCATGCTACTCCTTAGTTTGGACCGGACCGGACCGGACCGGAAGACCGTCAAGGACCGGTCCGAAACGGTCCGAGATTCGGTCCGGACCGAGCCGGTCCAAGAGTCCAAACCGGAAATTCGTCACTACCTCTTCCTTTTTTCTTTACACAAAACTTCTTTTTACATATTCTCTTTATATTATTCTCTCAACTTTTTAAGTTGTCAAAAAAATTCGAAAAGGAAAACAAAAAACCGGAAATTTTAACCGAAACTTAAAATTCAAAACCGAACCGAAAGATATCCGAATGAAAACCGTACGGGTCTGGATCGAAGTCGGACCGGTCTGAAAAAAGACCGGACCGCTTAAAAACCGAATGGTCTTATGCGAGGACCGGTCTGCCGAGGACCGGACCGGCAGTGATCCAGGACCGATTTTGTGCATCTCTAACCCCCACATTGTTCAAAATTGTTGATGGTAAGACCGTAAGACGAATAAGTCACATGGGCCTGGCCCATTATCTCTTGGTCATGCGTGGCTTTAAAGTCTTTATTTATCTTTAGGGTTACTTTAACATATATATATATATATATATATATATATATATATATATATATATATATATATATATATATATATATATATATATAGTATAATTCAGAGAGAGATTTATTATTATTGGTAGAAAATAATTTAACTTGTTAACTTTTTTGTTGTTCGGGGATTTAAGTTATATTTTGATTGTCCCTGTTCTTTTATTATATTTATATTTTTTCATGTAGTGATGTCATCGGTTATGTTCTTGGTTTTTTCCTATAATGAATATTTCATTTGAATTCTTGTTGTTCTCTTAGATATCGTATTTTGTTTCTACGTAGTTTAATATATTTATTTCCCAACAAAGATTGTAAACAGCATTCTCAAAATCTGGTCAATATATTAATTTCGACATGGAAGTGCAGAAAACTAAACTCTATACCAATTAAGTTCTTATAAAATTAATGTGACGAATTGATTTTGTTCTAATTAGGAGGCTTCGATCTACTAGTATGAAATTTCTGACATTTAATTTGCTCAGGCAGCACATAATGCTTGTTCTTAAGTTTAACAAAATTAATGTAAGGCATTGATTTTGTTCTTAATCATGTTCAGAAACTAATTAAACTTTGAGTTATTAGAAGCAAGAATCATGCATGAATTCAAAAACTGAAGACTCAGCAAGTCTTCGTTGATGATTCAATATGTGATCATTAAATAATAATTCATACCGATCACATTGAGAAATAACATATATATATATATATATATATATATATATATATATATATATATATATATATATATATATGTGTGTGTGTGTGTGTGTGTGTGTGTGTGTGTGCATATATATAAAGTTGTCACTTAATTAAAGTTATGCTCATCGTACATATGCAAGAATGAGAAGCATATATGCAAGACATCGCATAATTAATTAATTAATAATTCGGATTAAAGATGCATGATACATTAATTAACTAATGATACATACCGGCCGGACGTATTCAAGAATCCCACAGATTTGTGTATCTACTCGATCCTCGCAGAATTTTCTTAAGCAGATGGAGCCGCCTGAACGTCACTTCTCACTAGCTCGATCAAGATGATCGACTGTGACTTGGAGGCTTGAAGTTGGTTATATATATCCTCTCCGAATACCGATCGAATATAATGGGGAGTCGATGATACGGTAGAAGAGATCGTCAAGCAAGAATCCCGGAGTACTGCGGTTAATTCGTGTTTCTACGTGTTAGAGGATATCAATATCGGAAATATATAGGAGATTACAACAACCATTCCTTAATACAAGGAAGGAGATAACTATCCTAATTTAAATAAGTATACTAAAATACAAGATATACATAATCATCAGACTCTATCTCATTAATAAAAACAAGTTTTCTTTTAATCGGATTTTTTTTTTGATAGATTAATACAGATTATGGAAAATATATATTATTTTTTATGTGATATTTTTCAAATAAAATGAATTTCCTATTTTGGTTATGCTAGAGCCTGAATTGTTATATAACTAGTTCAAATGTCCGTGTAACACACGAGATTGTTTAGAAAAGTAATCTTCTATAAAAGACTAACTTGAATAAGAATTATTAAATAATCTTAGCCATTAATTTATATTAAAATTTTTTACTATCAAATCTAAACCATTTATTTTGACAGTGAATTCTGATTTTGACTTTTATGGTTAATTTATAATGCTAAGAAATCTTAATCAACATTTAAAAAATGCAAAACCATCTTAATTAATATTATCCCTAATTTTTATAAAATACGATGCATTTGAAATTTTATGAAAACCACCGTACATATATATCAAATTTTTTTATTTTTATTATTGATTTAATTAAGGGTCATCTTTATCTAATTTACATTAGTTTGACTCAAAAAAATCAAAATCAAACTTTTAGAATTAAATGAATTAACGGCTAAGATCAAATTTTTTGTTAAATGAATAGTCCGGATCATCTAATAATTTTTTTTCAAATTAGTCTTTTATATATATTAGAAGATTAGAAGATTAATCTGTGTATGTTTATAGGAATTATGAGCTAAATACATGACTGATTTATTTGAATTAATTAGATGGATCTTGGTTATTTGTAACGTGTATAAGATGTATTGAGAATATGTTAACTTGGGGATATATAGTTGTATGTTTGTTTCAATGATAAATTATATTTGGTTATCTTGATGATATTTCCAGTTTTGTGAATAGTTTACATAGTAATGTTCGGTTAACTTTGTAGGTCTATCGAATTAACTATCAACACAACAAGTTAAAGAATCAAAAAGAATATATAATCTCGTATACATGTATAACGAGTTTTCATTTACTCGCGTTTCACTGCGGGATGAAATTACTATTTTGGATGCTTAGGATATATACTATTTACTGTAAGTTTTTTTTATTAATGTCTAAACAACTCTCTAAATAATAATGTAAAAGGCTTCAGGATCTTGACCACAACTTTCATCATTAATATTGATACATATAACAATCATGTTAAAGACTATATAATTTTTATATGGAAAACACAATATATAAGCTAATAATTTTATAGAAAAAGGTAAAAAGCTACTATTTTATTAACTTTTTAAACACCAAGAAAAAATTCGTTATTTTTTTCTCTTCATATAATCTTATAAGTTCGTATATGTGAAAGTAATAATAGCAGTAGTAAATTAAAAAGGTGAAAAGAAGGTAAAAAAATATTTTAAAGTATTAAAGATAACATTCTTAATCATCACAATACAATATAGGATTTTTTTTGGTTATCATATATAAAACGGAACCAATGTAGAGTTGTAGGTTAGAAACCAACATAGTTACGCATGTTTTTATTTTTATTTTTTCTCACTTTAATTCCATAAGCATATTTATAATGAATAATAAAAATGAAATATTAAAATAAGTTAAATAACCCAAATATAAGTTTCATTTAAAAAGAAAATAAAAAATTAAAGAAAAGGGCACGTTCCATTTAAAGAGAAAATAAAAACAAAAACATAGAAAGGAAGATTAAGACAAAAACCAAACAAAAACAATAGCAAAGCTTCAATCCCTTGACTTCCAAGTTATATTAAATGCACCAACCACAAAACCAAATAATTAATATGTTACTCACATTTGCATGTATAAAATATACATAGAGTTAATATTATTTTACTATTTATAATTATCTATACTATCTTATAAAATATTTAGGCATTGTCTAATCTCTTAATTTTGAATAATTTGATATTACTAATTTATCTTTATATCAAACTAAATAGAAATTGTTAAATGAAGTAACTATTACATGAAGGTAATAAGATTTATATATTCCATATGAGTAACTAAACCTTTCATAAGAAAATATTAAAAAAATCAAGTCAATGCCAATTAACTTAAATATTACAAAATATTTTAACAACTAAATATTTTATTGTAAATATTCTATCACATAATAATAATTTAACTTAATTATTAGAAAATATATATAAATAGAATTATGAGTTTGAATAATCTATAACCTAAATTCATAAATATTTGAAGGAATTTAAATGACTCAATATCTAAAATGGACATGTTACCGAATAAAATTATTCGTCGTCACTGCATTAGCGCGGATACTATGCTAATTTTATATAATGTGTCAAAACGAGAACACAATTTAACGTCAATTAGATGTTAATTTAGATGTTGCCTTTTCTTTCAGCAACCAGGAACAACAAAACACATGCCTTAATTGTAGGCAATATGTATGAAAAATATAAGAAACAAATATTTATAGAATTTTGATAACTACAGTCCTAAGGGTTGTAGATAAGAAAAAAATAATTATTTCTAGTTTTAAAAAATGGTAATCTTGTTTCACGTATGGAAAGTTAAAAACTAATTAAAAGGTAACCATGAAATATATGAAAAATTATTTATGAACATATGAGTTGTGATTTTTATTTTTTTTTAAAGTGAAATTACCATTTTTGTTCTTATCTACAGTCCTAAGTGTTGTGGTTATCATCCTCCATATTTATAAAACACATACTCGTTCTAATTATATAGTTAAGAAAATCGCTAAACTAAACCTTGGCTGATTGATATAAACTAAATACTTTCACAAAGTGTTGAGATTTGTGGGCTTATATATATTATACTAGTTTAAATGCCCATGTAAATACACGTCTAATCATAAAAGTATTACTTTATATTTGTTTCTTTAGATATATAATTCTTTTGTACTGACAAAAGAAAGCATAAGTTGCACATTTTTGAAAACTAAAAGAGTTTTATATTAAAATCAGTTGACATAGAAAGTAAATGATGATAACTTTAACAATGTAAAAGTTAATTAAGATAAGATAAATAATAATCATAGATAATGATAAAAGTTTGAATATTTATTCTTAAATTAACGCAGTGGATAAAAAATTTGAATTAAATCAACATTATTCACTGTTAATCTAAAGAATTTTACTATCTTAAATTAGTATATACGGTTTTTTAGTCTTATCTTCTAATATATATATATATATATAAAATAATAATTAAAAAAAATTATTAAATGTTTTGAAATTTATTCAATTAAAGATTTAATCTTAACCGTTCATTCCTATAATTTTAAAATTTTGATTTTGACTTTTTAGAGTCAAACTAATGTGATTAACTAATATGAATTAAGATAAAGATAATCCTTAAACAAATTGTTGGAACCTAGAGGGGGTGAATAGGTTCTTTAACTTAGTTTACCAATTTTTACACTTATAAAAATTGTAAGTAGTGTTAAAAAGATTTTTCTTGAAGTTTATAACACAACAAATATATTTACTTGAAATAAAGAGAGTAAGGGTAGAGAGATATCACCAATGAGAAGACAAGAGATTTATAGTGGTTCATGCAAGTGTTAACAAACTTGCACTACATCCATTCATTGGCATCACCCACCAAGAATTTACTCCACTAAAAACTTCTCTCTTTCAAGGTAGAGATAAACCTTTACACTTCTCTCTTTAGTTTACAAGAAATACTCTTCTCTCTTGCAAACAAGGCTAAGATGAGCCTAGCTTTACTCTAATTTGATGACTAGAGTTAATCCTCACTTCTCTCTAATTATGTAGGCTAAAGATAATCCTTACTTCTCTCTAATTATGTAGGCTAGAGATAATCCTTACTTCACTCTAATTTGGAAGGCTAGAGTTGATCCTTTCACTATTACAAAAGATATAATGATAATGTAATGATTGAGCTTTGAAGACTTTTCACTCTTGCTCTTTATCTTGATCTTGATCTTGTAGACGAATTATCAAAGAATATGAGCTCACAAGATAAGAATATATTTTCTGTATTTTTGCTGTACAAGAGTTAAGTAATAAATGAGGTTTGAGTTGGTTTAAATAAGGAAAAAGGAGTGAGCTCAAAAAGTGTCCAGACATCTCACGGTCGATCCACGGTCGACCGTGGCTAAAACCGTAAGCGTACTGGAGCATTTTTTAGTCTTTCAAATATAGACGTTGGGTTTTTACCAAAACCACACACAACTCAATTTTACCATAAAAATTCACTGAAAAGTAGATGTTCAAAAGGTTGGATGATTTCATACTTCTAATGTTTGAATTTAAACACAAAAATGGAAGTTTGGAAACCAATACACAAAGCATGTTGGAATTTTACCCCTTTGGGAGATTCCTTTGCTAATTATGATGGTGTATTGTTTTAAAGAGGGATTGTGTTTGTTATTTACTTAAAATGGGAAGTCTTAGATTTAATAACCCAACACAAATGAGTTTTATAAAAATCTTTGTCATTTTTATAAAAGTTTTTATAAAAATAATTTTATAAAAACTTAAACTACTTTAATTATTTTATTTGTAAGCTCATATCATTTGAATTTATTCTTGTAGAAATCTTCGTCATCGGCTTTGAAGAATTCATCTTCGCTTGTTGAGTACGAGTTCGGCTGACTTCAAGAAGGACAATGTTTAAGAATTTTGAGCTGTGCAGCGACGGTTGATTCACGGTCGACCGTGGGATCGACCGTGAAGGCTGAATGTTTACTTTTATCTTGTTATCTTCTTTTCTTGTTGAAACAAAGTCTTACTTGTTTATTCTTCACTTAACCATCAATTTAAGGTTTTTTAACATTGAAGAATATAGATATGAACATATGAATATTTTTGATAAGTAATAGTATCACATGTTAATATTTTTATCATCATCAAAACAAGGAGTGCACTTTTAAATGTATGACCATGTATGCACCAACACAAATAAATGATAAATAAACTAGCATTATTTAAAAATACGAATATTTAAAACTTGTGTCTTATAATTATATGAATATAACAAAATTAGTTTGTCTATCCGACGTGTGTTTTTTTTCTGATTTAATTATTCTTGTATGATTATAGTATATCTTATTAACAATGATGTAAATCAATAACTAGAATGTAGGCTAATATGTCGCAATTAACATAATAAATTGTTGTTCATGTGATAATATTTAATCTTCTAATATAAATAAAAAACTAACTATCATCAATTTGAAGATCTTAACATTTATTTAATCAAAATTAAATCTTAACCTTTCATTTAGGTTAAACTTGAAAACTCAATTTTAACTTGAATAGTAAAAAAAAACTCTATTTTAAATTTATATAAGATAAGGTTATATCTAGGTTAAAATTAAATATCGTAGTTGTCCATCTAATTTATAAATAACATATTTATCTCTTACAACATTTTAAATTATCATATTCAATCATATTTGCTCTCTTCTTTCATGGTGCTTTTATCGCTGGTTTTGGAATTGACGTCATCTGTCGTCATTTTTTAAGGGTTAAAGTCATTAAAGACAAAGATGGTTTCCCCCATGTTCCGATATGACACATTAATTTTTTTTTACACATATGGCCATTTAACTTGTAAGAAACCTGTTATTATAGCCATTTTGGTGATTTTGACCTGCAATAGCAGGTCACCTTCTTCCCCAATTTCCTTCACTTCGAATACAAACTTTGAAGCCAAAATTCTCCTTGTACACTTAACGAAAATCAATGATTTTTTACTCTATAGAAAAGTAATCGAGTTGTCTATCAAGTAGTATTAAAAACCGAATAAAAACGAGTTTTAAAATGTATCAATTCATCGAAATACCGTAAGGTGTCGAATAGGGTTATTACCGACTTTAATTAGCAATAACTTAGCCTACAATTGATGGTTTTTCATGAATTTGGTGTCCATTGAAAGGTAAAAAGATTATCTACGATAATCTATAAAAAAAATGATGTAAAATGATAAAGAATCGAGCAAAAAAGTACTCTTTTTTTCTGCCCTGTTTTCGAACAAAACCCCCAAAAAAATCGAGACTTTGAGCTCCAAATTCTCCCTCAATACTTGACGAAAATTCATGAATTTGGTGTCATTTGAAAAGTATAATGATAAATTGCAAGATTTTACAAAAAAATCACAAAAAACGATCAAAAATCGACCCAAAAATCGCAAAAAACCGGCTAAAAACGGGTTGGCAGGTTGCAGGTCACGTTTTGGCCACATCGACACGGTTTTGGTAAGTTAAATTGCCAGATGTGTAAAAAAAAACTTAATGTGCCATATCAGAACATTGGGGAAACCATCTTTGTGTTCAGTGACTTTAACCCTTTTTTTAAACTCTCATTTTTTGCGCGCTTTACAAGTATTTAATATCGTTTATTAATATTTAATATTATTACTTTTCTAAACCATCACGTGTTACACAGACATTTAAACTAGTTAATGTGTATATGTGCATTTAGATCAATTTCAAATAAGGTAAATATATTGTCGATCTAAACAAATATTTTATAGTTTCAATAATATTTTTACTAATGATCTTATCTTCTATAAGAATTAAATCTTAAATATTAAGTTTTCTATTTTGACTATATAAAATCAAAATTAGATTTTCAATTTTGATCAAATAAATTGTTAGGATTTAATTATGATTAAAAGAATGACCAAAATCTTTTAATTAGATTGATGAACGTTAGTGAATTATATAAGAAGATTAGACATAATATTTACTATAATCATTTTTCAAATCTAATTAATCTTTTAAGATGATGACAATGACTTTTATTGTACCATTAGGCATGCATATAATAACTTATTTGAGAGAAAAAGGTATAGATTTAAAGTATTTGTCAGTTTGTTTCTCATGTTTAAAACTCTTGCTTAGACTCAATTATCAAACAAGCTTCTACCTAATCTCGAGCATGTATCATGGCTCAATTAATTAGCTTGAATCGAGTTGAACTTTTAACAAGTCGGCCGGGCATAAGTAACCCGGCTCACATACGTCCACTCCTCGGGATACATATTCATGAAGTTTAACAAACATAAATACTTTCAAATTGCTATTCGAAAGACTCCATATAACTAAAAAACTAAGAAAATATGAATCAAATCAGTTTATTTTCTGGGCAGGTTCAAACAATTTTATGGTTTTTTAATTTGCAATAAGCTTTAATATTCAGATCAAATGTCACGCAACGATAGAAGGAATGTCAAGTATCTGGCTAATGTTGTCTAACTAATTACACAAATCCAAGCTTTACATTAACTGGATTTGTTCAATAGTAAGCAAACAAAACTTTTGCAATTTGTTACTGTTCAATCGCTCATCAACAAAGACAAATCTTTTACTCTCAATAAACAATTTCAAATTATGCTTATACGCATTTGTTTCCATAATCAGTTTATATATGCAAGTAATTATCAAATATTGCTTTTTAGTAGAATGCCGGTCAACAACTATTTAACATGTCTATTTAGAGAGGCTCGTCGAATCCATTAGTAGAAAAAAAAGATCATGTACTTCTTCCTTTTTTTTCTTCTTTTAAACACAGGGCCGGTCCAACCATTTTATGGGCCCTGGGTGGAAACTAAAAAAGGGGCCCTTAAATATTTCCTCGTAGAGATTTTTTTCCTTTTCAATTTCCTTCCTTTTCTTTTTTTTGGCTACCCGATAGATATTTTTTTAGGAGGCATGACTTAGGCTAAGACACAAATCAGATATTCACAGAATCACAAAAGGCAAATACTCAAATGAAATACGAATAGATAACTTTTTTTAAGTTTAAACAACATTACAGCAGATAAGAGCAGATTACTATGGCAGATTCAATAACTTAGAGGCTTATAGCAGTAAAGCAGTAAAGGATTAAAGAAATTTAAGACTTGAAAAATTGGAAGTAATATACTTGATTGAAGCCTCAAAGGATTTGCCCCAATTCTGAGCTCCCAATTCTCCGAATGCCAAATGCCAATTCTGAATTTGGTATTCCCAATTCCGCAATTCGCCAATTCGGTATCCTATAATTCAAAAAACAAATTAACAATTGAGATTATTGAGTTAAGACTTAAGAAACATGATGAAAATCTGAAATAAAGAGACTGATATTATCAATATATGTTAATAATTAATACTTACTAAGTTAGTGATTCACTGATTCCATAATTTCCATTAACACTTCGATAGTCGAATAGACGATATTAGGCAGTAGCCACTTAGGGTTCGTAACAGTTAAGAGAGAAAATAACAGATTGAGTAACAGTAGCCACTTAGGGTTCGATATTAGGCAGTAGCCACTTAGGGTTCGATATTAGGCAGTAGCCACTTAGGGTTCGATATTAGGCAGTAGCCACTCTGATTTCTCAAATTCTTGATGGTTTGATCGAGTAACAGTAGGTGAAGATACAGAAAATAACATATTAAAAGAGAGAATTAGAGTACTACAGCACTTATAGAGGTCGATTACGAAGCAACACTTCAACAGAGTAACAGTGGACAATGGTGTTGGACCAGTTGGTTCGACGCGAGGAAAGTGAACAGAGGCTGGCGTCGGCGTCGACGGGTACCTCGATGTCTCCTGACGTCGATTCCATTTTCCCACGAAAAGCTTCGATTCTCGAAGCGTCGTTCGTTCGGCACTTCCGCCCTTTCGTTTGATCGACTCCAAATCTGTCGTTCCTACTTTCTCACCTCTGCAGGGCTGCCCTTGTTTAAAATCGTTGGGCTCACATATAATGGGCTTATTTTATTTTTTCTAGGCTTACTAACATAGAGATATATATACAGGCTTCATATATAAAATGGGCCCTTAATTTTGGGGGGCCCTGGGCGGCTGCCCTTATGGCCCAGGCCCAGGGCCGGCCCTGTAATTAAACAGCAAACCTAGGGATGTTATTCGGTCAAGTTAATCGGTTTTCGGGTTACTCGAATCCGGTTATTCGGTTTTGAGGTAATGAAATGTTATCCGTTAACCAAACCGAATAAGAATCGGGTTATACACCCTCTAAACTTAACTCTCAATCTACTCCATAAACAATATCATAAAAAGTTTATATAGACATAATATACAATGTCATAAAAAGTTTTATTGTTTTCAAAATAAATAAATAACGAAAGTTGAATTAATTATTAGAAACCTATAAATTCATGGACTTGGTCTACTGCTGTGTTGTACCATCAGATTGATTACAAATTTATAGACTTGGAAACTTGGTCTCATAGTATATATGGAAATTGACTAATTAGGGGGACTTATATTCGATCCCTCTCTGTCTCCGCCTACGTCGATGTAATATATCATAAATAAACAAAAACATATATATGGTAAATTAATAATACACAAAAGTAGGTTCAGATATCTAATGTATATTGTGAAATAACTCATGAGTGACCTTGATGTAACATTATTTAAACGTGGTTACTATTTTTAAGCAAAACCCTAATTTGATCGATCTATTGAAAACTGACCCAAAACTTTTCTATTTTCGTATTTCTTGAACAAACTTGATCATGTGAGAAGATGAAAACGTACATTTATTCTAATTTTCGTACTTAATTAGGATATCTTAAGCATATATATACCATCAGTTATATATACATGCAAAGAATCATCTCATTATTTACGTACGTACGGTTCACTATATGTATTCAAGTTGATTTTGTTTTCCATTTTGGGTTCAATGTCTTATTATGCATACACCATCAAATACATTTTGCATAAGAAGCTATATATATTTGTCAAGTGATAGATGTACTTCAAACATGTCAATTAAGACTTCAAACTTAATCATAGCCTCATAGGAAACAAGTCATGTATCAAAAATATCCAATGGTAACATATATATAAAAAAAACAAAACTATAAATAACAAGACGGTATGAAACTGTAACTTTTTCCTGTGCTTTAGTTAAATGACCTGAACGCTAACTGGGTCGAAATTCAGGAGTTTTAGAAAACTAGGACGATAATTGATTACTCTGAACAAGTTGTCGGATATTGTTGTCTCTTCGATTGTATTTGTCTCAAGACAATAAGCCAACAATTGGCGGTAGTCTTCATTGGTAATATTGTCTATGAAAAATAAAATTTTTCTATCATTCAAACCATCAATGAGACTTAAAGGATACCAATTTTTCTATCATTCAACAATGTCCAGGAGTTGGGCAAGGAGGATTCGGGCGAGGAAGCAGAAGAGAAGTTGAGGAAAGCTGTAATGTTACTGGAGGAAGAGAGGAAGAAGATGGAACAAGTTCCTGATTTGAAACTTCAATACAATACAAAGCGACTTAGACAAGCCTGCTTTAAGGCCAACTACAAAAGAAGAAGAACGATGGTGCATGTGGCATCATCATCATCATCAGCTTCTTCATTATCAGTAACGGGGTCGCAGAAATCTTTATCTTCATGTTCCAGTACTTGCAACATTGATGATCCTGCTGGTTTTATATATGAGGTCATAGATGGTGATTATGGGGCAGAGGATTATTATAAAGAACAAGAAGAGATCAAGTAAGTACTGATATCACACTTTTTTCCTGCTTTAAACAACGACAAGAAGTAATATTACTTTTAGATGTTATGCTGCAAAAAAAGGATTATACTTTCTTGGATATCTAACTCTTTATGCCAAGATTTTTTAATCCCGTATTCCTTCATCACCCAAATACTAGAAAATAGACTTAGGCTACCTTTTAGGACTCCCAAAAATGCCAGGGGTACACTCCGTTGGAGGGTATGAGGTAATGGAAATAACTTAAATGTTTCGTCGTCTAAATTAAAAGAAAAAAGCTGATTAGGGCTATCAACAATCCAGTGAAGATGGTTATTGTAAAATAACCCGTCACAGTAGTTTGTCGGTCTGTAAGGGACTTGGACTAAAATTCTCCATTCATTTGTCCCAAGGGTGTAAACCTCGATTTTAAATGGATCCCTCCTCCAAAACCGTACCACTTTATATTCTCCGGTCGTTAAAACTCCAAATCCACACTGTATATCCCAATAAGTGTTTACTTCGAATTGTTGCTTGGGGAGGATCATACATTCTTTAGTGATTGGATTACATATACAAGTGTTATCACCTTCGTCACCAAGCTCCCACAAACATATCAAACCGTTGACAGAGCCTACTGTCGATATTAAGGATTGTGGGAAAAGATGTGCGGTATCAAGGCTCATGAAAGGGTTACGGAGGAAATTATTGTGATTAAGTTTGTTTTCAATCTCCAACATCTTCAAAGTTCCGGGAGGCATACACAAATCTATGTACTTAAATTGATAAATCAAGACGCAGTCAGGTGATCTTTGTAATTGAAGACGAACAAAGTGAGAATCCAAAACTAGATTCAGCCACTTTTTGCATACACACTTGCAGATGATGATTGTCTTCACGGGAAGTCTTGATAAAATATCAAACATGATACCTTCAGGTAAGTCTTCCATGGATATTGAACAATGGGGAGAAGACATAAGTTCTAGGAAGCCGGTCCTGAGTTTCAAAATGCATAGAATAAACATCAAAATCATACCCCTATTAATTTTTTTTAAACACAACACATAAGCTTTTTACAAGTTTGGAAACTAGTCAAGCTAGATGATTCAGCTCTATCCCGATATCAAATATATAAAAATCTTGTAACTTAAAGATTTGAATACAAGTTCAATACTAATCACCTGATTAAATGATGTCTACTTAATGGCATCTCTTAAAGCAAAATTTATACACTAACATATTCAAGATTGTTGATGGTGAGACGAATAAGGCACATGTGCCTACCCCATGATCTCTTGGCCATGGGTGTCTTTAATATACTCATATTTTCTTATTAGCAAGTAAACAAGTCAAAATAAACTACAAACTACAATCAACTACTAAACAAGTAATTATTAAGTAAACAATCAAAACAAGTCAAAATCGATAACTAAAAAAAATTAGGGAAAAAAAGCCTCACAGTGGGCTGGGGAAGAAGACGGCAAGGGCGCAGGGCAGTGGTGGTCTCGGCAGGGCAGTGGTGGTCCGGCGGCAACCGAATTAGGGCAATGCGCATGGCGCACAGCAGCTCTCCCGGTCTCTCCTCGATTTTAATTTTTGTTCTTGGAATGTCGATCAAGGCTCTTGTTCACTTGTTGATGGCCTGGCCAAAGGCCTCCCTCAGCCCAGTTTCATTTTTATTAGTCAACAGCCCAAATGAATTGAGATAAACCCATTTTAAGTTAATTAATATTAATTATCTAGTTCAAGTTGATAAATTGTAATATTATGACCCGTACACGCACGGGTATTTCGGAAGTGTATCTGCATTATTAAAAATTTCAAATAAAAATAATGCAGTAAATAAAATATCACCTTTGTAATTAGAATATACTAATTTCAAAAAAGTGTCATATTACAATAAAATTTATACCAAAACGTAGATAAAAATGAGACGGTCGTAAATATATAATTATTTTTTCTATAAACAAAATATATCACAAGTTACAAAACATTATTTATAAACAGCTTATAATTAGTTACACTAAAATATACAATTTTTAAAAAAAACCCCTCATATTTTCTTAAAAGCCCTTCACATCTTTTATAAAACCCCCTCTAATTTTCATTTAGCCCCCTCCCAATTAATTTAAAATTAAATTAAATTCGAAAAAATTGAGTTTAATTCGATTATCCACATATTTTCAAAATTGTTTTTGAAAATTGAATGATTTTAAAATTGGAGGTTGTGATTGGTTAATTGTGAATCAATTTATGATTATTTTTGGAAAATTTGCATGCCTTTTATATATATAATAACTAGTTTATTACCCCGTGTAAAAACACGGGGATGTTTAAAAAAAGTATAAAATTTGATGGTATGAAATTATAAAAGTAAAATAAGTGTAAAAGTGTTTCATAAATGTTTTGAGATATTAAAATTTTCAGATAAAAATAATAAAATATCACCAAACATTTACATATGTCAGAATTTTAACAAAAAACAATAACTAATTTTTTTTGAAGTATTACTATTAATGGATAACAAAAAATTAAGAATATACTAATTTTTAAAAAGTGTCATATTATAATAAAATTTATACCAAAACGTAGATAAAAATGAGACGATCATAAATATATAATTATTTTTTCTCTAAACAAAATGTATCACAAGTTACTAAACATAATGTATAAACACCGTATAATTAATTATATGAATATACGATTTTTATAAAACCCTCTCATATTTTCTTAAAAACCCCTCACATGTTTTATAAAATACCCTGTAGGACCGCTGGGGGACGGGGTTCTAAACTAAACTAAAACACCCTTACGCTAGGACTGATCTAGGATGAAAAATAGTGCGGAATTTCTATTTCCCAAACCTCCTAAGGATTCTAAGATCTGCTTAGGTGTCCGGCACACAGTAACACACAGAGAAACACACAGAGTAGAAACAAGAACAAACTCTAAGAACTCACACAGAGATGCTTAAGGCTGCCCTTGGATTCGAGATTAACACTAAGTTTGCGATTTAGTAGGCTTAAGGTCATATAAGGTCAATGTCGTACGATAGAAAGTGATTATGCGTAGTTATGAACGATTACCAACGCTAATGTGGGGTTAAGCTCTATTTATAGAGTAAAATCTTCACTACGCACGTGGTGCAGAGCACTGCGTACGTAGTCGATTCAATACGCACGACCTTAAATATTTTAATGTTAATTAATTACCTATTAACCGACTTAATCACCACGTGCGAGTTGAGCTTCACTACGCACGTAGTGGACTCACCACGCACGCAGTGAACACATCACGCACGTGATGAACTTTCACACAGACTTAAACTTCCAAACTCACATCAACACATGATTAAGTACTTGTAAGCTTAAGATAATCACATAGAATCACTAAGAATGTATTTTATTGATATGAACTAGGGATTCACAATTATGCACCAACAAACTCCCCCTAAGACCTAGTTCTATCAATAACCATTGCACTAAGCAAAAAATTCACAAAGTAAAATGCATAAAGCAAAATGCACACAGCAGAATGCACACAACAAAATGCACACAGCAGAATGTACTAAGCGAAAACCTTTCGTCATGCCCTTACCTGCACTACGCACGATGTGAGCTGTAACTCGTGCTTAGTGGGGTTCCATTTCGCATGTAATGAGTTTCTCATCTGTGAACCTTAATTACTGTTAGTACTGCACTCAGCAATAAACTGTCAGTAACTTCAAGATCACTTATAAACATTTAAGCAAAACACATCAAAGTGAGATAAAGGAAATGTAAACAGAACAAATCACACTAAGAGAAAATAGAACATACTAGAACTCTTTTTGTATTTTTCTAAACAGAAACGAGATAAAAATGCAAACTATTAACAATTTATTTTTGGGAATCTAAATTCAACTATTTAAAAACTTAAAAATAAAAGACAGAAATGAAAATAACTGAAATGAAATTAACTCAGAATAAATTTGCAAAAGAAGTAAATTCCTGAAAATTAAATCTTTTTGTGAGAAGGTTCCAGTATGGAGTCAGTACTAGCTCGTCTATACTCAGTAATCATTCATTTCAGAACCTTGGGCATAAACATATTCTCTTAAACTCTGTCTGTCAACCTATCTTTCTTCAGATAATAACAGATTTTGTTTCAACATTTTCAGATTGTCTAGACTGGATACATGATTAAGACTATCTCTTTCAAAATCTCACAGTATTTTGATTCACTCAGTGAGGTGCACAACTTGATTACCTAAACTACCATGCTTATGTGATATGTTAATTTGTCAACGCATTTTATGCTCTTTGACATGGAGGTCGATTTTTCACCTCTCTAGACATTTTTCTTGCTGAGCTTTTGTCAATGCATTTTATGCTCTTTGACAGTTTATCATGATAGATCAATGTATCTATATCTTTTGACATTCTCAGATTGGGGTCAATTTTTCACCCTCTTTTACATATAGCTCAATGTCATTTAACACATTAGGCATGGTAACAGGTGTGTGCATCAAACTAAGTCATTCTCAACTGTTATTGACTTATAGACTTGGAATGTCTCGATAGCTTAAATCTATGATTGATTTTCACATGCATAACCATTTATCAGTCTAGACTTTCCTTATATGTCTTACACACTATCTGTTTCTTATCTGATTCAACTAGATTTTCAGACAGTTTTCTCAAGAATATATGTGCCTTCAGTTCTAATTTTACTAGACGACTTTGTATTGAGAACCAGTGTGCCATCACTCTCCATCTAGGTTGGATCAACTTCTCTCTTTTTTTTTTTGATTTTTTTTGATTTTCTATGTTTTCTGATTTTTTTGGTATTTTCTATGTTTTCTGAACTATTAACTATCTCCCCCTAAAATACTAAACAATCTAAAAACTAAGAAAATAGAAACGCAGAAACACACAGGAAATAAACACAAAGACAAAAGAACAATTTAGTCACACAGAAAATAGACACACAGTCACAAATACCTCACACTTGATTATAGCGGTTGACACCCTTCACATAGAGGAAAGAATTAGAAAACATTAGGAACCCAAGCCCGAATAGTCATGGGTTTCCCGTCTTCTCCAATCACTGGAAGTTTCATCCAAGTTCCAGTCTTCTCAGCAGCATTGCTGAACCTGTCACTCGAATCCTTAGGCATTTGAACACACAGTTTGTTAGTCCACTTAGAAGTCTGATTGAGCGAAGATTTTCTTTTGCTAACAACTTCGGGATTTTTAGATTTTCTTATGGTATCCCCGTTTGTCCTTTGATGCTGAACTGGAAGAGTTGAGTTTTGATTGTTTTTAGTAAACATTTTATTCTTTTGAAAAGTCTCAACTTTCCTGTTACATCGCTGATGTGGCTGCTGATCACACTCGTAACTGAGGTGACCAGGTCTCCTGCACACATAGCAAATCCTGTCTGGATATTGCTTTACAGAACCTTTCGACATCCTTTGAGATCGATACCCTAACCCTTGATGTTTGGGTAAAAGTTTGACCTCTTGGTACGGACGGGTATCAGAAGACTTTACACCCTCCTTTTCAAATTTCCGAAGGGCATCGCGGATACGATGCATCAACGGATCTTTGACATTAGAACTTGCCAACAGTTCTCTCATTCCTGGTTCAGCCTTTTTAATTTCTTCTTGCTGAACCTCATTCTTCTGAGGCTCACCCACATTCTCGTGTAACTTTAAATCCTCTTTTGGGGTTGATGCAGAAGATTCATCAACCTTTGTGAGTAGTGGGTCAGATTCAGAGTGAACATCATCATTCACCAGTTGATTTAACACTGGTGGTGGACATTTAGAGTATAACTTCTTGTTCTTTTCTGAATCGGTACCTTGACCTCTCTGATCGATTATGTACTCAAATAAGTAAGAAGACGTGGAATAACTTTTGAGTTTTTGACTCAGAGTCTCATAATCGACCTTTGAAGTAGCAAGGTCTCGTTTCAGCTTATCAATCTCATTTATGTAAAACACTATAGCATCCTGTTTATTTAACAGAGCTACACCTAGTTCATGCACCTGTTTGCCTAAACTTTCATTCTTTTCTTTCAACTGTTTTTCTCTTTCTTTTATCAACAGGTTTTTATCTAACTTAGATGTGAGCTCTGAAATTGTAGACTTTAGGAACACTATCTGTTTTACATAATCATTACAAGAACCACAAGGTATGCCAAAATGTTAGATATATTAAAGTGAGGGTGTAATATGTAATTATACCAAAGTTGGGGAAATGTTATATAAAGGCATTTCCCCCACATTTCAATACTAAGCTTTGCATTATCAACTTTGTGTGTTTGTGTTCTCTCTCTCTAAAAGCTCTCGGCTCTCTCTTCTCTACCGAAACATACACACAAACACACACTAAATCACTAGCATTGCTTCATCCGTATAAACACGGGACCATCAATTGGTATCAGAGCCAAACTTGTTTTTGGCTCGTGATTGTTCAAAAGAAGACAACAAAATCTCGAAGTATTCAAGCTTCTAAGAAGAAAAGGCTCTCGGTTGTGCAAAGGTTCAAGAAAGTCAGTTTTATTCAAGATAAACTCAAGCTCAAACGACTTTTAAAGGTAGACTCTTTCGATTGACCTGTATTCGCATTTGATAAGACAAATCCCAATCAAGTTATTCCTTATACTTGGACAAGTGATTGACTCTTTGGACTTGAATTAAAGAACTCTAAGACGTTTGAACTTAATCAAACAATCTAATTCATAATTGAATTTAATTTAAATCAGATTTAATTCAAAGGTGAATTACATTACTTCAAGTCTATCTAGTTCAAGGTTGAATTTAATCTTTTAAGATCTAATTCAAAATTGAAATTCACAAGACTTAGTTCGTTAATCAATCATTCAAATCACTTTAAAATCAGGACAAGTTTTTCGAACAATCAAACCATCTTACAAGTAAACGATCATTTCTCACAAACATCACTAATCATGTCAAGTACAAATGAAATGATGTCCATTGGCACCGACACAAAACCTCCTGTTTTGTTTCGAGGGGAATACAATGTCTGGAAAGGAAGGTTCATGGACTTCCTCGAGCACAATGACCTCTTCGGTGACAAGATGATTGAATGCATCAACAACGGAAACACCAAATTCACGAAGGTAGTTGAAGCAGATCCAGATAACAACCCTGGCATTCCCAGACACGAAAGAGAGAAGACTCATGATGAGATGACCAATACAGAAAGAGAAACAAAGAAAGCAGAGAAACTGGCCAAATACTACCTCAAGCAGGGCCTCTCATCTGAATTCTATCTCAAAATAGATAGCTTGGGCACAGCCAAGGAAATCTGGGATGAGATCAAGAAACAACTTCAGGGCACTGAGCAAGGAGAATACATCAAACGAACTCAGCTAGTCAACAGCTATCATGACTTCAAGGCTCGAGAAAAAGAACTACTATCTGAAACATATGGGAGATTCTGCAAGCTGCAAAATGAAATGAGATCTAATCAAATTGTCAGAACTGATCTTGATTTGAACTGTGTTTTTCTGAATTCATTAGGTTCTGAGTGGAAAGGCTATGCCAGACTTTACAAACAGATTAATAAAGATCTTACATCAGTCACCTTCCACAACATCTTCGAAGATCTCAATCAGTATCAAGATGAAATCTTGCAATCTCTCCCTAAAGAACCAGTTGCTGACCCTCTTGCCTTGGTGGTGGCTGACAGAATCCATAAGGAAACATCATCGAGATCCTTGAAACTTAAATAAGTGGTTCTCAGTGATTCTGATCATGATAATGATGATGATGATTCAATCGAAGCAGCATTTCAAGCTCTCACAGTGGCCAACAAGAACTTCATGAACCGTTTCAGCAAGACTAACAATAGACAACGATTCACATCAGGTTCAAGGAGACCCGAAAGAGCTGCTGCTGTTGACAAGCCAAGGTACCAGAGGGATGAGAAAAAGGAAGAAAAGAAGGTTGATTTCAAATGTTATAACTGCGGGAGGTCAGGCCATCTGATCAGGAACTGCCCAATGAAAAAGACAAAAGATGCAGAGTACTATCGGCAGAAGTACCGCCTGTCTAAACAAAAACAGGCTGGGAACGTGCTGCTAGTTGAGGAGGATCAGTTCCTTGATGATACAGGATCAGACAGTGATCTGGATGGTGAAGATCACGCTCAATTCTGTCTGATGGCTCACAATGTTGAAGAAGGTAGAGAGGATGATGACGGAGATAATCTCTTCGAGTCAGATGAGGAAAGCTTGGACAGTGGAAAGGTATCTTCTAGCTCTAACTTTAATATGGGTATTAATCATAAACACATTCAAACCATATTAAATCGCATAAAAGAGTTAGAATGTCAGGCACTAGATTTAAACACAAGAAATCAAGTTCTAGAAGATGTTTCACACACTCAAAAATTGGAGGCACAAACAATAATTAAGAAGTTAGATAACGACTTAATCAGCCTTAGGAACCAATTAGCTGCAAAAGAATCTGAGCTTTTAGAATTAACCAGTAGGACTAATAACACCATATTAGATCTCAAAGCAGAATGTAAGTGTGCTGAAAAGGATTCAGAAATTCTCAAAATGAACTTAGAAAAGAACGAAGTACTCTTTACTCTAGAATCAATGAACTTGAATACCTTCTGTCCAAACGTGATCAAAGTGAACATACCATCTCTCAATACAAAGAAAAGGAACGTCCTTTCTCCAGATGGAATTTCGATGGGCTTGGCTTCAAATTGAAAAGGATTACGTCCAAACAATTATATAATGCTGACCTGTTTGGGTTAGGACTTACCCAAAGGATGGTCTTTGTTGGCCAAGAAGAGACACAAATAGAGGAAGATTTCAAACGAACTCTTAATGTCAAAACTGAAATTCTGTTTGATTATTCTAATCTGAATGACTCATACCTTGCCAATCTCTCTTCCTCGTCCGATTCTGACATTACATCGTCTGTCTATTCTGACATTACATCGTCTGTCTATTCTGATGAAGAACTCTACTCCCCTGTTTCACCAAAGCCCACCGTTGAATACATTCCTCACAAAGAATTACAAGACAGATTCAACACCCTGCAGGAATTTTGTTTTACCCAAGTCATTCAACAGGACCTCACCAAAGCCATTCAAAATGATTTAAAACCTCCTACCTTTGAGACATTCCCTTCAATGCATGAAATCATCACCTGTCAACAAATTCCTAACATGTCATTTGTACATGATGGAAAGATCATTGATAAACTGTGTAGGAAACAGTTTGTTTTGAAAGAAAGAATCAAAGCCCTCAAAGTAAAGATAGAAACTCCAATAGTTCCCTTTACCTTCTCACTTTTTGGTTCAGATATGGATGATCTAACTCATGCAAACACCAAGGGTACATATTGCACAACTTCTGTAAAATCTGTTAATAAACCTGACTTAACAAATCTTAAGCTTAAACAGATTTACAAACCAAAGCAACAATCCACTCCTAATCCCAATTCTCGTGTGCACATAGAAGTACCTGAATCATCACAAGCTGCAGCCAGTCGACCACGACTTCAGTCTAATCTTTTATCCTCTGCTGCAGATGTGAAGAAGGCTGGAAACAAGAAGTTTGAAACAAATACATCAGGGAAAAGAGCTATTCCTAGATCCACTAGGAGCTGTTCAAATTTGAAACCTGTCTGTGAAAACATTTTGATGTTTGATTCTGTTTGTAATCATTCCAGTTCACAAGACAAAATTGCTTCTACCATGTTTTGTATAAGTGATGGTTGTACTCATGGACACTGTGAATTTAATTGTTGCTATGATCAATTGAGAAAGACTTTAGGTGTTAAACCATGTGTTGATTGGACTGATTTTTATGCTAATCAAATCTGTGTTCCATTTTTAAATTCAAAAGGCTACATCATTAATCAATGGATCACCACTCGTCAATCACATGCTCTTAAACGCTTAAACAAATCCAACCGATTACTCACGATCAAGGAACTGGAAGTCTACAGACGGCAGGGCTATGAAGCATTTAAAAGGGCTTGGATTGCACAGGAAAAACTCTTGCATTCTCAAAAGCGTTCTTGCAATTCCCCTTCCAAAATCTCAAAATCTTCGAAACCCAAGTCATCATCCATTCAACGAGTAGCAAAACCTGCTAATCGCAGTGTTCCATTTCCGCGACAGCAAGTTGATGCACCGAGGCCACAAAGAATTCCTAAGAATTCCTCTCAACCATGGATTCGCAAATATAACGCTTCCGCAACTCTACCGAATCCGAAACCTCCGATTCCATCAACTGTCAAACCAACAGTGGTGAAGAAACTTTCTTCTCAGCAAATTTCTTCCAAATCTATTCCTTCACGTCTAAAGCTTAAGTCCATTTGGGTACCAAAGAATAGATCATTAGAAGTTTCATCATCATCAAAACCAACAGTTGTTACTCAACCCAACTTAGAGACTAACAATCAAGGACCCATATCTAAATGGGGACCTAAACGTGATTTATTCTCTTTTTGCAGGTGCCTCACTTGTGGTACCTTGACTCCGGCTGTACCAAACATATGACCGGCAACAAAAGTCTTCTCAAGAATTATATTCCTAAGTACTCCGGGAATGTACGTTTTGGGAATGACCAAGTTGCACCAATAATGGGGTACGGAGACATAGAGAAAAAACATGTGAAAATCAAGAAAGTCTCCTACGTAGAAGGCTTGGGGCACAACCTATTCAGTATTGGTCAGTTCTGTGACAAAGACATGGTGGTTGTATTTAAAAAGAACAAATGCTCAGTGATCACAGAAACCGGTGATGAAGTACTTGCAGGATGCAGAAATTCTAATTTGTATTCCATAGATCTGGAGAAGTATGACTCTCCTACATCTGTGTGTCTTCTGTCAGAAGCCTCCAATAATCTTACTTGGCTCTGGCACAGAAGACTCTCTCACCTGAACTTTCAAAACATAAACAAACTAGTCAATGGTGACTTGGTGAGAGGGATACCCAAACTGAAGTTCAACAAGGATCATTTGTGTGCTGATTGTGAAAAAGGGAAGATGAAGAAGGCCTCACACAAATCAAAGCAAGCATTCAGCACAGCCAAGCCTTTGGATCTCCTGCACATGGATCTCTGCGGTCCAATGAGAATAAAGTCCAAACATGGGAAGAAGTATATCCTGGTCATGGTGGATGACTACTCACGGTATACTTGGGTCAAATTTCTATGCTCTAAGGATGAAGCTACTCCAACGATCATCACTTTCATTAAACAGCAGCAGAATAAATATGGTCAAAGTGTTGTCTCCATTCGAACAGACAATGGAACGGAATTCAAAAACAACACTCTGTAAAATTTCTGTGACCTAGTTGGGATCAACCATCAGTTCTCTGCAGCTTACACACCTCAACAAAATGGTGTTGTTGAAAGAAGAAACAGAACTCTGGTTGAAGCTGCCCGAACAATGCTTTCTTACTCTGGGCTCCCTCCTTCCTTCTGGGCTGAAGCTATTAACACTGCCTGCTATACGCAAAATCGCTCTTTCATTAATAAACGTTTTAATAAAACTCCTTATGAACTGGCAAATGGCATTGTACCTAATATCAAATACTTTCATGTATTTGGTAATAGGTGTTTTGTCTTAAATGAAAAGGATAATCTAGGAAAATTTGCTCCGAAAGCTGATGCAGCTATTTTCTTAGGTTATTCTACCGTCTCCAAAGCATATAGAGTGTTAAACACACGCACAAAGAGCATCATAGAGAGTATCAATGTAACGTTTGATGATAAATTGACTGTTTCTGGCTCCCCACAACAGTCCAACATTTTTACTTCTGAACATAACCGTTCAGGACCAGTTCTTAACTCTAAAGAATCAGACATTCCCACTACTTCTGATAATAATCTCGATTTCATGTTTGATTTCTTTAGATCTGACTCTTCCCTTGTTTTGGCTAACAACAGGGATAATGCCGGTGCACAGATAAGCGACCCGATCACAGATACAACAATCACCGAAACGAATCCATTTGCAGAGGATTCTACATCTGTTTCTGTCACACACTCCCCTGTGACAGAACCAATAGTTGATCAGGAGAACTCACATGTGTTCGACTCCGATCCAAACTTCTCTAGAGAAATGGAAGAGGAAGCGCCACATATTCAAGATCGCATCCCTTCCTCCTCTATCTCGCATGAGCTAAAATGGATCCGACATCACTCTAAGGAGAATATCATTGGAGATCCCTCTGTTGGCATTCAAACAAGGTCAGCCACAGCTAACGAGTGCCAATTTGCAGGTTTCTTAAGCATGATTGAACCCACAAAGACTTGTGAGGCACTGAATGATCCGGACTGGGTACTAGCTATGCAAGAAGAATTACACCAGTTTGCTCGTCTCAAAGTATGGAGATTAGTTCCTCTTCCATATGGCAAATCTGTTGTCGGAATTAAATGGGTGTTCAAGAACAAACGGGATTCGGATGGAGTGGTCATTCGTAACAAAGCAAGGTTGGTTGCTAAGGGATACAATCAACAGGAGGGTATCGACTATGATGAAACCTTTGCTCCTGTTGCTCGAATTGAAGCTATACGCTTATTTCTTGCATATGCAGCCTCCAGGAGCTTTCGAGTCTTCCAAATGGATGTCCAAACAGCCTTTCTCAATGGGGTACTCAAAGAAGAAGTCTACGTTTCACAACCTGAGGGCTTCATCAATTCTTCATATCCTAATCATGTTTATATTTTAGATAAGGCTCTGTACGGCTTAAAACAAGCTCCACGTGCATGGTACGATGTCTTATCTGAATATCTGGTAGGGACAAAATCCTTGTCCAAATTTATGTGGATGACATCATCTTTGGATCTACAAATCCAAAGAACAGTGAAGAGTTTGCACAGACAATGTCAAACAGGTTCCAAATGAGTATGATGGGTGAGATGTCGTTCTTTCTAGGACTTCAAGTTAAACAGTTGAGTCATGGCACTTTCATCTGCCAATCCAAGTACTTTAAAGATCTTCTCACGAAGTATGACATGCTCAACTGCAACCCTATCTCAACTCCAATGGCGGCCAAATCACAACTATCGGCAGATCCTGATGGTTCTCCGGTGGATCACAAGACATACCGTGGGATGATTGGATCATTACTATATCTCACTGCAAGTCGTCCAGACATCATGTTCTCTACGTGTCTCTGTGCTAGGTTTCAGGCCAATCCCAAGGAGTCACATCTGCTAGCTGTTAAGCGAATTTTCAGATATCTCAAAGGGTCCATGCATCTAGGACTGTGGTATCCCAAGGACTCCAATCTAGATCTTCATGCTTATTCAGATGCTGACTATGCCGGTTGCAAGATTGATAGGAAAAGCACCTCTGGTAGTGCACACTTTCTGGGAGATCGTTTAGTCTGCTGGGCTTCAAAGAAACAAAACTGTGTATCCACTTCTACAGCAGAAGCTGAGTATGTTGCTGCTGCAATGTGCTGTTCCCAAAGCCTATGGATACGTACACAACTCTCAGACTTTGGCCTCAGGTACGACAAAATACCATTGTTATACGACTCTCAGTCTGCCATTGCCATCTCCTGCAATCCGGTACATCACTCTAAAACCAAACATATAGATATCCGTTATCACTTCATAAAAGATAACGTAGAAAAAGGATTAATTGAGTTACAGTATGTTCCCACCGAGAATCAGCTTGCTGACTTGTTTACCAAGCCTTTGGATGAAAGTCGTTTTACTGAACTGGTATCCAAGTTGGGCATGCTGAATTTGCAAATCTAACAAACTGTTAACTTGTTTACTTTTCTTTTCTTTCTTTTTAGAGTTGGTATTACACTGTGTGTTCCATGTACAGATGTCTACTGAAACTGCAAAGGGGGAGTTCTGAAGTCCTACACATGCTGCATATGTGTAGGGGGAGAAAAGTTAAATACACATGATGCCCATGTGTAGGGGATGCCCATGTGTAGGGGGAGAAATTCAAAATTATCACACTCTCAAAGTTAACAGATGCAAAAGTCTTGGGGGAGTGTGTCAAACAAACACTCACATCAACCATATATGAAAATTTAACTTTCATAATCTCAAAATTCAGATATCTCAAATTTTTCCAAGTCATAGCTCAATCGCATGCGATTAAGCTATGTGAGTGAATCGCATGCAAATGTTAAAGGTTTTAATTGCACGTGAAAAGGTTGTGAGAAACAAGTATGAATCGAATGCAATGTTGTCTAAGGTTGAATCGCACGCGATTAAGCTAAGATAGTGTGAATCGCATACGATTTGGACAAAGGTTGAATCGCACGCGATTTAGCTAAGTTAGTGTGAATCGCATGCTATTCAGTCTAAGATTGAATCGCACGCGATTAAGCTCAGATAGTGTGAATCGCATGCGATTCGGATGCCATGGTTCTAACACCCAAGCTGATTCGCATGCGATTAACACACCACAGTGTGAATCGCATGCGATTGAAAACTCTTATCAGCCGCATCCAAACTTCTATCAGCCGCGTTTTTAACCGTTGCACCAGCCAATCAGGGCTCGACATGTGTCTTTTTACACTGCTACAAGTTACCCCAACAGTTGCCATTCTTCATTTACGCTATTCAAAATTTACAAAGTGTTCTCTCGAGTTCTTGATTACGTTAACATACAAATCATCTCGTTACTCTGCCAAAATTTGCAATTTTAGTATCAAAATACTTCTAATCTAAAAGGTAACAACTTGTATGGTTTACATTTTGAAGATTTTGAGTTAAAAGGGTACTTTTTAGTCTTAGAACACTGATATGCGAATGAGAATATCGAGACTTTAAGTTGACTTTTGGTACTCGAAACAAACTTGTTTGATGAAACAATGTTTGCGATGGGTATTTTGATCACATGAGGAACACTTTGATGTAAAAATATTTCAAAAATCTCAAAAAGTGTTCTTCGTGTTCTTGGAAAGTATGAACCTACACATACAATTTGGTATTTGGCTAAAAAGAGGTGTTTAGGGTGAGTTTTGGAACATGTTCAAGTACTACAAAGTTGTTCAGTACTAACTAATTGACACTTTTGCAGTATCAAAACAACTTTTTTATGCCGAAAATCATCCTGTACACAGTGAGGGTTCAACACTTAGGGTGTTTGAACATTTATTCAACATTGGTCAACGTTGGGTCAATTTGGTCAAATTTTACTCACTTATCAAAAGTTTGACCAAATATTCAAAACTGAATGTTTGTTTTCTTGCATATCTCTTAATTTTAAATTTAACTATTTTATCTCTTTGACAGATAAGATGGCACAAGTTGAACGTGACCCAGAGGAGATCATGCCCAGAGCCGAGTTTCTTAACACTGGCTCCCATGAAAACAATCATTATGTTGACCTAACCAAACTCAAAAACCCAACCTACCCCATTGTCACTGAGATTCTCAAAATTCATCCCCTAAACCATCTACTGACCTATAACCCAGTCACAACAGGCATACATGTTCCTGAATTATATGTGCAACAATTTTGGAAAACATGTGATGTGAGGGAAAATAACAGAGGTTATGAGGTAATTCATGCAGAGGTCGACGAATTTCAAGTCAATATATCTCTTAGTCGCCTCAGAACAATCTTTGCTCTACCCAAAGCAGACAGCAGACCTCCAGCAACAGACTTTGAGGACATCCCCGATGAGGATGCATGTCTTACAACAATAAGGGAGATGGGATATGATGGTGAGCTCATCAGGAAAGGTCAATTCAAACGCACCGGCTTGCACCCAAAATATAATACATTCATGATGGTGCTTCAAAGATGTCTCACTCCAAAGCACTCAGGCTACGAATTCCCAACGGAACATCAACTTAAAATCTTTGTAGCAGCTGCGACGCATATGCATGTGGACTATGCATTCCTTCTCTTCCAGGACATCAAAGCTACTATGCTCAGGAAGAATTCCCAAAAGAAGAGGGATTCGAACATGTTGCCTTACCATCGCTTCATACCAATGATCATCCAGTATATAATGGAGCGGAATGCTGATATCCCTCGTCGGACAGGTTTACCTTCTATTTCTCCAAATCTCTTTTTTCATATTAAACCTGCTAACCCGACGAATCTGCCCATTCCTAAACCATTCCCTGAATCTCTACTGGATCTGTGTGAGCAAAATGATGTAGTGAGAACATATAGGGAGAGTGTAGGAATACCCTCTATGGTTGTGCCAGAGCCGGCCATACCTACCCAAGAGGGAGTAGCATCCGGTGAGAATATAGAGGATAGGACTCAGCAATCTGTGGGAGATGCTGAGAGGGATGTGCAGAGAGAAAATCAAGAGAGGGGAGGAGAAGTGGGTGAAGGTGATGAGAGTAGAGAGGGAGAAGATACATATGATCCAGCAGTCATCCAATCCATTGTCCAATCCCTCTCTGTATCCACCCGTACCCAAGCCGTTTTAACCGAACTTGGACTTGACTTTTCTGAGTCATCCAGTTCCTCTCAAGAAGAGTCAGCCTCCCATCCAGGTGGTGCCCCTGACCCCGAACCAGAAATATCACCTTTGGGCACCCATGAGCAACCAATCGACCAACCTACTGATAGCACCCCATCCTTCATGAAAATAACCGACCCCAATCCTATCAGTCCAAACCAGGCCCATACCACTCAGACAACACCCCCCTCTCCTACCCGTGGTCTGGTCATACCACTTCAAACCACCTCAATCATGCGCAGGGCCATGGTTGCTCCTGAACATGACATTCCAGTAACTTCGCCAAGTCATTCTTTATCTATTGAATCTGGTTCTATCACTCCTGACTCTCTTATTCACCCTGATCAATATGCGGGGTATGGTGCCGGTAGCGGTGATGATGAAGATAGTTTTGTAGTTAGGAGTGCGAGTGATAGAGAGGAGGTGAGAAAAGAAAAAATGAGTGCCGAGGGTTCCCCAAACCCAGAAAACCGGGAAGCCACATCTACTATGAGGCCTAGCACTGCTGAGCCTCATATTGAACAAGCCGCGGTTATCCCACCCGTGCAAGTTTCTGCCCCACCAAGCTACTACGGTGTCTCTCAACAGGCACCGTCTTTATTGCACAGGGCTATAGCACACAATCTAGGCCAACCCCAATTGGGTGTTGGACCTATTGAAAACAGAGGACTGCCTCCCTCGTCCTCGACTCCTCTTCGTGCACGATTTGATTTGCCGCGGATATCCGCATATCTTGAACAACACAAGGTAACTATAGATGCACTGAGCTTGTTGACTCAACAAGTCTCCGCAACTTCCGTAGGTGGTACCTCTCAAGGTGCCATTCGAGGATTGGAAGGAAATCCTGCTGGAGCCTACATCCATGCTGCTCCAGTAGGTGGTTCTGCCTCTGTGGCAGGTACCTCAACCGGTAATCTGAGTGATTCCGGGTTTGTTACACGTGCAAATCTTCAACTTGCTATTCAACAAGCCGTGTCTCCAATCCGCCAACAACTGCAGGAGACAAATCAAAAGTTGGATCGGATTGAAAGGGCTTCCAGGGAACAGACTGAGCAGCTGTCACGTATTGAAGATCTTCTAGCAGCTCGTCTTCCAGCAACGGCTCCTCAATCTCAACCGGATGTCACTTCACTATCGGTCGACGCCTTAAAAAGCATCCTCTATGCTAAACTGATTGAACAAAGGCCAGACTCTGCTTATAATCAAGACCTTCTGACTACTCTGCAAACTGAACTACGTCCACAGGGAATCTCCTTGGATGAATTTACAGAGTTTCATGAAGATGTAAACAGCAAGATTGATGGGGTGACAAGAGGGTTCTATACTTCCCTGCAAAAAGTTACTGACCGGCTGACGGTACTTGAACAAACCTGTCAGGCCCAGGCTCAGGGGTCAAAAAGGAGGCGGGAAGATCAAGATCCTGATGATCGTCCCGAGGGGGAGAAAAGAAGAAGATATATCACAACTCCCTCCGCCGCAACTGTACCAGTACCATCATTGAGCATATACTTATCTACAAGTACAGGTTCTGTTGGATCTGGAAGCCAGACGGGTCAACAACATAGATCCGAATCATTAACGGCCGATGAAGTTTATGAATTACAACAGAAAGAGAATGCTGACAAACAAATCGTACTCTATGTACCCCAGCAACAATCTGAACTGAGGCCGACAGAACTCGAAGAAGGAGAACTATCGTTCGATCAATCCCAGGCTGACAATGTTAATTGGTCTAGTGGCTCCGATTCTGAGATGGAAGAGCTGTATGGGTCACTAGGAAATTCACCCGTCAGGAATTTGGGAGAAGGTAGGGTCTATGAACAGGAGGAGGAAACTGATGACCCAGAAATGAGCAGACTATTTGCCGGCATTGATGAATATGTCGAGGTTGCAACGCGCCCAGACTCACCTAGAATTGTAGACCGTTTTGATGACATTCCTAGTGATAGGGAACTTGCTCAAAGAAGGAAAGAAAGGTTAGCAATCTCTAGGAGAGAAGCAAGAAGGAAACCAAAGAAGACAAAGCCTCTCTTTGATGTTTCCAGGGTCCTCAGTGGGTTAAATTTTGAAGTTCACCAACAATTCCCTCCTCCTCCTGGTAGATTTCAAGAATCAGCTGCCGACATACTAGAAAGAAACAGACAAGCAGAGGCAGCTGAAAAGTTTAGAGCAGAATCAGAATGACCCTTACCTGAAAGCTTCACAGTCCCACCTGCTCCTCCAGTGCATCGTGGAGATCCTGGTCTTGATGTCGGGAATATGTTCACAAGGAATGCTGCAGAAAACCCGATATGGAAACCTTTCTTTGTCAACGCTGCCAATCTTGAAGAACGAATTCCTGAAATCTTCAGCAGTCAGTTGATAGAGGTTATCTCACCCGAGCTGAGAAACATGAACGATAAACAAAGAAGGAGATATGATCATATTCTCACTCGTTCACAAACCAAACCAGAAGATATCAAATCAGATTATCCCATAAGTGACCTTCTCAGTGTGTATACCGAAACCAACTTCAACATAAAATATGCCATCTTCTACGTCAAAAGAGCTAACAACCTCACATACTTTCTCACCGAAGCAGATTTGAGGTATGTAAACATCGAAGACATTAGCTTCTTATTCAACATCCTTTCCCAGAAAAAGGGAAAATGGCCTGATGAAGAATTTGGTAGAGTTGCGTTAATGAGGTACATGAGAAATCTTATGGAATTCTTTGAGGAACACGATATCCAGCTCGGGGCTGAGAACAACTATCGGAAAGTCAATCTTCTTAAGCCTAATCAGAATCATCCAGATCTAGAACAGCTTGAAGAGTTGACAGTAATCCATGACGGTCATCCAAACTTTAAAGGTTCTCGAGGTGTTGTCTCCAAAAATACAAAGGGTAAAAAGATTTTCATCAGACTAGACGACCTGAATGCATATTCTGACGGCACCTTGAAAATCCTTCATCATAAAATTCATCAAAAGGTTTGGGATAACCGAGCAGCTTACACGGATGAAGAACATTCCCAGGCATACAAGGCAATAGATCAAATAAGGAAAGCATTGGCTAGCAGGAGAGAAATCAGAAAATGGCAAGTGGCCTTCGGCATTCGCAACAAATCAGCTTTCGAATAGATTTTAATGTATTTGTTTGTTGTGAATGATTACACACCTCACTTAGGGGGAGATTGTTAGATATATTAAAGTGAGGGTGTAATATGTAATTATACCAAAGTTGGGGAAATGCTATATAAAGGCATTTCCCCCACATTTCAATACTAAGCTTTGCATTATCAACTTTGTGTGTTTGTGTTCTCTCTCTCTAAAAGCTCTCGGCTCTCTCTTCTCTACCGAAACATACACACAAACACACACTAAATCACTAGCATTGCTTCATCCGTATAAACACGGGACCATCACAAAAGTACATACCTTTTCCTCGGATGATTGACCACAACTGCACACCTTTTGGTTTGACTCATTGGCACGAACTTTCACTGGTGTCTTTTCTGCAGCTGGAACCGAGGTTGGTTCATCATCAATGCTGGCAATTGATTCTTCCTCACTTGAGTAACTTTCTGTCTCGGATTGAGAATCTTCGTTCAACACATGAACATTTGCCACATTAATATCAGCACCATCATTCCCAAATTGTACTGACCAGTCAATTCCCTCGTCCTTTTGAACAACTGCCATTGCCTTAGCCGGTTTTGGAGTTGATTCAGACTTTATGGTTGAAGAGGAAAATGATCTACTGCCAGGACTGGTTTTGAAAGGATACTTCGGTCCCATACTCTTCCGCTTATCACATTCTCGCGCGAAATGACCTTTTTCACCGCAGTTATAGCATGTTACCGCAGACTTATCAAAACCGAGTTTGGTATCCTTTGTAGCTGATATTTGCTTCCCTGTTCTTTTCTCATATGCTCTTGCCCTCCTGACTAAGTTAGCATATGACCAGATGATATCTTGTCTCTCCATCTCATCGTCATGAATCTGCTCATAATCCTCTTGAGTAAGATGAGCATTACCAATCTTCCCCTTCAGTAGATCATCATAAGAGGAGACTAGCGCACTTAGCATGCTCATATGTGCTTTTACTTCATCTGCGCTCCCATACTTGAAATGCTCGACATTGAATCCAGAAGTAGACACAGTATAGGATGGCCCAGAAGATGAGGCTTCAGGTGTAGATCTGCCAGAATCATTTACATTACTCACATAGGCAGATTGTAAGGGGGCATTTGAAGAAGTGGATGACGATACAGGTGTTCCAGAGTAGTAGAGAGAAGGATTTTGTTGATAACCGGACATGGAATCCAAATTTTGTTCCTCCTGCTCTTGCTCTTTCAACTTTGTGATGAAATCATTTAGATCCATCCCGTCAAAACCACCACTGTTCTTCAGTATCATAATATATGGCCGCCAGCTCTTGGGCAAGGCTTTTGCCAAAATTTCCACCTGCTGCTTCTCTGGAACAGTAACACCCAGACTGTCCAGTTCACTAAGAAGATGATTATATCTTGTAATGAGAGAAGGAATTTTTTCATCTCTAGTAGCCATGAAATGATCTAATTCCTTTCTCAATTGACTTGCTTTCAATTCCTTGAGGGCGGCATTTCCCTCATTTCTCTTCTCTAGTGCTCTCCACAGGCTGTGGGAAGTTTTATATCTTCTGAATTGATGGAAGATCTCATTTGGAATGGCCTGGATTAGTTGAGCATAGGCCTTCTTCTCTGCATCATGACTGCTCTTCTGTTCAACAGTCATTCCATCATAGGGGGTTTCAATATTTCCCTCCCCCTTGGGAACCATATAATCGGTGCTTATTGCCCTCCGAAGTCTACAGTCAAGGCCATCGAGGAATATTTCGAACCTGGGCTTCCACATAGGATAGTCTTCCATGGTTAACAGTTTAGGTACTTTATTGGCACTCCCCATTTCACTGTCTAATAATAAGTTGTTTAAAACTGTTGTCTGTTTTGATGTCATTTCAGTAATCAAGAGCTGAGAACACACAGACTGAAATTAGGATTTGATAGACCACACAGATTCAACACACACGGAGTGGGAAGGCACTTCGCACGAACACACAGCACAACGCACGAAGCACACAGTACTACGCACGGACATGACACAATACGCACGTAGTGGGTAATACTCAATGCGAACTGACACGAAGACACACAGACGCTCCTGCGTACGAACTGGAACTCTACCACGCACGGATTGAGAACCTAGGACGCACGGAGTGAACACACAGCTTGACGAAGATTCTAGAGGATCTACGATACACTTCGCACGCACAAAGCTTACTACGCACGCACTAAGGACTCACTTCGCACGAGTAAAATGCAAACAGATTAACGTAAAACACAACCCTTTTTAACAAAAAACGACCTATTTTTGACCTACTAACCGGTTAAAAACGACGAAAAGGACAAGCACACAGGCCTAATCGACACCTAGATCACGAAATCCTAAAGGAAAAATGATCAATCAAAGCACAAGGCTCTGATACCACTTTGTAGGACCACTGGGGGACGGGGTTCTAAACTAAACTAAAACACCCTTACGCTAGGACTGATCTAGGATGAGAAATAGTGCGGAATTTATATTTCCCAAACCTCCTAAGGATTCTAAAATCTGTTTAGGTGTCCGGCACACAGTAACACACAGAGAAACACACAGAGTAGAAACAAGAACAAACTCTAAGAACTCACACAGAGATGCTTAAGGCTGCCCTTGGATTCGAGATTAACACTAAGTTTGCGATTTAGTAGGCTTAAGGTCATATAAGGTCAATGTCGTACGATAGAAAGTGATTATGCGTAGTTATGAACGATTACCAACGCTAATGTGGGGTTAAGCTCTATTTATAGAGTAAAATCTTCACTACGCACGTGGTGCAGAGCACTGCGTACGTAGTCGATTCAATACGCACGACCTTAAATATTTTAATGTTAATTAATTACCTATTAACCGACTTAATCACCACGTGCGAGTTGAGCTTCACTACGCACGTAGTGGACTCACCACGCACGCAGTGAACACATCACGCACGTGATGAACTTTCACACAGACTTAAACTTCCAAACTCACATCAACACATGATTAAGTACTTGTAAGCTTAAGATAATCACATAGAATCACTAAGAATGTATTTTATTGATATGAACTAGGGATTCACAATTATGCACCAACATACCCTCATAATTTTCATTCAGTCCCCTTCAATTGATTTAGATTTGAAATAATTCGATGGCTAGTAATCTTTTTAAAATTGTTTTTGAAATTGAATAATTTTGAAATTGAAGGTTATGATTGGTTAATTAATACTCAATTTATGATTATTTTTAGAAAATTTGAATGCCTTTTTTATATATATATATAGATAATATATAGATTTTAAAGGTATAAAATCGAATATAAGATTACAATTTATTAAACTTATATATATATTTTTTAGTTTTGATTAGGTTATGGAGACATTTTAAAATGACTGATAGCACCCTGAAAATTGGCTAGTAGCATCGTCTAAAAAAAGCAAAATTAACACTATGCACAAAAAGTTAACTAGTGTCCCGTGAACCCCGATTATAAGGGGAGTCCGCCCCTGCACATATGTAAACTGCTCGGGCTACATATTCATTCATGAAGTTTAACAAACATAAATACTTTCAAATGGTTAGTGAAAAAACTCCACACCTAAAAAAGCCATTCAAGTATAGAACATAACAAAAAGAATATGAATCAAACCAGTTTGTTTTCCGGGCCGGTTCAAACATTTTTATGATTTTTTATATTTGCAGCGAGCTAAGATTATTTAGACCACATATGTCATGCCGTGAAGGAAAAAATATCAAGTATCTAGGCTAATGTTTTCTAACTAATTACACAAATCCAAGCGTTTAACTAAATTTGTTCAATAGTAAGCAAACAAAACTTCTGTGTGTATAAGCGTTTAACTCTTTATGCCAAGATTTTTTTAATCTTGTGTTCCTTCATCACCCAAATACTAGCTACACTATTAGACCAAGAAAATAGATTGACGCAACCTTTTAGGACTTCCAAAAATATCAAGTGTACACTCTTTTGGAGAGAATGGGGTAATGGAAATAACTGAAATTTCTCGTCATCTAAGTTAAAAGAAAAAAACTGATTAGGGCCAGCAACAATCCAGTGAAGATGGTTATTGTAAAATACCCGTCATGGTGGTTTTCCGGCCTGTAAGGGATTTGGTCTAAAATTCTCCATTCATTTGTCCCAAGGGTGTAAACCTCGATTTTAAATGGGTCGCTCCTCCAAAACCGTACCACTTTACATTCTCTAGTTGTTGAAACTCCAAATCCACACTGTAAATCCCAATAGTTGTTTACTTTGAATTGTTGTTTGGGGAGGATCATATATTTTTAGTAAATGGATTGCATATACAAGTGTTATCACCTTCGTCACCAAGCACCCACATACAGATCAAACCGTTGACGGAGCCCACTGTCGATATAATGGATTCAGGAAAAAGATGTGCAAGATCAAGGCTCATGAAAGGCTTGCGGAGGAGATGATTATGGTGAAGTTCATTATAAATCTCCAACGTCTTCAAAGTTCCCGGAGGCTTACACGAATCTATGTACTTGAATTGATAAATCAAGATGCAGTTAGGTGTTCTTGGTAATTGAAGATGAACAAAGTGAGCATCTAAAACTAGATTCCGCCAAATTTACATATACACTTGTGGATGATGATTGTCTTCACAGGAAGTCTTGATAAAAATATCAAACATGTTAACTTCGGGTAAGTCTTCCACGGATATCGGATATTGGACAGCATGGAGAAGACATAATTTTCTGAGAAGCCGATCCTAAGTTTCACAATGCAATTTAAAGAAAAACATCAAAATCATGCACCTACTAAACTTTTTATAAAAAACAACACGATTTTTTTACAGGGTTGGGAACTAATCAAGCTAGATGACTCAGCTCTATCCCTATATCGATTTTTATAAAAATAAAAAAATCTTGTAAAATAAGGACATAAATTTGAATATAAGTTTAATTCTAATCACCTAGATGATGTCTACTTAATTGCATCTCTGTAATTAATTGGAAAATATGTCTCATAAATTCATGTATTTAATAAAAAATGCTTTCTTTTAATTGGAAATTTTTTTATAGATTAATACTGATTATGGAAAATAGATACTATTCTTTATGCGATATTTTTTAAACAAAAGATATTTCCTATTTTGGTTATACTAGAGCCGGATTTGTTATATAATTAATGAATCTTGGTAATTTGTAACGTGTATCTTATGACAATGATTATGTTAACTTGGAGATATTTGTATGTTTGTTTTAATGATGAATGATATTCCATTATCTTGATGACATTTCCATATTTGAGAATAGGTTATACATTTATGTTAGATTGACTTTGTATGTCTAAAATATTAAGTATTAATACAAAAATTAAAGCAATGAACAAGAATAATATGCCCTTGTATATATGTATGCTTCAAAAAGAGAAACGAGAACACAATTTAACATGAATTATGAATGCTTGATTTAATTGGGGTTAACGTACTACAAATTATTTGTACCTAAAGGGTGTTTACATAATATACCCTAATCTATTTATAATGGGAGCTGTTATTTTCACGGACCAATTTATTTCATCCACTGAAATTTATAGATATTGACTATTATACCCTTCATTTTATTTTACACAAAATGATGTAATACTTGACGGAAAAGAAGGTGCCAACAAAAAAAGAAAAAAGTCGATTAAAACATTATGAACATAGGCACCACCGCACCATCACCGCCGTCGCCCACCAACATCGTCACCGGCGAACGTCGCCTCCACCATCACTTCCGGCGAACATCGCCAACCACCATCTTCACCGGCAAACTCACCACCGTCATCGTTTTTGCTGCAGGTCGCCACCACCATTGCTGCCGGCGCACGTCGCTGACCAACAGTCCCTTATCTTCACCGGCAAACGTCCCCCACCACCATCGTTTAAACTTAGGAATACGTTAATAATGGGTGCTACTAATAACGTCGCCCACCACCATCTTCACCGCAGACTTCTCTTATCTTTTAATCGATTTTTTTTGCCATAAGATTTAGTTGCTATTCTTGATGGCTCAACAGTCCCAACATAAGGAAATGACGGCACTGGCACATTTCTCGACGATTCTTTGTCATTTCGTGCGCCATAGACATTGATTATGAAGATCATGTTTTCCGATCATTAAGACGGCAGCGATGAACCAAAGTATATGGTTATCGGAGAGGCAGCAAACAAGAAACAGCGATTAGTTTTCTGATATCGAAGATAAAGAACCGCCGTAGTCGGAGGAGATATTGTTTTGACGTGGCCGGCAATTGAGTTCTATGATTTGGGAAGGAGATACTTTTTTCTCTTTCTTCAATATGTGTGGATGTAAACTAGGGGTATAGATGTAAATTCATTTCATATATAAGTGGATTAATCAAATATTGCAGTGGCAATATCACTTCCCATTTATAATTTCATATGGACATTAAACTTTAATTAACTTTACTAAAATATAGTGAACACAATTAAAAATCAATCTAGAGACCTAATGTGTAGTCCAAACAAGTATGGTTACATTAACTTATACTATGTTTGGTAGTTATTGATGTGATTATGCTTAATTGGTATCTGCATTAATTGGGGTATCACATTAGGTTAATTGATGATTGTTGGATGATTTGGATGTTGAGTCATATGTGTACCCTTATATATTGAGAAGTTATGTTTGTGTGTGTTTGGTGTAATTATATGAACCATTAATACGATTTTATATACATGTACTTGTCTTCCTTGTACTTTACTGATGAAGTTGAGGTGGTTGATGTTTAGATTATATATTTATCAAGACCCCCAAACCCCTTTAATTATCCATGAATAACGAGCTTTCTTCTGTCCTCGTGTTGTGTCGGGAAGAAAACAAAATAATATATTAGCTTTATATATGCATTTGATGTGTTTTCTTAAATAAATATAATAATATAATAGTTTTTATCTCTTGTCGTTGCACAAAAATCATTAAAAAAAATTTCCAATTATTAAGCAACTTTAGTTCTATTTTTTTCGTCATACAGTTTTTCATAATAAATTACACTTAATTATCGGAAATTAAGATTAGTTACATATTTTTAAATTTATGTCTAGTCAAATATATATTTATTCTTTGTTATATATAACATAAAGAAAACACAATAAATAGAATTAAATAAATAATTAGGAATGAAACACATGTATCTCACATCTCACATCTCACAGCTTCCAATGACATCAATAATCAATTTGATTAAATGATATTTTGGTAAATTACTAAAATACCCTTTAGATTATCATTATAATTTGCCTAAAAAGTTTATCAATTGATATTTAAGATAATAATTGTCAATGGGGTTTAGCTCATCCGGTAAGGCGTCCTCCTTCCTCGTAAGAGGTTGAGGGATCAAATCCTGCTGCATGCAGCGGGTTAATTAGGGGTTTTTCCCTCTCCATGAAGTGAAAGCGTGATGCTCGAAACTTGGTTAAAGCCAAATAACGAGAGGTGGTTGAAAACCCGTCACCAGGAAATTCAAGCCCACACTGGAGAGGCGGGGAAGTGTCCCCATTTACCGGTAAAAAAAATCAGCTCGTAATTAAATCTGGTCATGTTCAAGTATTTCATGGCTCTGATCTCATTTATATTGGTTGTCTGTACTAGGTAAAGTCCTAAAGATCGAGTTTCAACGATAAAAAAAAAATTGCTATCTTCTTAGGTTAACCGCTATAGTTGGCCACTAGGGATTTATGTGTTTTGCTCGCCGCAAGACTCAATGGATTGCTTTTAGATTTTTTTTTGGTATGGTTGGTAATAAATTTTTGCCCGTCATAAGAAAAGCTCGCAGCTTTATAATCCATATTAATTACTGTAAACAAAACTACAAAAATACGTTGCAATGTGTTTTCTAATGCGTTGATTTTTTTCCATGAAAATTGAAACTGGACAAAGGGCAAACCAATGAACCATTTGAATATATATATATATATATATATATATATATATATATATATATATATATATATATATATATATATATATATATATATTTATTTATTTATTTATTTATTTATTTATATTGCACACCTTCATGGGCATGGAGTGGCTCTCTTTCTTGATTGATTGTTTACGTAGAATCTTACATATTGAGCTTTAGAATACATGGACTCTTTCGTATCCAAAGTCACGGAGCTTAAGAAAGCTAGGACGAAACATCATTCCGGTTAAGTAGCGGTCAAACATTCCAGTATCTTCAATTGTTTTCTTCTTAGAACAATACGCCAACAATTGATCGCCAAAGACCATCATAAGTGTTCCATCTTTTAAACCATGTATCAGATACGTTGGTTCCCACAACAGCCAGGCTCGATAAGGGTTAATACTTGGCTTGATCACCACCTCTTTATGCCAAGATTTACTGATCCCGTATTCCTTCATCACCCAAATCGTGAAGTGAGAATCATAGGTATAAGATCGACTTAAACAACCCTTTAGGACTCCCAAACTTTGGAAATCAATCTCACTTTCTTTTATATCTTGAGAAGGAGGAGATGGAAATAACTGAAATGTCTCCTTGTCGAAATCAAAAGTACAAATCTTTTCAGGGAAGTCCTGGTCAAGAACAATCCAATGAGCATGGCCATTCAGAAAAGGCCCGTCAAATCCATCACGCCAGTAAGGAACTCGACCAAGACTTCTCCATTGGCGAGAGCCAAGGATGTAAATCTCAGCTTCTAATAGACTTGAGGTAGGATCTGGTGGTATATTCCCTTGAAAAGTTCGTATCACTTTGTATTCGTTTGTCAGTAAACCGACTCCAAAACCATAAGTAATTATGGCATAACCCTCTCTATAGTATTTTTGTCTGGGGAGAATCATGTATTCTCTAGTGACTGGATTGCATATGTAAGTGTTATCAAGTCTAGGACCAAATTGCCACAGGCAGATGAGACCATTGACCGAGCCCACTGGAAGTATCTGAGATTCCTGGAAAATGGGTGCAAGATCAAGATCAAGCGCCATGACAGGATCATGGTGTAGATGGTGATAATCGCATTCATCTTCGATCTCCACCCACTTCAAAATGCCTGGTTTATAGTATCCGGTGCTATCTTTTGCCGAGTTATGATGAATCATGAGGCCTTGGGGTGATCTTGAAAGGTGAAGATTGGCAAAATTTGAGTCCGATACTAAATCCCGCCATTTCTTGCATATACACCTGCAGTGGATAATAGTCTTGATTGGAAGTCTTGAGAAAATATCAACCAGGATGTTTTCTGGTATGTCTTCCATGGATGCATTAATACAAGACATAATGCATCAATTAATATATATATGTTACAATAATAATAATAATTTGTGTATACATACATACATATGCATAAGTCATAACTATGTGTTCATTTTTTTAATGGAGAGACGAGGAAAGTCTGTTACTTGGAAGACAAGTGAAGCTGATCGACTTTTTCATCTTTCTAAGTTGCCATCTTTGACCTGGAGCAAGTCAGATTAGAACCTTCCTTCTAGGCTTCTATAATGGGAGTTGATCCTCACACAACAAATTTTAGTCATGCACAACAATGTACAAGCAGTTACTACACATAGTACAGGTTGATGTTGCATAACATTGTTGTGCATGGACCACTTTTGTTGTGTGAGCTAAGTGGGTTGGATTAGACAGGCCCAATAAGGCATCCGAGGACCAAAGGAAACAGGTTAATTAAAAGCTTAAACGAAATACATATATAGGCCATAGGGCGGGTCTTGTTATAATTTCTAGTGATCTAAGCCTCTAAGGAGCTTCATGGGTTGAGGGTAATATTATGCAAGTATTGTTCGGATGGAAAAAATTTAATAAAAAAAACTGAGGTAGTTTATGAAATTAGCTAAAAAAATTTACATAGAAAATTATCTAATTATTTTATAATTCTTTTTATTTTTATAATTTGTTCTTTTTTGTTATTTTACATTATTCAGAACTACTTTGTGAAACACATGTACAAATAAAATATATGGCTTTAAAGTCTAACTATCAGCTATTACCTACTTTCACCAAACACACTTTTAGTACTCGTTTAATAAATCATTAGAATTTTCCTTTGTTGTACTTTAAGTTCTTAGGCTGTCTACATCGATCCACCAGCTCACAACTCTCTTGTCCCTCTTGTCACATTACGCCACATCATCATTCTTTTTTATCCCTCTTTCAACCCTCTAACCCCATAGCCATTCTCCAACCCTTCCTTATCTAAAAAATAGTTGAAAGAAAGTGGAGAGATAGAGAGAATAGAGACACAAGAGAGAGAGAGAGAGAGAGAGAGAGGGAGAGAGAGCCTGAGAGAGAACAAGTCAAAAGGGCCATCACATACGGATTGGGGTGGGGGAGATGATGTTCCCTCTCTCTCTTGCCTCTCCCGCGAGATGGCTATGTATAGTCTTATAATCCTTATTTTGGACAAAGTTTGTATATATCATATACGAATCTAATTATGTGTTATTATATAAAGTTTCTTAGCTGAGCTTGAGCTCAAACTCGGCTCATTTCAAGTCTTATGTGTAAAACTTAAGCTGCAATAACAAGCTCGATTCTTTAGAGCTTACAATTATCATAGAAATGCATATATATTGAAAACCATATTAAATATCTATTTTAGGACATTATAAATGTTTAAACAGTCTTTAAAACTCATGCTCAAACTCGATTTTTCAAACAATTAAGATTCCAGGTAATTAGCCCGAGTTTGCTGCGTGGCTCATATAGCTTGAATGATCGAAGTTGAGTTTTAATGATCGAACAGAGCCGATTGAGTAACGCGACTCGCACTACTTGCAAATAATAACGTATTAAAGTAAAGTTAAACAAACGTACTTTACAATAACATTCGATGGGACTCCAAATTAACCTAAATGTCATTGAAGTAAAAATAAGTAGGAAAAAAAATATAACCAACGCAATTTGTTTAAACTAAATGAATTAGAACTTTTATCTTTTTTGGCATTGAGTAGTCTTCTTCACCAGAAGATAATGGGCAGTGTGGCTTTCCAGATTTGTAGTTGAATTGGAGTTAAATATTTGGCTTTGGATCCTTGGTTTCTTTGTTTACCTTTTTGCTTCTTGTTTTGTTCTTTTTGTTTACTCTACAACCTCATTCATCACAACTATATATCTCTAATATTTTTATTTTTATTTTATCATTCTCTGACTTTTTCTTGTATTTTTCTTGTTTTTTTCTATTTTGGGATATTATGTGAAAACTACGTTATATCCTTATAAGCTATCTTTTTTCTTATCTGTTTTCAAGATCAAAAATTATTTCAATATATTGAGATGATAGATATTTGAGCTTTTTGGTTATCTTTAAACTATTAATGTAGTAGAATTTAAAAATATTCTAATTTATGTGTTGAAACTTGAAAGTATTTCTATTTCACTACTAAAAAAAAACTTTATATTAGTAGGAGGAGAATTCGAAGAAAAAGACCTTATATAGATTTTTTTTAAGAATGTTCAATATATTTTATATTTAATTTATAGTTCTAAGAGACAAATCTTAGCTTTTGGATCATGGCATCAATGGTCAGATTTCATTTTAAAATATTTTGGGCGGAGAGGCATTTACGTAATTCATATGTGATACTTTTACAAAGCACATGTGATTGTACATTAAATCACATGTACGTGATTGCATATTAAAATTTAGGACTATGTTTTTTACATTGACTTTATTGAACACAACTCTAGATTTTATATATATATTAATTCTGTTAAAGAAATATAGTTATGCACCTACAGATATATAGAGAGTTAGAGACATACACATATGTATACACATCTAAATACAGAAACATAGAGATGTAGAATTGCATCGCATATAAACATTATACACACATTTATGGTGTGTGCATGTGTGCCTACAGATTGATACAGCCTTGAAATTCATGATGAAACAGTTCAAAATATAACTTAGAGTTTCCTTAAATCAAGAAAGAGACTGAAATTTTTTGAATCTAAATAGTTTAGATGTGTTGATCATAATCTTAATTAATAGTTTGGTTAATAATTTTTAGTGTTAGATTTTTGTAGTGGAAACAATTTGAATGCCCCAAGCTAAATAGTTAGCCCAGACTAGCCTAACTTAATTTTTTGTGTTGCAATACTTCTCAAACCAAAGATCCTTCAAATTTTTTAACGCCTTATAAAATTTTATTTACATATTTATGTAATTATGACATCATTCGGTTTTTAAAACCATCATGACTGGTTGCACCCGTTTATAAACTGATACAACAATATATTGGTCCGATGACATGTCTAGTTTCAAAACCATAGGTTTGATTCTCAGCTAGTAACAGAATTTTACATATATATTACTAGGAAGAAGTTCCATTGAGAACCATTTTTAGTGCGAGAACCGCGAGAACCAATCTGAGCCGTCCAATTCTCCTTCTTTCAATGTCATTGCTCACCCATGAATTTCTCACATGCACCCTGCCACACTCTATCCCTCCACGCACTACAAGAATAAAAGGTTTTTGCGGTGACCTTTTTTGCGGCGTCAACTTATCGCCGCTAAATCCTCGCTAAAAGACAAACAGATGTCCCACATTCATCTGATTGAAAACTGTCGCCGCTAAAGAGTTTTTGCGGCGACGTCTGTCGCCGCTAAAGGACTTTCCCTCCACCGAAAACCATGGCGGGATATTTTCCCTCCTAGAAAATTCTATGTCGACGCAAATACCCTCATGTCGCCGCGAAAGGGGTCGCCGCGAAAGGGGTCGCCGCGAAAGGGGTCGCCGCAAAAGATATTTTCTATTTTCTTTATTTTATTAAACTATTTTCTTATTTGTTTATTTACTTAAAATAACATGTCGCCGCAATTAGCCACGTGTCGCCGAGTTATAGCGTTTTTTTTCTTTCTTTTTTTCATTTACGAGCCCACAGACCCGTCGTTCGCTCTCTCTCTCTCGCTCCGCCGATCTCTCTCGCCGCCGTCGAAGCTAAAATCGTTCCCCTTGCTCGCCGCCGCTCTCTCACCGTCGTTGCTCCCTCTCTCCGGTCGTTGCTCCCTCTCGCCGCTGCCGTTCGCCGCCTTCTCCGTCGCCGGCAACCACTAATCCGAGGTAAACATCCCATTTTCTATTTAGATCTAGGGTTTTAGTTTTATATCCTTAATTTTTATTTTTATTTTGTTACAAGGTCTCCTCCTCCCCCTCTACTTGCTGCCGCCGTCGACCATGCTCCTGCCACCGCCGCCTGTCGGAATTCTCGTCCAGCGACCTCACTCCTGCCGCCATCACCGGTCGGAACCCTCTGCCACCTTGCCTCCGTCGACCTCCTCCTCCGATCCTCATTAAGGTATTTTTTTTATTAATTGTATATTAATGCTATATATTAATGTTAATTAGTTTAGGTTATTATTAGTTTATGTTAGATTATTATTATTTTTTGTTAGTAATTTAAGTTATTTATATGTTAATTAGTGGTAATAATTGATTAATCTAAGATTATTGTTAGTTAATGTTAGATTAATTAGTGTTAATAATTGATTAATTTAAATTCATTATGTTAGATAATATTTTTTGTTATAATTTTATATTATTGTTAATTAGTATTAATGTTTAAGTATTGTTAGTATACTAATAATGTGTTAAATAATTGATTAATCTAGTTGTTAATTTAAATTCATTATGTTAGATTATATTTAGTGTTATAATTTTAGATTATTGTTAATTAGTGTTAATGTTTAAATATTGTTAGTATACAAATAATGTGTTAAATAGTTTATATGATGATGATGTTATAGTTTATTTGATAATATTTGATTATTATCTATTGTCAATAATGATAGATTAGTGCTAATTACTTTTAATCTTAATCATTGTTAGTACACTAATAATGTTAGATTTTAGATCAATGTTAGATTATTATTTATTGTTAATGATGTTAGCTTATTGTTATCAATTGTTAATCTTTAATTAGTGTTAATATTCAATGTTAGTGTTAATCTTTAATCTTTAATTAGTATTAATCTTCAAGGGTAGTATTAATCTTTAATCTTTAATATTTAATATACAATTATTGTTAGTATAATAATAATGGTAGAAATTAGATTAATGTTAGCTTTAATTAAAATGATGTTTAATTATGTTTAATAATTTTGTTAAAGTAAATATTCATTTAGTGTTAGTAATCATGCTAGTTGTTAAATTTGCGTGTGTGAGCTTAGAATGCCCGCTCGAAATTGATTTAGAAATTAATTTCGGGTTGTTCCCATGTTGGGACTGCTATTTGAATACCTTATCTCATTTAGGATGTGAATGTTTGTTACATGGTTGTGTGTTTAAGAAAGATTCGATTGTCATTTACTCTATGCTTCCCGGGTATATATTTCTTTATATACTTGGGAGCTAAGGGTAAATGCTGTCGAATTTTTCTTAAACAACCGATCATGTAATATGTATTCACATATGAGGTAAAGTATTCAAAAAGTGGGTTAGGAAGGCCACCCTGCTACAAACCACTCACAATTTCTTAATATAAAATTTTAATACATGATTTGTATTCTTAATTAGTATGATATGCTTTGAACGCAGTTATGACGATTGATAAGAGTTGGACTACTTTAGCAAACCGTAATTGTCGTGAATTTTTTATTGGTCTTGACGCATTCCTCGATAGGTGTAAAGACTACGTAAATAGCTATGGTAATATTCGTTGCCCGTGTGATTATTGTGATAACACCTGTTATCACCCGCTTAGGGTACTTAGGGTTCATATACATGAAAACGGGTTTAGCGAGGGCTACAGGATTTGTAGGTATCACGGAGAACCAATTGTTCATCGAGCATCACGTGACGGTCTTGGTCAAACGAATAATGACTTGCATGATTACCTCAATGATGTTCGTCAGGAGAATACTGTAAACGAACACAACACGGAAAGTGATGAGCCAACTGAAGGCCCAAGTGATACAAATGATGAACTTGGTGAATTATTCAAGTTAGCCGGCACGGAGCTATACCCTGGTAGTGATTGGATGTCTTCGCTTGACTTTTTGGCAAAGTTGAGGCATATGAAGGTTATCAATAAATGGACCGACACTTCATTTGACCAATTGTTAGAATTGCTTAGGGTTGCATTTCCGACAGCTAATATCCCGTCATCACACTATGAAGCTAGGAAGATAATGAGAACGGTCGGGTTAGGATACGTACCTATCCATGCTTGTATCAACGACTGCTGTTTATTTTGGGATGAATACAAAGATTTGCAAAGTTGTCCCATATGTTCTGAGAGTAGATGGAAAGACAAAAACACGAAGGGGAAGAAAGTTGCTAACAAGATACTGCGTTACTTTCCTTTGACGCCTAGGCTAAAGCGTATTTATAGCTCAAGACATACTACAAAGTCTATGACTTGGCATGCTACCGGTCATTGTAGAGAAGATGGTAAGATGCGACACCCGGTGGATGGTACTGCATGGAAACATTTAGATGCACAGTATCCTGATTTTGCTGCAGAACCTAGAAATGTCAGATTAGGGTTGGCTGTTGATGGTTTCAATCCGTTTGGCAACATGAGTACTTCTTACAGCATGTGGCCGGTCATATTGACAACATACAACACACCTCCGTGGTTATGTATGAAAGAGTCTTCATTCATGTTGACCTTGTTAATTCCTGGCCCTAAATCACCTGGTAAGGATATTGATGTTTTCTTGAGGCCGTTAGTTGATGAATTGAAGAGTTTATGGTCTAACGGAGTTCGAACGAAAGATGCAGCTACAGGAAATTGCTTCACAATGCGCGCGATGCTTTTATGGACCATCAATGATTTTCCTGCTCGTAGTAGTTTGTCAGGTTGGAGCGGTCAAGGCTACTTAGTGTGCCCTACGTGTAATGTGGACACTCCATCCATTCATGTTCAAGGTAAAACCGCTTATGTTGGTCATAGAAGATTCTTAGGTCCAAAACATCATTGGAGGAAGAACAAGTCATTCAATGGTAAAGATGAGACTAGACTTCCTCCTAGAAAATTAACAAAGAGTATTATACTAAGCCAACTTATTAAGTTAATGCCTCGTATTCCGGGGAAACATGCTCTTTATGGGGGCAAGAAGAGAAAACGTGATACAACGGTTGAGTTGAATTGGAGTAAACGTTCTATTTTCTTCGAGCTTGAATACTGGTCTTCTCTTCAATTAAAACACAATTTGAATGTCATGCATATTGAAAAAAATGTGTGTGAAAGTTTGTTGAATACACTATTAATGAATGAGAAGTCTAAAGACACTTTAAAGGCACGAAAAGACTTGGAAAATATGAATATTCGACCTGAATTGTGGATCACAACTAATGGTCGCAATAAGGTCTTAAAGCCTCATCCTAAGTATTCTTTCTCAAACGAGAACATAAAACTTTTTTGTAAATTCATTAAAGGAGTTAACTACCTGATGGATTTGGCTCAAATTTCAAAAAGAAAGTTTCCGATAATGATAGCAACATAACCGGGCTAAAGTCTCATGATCATCATATAATGATACAAAGGTTGTTGCCACTTGGAGTGAAAGCGTACTTAGACCCAACTATTTCAACACCAATAATTGAGATATGCTTTTTCTTCAAACAAATTTGTGCTCGAAACTTGATGACGCAAGATATGAAAAAAGCTGAAAAGCAATTGATCAATATTTTGTGTAGTTTTGAGCAAATATTTCCACCGGCATTTTTCGACATAATGATTCATTTGGTTATGCATTTACCGTAAGAGGCTATTCAAGGTGGTCCTGTTTACATGAGGTGGATGTATCCATTTGAAAGATACATGAAAAAGCTAAAAAATTATGTTAGAAATAAAGCAAGGCCGGAGGGATCTATAGCGAAGGGCTATGTTGCAGACGAAGCTTTGACTTTCTGTTCAAGGTATCTCGAGGGTGTATCGACGAAATTTAATCGTCCGGATAGAAACGAGGATGCTCCAATTCCAACACGTGAGTTTTATGTGTTCCAATCAGTATGTACACCAATTAGTAAAGGTGTAGATATAAAATTGGATCACATGATTCAGACGAAAGTAGATTGGTATGTACTCCACAATAGTCCCGAGATTGACACCTACAAGACGTAAGTGTTTCTTTCGGTTTGTATTTTCATAAGTTTTATTTCCAATAATTCTACTAATATTAAAAACATTTATAGTCAATTTACTACAGAGATGCCGATCGGGAGTAATTTACAAACAATGTTTCCTCGTTGGTTTAAGAAGAAGGTAAGATCATTGTATATTACCTTGAATAAATAACAATTATCACTCAATCACTTATATTTTTTTTGTTTTTCATAGATCAATTGTGCACGAGCTGCGAATAAATCTCAATGTAGTGATGAGTTATTTGCTCTTGCAAACAGACCAAATAGTGCAAACACTTACACCGCGTGCATTGTAAATGGTGTGAGGTAGACATGGGCCTTGGAGACCAACCGGACTGGTCCTACGAGAACCGCCTAGACCGAGCCGGTCCAAGACCGGTCCAAGACTGAAATTGCGAAAAACGGTCCGAACCGGTCCAGAACCCGAACCTATACATTGGATAGACCCTAAAACATGGCTTATGCAAAAACGTATTATTGCTTTTGAAAACTTTCCTCACCCGCATGGAGGTGAACAAATTTACGATATTTTATTAAGGATTTTTAACGGTTTTGGAATTAAAGAAAAAATACTTTCAATCACCCTAGATAATGCAAGCAACAATACAAACGCTATGTGACGATTGAAAAGAGTTTTAAACCCAATATGTGACGGGGAATTTTTGCATGTACAGTTGTCATATTTTCAACCTTGCGGTCCAAAAAGGTTTGGAGTCTATGGAAACTTGTCTTTTGAAATTTAGAAGATTAAATGAGACAATTTTTAAAAGCGGACCCATCGCATTCGAAAAATATGATCATTTTTGTAAAATGGTGGCAAGAAAGAGAAAACGTTGGTCAATTTAAGATCCTAGCCCTTATGGCTAGGGACGTACTAACCGTCCAAGCTAGTAGCGTAGCTTCGGAATGTTGTTTATCTCTTAGTGGCAGGATTTTAAGCGCACGGCGATGTATGTTGAAGGCCGAGTCGGTGCAAATGGCCGTGATGCTTAAGGATTACTATGATTCTATGGAAAGATGTCAAAACGATGCGGATCTCGAAGAAGGCATAACTAATTTGGAGGAAGCGATTATGGAAGACGATTACAATAGAGACTTCCAATCGGGAACATCAAACACTAATACCGAAGCTGAAACTGAAGAACCCGAACCCGGCGAAGAATACGTTGACTACACTCAAAATAGAATGAACGCAGGTTCATCATCCAACGTCCACTCGAACGAAGTCGCCTATTATGGGCATGGGCCATATACCGACGATAGTTACAACTATTGGAATATTAATTCCGACTATCCATTTTAGTAGTTGTCTCTTTATATTTTGTGTCGTTATTTCTTTCGAACAATATGTATTTTTCGGGTCTCTAACTTGGGGTGACGGCCATGCCGAAGCTTCATTGCTAGAGTTCCCTTTTCTTGTTAAAAAAATAATTCAAGTTTCAACAAGATGTAATTTTATTTCGTAATTGTATCACAATGTTATTTATATGTTTTTATTAACTTGCAATTTTATATGTTTATACTTTATATTTTATAACTTGCAAATTTTTTTAAAATTTACAAGTCACTTTTTTTTCAAACAAAAAAACAAACCGAAAACCGGAAAATTTTAAACCGAAACTAAAAAAACCCGGAAATGTCTAAACCGAACCGGAAATACCCCACCGAAAAACGGACCTGTCCAGGACCGAAGTCGGACCGGTCCGGACTTGGACCGGTCCGGAAGTGGTCTAGGACCGCCCGAAGACCGAATTTATAGAAATGGTCTTACGCGAAGACCGGTCCGCCGAGGACCGGACCGGCCAGGGACCGACTAGGTCCGGACCGGACCGGACCGGCAGTGGTCCAGGACCGGTCCAGGACCATTTTTGCCCATGTCTAGTGTGAGGTTTGTGGTTCATAGTTGAGATTTAGGCCGTACAACTCAAAACAGTGGTGTTTCAACAACCGGACCAGATGGAACAAAGTATTATGGTCTGCTGGAAGAAATTCAGGAGCTGACATATATTAGTGATTACAGGGTTGTGCTGTTTCGATGTAAATGGTTTAAAACCGATAATCAACAACGTTGTGTCACTAAGAATAACATAACTAGTATTTCTACTCAGACTGAATGGTATGTAGAAGACCAATACATTCTTGCAACTCAAGCAAATCAAGTCTTTTACCTTGATGACCCGTCAAAAGGCCGTCAAAGAGGTGATTCAAGCCAACATTATTGGAAGGTCGTTCATGAGGTAAATCATAGGAAGATCTTGGACCGGGATATCATTACTGAAGGCGACGAAGATGTTATACATGACAGCAATTCATCAGATCTATCATTGTCTGCTGATTTGGATCATTTGACTTATACGAGTTTGAGTATAGGTCAACCAACAGAAGTTGAACATGTTCATTTACCCGAACATGCTAATATTGTTGATGACAGTGATGATGACATTGACGACTATGATAATGAAGATTCTGATTCTGATTCTGAACATGAATGTGAACCACATAATTGTAGTAGTGATGAATCTGATTAATCTAAAGTAGTAATTGGTATTTGTAAAAAGATACTACTTTGAATTGTTATTTTTAGCAGGTTTTTTTATTTATATAATGGTTATTTGTAAACTAACATTAATGCTACTTTCATGGGCTTGTTTGTATATTTGTATTTTTTTTTCAGATGGCAGATGTAGCTCGCGACCATGGTGGTGATTGTGGTGGTGATCCACCGCATGGTAACTGGCAACCTTCTTCTGGTGCTTGTGGCGGTGATGGTATTATATAACTTTGAAATATTTTTTATAGGTTAATTTAATTACGTGTATTCTTAACTTGTTTGCTTGAAATCGTAGGCAGCAAGAAAGGGCGTGGAGTAGCCCGAAATGTAGAAATGAGAAAGGCGTGGAAGAGGAACGGGAAACGACCACTTCCAATCGAGTTTGATGATATTAGATGTAACAAAACTTGGAGACCGGTCGGGGTTAATGCCGATTACTTTACGAGTTACGCGGGGACCTTGGTGAGAGACGACATCCCATATTACTTCTCGTCATGGGAAAAAGTCCCCGTAGAATTGAAGGCAGCGATCGTACCGGGCCTTGAGGTTTCACTTAAGTTTTTTTTATATATTGTATATTTGTAAAAAATATACAATAAACTAACTTTTTCGTATAATTTACAGACTTACTTTGATTTGAGGCACCATTATGACACTCCACACCGTTCGTCGATCTTGACGGGAATCGATAAGATGTGTGCTGAGATGTACAGAGACCAAAAATACAAGTTTAAGCTTAAATGGTTTGAGAGAAGAGGGGGGGTCTCGCAGGCTCAACGACTGCGTCAAGATCCTCCTCCTAACATGGAACTGAGTGAGTGGGTTTTGTACATTGACTATTATTGTGGGGTAAAGACTGTTCAACGGTCAATAGCGAACACACAAGTAAGAGTGCAGCAAGTAGATCAAAGCTTGCATGGTCGGAGATCATACTGTCAGTATCGATTCGAGAACGTAAGTCTATTTATATTTAAATCTTAATTTTGACATAGTATTTATCTTTAAGTTTATTTATTAATCGTTATTAAATATATACTTATTAAATTTGTTTATAGCGTGACCCGGAAACGCTAGAACCCCCTAGCTTGATTGAACAGTACATGTTAAACCATTCACGCAATGACGTCTTTACATCCGAGTCTCTTCAAGAAAATTATGTAAGTAATTATTTATACTTCATAAAACTTATGTGTTTAAATATATATATATATATATATATATGATTTTAATTGTTTTTATATCTTATTTATATACAGCGCCGTATGGTTTTCTTGAGAGACGGTCAAGTCGGGAGCCAAAATCCGTTGAGTGAAGAAGAAATCTTGAAGGCGGTGTTGGGTTAACGCCGGGGACATGTTCGTGGAATGGGAAGAACATTAAGTTCTTCATCCGTATTTGCTGCACAATTTACCGCACAATCCCAGCCTACAGGGAGATTATATACACAAGCCGAGGTAGATGTCATGCTTGCGTCTCATTCTTCTGATATCCAGCAGGTCCGGGAGGAGATGCATACTAATTCTCAACGTACACAAGCAATATTTGAAGCATTACGTGCGGCAGATATAAATGTCGATATTCCCTCAACTTCCCGACATGAACCAAGCACTGATTTGGCTTCTCGTGATGAAGCGTCTAGGGATCATGAGAATTAGTCTATTAGTTTGTTAGGCGACGTTGTGATTGTCTAAAAACGTTTATGTTAATTTCGAAACTACTGATTGGTATGTATGTTTGTTTTATATAGCTTAAAATGTCGTGTCACAGTTGTTTTGAGTTCTGAAACAGCAGATTTTAGTAATTGCCCGGTTTAAAGTGGGTGGAAAACGCAAAATACAGTAAAATGCTGGAAAAAAAATTTTAGCTTTTAGCGGCGACATGTCGCCGCAAAAAATTATTTAAAATTTAATTAATTTAATTAATTTTTAATTATTATATTTGCTTTTAGCGGCGACATATCGCCGCAAAAAAGTATTTAAAATTTAATTAATTTAATTAATTTTTAATTATTATATCTCCGCAAATGGTATATATATCGCCGCTAAAAGAGTTATTTTTTAAAAAAAATTAAATTAAATAGGTCGCCGCTAAAAGGTGTATTGTCGCCGCAAAAAAAGTTCCACGTGGCACTTGATGGGTCCGTCGTGTGTCGTCGCAAAAAGTCAAAAATGTCGTCACAAAAAACTTTTGGGTACGAAGCATTAGCGGCGACGATTTTGCGGCGAATTATCGTCGCAAAAGATGTTTAGCGGCGACATTTTGAGTTATAGTGGCGACATATGTCGCCGCAAAAAGTCTTTTTTTGTAGTGACGCTCACCATCCATGAAACTTCCTATATCCAAGGAACGGCCGAGATTGGTTCTCGCGGTTCTCGCACTAACGACGGTTCTCGCATGAACTCTCCCCTTTATTACTATATCTATAAAAAATTTATGAACTAAAACAACAATTTATCATGAGATTATCAAGGTAGTTTAGCAAGTTTGTAAAAGAAGTGAAAATTTAGTTTCTCATGACTCAAGTCTACGTACTACTCGATTTGGATTTTCACCACCTTGCATTACCCCTATTTTCTTTCTCTACTTCTCTTAACCTTACTGGTCTTGGCCTCCAAGATTCGTCTTCTTCTTCAACAATATCTCATTTTCTTTTTCCTTAGCTAAAAAAGACATGAAGAAGAACATCAGTGATAAATTAACTTTACAAACAAAATTTAAGAATGTCGATTGGAGAAAGGTGAACATGGTTTAGAGGTGGTGGCAGCAAACGACGGTTTGCGATATGTGGGTGCTTGCTAGTTGCTAACGGAGAGATTGGCTGTTAATTTACGGTGCCGTAATTTGGTTTCTCGGTTTCAAACTTAATGGTTTTGACAAGGATAATTAAAATATATTTTGTTCAAGTTGGAAAATTTATCGCAATCTCTTATAAGTATTTCATTAATTTAGATTTATTTTCTTAATTTGTGTTTCTTTTTTGGTTCTAATAACAAATTTATTTGACATTATTGATTTCAAGATGACTAAATTAAATTTTATATATTTTAAACCAAGTAATTAATTTCTAAGTAATTAAAATTACCTTAGTCGTAAAAATTGAGTATTATGTTTAAAATTTTGGTTTTAGGTTTCTATTTTATCAATGACATGTAGATTTATGCGTTGTAACTATGAGTTATTTTTTTTTTTTCCTTATATATTTGTGTACGGGTGATTGGACTTATGACTATTTTAAATTTTTTTTTTTTTTTTTGAAAAGCAAGTATATTGACAAATCAAGAATTCAAAATATTACAAAGTCCCTTAGTCGACCCTTACCCATACATATTCTCACCTCGATCAAGAGGATGATGAGAGGAAAGAATTGTAGGTTAAGAGGTGAATGCGAACACTATAAGGCTAGCTACAGAATCCCACTATCGCCCTTTATTGACTTACGATGATTATGTTAACCAAACAAGATCACCAAATTTTGTCTAACGAATATGGCACTGTTAACCAAACCGACTAGATTAGATGCTTCCCTTTCTTTGACCAGTGCTTTAACCATTGAAACAATAAATGTTGAATTTGAAAAAACACTTTAGAAATGCTTGAAGTTGCCCTGGAGAACATGTTATCGTTCTTGTTCTTTCAGATTAAGTATGCCATTGCTCGAATAACTATCGTTCTTGTCCTAGTCTCATGCATGTCTTCAATCCACAAGTTGCAGGCTCCGTTATAGCTGTGAACCTGACACCACAGGTGTGAATTAGGCCCCACCAATGATGAATCATGTTCCAAAGTGGTTGGATTTTATGACAACTAAATATTGCATGATTCACGTTTTCGATAGAATTTTGGCATCTAAAACAGAGCATCGATGGTAAATCCACCCCTTTGTTAAGCAGATTTGAGCACACTGTTAACCTCTCCCGATCCACTCTCCCGCGAATATACATACTTTCTTTGGCAACATCCGCGACCAATAAGTTGTGAATGTGTTTTGATCGAGTTTTTAATAATTTTTCCTCAAGTTGTTCCTTCATCAATTTGACCGAGTATCGTCCTTCTACACCAATAGACCAACTCAACCTGTCAGCCTTGTTTTTTTTGTAAAGTAGCCTCTTTTAATGCATTTGATAATTCCTCGTATTCCACTACGACTCGCCCTGACATTCATTCCCTGTTTCCTAATATCCATTGTCACGAATCACTATCCCATCTGCCCATTTCGCTTAACATGTTGTTTTGATTACCAGATTTTTCTAAAGATTCTTGGAAATGATTCAGCTCAGCACTGGTTTCCTAGCCAGATGTCCTTCCAGAAGTTATTATTTGACCCGTTACTGCTACTTTGAGAAAGGATGGTAAGAAAATACCTTTACTATATAGCTCACAACCATAGTTAATAATCCCTACCCACATACCTGAACCCCTTTTTTCATAATACATTTAGCTCAACATCCAGCCCATAAATACTACAGATTATTTTTACCCAAAAAAATTTGATTCAACATTTTCTCAACAAACAAAATTGAAAAAGTTTAAGTTGCCAATATCCATAATCCCCTAACCCTTTAGCTACTACGTTATTCCATTTTTTTCTAACAAATTTTTACTCCCCCACCCCAAAAGAAATTATAATTAAAATATGACCATTTTAATTATAATTTAAAATTAATCAACGTAATATTTCATATGAATATTTAAAGTTTGATGGTTTTGTTGTGTTTAGTGTTGATGATAATAAATTTATAATAATTTGCTAAAAATTATAGAATGAAAAAATATCGATAGATTTAGTCTACGGAAAAAAGTATCAATGACCTTTGCGTATATTTATATATTAATATATTCATCTACTTTAACCCGCTATACAAGTGGTCACAAAAACTTGTTTAATGATAAATAACCAAATATACAATTTTTAAATGATTTAAAACATAACCCTTTTTTTGTTACATAAGAAAATTGTTACATCTTGAGCAAAAAGTAAGTATTCCAATGAATCTAAAGTCAAAAATCTTATAAAAGGGAATGTAAGAAATACAAGGCATTTTGTCCCTTGGGATATTATTGTAGGGCCCAAAATCTAAGGACTTGTGAAGTGAAAGCAACCACACCATGCGCCATTGGTTTTCTTTTGTTTTAGTTGGATCTTCACCAACATTATTCTCCTATGCCTATCAACTTAGAATTTGTTTCATCAGTCATCTATACAGTAAAACGATTATATACAATTATATATGCATATATATGACAGTAAAACGATTATATATGTGTATATATATAATTTTTTATGTGAGAATCACTTTTATTACTAGAGTCCCAAAAACAACATTAATGACGTATTAAAAAGGTTATTATAGTTTTTTTATTTATTATCTAACTGTGAATATTGTGTATGAAGAACCGTTATTTACAAGTTATTATTTAATAAAGTTTGATTTTCTTAAAGTATTTTCATTAATTAGTCATTAATAGTGTTAGTAGGTGTGATTCCTTATATACAACTATGTTATTAGCATTATTAGTTATTGATTTGTTTTAATAAAACGTCACTATTAGTTTTCGTGGTTATTTCATTAAGGATAGTTCTCAAATAAATCATCCATATATATATATATATATATATATATATATATATATATATATATATATATATATATATATATATATATATATAGCATTGCACCCGCGCAATGCGACGGCGATGACAATAGTTTGTGTTCGATAACATGTTTGATATAGAAAGTAGGGTATGGTATGTGAAATACGATGTTAGTCAACCTATCCATGTATTTTCTACCTTTTATAATTTCTTTACTTTTTTTTACAATCAACCATTTTATTAGTTGTTAAAATAGTTTTTGAAAAACAACAAAAAAATATTATCATCCAATAATTAGAGAAAAATATATTATAGCTTTTAAATTGTATTGATGCAAGTAACTTAGCATAATGAGATACATTAAGTAATTTTTGTGATGTTTAATTATTTATTAAAGTAATAATTGTCTTAAATTAGTTGAGATAATCAAGGGTATGATTGGTTAGGCTATTGCTTTATGTGTTTGTATCTCAAGCAAAAAAAATTGTACTACTTAAAATTAAGTAGTTTTAAAAATTTTAAGAGAGAGAAAGTTAAATACTTTATAATGTAGTATAGATATATATAAAATGTGTGTGTATATATACACACACAGACACACACCAATTTTGGAGTTAGTGTTAAGCTCACCATGAGGCGTGATAGAGCACAATCACGACGTGAAGTTGTGCCTATCCTCGTGTAATACTGTAATTGATGTTGTGATGAACCCAACGTAACGCATATCAAGTGTAATATAGAGCGAATTTAACATGATGGGTATATATTAACCAATATAATTGGAAAAAAAAACTAACATGATATATATGGTGTAATTGTAACAAGATATCTATCCCTTAATATGAATCCTAAGCGTTTACTTGAAAGATTTAAATTTCAAAACAATTATGATAAAAGAAAAGGAAACGTAAAGTTACTTTGTAAAACCAAAGTTGAGACTTGAGACCATACAAAGTTTGCACTTTACACGAGCCATTAATTAGCGTAAATCTTTCACATTCTCTTTGACTTGGAATGTAATCTTCGAAAATGGTTTGGTTTCTATGACCTAGACCTTGAACGTATATGTTTTTCCAATTGAATAAGTTGATGTCTCATTCGATGATATATAGATTGAAACCAAGCCTAGTATTTTGTGCTTGGAACATTAAGAGTAAGAAAAGTGTTTCTATATAACAAAAATAACCATACACAACAGCTTTACGTACAGTCGAACTTTTCATAAGCCAAACAATGCAACAATCCTACTTATTGTTTTCCACGTTAACTGGGGAAATATTAAATATTTATACTATTTTATTACCTTTTTTTTACTTTGACTTTGGGATCTAATTAATATTCTACATGAGGTAAAATATTGAAAATTTTGAAATGTCATAGTTTTTATTTATTTATTTTCTGTATTCCAAATGTTGTCGATGGTATTTTTGTTAAATAGTATTAGGATGTTAACGTTGTTTATATCACACACACACACACACACAAAAACACACACAAAAGAAAGACATAAATATATTCAAACAATGCAATGGTTTTCCTTAATTTTTGAGTCGTCTATGTCTATATGCGAACAAAGTTTCACCCTAACGGATCTAAAACAAAGGTGTGGAAACCTTGGGGGAAAAAATGAAAGAAAAGAAGCAAGTAAAGAAAAACCATGAAAAAACAACAACAAACAACCAAGATATCTCCTTTCCCCATAAACTACGAAATTGACTATTTTCTTTATTCTAATTTTTTATATTTATATTTTATATATATATATAGGAAAAAGTTCATGCGAGAACCATTCTTAGTGCGAGAACCGCGAGAACCAATCTGAGCCATCCAATTCCCCCTCCTTTAATTTCATTGCCTACCCATGAATTCCTCACATGCACTCTGTCACACCCTATCCCTCCACGCTCTCCATCCGTTTAACTTCCCATATCCAAGGAACGGCTGAGATTGGTTCTCGCGGTTCTCGCACTAACAACGGTTCTCACATGAACCCTCCCCTATATATATATATATATATATAATAAGATTACTAAATGCCAATTGACAAATGTTCATAAGTCATCATTTTAATTTAGCATTTCAGTAACAATATGATAACATTTGACAATAATTCAAACTATGTGTGCATCTCATCATCACTATATATATATATATATATATATATATATATATATATATATATATATATATATATATATATTTCCTTTATTCTATTATGTTAGAGGATTTAACATCCCTTATCCCCTTATCTAGATTCTGCTTCGACATGATTACAACATTAGTTCATTTTTAAACGCTTAATTTAATTTTATACGTATAATAAAAGAGATTAAGATGTGTGGAACTACAATCATCTATAATTAGTATTGTTATATTCACAAATAATCAAAACACTTAAAAGAGTATAATAAGTATTGTTATATTCACAAATAATCAAAACACTTAAAAGAGTAAGAGTAAGAGTTAACTAACATATATCTCATTTTGAATATTTGTAAATGTAAAAGCATATAATAAAAAGACTAAAGTTGTAACTATAAGATAATTAAAGAACCATTAGTGTAATTATCTGTATCTTCTATAATAAAATGTGTTGGTATATCTCTAACTTGCAAAGTTTTGCTATCAGATCCTTGGCATACCTGTAGTTGTGTAGTTTAATCCGACTGACTAATATTTATTAAAGACACCCCTAAGCAATTGTCACTGTTCTCTCACGGCCCCTTGGAATTTTGTGGGTTGTCATTTTCCACCTGTCCCGTCGATACCCCAACTCAGACCTTCCTTACCTTCCTGGCTTCCTCATATCTCTTACATATACCCTCTACTCCACCCTCCATCTTTCAATTCACCCATCATTATTTTCTTTCTTAATCAATCATCAATGTTGCAGACTCACGACAATGGTGATCCAGAGAGAGAACTCGAGAGAAAGAATCTTCATTTTCCCATAAACGATCATGCCGATTTGTTAATTGAAGTGTTACAAAGGCTCGACGGACGGTCGTTAGGTACGGCGGCGTGTGTGTGTCGTCAATGGTGTTCAATCGTTCAAAACGACTCGTTATGGGAACATTTATGCTTCCGGCAATTGTCTCCGCCGCCGTCAGTTGGAGTCCGGTCGGTGGTTTTGGCGCTGGGTGGATATAGGCGGCTGTACATGGTGTGTGTGCGGCCGGTGGTGAGTCGATTAATGAAAAGGAGGAGAATCAATGACGGCGAGTCGGAGGTGGTGAGGCGAGTGTGGAGCCGGCAGGAGGTGGAGCTGTCTTTGTCGTTGTTTTGTGTGGAGTATTATGAGAGATTGTTGGGTGGTGGTGCGATGGCCGGCGGTGAGTCGCCGCCGAAGTCGCTCAAGTTTTTATGCAAGGCCGTGAATGTAGTTGGTCTCTGACTCTGTTTGCAAAGAATGTTTCGTAAGAATATGCAATGAAAACGACATCGATTATTATTTAATTTTTTCTTTTTATCCAATTTTTCTTATTTTTTTTTTCTCCTTTGGGAATAATTAATTATGAGTTCACCTTACATTCGTATAACAACTTAATGTATAATTTTTGAAATTGAGGTCCAACTTATGTTTAACAACTTATCTATTTTTTTATGATATTATTATTATAAGCCATTTATTTATCTATTCTCTTATTTTTGTTGTTCGTAACATATAATGTTAAAATCACGTATCATAAGTGATGTTGCATTCACAATATAATTAAATGATAAATTAAATATATTACTGAAATGTCTAAAATAACTTTATTTAAAATATTTGTAACTGTAACATTAACTTTTTCATGAATGACTAAACACACACCATCATGTATCATATCTCCGACTTTTATAACATGTTATCTATATGATTCTTTCAAAGAACCATGAGAAAAAGACTAAGGGTGTGTTTGTATTAAGAAAAACATAGTAGTTTTCTTTAAAAAATTTCAAGGAAAATTAAAAATTTTAAAAATATGTTTGGTTGATACTTTTTTATGAAATTTTCCAAAAAAAAAAAGAGGAGTTTTGAATTAAGAGAGTACTTTTTTTATCCTTTTGGGTTCTTCAGTTCGTTTTGAGATAAATAAGATGTGGAATAAGCCAATAAGGTGAAGGATTCTGCTTTGGGTTCTTCGGTTCGTTTAATTTACAAAACTAAATGAGTATCTAACTTGATGTTTGTTTGTTTAGAGATTTTTGTGAAACTGAATACCGTGTCTGAATAATAAGATAAGTCTGATGTATGAATGTTTATTTACAAATTGTTGTTTGTTTTTAGAACATTTAAATATATGTAATTATCTATTTTTCATATTTAAACGTTCTATTTTGCAAGAAATTTGAACTTTTCTAGTTATCAAATATAATATTTATTTCAAGTATCATACCATAATATGAGAAATGTTCAATATAGTCCATACTTAATGCATAGTCCTGAGGGACTACTTTTAGCATTTGGATCAGCCCAATCAATAGTTCAGATTGAATTTTAAAAATTTGGGCGGAGTTATATTTTCGTAATTCACATATGATGATTTTACAATCACATGTGATTGTATACCGAATCACATGTGATTGAATATTAAAATTTCAGGACTATGTTTTTTATATGGACTATATTGAACACAACTCACCATAATAATATAATGAATTAATACTAAAATATATAAAAGGAAGATTGTGTGGCGACGTTCGATTGCCGGCTGTGACTGTGAGAAATTAAAAATGTATTTCTTTATAATCCCTTACAAGCGATTATCTATGCGCACCAACCACCAGGATTCTTTTATCCTATGTATCCTCATATGGTCTTAAACAGGCATCGCCAGCTTAGTACCAAAGATTCGCGACACTTGCTAGTGGTTTTTCTCGAAGAGATGTAGATCTTAATTTATCTATCATCAAAGATCCTTAAATACTTATCTTCAACTTTGCTAACAATATTCTTCCACAGACATTGCACTGCTTTGCTTCAAGGAACTATTCAAGCTATTTGCTGAGAATTATAATGACCGATTTGGGGCTTAAACTATGTTCATAGTATTTCGATTTCTATATTATAATCAAGAATGTTTTTATTGAAAAATGTCTCGTATCAAACGAATAGTGACTTTGTAAGGTGTTTAATAAAGATCATAGACTACTTCACTTGTAATCAATTTGTTTTGAATTTGAACCACACAAATTTACATTGTATCAGAGTAAAGTTCATCTATGGTTGGTCAAAGGTCACACGGACGACACGTAACCCATAAGTATTCATGTGGTAGCGTGAAAAAAAGAATACCGCATGTGAGGGAGCGTGTTGAGAAATGTCCCACTCAGACGAAAAGTGAATTTGCAAGATGCTTAATAAGTGTCATAAGCTATTTCACTTGTGACCATTTGTTTTTGAGTTCGAACCCCCAAAAGTTACATGTTTCTATCTTAAACAAAACAACCATACCCAAATCCCGTAGCAACAGGGTATGGGGAGGTGAAATTTAGACAATCATACATCTATCCGTAGATAGAGAGATTGATTCCCGAGAGAGACCTCCGGTAGCGAAAAAAAACCAAGAAAAAATGAAAAAGCGACGAAAAAAGCAAAAAATTAAAAAAAAAATTTTTTAATAGAAAATAAGAAGTAAAATAGACATTTAAATTAGTAAAATAAGATAGGAAAAAGTTTATAATTGAAAAAATATATAATAAAATTAATATTAAAAATAACCCACATAGTAGGAAAAAAACATAAAAATCACACTAAGGGTATAAATCAAAATATAATAAAAAGAACTTAATAATAGAAAATAAAAGTAAACAAGAAATACTATAAACCCTACTAAGAAAAAACTGCAGTACTAGAAGCATCTAAAGTAGGGCGATATGTAAACCTATCGCAAATCCTTCTCTAACTGTAGTCTGGCCGACACTTTATAGTGTCACACGTTACATGACGCCCAACAAATCTCTATACATATGGATGATCCTAACGAACCATACTTTAGACCATCCGTAGCGCCAGCGGTTTGTGGGTGCGGGTGCCCTGCGGTTCCGGGTGAACACCGCTACGCCCCAAGGGGGTTCAACCCGGCGGTTTCCCTTCCGGTTTCCCACAACCGCATGAACCGCAACCTTTTTCCCTTTTTTTTTTTTTACTTTTTACACTTAACTATTTATTAATATATATTATTATATACAATTTATTTATTATTTATTATTTATTATCACTATTATTATTTATTATTACTATTATTATTTATCTATTTATTTATTACTATTATTATTTATTATTTATTATGTAGATTGCTTTTGGAAGATCCATGCTAACCTACGAGCGGATTTGATCGAACATCTTTGACGCAAACGAAACGACAACAACGAGGATAACTAGTTTTTAGATGTTTTATTATTTTATATTTAATATTGAATGTTATGTTATTTTTTTATTTTTAATGTTTAGTAATGTTAGGATTTTTTTTTATTATTATTTGTATTGTTTTAATTTTTAATCAATATAAAAATATTTTATTTTGTTATATTATTAAATGTATTTAAAAAAAGAATTTAAAAAAGTGGAAAATATTGGTGTTAGATGAGGCGTGGTACTCCACTTGAGTGTAGGAGAGAGAAAAACTGATGTGGCACAGATGTGACAGCAGGGTGTGCTACGGATAGCCTTACTGCTCTCAAACACATTCTTTGCTATCTTCGTGGACCTTAGACAATGGCTTACGGTTATATGTTTTGTACACTAACAAACTTATTGCATATTATGATGCTGACTAGTGTGGCTATGTTATTACATGGTCCGGCCATTGTATGTTTCTAAGTGATAATTTTCTCTCTTAATCTTCCAAACGATAACCAACTATTTTCTAGTCCAATGATGAAACTGAATATCAAGCACTCATTACCGAGTTTACATTTTGGCCGCATAGCCTGCTACGTGAATAGCACTCTACATTGTCAAAGATGAATGTTGTCTACTATGATAATACCACCACTATCTACATTTTTGACATATACTGTTCAGCTTTAGCTCATGAATCACAAAGAGCTTGATCTACACTTTTGTCCATGAATAAGCGGTTACTCACTATTTTCAACTTTAGGACCAGTTCGAATTTTCACTCCTTGCACCTCTTTAAACAATCAAACTACGAAAATGTGTTGATGTATATGTTTACGTGTATATTTGCATACTCTAGCTAGACTCATACACTGTTTATGGTTCCTCAATCGGTGATTTGAGGCAAGGATCGACTTGCCAATTAACAGCTTATTACAGGTGATATTTTAGCTTTTAAGCAATTGGAATCATATGATGTTATGTTGATATTGGATGCATTAAAACAAAGGATGATTTATTTTTAAAAGATAATTTATGAATTTTCTCGAGTTGTGTTTTTGATCTAACTGCAAGCGATTGTATTTAACAACCTTAGTCGGTCCCGGGGCCATCATAATCAACAAAATTTAACATTATGAAAATCCTTTCATGGCGGAATTCTGTTTTTACCATTCGAACTGATGCTCTGAAAATACTAAAACCTGATCTGGAGTTTTTGGCAATAAAAGTGTAGTCACCGATAGACGCAAACTGCTGTAGAAACAAAACATATTGCCTGGAAAGTGACATGATTTTCTTTTTATAAGAGAAGAGATTGAATAAAAGGGCGAGATTAAACGACCGATTTCATCATATAACATCTCCTCTCTCGTTATTTTCGAATATCAAACAGACAACAAATTAAGCAAACCTAAAGATGAATAAGATGTATGAAGTTCGGTAAGCAGATTTATCGACTGAAAATTAACGACAACCGGCCAGTAAAACTTCTGAATTCATTTAGCTACAGCCGCTTTGGCAATCAAGAGAAAGGTATCGATCGACCTTACTCTTGGTACAATGTAGCAACTTTGATTGAGGGAAAAAAAAAAGATAAACCTACTTACTCAGATCCTGCCGTACTTTGATGAAGATGATGAACACGATTGCCATAAAACTAAGATGAGAAACCCTAGATGTGATTCGATTATTTTATAGACCTCTTGACAGGGAAAGACAAAGTGGTGTCGATCGAGAGATCTGAACCGTACATTAACTGGGCTTCATGGGCTACTGGTTTTGTGAATTTTAGTGGTTTAAATTGGGCCTATTAAGTAGTTAGAGTTTTAGGGTTATTTGATTCGTAGAATTAGTTTAAATTTATTGGAATTCGAATATAATTTTGTTAAGATCTTGTTTAGCTTGCCATATAAATATAAAGGAATTTAAATACAACAAGAAGTTTTTATAAAGCAAATTGTATTAATATAAAGAAACTTATTGTTGATACCTACCCCTCATAATTTTTTAACATATAATGAATAAATTTACAGTCTACTACATTTAAACAATATCATTAGAGGTGAGCATGGTGTCTGATCGGTACCGATCAATACTGATACCGATTTTTACGCAGTATCAAATTTTATCCAGACACATTAACGAATACCGTACCAAATATTCACAGAAGTTACAGGTGACATATATATTTAACCTGGTCGGTTCGATATTAGAAATACCGAGTTTCGATTATCAATTTAGAAACATTTCAGGTACCGAACCGAGAGTCTAACTCGGTTCCGGTTCCGAAATAGTGCATGTATAGTTCGGTATTTTCGGTACTCATTCTCATCCCTAAGTAAAACGGAATAGTCTAAATTGCTTTTTAATGGGTACTTTTACCCAATATATATGAACTCTAAAATAAAAACCTTTGCAACCTTTTTTAAATTTAATACACACTAGTTACTTTGTTCTGGTTGTTGAAAAAAGGTGTTTAGTCTAGCTTTATTAAGATGTATTAATCTATCATGTTTCTTTCAAATAGAAGATCTGACTACTGTAATAAGCATATGTCTAAATTATGTGTGTTTAGCTGTTAAAAAAATGTTTGGGTTGCCAATTTATGTATCAAATTAAAACATGTATTATACAAGTATTTGTTTGTTATTAGTGGAATAGTGTATGTGATCGGATTCTTGTCGGAATATTCAATCCGACCGACGACTGCCGGATTCCACAATTTACTTTTATTTTTGGGTTTTAAATTATCAAATCTACCCAATACCCCTAATATTTATTTTAGTATAAACAATTACAAGGTATATTTATTTATTTAAAGGTTAAGATTTATTTTATTTTTTCACTTTTTCTAATTTTACAAAAGTTAAGCTCCTTCCATTAATCGTAGATCTGAAGCAAACCTGCAGGAATCCGCTAAGGGATTTGAGATCTAATTGCTGTTCAATTGCTGTTTGATGCGGATTCAAGTAAGTTTAACTTCAATTTTGTGTTCTGATACCGTCTAATGTTGAAATGAATTCAAATTTTATAGGGTTTTCATAGTTAATAAATTTTGATATTTTTTTTTAATTATCGGAGTTGAGATATTACTGTTACGTTGATGATTTTGTTTGAATATGGGTTGGGTGTTGTCTTTTGACCTGTACTATTCGTTTTGATTATCAATTTTAGTTAAAGTTGAAATCTTGTTGACCTAGATGAACTGGTAGCTGTATTTAAATTGGGAAAAATTGGTTGGACTCTTGCAATTAAACTTATAATTAACCTATTTTCTAAGTTTTGTTGTTGATTAAGCGTAAGTTTTATCCAAGATTTCATAATTATCAGCTTGTTTTGGTTGATCGTGCTAACCCTTAAGTGATGATAATTGAAATTACCCAACGCATGGGACTGCAATGTTTGTTTGAATTTTTACTCTTTTTTTTTTAAATTTTGCAAATGTTTTCTGCATTTACAGTTTTGTGCTATGTAGAGTTTGAAAATTTTGAAATTAAAATGTTTCTGGAGTTTTGTACATTGTTCACCAGTTGTACCTTTCTTGTAGGGCTGACTTTTAAAATGGATCCAACCATAGAAGAAGCACTTAGAGCGAAAGAGACTGCAGAGAAGCTATTTGCTGTGAAAGATTTTGCAGGAGCAAAGCAGTATGCTTTAAGGGCTCAAACATTATGCCCTCAACTAGAGGGTATTGCTCAAATGGTGGCTACATTTGAAATATATGTAGCTACAGCCGCAAATATGAATCGAGAAATAGATTTCTATTCGGTTCTTGGATTGGATTCATCTGCAGATAAATCGGTACTGAAAAAACGTTACAAAAAAATGGCTGTGCTTCTTCACCCTGATAAGAACAAAACGATTGGAGCTGATGAAGCTTTTAAACTCGTCTCTGAAGCATGGGCTATATTATCTGATAGTGTGAAAAGAAGCTCATATGATGCCAAACGAAGTAAAGGATTATTGGCTGCAGTTTATAATAGTACTTCTGGTGTGTCGGGTTCAGAGAGTTCTTCAAGACTCGACACTTTTTGGACTGTGTGCACATCTTGTCGTGTTCAGTATGAATATCTTCGAAAATATGTGAACAAAAGACTTTCGTGTAAGAATTGTCGTGGGGTTTTTGTAGCTATTGAAACGGGGGCAGCTCCAGTGACTTATGCTCCTTGGTCATATACATCTGAGAATGGAATCAATGGATATGCTAGCCATACATACACTGCAGGTACCACCTATGTACCAAGCACATCTGTATGTTTTACAGGCAACGGGTCCTCGGTTGTTCATCCTACACAAGGTTATGAGTATGCAGGGTCCGTTTCATTTCAATGGAATACTTATCCTGGTTCTTCTACTCTCGAAACTAATGGTTTACCTTCTAAATCTTCCAACATCAATAGGTCAAGAGCAAACAAGAAACACCAGATGAAATTGAACACGGCCCCCAGTGGGACCCTGGCTCCTAGGATGGGTCGGCCTCCTAAGAAAAGAAAGATAGAAGATAGGGATACAGGTCTAAGAACAGAACCGGATTCAGTAGTAAGTAATTTGAATGGAAATGGTGGAACTGACATTCTAGCCAGGCAGTACTCGATTCCCCCTGCTTTTGATGCCAGAAAGTTGTTAATTGACAAAGCTAGATCAGTAATTCGTGGCAAGTTAAAAGAAATGAAAATGACTTCTGTTTTGAAGGCTGAAAAACACGGAAAAATGCTCAAGAAAAGTAGTTCAATGGCAATAACTGTCCCTGATCCCGATTTTCATGATTTTGACATGGATCGATCTGAGGATGTCTTCAAACCGAGACAAATATGGGCCATATACGACGAAGAAGATGGGATGCCTCGCCTTTACTGTCTGGTCTGCCAGGTCATCTCTGTGAAACCGTTTCAGCTTCATATCAGTTACTTAAACTCAAAAACTGACACCGAATCAGGATTCAATAAGTCATGTGGAAGTTTCAGGGTTTCCCATTCTGACATTGTTGATCAAGTTAACATTTTTTCTCATCTTTTGGGCCGAGAGAAGTCTGGCAGTGGTGGGTGTGTTGATATATACCCAAAAAGAGGCGACATATGGGCTGTGTATCGAAACTGGTCAGAAAATTGGAATAAGAAAATATCGAAAAGGGTGAGACGACAGTATGAAATGGTGGAGATTCTTGATGATTATTCTGAAAAGGTTGGAGTGTGTGTGACACCTTTGGTGAAATTAGAGGGGTACAAGACTGTGTATCAAAGAAATCCAAACAAGAACGCGGTTCGGATGATTCCCAGCAGAGAGATGGTTCGGTTTTCTCACCAGGTTCCTTCTTGTTTGCTAAAAGGTCAAGCTCTGAACTTGCCAGATGGGTGTTGGGATCTTGACCCTGCTGCTACACCAGAACAACTTCTTCAGGCAGATGCAGATGAAGACGAAAAGAAGGTTGAAGTCTCAGTTGTGGAAGGTCATTTAAGTCATTGACTTTGACAAGTGTGTGAGGTTGATAGTGTATAGATCCAAACACATAGTGATGGGGGGCAATTGGTGGGAAATTTAGGTAGCTGGAATCTAGAGGGAATGAGGGATCATAAGTTGATCCTAGCGGCTGGACTCTTATTTGGTTTAAAGATGGCTCAAATGTTGGTTGAGAAACTTGTTCTAATTACATCTTATAAATTAGTTACCTTTTAGATTTACTAGTTATGCTTATACCCCTTATGGCTTAATGCATCGATGGGTTCGAGTATTCGTGTTGCAGGAAGGAGTGAAACGTGTGTTTCATTTTACTCTCCTGTCGACGCTATCCACTTTTTGTCGAGTGATTGTAGTCGAGCACTGGGTAATCATAAGCTGATACTCAAATGCATTGTTGGGTTGTACCTGTAAAAACCCACAATTCATTAGAGTCTCTATGAACAAGATTATAAGTTTTGATAAGTGATTGTGGTTGAACTTCCTTAACCTTGCAATAGATTTCCTCTCCTAATGTTTTAATAGTGATTACTTTTAATGAAATTATATTTCTTACAAATTATCATTTTTATGAGTATTTACAATTCTCCACCCTAGATTGTGTTAAAGAACAACGGTAACCCATTTAAAACGTACATACCGAACGTTCTTCCAAAGAGGTTTCAATCCAATTTTTGACTCTATGTCACACGGTTAGCCTTTGTCGAGCTCCTGTTTGCCCTTCATCGACTTGCTTTGATTGTGTTCGATCTGTTCTTATGTTTGTTTTTGGTTCGATTGGTTTTTATTATGGTATTAGGGTTTGATTGGTATTTATGTGGGTTTGATTGGTTAATAAATGCTTCTTATGTTTGTTTTGGTTTGATTGGTTTTTATATGTATGTATGTAAGTATTTTAAAATAAAACCTTACCACCAAGATAATAGGCTAAACTATACGTAAATAAAAATAGACTAGTAAGGTGCCCGCGTAATGCGGCGGCGTTTAATTAGAGACGATAGTGAGATTGTATGGTGACGAGTTTTTTGTGGTGGTTAGCAATGGAAAGGAGGGATGAAATAATGACGGTTACAAATGGTATATGAATGTTACAATGAATTTAAAATAATATAGGTGCTACTATCCAATCACGTTATAAAATTTTAAATTTAAGAGTGTACTAATATTATTTAAACACATTAGCTTAAGGCAATACGAGATCGTACAAATAAATGACTTTTAGATTTTGAAATTCAAAGATAATAAGTTTTTGCTCTTAAAAACTTGGGTAACTACTTGTTTAGTCCCTTTGCTATGTCACAATTTCATATACGATCCCCTCTGTGTCTCCGACAAACATAGATTAAATAACCACATTATATGTTTACATTAAAATTGGTGTTGTATATATACTCTTATCAAAAACTTTTTAAAATCTTCTTTAGTAATTATTATATTGATTCTCTAAGATGATAATTTGTTTAAAAGTTCTTAAAAGTTTTAAAATTTAATTTTTTAAGCATGAAATTAAATCGATTATTGAAATATGAAAAAATGGGGTTTTTATAGTCGATAACTTTAAATGTGCATAACAAATTTAAAATATATTTACATGTGTTTTTAGAATAATGTGCATACCAAATAGAAAATTAACTTCATTTATTAGAAAATTTTAATCTAGTTTAGAAGGTTAATACTTGGATGGATGTGCTTAATCTAGATTAAATGGATGGTTAGGATGTAGTATTGATTGAAAATTAAGAAGTCTTAAAATTTATGTTGAGAGAGAATGTTGTATGGTTTATATAGTAGTATAGATATGGACGTTATGCCTATCCTGGGTAAATACGGTTAACATTAACAATCTCCGGTTTGAAATGAATTTACTCTTACAGCTAATAAAAGACAACACTTCATGAACTCATCATCTATAAAATTATTGTGTGCCAAGTTTTAATAACGCCATCATACAAAGTTTTAATAACGCCATGTAGAACATGTGACAAAGTTCTAATACGTCATCATACATTTTGATCTGGATTGAACCAATTCCAGCAATTTAATGTCCCATTAACACGAGGCAACCTTCCACACATTCATAATTGGTAAACCACTATTCGTTTGGAGTCATGTGAAATGTACAAGGGCTGAGTCAATAATATATTCATCATATTTTACCTATATTCATCATATTTTACCTCAATAGATTCAAGATCATATAACAATCTCTTTAAAAATAGAAAGACAGCTATGCATATATCCACCTTCTTGCAAATTGTGAGAAGATAATTTTTGTTTAAGATGTATCTTACTCGTTGTATCTTTGATCATACAAATGTGTTTCAACTTCAACCACAAGGAGGCAACGGTCTTTTCATTTAAAACTTTTTGTAAAATACTATTAGCTAAATGAAGATGAATATGAGAGAAAGTCTTACGATTTTTTTCTTTCTCCTCATCGAACCATGCCGCGGGCATCTTCTCAAGAGCTAATAGCGCATCACTAAGATAGTATCTCTTGCATTTTCACTTGCCATAAAGAAAATCTTGTATTTCGGTCCAACAACGGACGATCGTATTTCATAGTAGCCATGTCGATATAAAACCCTAGTAAATTAATAAAGGGTAATGAGAAAACAACGTGACTTTGATACCACTTGTTGTAACATAAACATACCAGACCTTCGGTTCCAAGTTTTAGATGTTTCGGTTTTATCGTTTTGGCGAAAGAACCGGGACCGGTCCAGAAGGTGGGGAGACGATCAATTATTAAAAAAATTGAGATGCAGTGGTGGTTAAAGAATACAATATAAAGGTAGTATACAAAATGACCGATGTGTAACAAAAATTTCAGCTTCACCAAAAATTCGATTTTTCTTATGACAAAGTGGTGTCCGAACTCCATCTATAATCTTTAATCTTTAATATATATTAAAATTATAAACTTATGACATCATCAAATTATTCTTGAAAATTTTACCCACTAATCATCCTTATATGTTTCTTAAAATGGCTAGCAACTATCAACGCAAATCTGCGAGTATATCGATTTTTTCTTTATCTTCCAATTTTCATAAATGTTTCTTGATTTGTTGTCGATATATTCATTTATTATATGTTATAATTTTACACTATAAATATTTAAAATTTACATCAACAATTCCTGTATTTATACACGAAAAGTATTTTACTAGTCAAGTTTAAAGAAAATACAGATCACACAATAGTGTGTTTCCAATTCATAAATGCTCCCTTCAATTTATCCGTATCCAATCCAAAATATGATACAATTCAACTGCCCTTTGAATTATTCTAATAATTTAAGCTTAAAGCATTAAATGGTTGTACCAACAACATAAGAACATATATCGATTCCATTAGGGTATTTGACCGGCACCAACACCGGTCTAGTCTACCATCGTCCAGTTTTCAGTTCATAATGTTACTTTAAATCAGTTCCGGTTTTAAACCGTACAGGCCGATTAAGACCGTTTACTCAGCCCAAACTATAGTTCACAATTTTCTTTTAAGTGCTTAAGCATCCTTCTTATAACTTAATAATAATGAGTCCAGGATTATTGGTAAACATACTCAATCTTCCCATAACAAAAGCTATATCAAGCTTTATGGTCATCATTGTAAGTTTGTGGGGTTTCAATTTGAAACCGGTTATCAATGAGTAGAGTAACCCAGGACTCTTATTAAGCACATTACGGTCCAAATTATCCAATGGGGGACAAAACTCAACATACCCTTCACATGTTACGTCTTTGCGCCTAACACATAGATACTTATAGATTACATGGAGGTCGTGTGTCCTTTTGACCAACCACGGATGAGCTGGCTCTAATACCCTGTAAGTTTGTGGAATTCTAACTTAAAACCAAACTCAGGACTCTTATTAAACAAATTACCAAGTCACAATTATCTGACGTGGACAATACTCAATAGTCATGACATACATAAGCAACCAATCATCTTTGAATATTTAAGGCGTGAAGCTGTTTCACCTCTATTAGGCATCAACTTCACACTTGAATCGATAAAGATATTTACATGAGAACAACCAAAGCAATTGAACTTTTTATTTCTCAGTGTAACAAGATTATGTGAAGAATTGTCTTTGTTCTCTATTTTTTATCCTAATCCCAAGTATCACATTAGCCTCTCCCATATCTTTCTCAGAAACCTAGATGACTAAATTCTTTAATATGATCAACACTACTTTTATTAGCTATTAGTTGTTTGCTTATTTGATTTAAGATGTGGCTTTCATCAATATGATCAACAAGGTATAGTACTTGTAAAGAACTGTAACACCCCAAAATGGGGCCTAGTTGTAAACAGTTGTACATGTAGCTTTAATAGTTGTACGTTGACTTTAACTGGTGTTTTGTTGCTAATTGTAGTATACATGTTGTTAAATGGTGCTTTATGTATTAATTAGTGTTTTAAACGTGAATTGGTGTTAATTGGTGTTAATTGGTGTTAAATGTGGATAAAAATGGGGTAATGTGAAAAGTGTCATAAGTTGACCAAGTAGATAAATAGTTGAACGGTTTTGGATAATGGTTCCAAAAATATCTCGGTTAGTTGAAACGGATAACCCTAGGTTGTGTTTTAAGTTGAATAGGAGAACAAAATACCCGAGAAGGGGTATTAGATCATAAGTCGGTCTATTGACTCTTTCTTATCCCCTGGATAAGCTAAAACATACACAAACATATATTCTCATACGTACAAACATACACACACTTATACTTGTTGATTTTGGAAGAAAGAAGTAAGATCAATCCATTTCCTAGTGATTTCCAGCAACCAAACTGAAGTGTTAAGGCTGTTCTTGTAGCTTTTCATCAACCTTGTAAGTGTTCTTGAAGCCTAAACCTAGTTCTTGGTGTTTGTATGTGTGTGGTGTAAATTTGAAGATTTAGATGTGTTTTGGTGTTGATTTTGTGTTGTATATGTGTTAGCAAGTTCATATGTCGATTAAAGATGTTGTATAAACACTTGAATACGGATTCAAGTTGGATTTTGTGTCAAAAACGCGAGAAACGGCGGCTGTGTTCGAACAGAGCACGAACTTACTGTAAAAGTTGTTCCTACGGGAGTAGGAGAAGGTTTCTACGGCCGTAGGGGCTTGTCAGCTTTTATGCGGTCGTAGGAAATGGTTGCTACGGCCGTAGGGTTGTGTTTGAGAGAATTACCACCTACGGGTGAAAGAAACAAGACTACGGGTATGGGTACATAACCTGCGGCCGTAGTTACCCAAAGGATACCTACTACGGGCGTAGGGTATGGTCCCTACGGACGTAGGTCATGGTTTCTTGGGAAGACTTTCTTCGGGCGCAGGGTATATTCCCTACTATCACACCCCGCCAAGGCGGAAACGCGAAGTGTGACGGAAAGGGATCGTCATAACATATTGACATGTAAATAGAGAAGCACTAAATTTGCAAACAAGTCAACGTGTCACGACGTTCCCCGACACAAGAAAGGACTTGTGCCGTGTAAGGTCGGTAATCATGACGATTAAATAAAAGTTGCAATAGAAATACGCAGAAGTAAACCCCACAACCCGGGGTAGGTAATACAGGGCATGCAAGCCCAAAAACCAAAGTAAATCCATATCAAAAGTTTAATAATACGGAAAAAAATGTTTTAAGTCTTGATAGAGTTTTAATCATTCTATGGCCCGTCTAGCATCCCCTAGGCATCCTTAGTTTGCATTATTGGCGTTACCTGAAAATGAACACTCTAAAACGTCAACACAAAGGTTAGTGAGTTCGCAGGTTTTAATGAAAATAAAAGATTTACCGTACATAGCTTTGAGTTGGATCAGTTGCAACAATAATAGCATGTCACAAGATCAAATAATATAGTACATAAACGAACATCTCAACTTGATAGTAATTGTGTTGTAGCATGTAAAACCGAACCCCAAGGGTTCAAATATGTTGTCTTCCAATGACTTTAGCCGGCCGGGAACATAAGTTGGGTCAATGTTGTCATAGCATACAAGTTGTTGTCAACTAGGTTTCACAACCCATAGTTAAATAGCATTCAATTGTCATCAACTAGGATTCAATAACCCATAGTCGGATAGCATTCAATTGTCATCAACTAGGATTCAATAACCCATAGTCGGATAGCATTCAATTGTCATCAACTAGGATTCAATAACCCATAGTTGGATATCATGCAAACAAATATATCTCATAGATAGCCAATAAATTTAACACGGCTTGAAAACAGTTTAAACATGAATGGAGTGTCATTTTCCCCCAAAAATATATAAGAAAAAGGGGCTACGAAACTCACATTTGGTTCTTCACAACACTAAGCTTGCAATAAGTCTAACACGGGATCTACAATAGATATAAGCATATAAGTCATGTGTATAAACATTGATCTACCTAGTGTACTCCTAAGGCTTGTATAGTGCCAAAAACACTACTGCCACAAATTCATAGTTACTATTTTTTATAAACCAACTTTGGAGATTTTTAAAATATAATAAAGGTTCAATATAAATTCCCAAAATTTTACCACAGAAAGTTGTGTGTGTCTACTATTTTTTATAATTTTTCAGAATAAATCTCTGAGGTTAACTATTTTGAAAAAAACGAGTAAGCTCTACTGTCAGGAAGTTAACTGCTGAAGCGCACCAATGTATAAATTTTATAAAAATAATAAACGAATCCTAAAAATTATGAAAATTTTACAGAAAACTCTAAACTCCTCAAATATTCTACAGTAAAAAGTTTGATCAAAAACAAGAATTTAGGTCGAATTTATAAATTAAAACTTGGACTCTAAATCTGCCTGACATGCTGGCAGTTTTACATACCTCCATGGTAAAATTATTTTGACAGAGTAAATGACCTCCAAAAATTACAAATCTTATATATAATAAAACTAGACTCAAAGACCTACGTTTTAGACCAAAGAATCGAATGAAAACTCCACGTAACGACTCTGTAACGACTGCTTAAACACGGATCTAATCACTGACCAGAAAACAGTTTACAAAACTTTGATTCTTAAAGATCAAGAATTGGGTTTTTCGATTTCAAAACTCATAACCCTTTCATGAATACGTTTTTTTTTACACAACTTTGATGGCTTCACTATGTTTTCAAGGACTCAAGAGTAGAATAGGTAGGAGATGAGTAGATGACTAGAGAGAGTCATAAGAATAAGAAGGATTAGAGGTTTACCTTGATTACCAATGGTCAACACTATAAACTTGATGTTAGATCCTTTGTGTTCTTGTTTCTTGCCTTGAAGAAAACGATAAAGGGGAGTGGGGAGGTGAAGATCGACTATTAGAAGAGGGAGAGAGGGAGGGATCGGCCAATTAAAGGGTGTGGGGGCTAGGGTTAAGAGTTTTAATTTAAATAGGTGATAAGGTTAATCCCTTAAATTAGGAAACTATATATATCACTTATCTTTGTTTAAAATTCAAATTTCTCTTTTTTTTAATAAATCCGAAATATATATATATATATATATATTATCGTGTTTTATTATTATTATTATCATTATTATTTAGAACCAATATAAATTGGTGAATTGTGGCAATCTAATCCGAAGAACTAAATGAAATTCTAACTTATATAATATATCAATCTAACTAAACTTATAATATAGTTATTCTAATACTAAATTGGTATACCAAGGACGTTAGAGATATATCTAATGTGATCAAATGACGAAATTTAGGGTTCGAAAGATACGGTTTGAGTAACTAACCGGGTTTGGTGACGGATGTCACAGTATCCCCCACTTGAGAGAATTTCGTCCCGAAATTCAGCTTCTACTGTTGTAAGGAGTTTAATGCTCGAACAAATGAGGATATTTGGACTTCATGTGGTCTTCCCGCTCCCAAGTAAACTCGGGTCCCCGCTTGGAATTCCATCGCACCTTGACCAACGGAATCTTACTCCTCTTCAATCTCTTGACTTTCCGATCCAAGATTTCCGTAGGCTCCTCCACAAAATGGAGGGTGTTGTCAATTTTGATTTCATTAAGCGGCACTTGTAAGTTCTCATCCGATAAACACTTTCTCAAATTCGACACGTGAAACGTATCGTGTACCCCACTAAGCTCTTGTGGTAGCTTTAACCGATAAGCTACTGGGCCAACCCGCTCAATAATCTAGAAGGATCCCACATATCTCGGTGCCAGTTTCCCTTTTACTCCAAAAGCACCACACCCTTCCATGGTGATACTTTCAATAGCACACGGTTGCCGACTTCAAATTCTAATGGTTTCCGCCGATTATCGGCGTAGCTCTTTTGTCGATCTCTTGTGGTTTTGAGTCTTTCTTTGACCTGGATGATCTTATCAGTAGTTTCTTGTATAATCTCCGGTCCAATCATTTGACTTTCTCCCACTTCGGTCCAAGCTACTGGGGACCGACACTTGCGTCCATACAGTGCCTCAAACGGCGCACATTTAATGCTCGTATGGTAACTGTTGTTGTATGAAAATTCGATCAACGGTAGATGTGCATCCCAGTTTCCCCCGAAATTGATAACACATGCCCTAAGCATGTCTTCCAGGGTTTGAATTGTTCGCTCACTCTGACCATCAGTCTGAGGATGGTATGCCGTGCTCATGTCTAGTCTCGTACCCAGGGCTTTCTGGAGTGTTTGCCAAAATCTTGAAGTAAACCGGCTGTCTCGGTCAGATATAATGGACACTGGGCCTCCGTGTCTAGTTACCACCTCTTTGATATAAATTCTAGCTAGTTTATCCATCTTGAAATCTTCGCGGATAGCTAAGAAGTGAGCTGATTTAGTCATCCTATCTACAATAACCCAAATAGAGTCGTGCCCATTGCTTGTCCTGGATAATTTCGTTATGAAATCCATGGTTATGTTTTCCCATTTCCATTCGGGAATCTCCGGCTGTTGCAATAGACTCGAAGGTCTTTGGTGTTCAGCTTTAACTTTTGAACAGGTTAGACATTTACTAACATAGGTAGCTATATCCTTCTTCATTCCTGGCCACCAATACAAATCCCTGAGATCATGATACATTTTATCAGCACCAGGATGGACGGAATACCTTGTTGGCTGGGTTCCCAGGGTCCTTAGGGACTATGAATTTGGGAACTAACGGTACTCAAGAGTATACGCTTGGGTATGGCTCTGCAGGCCACTGTTCCTCTATGGAACTGGGTTCCTTGCTTAGGCTGGAACCAGCATGATAGACAGAGTGTACCACGTGGACTGCTCTTCGCCCCCCCACTGGTGAAAATGGTTGCGGCTGATTCCCCGGCTTGGGTTGTTGAGCGGGGTTTGCTCCCCTGCAAGATACGACTCCTGCTGACATGATTGGCGCGCCGCAATATGATAGGATAGCCCTGTGTGCTGTTTTGATACATGATAGCCTGCTTATTGATGCTTATGTGTAATTGGTGCTCACTAGCTAGTTGTAGCTAACGGTGCAAAATTTCCCTTTTTCGCAGGTTGATGCTAGAGGCCTGGTGAGGCGGGTACTGATGGGGGTATTTTTGTTGTAATTATCTTTTGGGGAACACGTTGTTGTATATATGGATCCGATGGTCGGAACTAGTAGGTAACGCTTGTAGTTTACGAACTTGGCTTATTATTTTGCTGTAATTAAATAGCCGAGTCAAACGATGTTGCTTTTGTAAATGGCGTTTTATTCCGCTGCACGCTTTTGATAATTGTAGTTTAAAAAGTTTAAATTAACCTTAATTTTAAGCTCGTTAGAGGTGGCGTTACAAGAACCCTATATATGTTGACAAGTAGTCTTCACTAAATGGCATATATATATATAGGGGAGGGTTAATTCGAGAACCGTTGTTAGTGCGAGAAGCGCGAGAACCAATCTCATCCGTTTCTTGGATATGGGAAGTTAAACGGATGGAGAGCGTGGAGAGATAGAGTGTGGCAGAGTGCATGTGAGGAATTCATAGGTGGGCAATGACATTGAAGGAGAGGGAATTGGATGGCTCAGATTAGTTCTCGCAGTTCTCGTACTAAAAATGGTTCTCGCATGAACTTTTTCATATATATATATATATATATATATATATATATATATATATATAGTGAAACACCTCGCTTTTGAAAACCAGATTTATCATTTTAATAATAGAAATTCAAGAATCCAAACTGCGTGGATCCGTTTGTAAACTGAACTTAAGCCAAACATGTTTTTCAAAAGTCAGTAATAGCAGCGGAAATATAAAAGTGGCTATAATTACAACCAAAAAAATCAGCCACAGTATACAAAAGATCAGTTGGTGTTACTAAACTGTTCACCGACCACTTAACCAAGTTTATACAAACATAAACAGTAATTAAAAGTAACAAAACAAGTGTTCCTCCAAAAGATAAGTAATAACCAGCAGGTACCCAAAGCTAACGCGCCTAAGTGTCACATGCAGTCATGGGGAGAGTATATGTTAGCTAATTAAAGCTAGTGAGCATAAGATAGCATAATCAGTAATACAAACATATAACATATCATCAATACATCAAACAGTGCTATCCTAGCATCTCGCAATGAGCTGGCACAGCCAGAAGGAAGCATAATCTTGCAGGGTAGCGAGCCCGGCTCAACACTCCTAACTGGGGAAACCAGACACATCAACCGCGCGGGTGGGTGAGCGGGTAGCGGTCCACCGTTGCGTTATGGAGCCATAGACTCCATGGGGTACAGCGGGTAACTGATCCCCTAATCGCCCGAGAAACATTGGGTTAGCCAAACCCTAAATACCTAACCAGGTACCGTTGACGCTATCATCGACCCGCAGGCCTCAAGGCATCCCAGACCGCAGTCTGGCCTCGATCAAGGACTATAACTAGCCCCCATATCTCGGATCCGTTCATATACACAAAACTGACCCATTCCGGGCCTCATAGCGCGCATACATATCATATCATAATCATGATTCAACGGTTACGTGTGTCATTGGTGTTCACAAGGACTGCTTGTTTTTCTGGTTATAAAATCTTGGGACACAACCTCGTTTTAAATTTATAAAAACGATGTTACTAAGCAGATACTACACACGACTCAGGCAAGTATAACCTGGTCAATAGTAGTATAGACTCGGTAAGACCGGATGTCGTTCCACCAGGACAGGAAGCTACCAATACTTAAGTCTCATTGTTGTTTGATCAGCATGATTAATTAAAGCAAGTAACCAAATTAACTAAATTAAACAGGAAATACAACAACTAAAACAGATTAACACTGAAGGCAAACAGACAGGATAACAGATTCACTCAGGCTTTCGAATCATCGAGACTAGTCATGGCAATGACACAATACAAAACATAATATGAAGACTTGAATAGTTTAAGTGCATAGCATGCTGTTCTAATACTCACAAGACTACATTATCATACATAAATCATCACTCGAGTTATCAAGACTCAGACTTAGCAATTAAACATAATCAGGCAAGCAACGGCATATAAGGATTTAACTACAGATCCACCAGATCACGTCCAAATCACACTACAAAGACATACATCTTTTCAAATGACATATCCAGTAGTCCTCAGAACCCAAAAAGGTGTTAAAGTGGTTAAATTAGTTAACACAAGCAAAAACAGCACACTGGTGGTGAAAATGGCTCCTACGGCCGTAGTAATTATCTACTACGGTCGTAGCAGCCTGGATAGTCCTACGGTTGTAGGGATTTCTTCCTACGGCCGTAGGGACCCATCCGACAGAACATTCAAATCTAACATAAAGGCATTCAACAACAAATTACAATCTAGACTTTAATCTCAGATCATAAACACATGTAAACTGGTACAATGGGGTCATAAACTCATCTAAACTCAAACCTCACAATTAAGGGATTCTTAATGTTTAGTCACATGATTTCTAAAGATATGAACATGTTAAACCTACCATTTCTAGTATAGCCAACACTTCTTAAAACATGAATCATGTGATACGCACATTGAACACTAAGACAAGCATAACAAAGGCATACATGTGAGTTCATTTCACCATCTAAACATACCAACAAACATCTTTGTGAATCCTTTAATCATTAGTAGCATGTTTAACCCATAAATACACCAAATAACAAGATTTTCATCTACAATCATAAGGCATGCATAAAACCAACATATGATTAACATAACCAATAATGGATGAACCTGAAATGATTCAAATCATATTCCAAAAATGACATCTAATGACAACCATGCAAGATGTATCATTTCTAATAACAAACTCAACATGGAATTAATAAAATCAACCATCATTCTTGAATATTCATATGTTAAAACATGAATGAGTTATCATATACACATTATCACACATGAACATGGTTAGATTAAACATACTAAGTTGATAAAACACATTTGTATTCAAGATTAAACATGCATATATGAATCAAGTCATCATAAAAGTCAAATATATTGCCATAACTTAGCCAAGAATCATCTTGGCCCAAGTGAAATGAGTTTAGTTATCCATATACAATAATAGTAACATTACAACATCTGGAACACATAGGTACATGATTGATATAATAAATGGAAAGAGTATACCCAAGCTAGCAATGATATAACTAATGAATCCAAGCTCCAAATGTTGTTCCAAGCCTTCAAGATCCAAGCTCTCCTCCTTAGAATCACCAAGAGAAGTCCCCTGGAGTGTTAGGATATTTAGAGAGGGTCTATGGAAGTGTTTTTCCGGAGTGGAGGTGAAAATTGTAACCCTTTGCAAAATGGCAGAATTCTGAATTTAATCTGCTGAAAGTGGGCTTCCTACGGCCGTAGGAATAAGCAACTACGGCCGTAGGAAATCATGACTGGATTTTCTACACACGCAACGTTAAACCATTTGTCCGGGACACGCAAGATCTGGCAGGCAATGATGGATTCTAGAAGAGGGCTTCCTACGGCCGTAGGATATAATCCCTACGGCCGTATAGATCATTTTTTCACTATTCTTCTATTTTCTTCAATTCTTTCCTTGTTTTGCCCATTTATCTTGCTTAAAGCTCCTTGTAACCTGCATGGTGAATGTTAAACATATTAGATCTATTTTAGAAGTATTCACCTTGTATTTGGGCTAAGTACGGGGTATTCTAACATGTAAAACATGTATAAAAATGCATATATCAGTCATGCGTAAACATAGCATACATTACGCATTTCAAGCATACAACAGTGTTAATTACATTTCATGGAATTACTTGCACATACTAACAACATGTAACATGATTATATTAATTCGTATGTTATCCTATACTCACCTGTGAGGCTAGAGACTAAAGCAAACAAAAATCGTGATCATTGCGTTCTACTTCCGGGTCGTACAGCTTACCTATAAGATAATACTCGTGTTTAGTCACTTCACACAAGTACATTAACTAATATAACTAATATGATACCCCTAATGATGCCATTAGACTAATTAGAATCCTAAACGAGCATCACATACAACAAAACGTCGAAAAACAGCACAACAGTGCACTGTTCATAACAGACAGTCCCTACGGCCGTAGTAAAAATGTCCTGCGGCCGTAGGACCATTTTTTATTGAACACCCTCCTACGGCCGTAGGGAAAACTTACTACGGCCGTAGGAACCATCCTGCAGACAGTGTGCGAGAACAGCCCCTGTTCAGTCCATTTTTCATCCCAAAATCAATTCCATCAATCTCAATCCAATTTCCAGTGTTTCCATATGATTTTAGACATCCAAATGAATCCAAAAACATACATATAACATCATCAAACCAAAGATTGAAGGTATAGGATCAAATTCTTCCATTTTTACCCATTTCATAAATTTCATGAAACAACACCAAAATCATCACTTTAATTACTGAAATTGATTTCTAAACACTTAGAAATCATAAAGGAACATATTGGAAAACTTGAAACCAACTATGGATGGCTAATTCGAATTTTGCCATTTTTTTTTACCTAAAGCTTTAAACTCAAGAACAATGAAGAAGATGGAGAAGATGGACTTACAAAGAGGAAAGAGATGATGAAGATGATGATAAAGAACAGATATTAGCTTGGATTTGCAACTGAAATTGATCTTGGTGGCTCTCTCCTTTGATTTCCTTCTTCACGGTTCAAGAACAAAAGAAATGAGAAGCATGTGTATTGTGTACGTATGTTTGAGAAGGGGAGGCCGGCTTAAGGTCTCCAACTTTATCCAAATGGGGTATTTTGTTCCCCTTCTCAACTTACAACTTAATACCCGTTTACCCGTTTCAACTAACGGGGATATTTCCGGAATCCTTATTCAAAACCGTTTAATATTTTATTAAATTTATCTATTTTATTTATAATATTTAATACCATGATTTCTTAATTATATTAATAATAATTCTAATATTTATTAATAAACTCGAGACTTGGAACGTACCGAGGGTATAGACGACTAGGCCCATTTGAGGATGTTACAAATCTACCCCCCTTAAGAAGATTCCGTCCTCGGAATCTGCTCTTCAGTAAACAAGTGGGGATATCGAGCCTTCATGTCATCCTCAGTCTCCCACGTCAAGTTTGACCCAAGGTTGTGTTTCCATTTGACTAAGACCAATCGGATGTTCTTCTTCCTCAACCGTTTGACCTTGGTGTCTAAGATTTCAATCGGTTCTTCCACCAATCGCTTGGTAGAATCAACCTTCAGGTCTTGTAGAGGCAAAATCTGATCCTCCTCTACTTTACACTTTCGCAGATAACAAACGTTGAAAGTGCTGTGAATACCTGATAATTCTGGAGGCAATTCCAAAGATACAGTCTGCTCGTTGACTTTGGCAAGAATCTTGAAAGGACCAATGTAACGCGGACTTAGCTTGCCCTTCTTACCAAACCGAATTATACCCTTCCACGGAGAAACCTTTAAGAATACCCGGTCACCAATTTCAAAGGTAACAAGTCTGCGTTTCGAATCAGCATACATCTTCTGTTTATCACGAGCCGCCTTTAGCTTTTCACGTGCAACTTTAACTTTGTCGGCTGTAATCTGAACCAAATCAGGTTCTGCATATTGTTTCTCTCCCGGTTCTAGCCAACAAGTAGGGGTACGACAACGCCTACCATAAAGCATCTCGTACGGTGGCATACCAATACTAGAATGATACGAATTATTATAAGCAAATTCGATCAAAGGTAGATGAGAATCCCACGAACCACCATATTCAAGTACACACGCGCGTAACATATATTCAAGAGTTTGAATAGTCCTTTCGGACTGTCCGTCAGTCTGAGGGTGGTATGCGGTACTCAAATGAACACGAGTACCAAGCTCTCGTTGAAGACTGGCCCAAAAGTTCGATGCAAAACGAGTATCCCTATCAGAAACAATAGATAAAGGAATACCGTGGCGAGATACAATCTCGTTGACATAAAACTGAGCAAGGCGAGTCATAGACCAAGATTCGCAGACTGCAAGAAAATGTGCACTCTTAGTGAGACGATCGACTATTAACCAGATCATATCATGCCCTTTTGAAGTCCTGGGCAATTTAGTGACAAAATCCATGGTAATATTATCCCACTTCCATTCTGGAATAGGTAATTGTTGCAAATTACCATAAGGCTTTTGATGTTCCATTTTGACTTGTGCACATGTTTGACATTTCTCGACATATGAAGCTATATCACGCTTCAAGGTGGGCCACCAATAAAGCACCCTTAGATCATGATACATTTTAGTACATCCAGGGTGAATAGATAACTTTGATTTATGAGCCTCCTGGAGAATTAGATCACGGTTTCCTCCAAGGCTAGGCACCCAGATTCGGGATTTAAAAGTCTTTAGCCCACAGTTATCATCTTCTAGTTGATCCTTCAGTTTAGTCATTGTTTCTGCTTTCAAGTTAGCCTCTAACAAAGCCTCCTGTTGCGCCTCCTTAAGCCGAGTGATGATATCAGATAAAATAGTAAGCTTCGTGAATCTGACATTCTCCGAAAAGCCTTTTCGGCTTAATGCATCTGCTACAATGTTCGCCTTTCCCGGGTGATATTTGATTTCACAATCATAGTCTTTGATCAACTCTAACCATCTCTGTTGCCTCATATTAAGCTCCTTTTGAGTGAAAACATACTGCAGGCTTTTATGATCTGTTTATACCACACACTTAGTACCATAAAGATAATGGCGCCATAGTTTCAAAGCAAATACTACAGCAGCCAATTCAAGATCGTGTGTTGGGTAGTTCTTCTCGTGAGGCTTTAATTGGCGGGAAGCATAAGCAATAACCTTGTCTCTCTGCATTAGGACACTTCCCAAACCTGCATAAGAAGCATCACAATAAACAATAAAGTATTCTGACCCGTTGGGTAAGGTCAGAACCGGAGCTTGACATAACAACTGTTTCAGAGTTTGAAAGGCCTTATCTTGTTCAGCAGACCAATCATAAGCAACATCCTTTCGCGTGAGTTTAGTTAAAGGACCTGCTATTTTGGAGAAATTCTGAATGAATCGCCGATAGTAACCGGCAAGTCCTAAGAAGCTTTTGATTTCAGATGGGGTTTTAGGAACTCCCCAATTCATCACGGCCTCAATTTTGACGTGGTCAACCATTACACCATCCTTGCATATAACATGACCAAGGAAATGTATTTCTTCAAGCCAGAACTCACACTTAGAAAATTTAGCATATAAATGTTCTCGTAGAAGAGTATCAAGAACCATACGAAGATGAGTCTCATGTTCTGCCTCAGACTTGGAATATATGAGAATATCGTCAATGAATACTATCACGAACTTGTCAAGAAAAGAGCGACATACACGATTCATCAAGTCCATAAACACAGCCGGAGCATTTGTCAAACCAAAAGGCATCACAAGAAATTCGTAATGCCCATATCTGGTTCTAAAAGCTGTTATAGGAATATCCTCCTCGCGTACCCGAACTTGATGATAACCAGACCGAAGATCTATTTTAGAAAAACAAGTAGCACCCTGTAGCTGATCGAACAAATCATCTATGCGAGGAAGAGGGTACTTATTCTTTATTGTTCTTTTATTTAACTCCCTGTAGTCTATGCACATACGCATCGTCCCGTCTTTCTTTTTAACAAATAAGACTGGAGCTCCCCAAGGCGAAGAGCTGGGACGAATAAAGCCTTTATCAAGAAGTTCTTGAATTTGAGTCATCATCTCGCGAATTTCAGATGGAGCGAGACGATAAGGAGCTCTTGCCACAGGTGTAGCACCTGGAACAAGATTAATTTGATATTCTACATCTCGTATCGGTGGTAATCCGGGTAATTCATCAGGAAAGACATCAGGGTATTCCGACACCACCCTTATGTCACTAACAGCTTTCTTTTCCATTGTCGTATCAATCACACGAGTCAAATATAATTCACACCCTTTGGCTATTGATTTGTGAGCTTTAATTGCTGAGATCAAAGGAATTTCAGATTTCCTCCGTTCACCACGAGCCATAGCATATGACCCATTTGGTAGAGGAATTTTGATTAGCTTTTTAGAACATAGAATTTCAGCATTTTGATTAACAAGCCAATCCATGCCGACAACCACATCAAAACCAGAGATAGGTAAAAGCAACAAAGATATCGGAAAACTATGACTGTCAATTTCAAGCGAAGCATGTGGAATTGATAAAGTAATTGGCACTAACTTACCATCAGCAACTTCCACATCAACAGGACTTGTCATAAGAGAACTAGTAAGTTGAATTCTTTCACAGAATTTAGGAGAAATAAAGGAGTAAGTTGCGCCTCCTTAAGCCGAGTGATGATATCAGATTTAATAGTAAGCTTCATGAATCTGACATTCTCCGAAAAGCCTTTTCGGCTTAATGCATCTGCTACAATGTTCGCCTTTCCCGGGTGATATTTGATTTCACAATCATAGTCTTTGATCAACTCTAACCATCTCCGTTGCCTCATATTAAGCTCCTTTTGAGTGAAAACATACCGCATGCTTTTATGATCTGTGTATACCACACACTTAGTACCATAAAGATAATGGCGCCATAGTTTCAAAGCAAATACTACAGCAGCCAATTCAAGATCGTGTGTTGGGTAGTTCTTCTCGTGAGGCTTTAATTGGCGGGAAGCATAAGCAATAACCTTGTCTCTCTGCATTAGGACACTTCCCAAACCTGCATAAGAAGCATCACAATAAACAATAAAGTCTTCTGACCCGTTGGGTAAGGTCAGAACCGGAGCTTGACATAACAACTGTTTCAGAGTTTGAAAGGCCTTATCTTGTTACATATATAGAGAGAGAGAGAGAGGGAAGTTCCATCGAGAACCAAAAAAAATGCGAGAACTGTGAGAACCGATTCTAAACCGTAAAATATCTACCAAACGCCAAGATATTAAATTATGAAAATTATACCAAATATGTTCTTTAACATAACATTCATATTACTATTTTTTTTAACAAAAAAAATTCGTTTTTGCCGGGTTTTTTTTTCTATCACTATAAGGTATGTTACATATATGTAATCAGTACTTAACATATTTGTAATCAGTACTATAAGGTATGTTACATATATGTAACGAATTTTTTTTGTTGAAAAAAATATAGCAATATGGATGTCATATTAAAGAACATATTTTTGTCGTTAATTTGGTATAATTTTCATAATTTAATATATTTCCGTTTGGTAGATATTTTAGTTTTAAAAAGATGGGGATCAGTTCTCGCAGTTCTCGCATTTTTTTTTTGTTCTCAATGGAACCCTCCCCTATATATATATATATATATATATATATATATATATATATATATATATATATATATATATATATATATATATATATATATATATATATATAGGGTAAGGTTAAACAAAGAACCTCCCTTAAACAAAGAACCTAAAGAACCTCTCTGGTGATGACATGTGGCACATAGTCAAGGGGCAAAAAAGAAAATTAAAAAAAAAAGAAAAATCGGCGTCTTCAGCAAATCCCCCCCAACAAACTAAAAAAAAACCCCCAATTTCTTTAAGTGATCATAACTCATTCGTTTTTAACAATTTTAACATAAAAATTATACCATTAGTTTCAGTTTTTTGTCCTCTTTCAAACAAGACCGGACTTGATATATTTCTGAATTTTTTTTTTTTAAATGCAAAGTTTGCATTTTGAGCTGGGTTCATTCAAACTCAAAATGCAAAATCCGTAGTTTGCATTTTGAGCTGGGTTCATTCAAGCCCAAAATGCAAAATCCGTAGTTTGCATTTTGAGCTGGCTTCAAGGTCTTCAAACAGTTGTGACAATTTTGAACTAACAGTTCTGAACTCTATATAACAGTTTTGAAGTTCACAGCAACTGTTGGTTACAACTGTTTTTACATTTTCATCTAACAGTTCACAACTGTTTTCCCAAAGATAACTCTAACAGTTTTGAACTGTTTGTCAAAATTCTTCTAACAGTTTTTCAACTTTGCATGTTAAACAATCTTAATACCTTAGCTAATTTCCCAACATAACCCCAATTTCTTTAAATGATCATAACTCGTTCGTTTTTAACAATTTTAACATAAAAATTATACCATTAGTTTCAGTTTTTTGTCCTCTTTCAAACAAGACCGGACTTGATATATTTCTGAAACTTTTTTTTTTAAATGCAAAGTTTGCATTTTGAGCTGGGTTCATTCAAACTCAAAATGCAAAATCCGTAGTTTGCATTTTGAGCTGGGTTCATTCAAGCCCAAAATGCAAAATCCGTAGTTTGCATTTTGAGCTGGGTTCATTCAAGCCCAAAATGCAAAATCCGTAGTTTGCATTTTGAGCTGGCTTCAAGGTCTTCAAACAGTTGTGACAATTTTGAACTAACAGTTCTGAACTCTATATAACAGTTTTGAAGTTCACAGCAACTGTTGGTTACAACTGTTTTTACATTTTCATCTAACAGTTCACAACTGTTTTCCCAAAGATAACTCTAACAGTTTTGAACTGTTTGTCAAAATTCTTCTAACAGTTTTTCAACTTTGCATGTTAAACAATCTTAATACCTTAGCTAATTTCCCAACATAACCCCAATTTCTTTAAATGATCATAACTCGTTCGTTTTTAACAATTTTAACATAAAAATTATACCATTAGTTTCAGTTTTTTGTCCTCTTTCAAACAAGACCGGACTTGATATATTTCTGAAACTTTTTTTTTTAAATGCAAAGTTTGAATTTTGAGCTGGGTTCATTCAAACTCAAAATGCAAAATCCGTAGTTTGCATTTTGAGCTGGGTTCATTCAAACCCAAAATGCAAAATCCGTAGTTTGCATTTTGAGCTGGGTTCATTCAAGCCCAAAATGCAAAATCCGTAGTTTGCATTTTGAGCTGGCTTCAAGGTCTTCAAACAGTTGTGATAATTTTGAACTAACAGTTCTGAACTCTATATAACAGTTTTGAAGTTCACAGCAACTGTTGGTTACAACTGTTTTTACATTTTCATCTAACAGTTCACAACTGTTTTCCCAAAGATAACTCTAACAGTTTTGAACTGTTTGTCAAAATTCTTCTAACAGTTTTTCCACTTTGCATGTTAAACAATCTTAATACCTTAACTAATTTCCCAACATTCAACTCATTAGCGACGAGCTGTCAAAATGCAAAAAAAAAGAAGTGTTTTTCCCGTACAGCGCCAAAATGCAAAAAAAAAAAATCATTTTCAATTTTTTTTAGAAAAGTATAGGAAGAGTGATCTTGTTTGAAAGAGGATTAAAAAACTAAAAGAATGGTATAATTTTTTTGATTAAATTCACAAAACTTAAAAAGTTATGACAATTTAAAGTTTTTGGGGATTTTTTTTTTAAATCGTGGGTGTTGGGAGGGGGGATAATTACATTTTTGCCCTATTCTTCCTAAATTAATACATAATAATTACAGTTTTGCTATCATTCAATCTCATCCATTAATATTCATGATCTAAAGGTCCAGATTGATTATTTAGGTTCTTTGTTTAACACATGGTTCTTTATTGATCCAATTTCTATATATATATATATATATATATATATATATATATATATATATATATATATATATATATATATATATATATATATATATATCAGAAATTTCTTTGAAATTTTTAATAATAAAATTATATTACTTCGAGACCCATCATACAATCTCTTTCAAAAGATGTGTAACTTAATGATTTTCTAAATTTGTTAATTGCTTTTTTTCTTAGTTTATTCAAAGTATGGCAACAATGCATTTTTATATGAAGTATCCATTTATAAGAACCGAAGCCGAAGGTCAAAGTCGAGATAAGAAGAAATCAACCACAATGTTGCGTAATCAAATCTCAAAATTCGATATCATAAAACCATTCTAACAAGTCGGTCTATTCAAATTGTCTATCATCAATCAATTAATATCCAAACCCGTCTCACCAAACAACATTAGCGCGTGTTTGGTTCGTGGATTTTAAAATTTTTTGAAGGATTATCTAGAATTTGTATTTCAAATTTTTTGAAATTCCTATATTTGGTTAAAAACAAGAAGGATGGATTTGGATTTCAAATTTTATAGATGTGGAATTTCAAAATCTTGGAGGAATGAGTGATATTTCTAAATCCCTCATATGTAAGATTTAAAAATCAGGACCTATCTAACCAACAATCTATGCCTTCACCATATCAACCGACACTTCACTCTGTCGTCGCCACCATCGTCGTTTCCCTTCTCCGCCGTCACCCTTATTCATCTTCGTCTCCGTCTCTGCCTCCGACTTTGCCGTCATCGCCCTTCACCGTCTCTGTCTTTCGCATCTTTGAGCCAATCAAGTGTGAAGGTGTGTTAAATCCTTCACCATCTTCGTCCTAGAAATTTCATTGTCTTTATATAAACCAAACAAGGAATGTGAATAGATTTGAAATTCCGTGGGAGTTGAAATCAATAAGATTTTAAGCCCATGAACCAAACACCCCCTTATACTCTTATAGTATGCAATTATGCATGAGTATAGTGCACACTTCAAGAAACAAGTATCAGCTTACGTGTCATCAACGTAAATCAAAAACAAATAAGTGTGGACAATAAACATTGTAACACCCTGGAAAAAGGGCCTAACAGTAGTGACTTGTACTTTGTGTTTAAGAGTTTGTACAGTGACTTTAAGTGAATTAATTATGTGTTTTGTGTGACTAGCGTGTCTTGTGTTAATTAATGTGATTACGTGAAAAGTGTCAAACGTGTCTAAAAGTGATGTCGAGTTATACGGTTTCGCGTAATGATTCCGTAGATATCCCTGTTGGTTAAAACGGAATGGCGTGTGTTAAGTTGTAAGTTAAAAAGGGGAACAAAACACCCCACTGGTGATAAGTATCCACCTAAGGCGGTGGATGTCTTAATTGACTCTTATGAGTCAAACCATGAACACACAAACATACGTACATTCAAGAAAGCACACATACACACTTGCTCTCATGATTTTGAAGAAGGACTCAAGAATCAAACTGATACAAGTGATCTCAGTTGTTTAAATCTGTCCTTGAAGCCTTCCATCTTCATCTTTGTAAGTGATTTGTGTCAAGAGCCCTAATTTTTATGTGTTGAAAGAGAAACACCATTTTGATGGTGTTTGATATGTGTTTGTGTTTGTTATTGTGTAAAAATGTGTTTGTAAGCTTCCTTAGATGTCAAGTGAAGTATAAAAGTGATTAAAAGCTGAGTTTTGGTCGAAAAAGAGATCAAAAACGTGATTTGCAGGTCTGAGTTGCGAACAGGGACGAACCTTACTGTGCAGGAAGTTCGGCGGCCGTAGGGGAAAGTTCATGAGGCCGTAGGGGCCGTTTTTATTCTTGCGGCCGTAGAAGTTCCTGCCGACGTAGCAAAATGTTCCTGCGGCCGTAGGAGGGTGTTTTGCAGGATTATTGAAATTAAGCCTTCTGTGGCCGTAGGAAAAGGTTTCTGCGGCCGTAGTAGGTGTTTTTATGTGACTTACCGTCTACGGACGAAGAAACAAGGTCTACGAGCGTAGGTACATAACCTACGGTCGTAGGTCACCAAAGAATAGCTCCTGCGGGCGTATGAATATGTTCCTGCGGCCGTAAGGCATGATTCATTGGAAAGAACCTCTACGGGCGCAGGGAATTATCCCTACGACCGTAGGATGGGTTTGGCATATGTCCTGCGGCCGTAGGACATATCCTCTGCGGCCGTAGGAGCCTGTCCAGTGCTGACAACTTGTGTAACTTGTGTTTTAACCTATGTGTGCTATGTGTATGTGATAACCAAACCTAAACCTAATGTGTTAGGTGATTCGGACGACTCCGTGTGTTCTTGGGATTCCCGAATTCATATATGCCTCTTGTAATCTCGAGGTGAGTACCGGTTTCCCATAAGACTCAGTAAGTAGGGCTATTGTATGCCTGTACTATGTGCCGTGTTAATGTATGTGAACGCGCGAGGTATGACGTGATATAGTGATACCGTGATATAGTGTTATATGTGACACAGTGATATAAATTGTGATATGTGATACGCATGCGTACTGTGGACCATATGGGTCAAACGTGTTTATGATTCCTTTCCGGACAGACGCAGAGGTTGAGATCAGTTTGCTAACGCGGCTGGATCCTTGAGTGTTTTTCAGGATCAACGGTACTCGATGGGTTTTCCGGGTTAAAGGTTCTGCAGGCCGCCGTTCCTCGACATACAGTGAGGATCTTGGTCTATGATCAGATCCGAACGGAGTCCTAGTGACTCAAACGTGATGGTAGATTGCTTTTCACTCCCCCACCGATGTGGTTGGTTGTGACTGATTCCCCAGCTCGGATCGTTGAGTCATGCTAGCTACCTCGCAAGATATGATCCCGCTGACATGTCGACACACCGCTATGTGATAGCTTAGCTTTGTGTGCCTTATTGTGACGTGATAGCATGCTTATTGGTGCTTATGTGATATCTGTACTCGCTAGCTAGTGTAGCTAATGTTTCGTGATATTTCCCTTTTCACAGGTTAGTGATCAGATGGCCTGGCGAGGCGGGTTGCTTTGGGTAGTGTTATTGTATATATATATATATATATATATATATATATATATATATATATATATATATTTGGAACACTTGTTTGTTAACTCTGATACTTTGTGACGATGGTCGGTGCGTAGTGGTAGCAATGACTTGGTTTTTGGGACTTGGCTTGATTCGTTGTTCTTGATCGCCAAGTTGATAAACAGTACTTAATATGTAAACAGTGGTTTGTTCCGCTGCAAACCTTTTGTGTAAATGAGTTTAAAAGTTTTAATTTCCGCTAATTTTAAGCTTGTGAAACCCGGTGTTACAAACATACAATTATTCTCGTTCCTTGATATATTTGACCCTCCCATATGAATATAAATTTATACAACTCTATTTTAATCTTGATATTAAACAAATAATTGTGAACAATATATAAAGAAACAATTATTTCCATTCCTTAGATTTATTTGACCCTCCCGCATGAATATAAATTTCGACTGACTATTTCAACTCTCAATATTATATATGTTGAATATTTTTTTTGTTAGAATATCTCGATCCATGAGAATATATGTAGTAAGAACAAAATATCGTATTAGAAAAACTGATCCAAACCCAATTGTAATTTGCTTGGTTAGGTTTGATCGTTTGAATCTTTAAACTATTTAGACGGAGTAGATTCTAATGTTTGAAACCATAATTCAATTGGGGTTCACTTTTTTTTAACAAATTTAGATAATTTTATTTCAGTCTTGATATTAAACAAATAAATATGAACAACAATTATTTATGTTCCTTAGATATAATTGATCTCACATGAATATAAATTTGAACAACCTTATTTCTTATATTATGTGTTGAATATTTTTGTTAGTATATCTCGATTCCTGAGCAAATATATAGTAAAAACGAGAAATTGAATTACAAAAACCAATCCAACATAATTTTTTTTAATAGTTTGTTTTGAATCTTGTAACTATTTGGACGAATCAGATCCTAATGTCTGAAACCGAAAATCAACCGGGTTCACATTTTTTAATGACAAACACATATCACTAATCTACACTTATGTCCATAGCGGAACACTAGCTCTCAACTTAAGAAACGAGAAATATCTTAACCATACTTGAAACATCCAAGTCAAATGTCTTATGGCTAATCGGGTTTACTTAATTGAATTGGATTTAACTTATTTTAAAGGGAAAATTACCATTTTTGACAACATATTATTCACCTTTTTCCAATTTTACTAACATTCATTTTATTTTATCAATTACACCATTACACTTTCAATATTTTTCCAATTTTACTAACATTCTTTTTATTTTATCAATTACACCATTACAATTTCAATATTTTTCCAATAAACACAAGGTTTACCTACTAAGGCTGACAATTTGGGTCGGGTTTGTGTTATTGGGTTCGTGTTGTTCGAGTTCGGGTCAGTTTCTTGTCGACCCAATTTCGACCTATTTATTTTCGTGTTAGGTTCGGGTCGTGTCACTTTTTTCGTGTCGGGTTCGGATCTTGTTTCGTGTCAACCCATTTCGGTCAAAAGTATTTGACTAGTACTTTTTTGATTTTCGATTATGATTTTCGAATACGGGTTTCGGGTAAGGTTATCAATTACGGTTTTCGATTATGGGTTTCAAATACGGTTTTGGATTAAACATATTATAAACCATAAATGAAAAGAAATTCTTAAAATTATATGAAAATGGAGAAAAAAACTTTGCAGTAATATTTAAAAAAAACAAACTATGCAATTTAGAATTACGGAAATCACGTACTAAAGTAATATTGCAAAGGTTTATAGTTAAGGCTTTTATTTACGATATATAAATTTCTTATATTAACTTCTTAAAAAAAACAAACTATGCAATTTAGAATTACGGAAATCACGTACTAAAGTAAATTTGCAAAGGTTTATAGTTAAGACTCTTATTTACGATATATAAATTTCTTATATTAACTTTTGTAGCTTGATGTTTATCTAATTGTTAACTAGTCAAATACTTTTTACCGAAATCGGTTGACACAAAACACGACCCAAACCCGACACGAAAAAAGTGACCCGAACCTGACACGAAAATAAATAGGTCGAAATAGGGTTGACACGAAACTAACACGAACCCAATAACACGAACCCGACCCAAGTTGTCAGCCTTACCGCTTAGTAGGTAAACCTTGTGTTTATTGGAAAAATATTGAAAGTGTAATGGTGTAATTGATAAAATAAAAAGAATGTTGGTAAAATTAGAAAAATATTGAAAGTGTAATGGTGTAATTGATAAAATAAAAAGAATGTTGGTAAAATTGGAAAAAAATGAATAGTATGTTGACAAAAATGATAATTTTTCCTATTTTAAAATGGCAAACACAGACACTCACCATTAAACCTACTTTGAAATTTACTTCACTGTTTATAACAATATTTGAATCATCAACCTCTTATAAAGAAACGGTTTTCACCAACATCTAATACCGTTAGATTACAAGTCATTTGATCAATCGGATTAAACAAATACATACAAATAACAAATGTACACCCCAAGTAAAACCAAGACCATCAAAATGTTTAATTTAGTTTAGATTTTTTTTGAAGTAGTTTTACCCCTTCTATTTTGAGTCTAGAATTAAATGTAATTAGTTTCACCTACCTTTTTAGGTTTATCCATACACACTTGTTAATTTGTTTGGGTGGTCAATGTATGTATCCTTTTAAGACTTGTATTATTGAAGTATTTGTTTGTTACCATAGTTTTAATTTTTATTGGAATAGTGTATGTGATCGGATTCTTGTCGGAATACTCAATCCGACCGCCGACCACCGGAATTTCACAATTTGCTTTTATTTTTAGGTTTTAAATTATCAAATCTACCCAATACCCCTAATATTTATTTTAGTATAAATAATTACAAGGTATATTTATTTATTTAAAGGTTAAGATTTATTTTTATTTTTCACTTTTTCTAATTTTACAAAAGTTAAGCTCCTTCCATTGATCGTAGATCTGAAGCAAACCTTCACGAATCCGCTAACGGATTTGAGATCTAATTGCTGTTCAGTTGCTGTTTGATGCAGATTCAAGTAAGTTTAACTTCAATTTTGTGTTTTGTTACTTTCTAATGTTGAAATGAATTAAATTTTTATAGGGTTTCCGTAGTTTTAAAATTTTGATATTTTTAATGATCGGAGCTGAGATCTTACTGTTTCGTTGACGATTGTGTTTGATTTTGAGTAGGGTTTTGTCTCTTAACCTGTGTTGTTGTTTGCCTTGATTATTAATTTGAGTTAAAGTTGAAATCTTGTTGACCTAGACGAACTTTCCTGAACTGGTAGTTGTGTTTAATTCGGGAAAGGTTAGTTGGGAGTCTTGTAATTAAGCATATAATCAACCTGTTTTCGAAGTTATATTGTGGATTAAGCATAAGAAGGAGCAAGTTTTAATAATTATCAGCTTGATTTGGTTACCAACGCATGGGACTGAAATCTGTGTTTGAAATTTTACCATTTTCCTTGCAAATGTATTCTGCATTTGTGGTTTTGTGATATGAAAATTCTGGATTTTTTTGAAATCTGAATGTTTCTGGAGTTTGAATCTGAATATATAAATTTGGATAACCTTTTTTGTGCATTGTTCATCAGGTGTAGCTTTCTTGTAGGGCTGAACTTATATATGGATCCAACCATAGAAGAAGCTCTTAGAGCGAAAGAGACTGCAGAGAAGCTTTTTGCAGTGAAAGATTTTGCAGGTGCAAAGCAGTATGCTTTAAGGGCTCAAACATTATGCCCTCAACTAGAGGGTATTGCTCAAATGGTGGCTACATTCGAAATATATGCAGCTACAGCCACAAATATGAATGGAGAAATTGATTTCTATTCGGTTCTTGGATTGGATCCATCTGCTGATAAATCAGTACTGAAAAAGCGTTACAAGAAAATGGCTGTACTTCTCCACCCTGATAAAAACAAAACCATTGGAGCTGATGAAGCTTTCAAACTTGTCTCGGAAGCATGGGCTGTATTATCTGATAGTGTGAAAAGAAGCTCATATGATGCCAAAAGAAATAAACACTTATCAGCTGCAGGTTATCATAGTACTTCTGTTGTCTCGGGTTCAGAGAGTTCTTCAAGACTCGACACTTTTTGGACTGTGTGCACATCTTGTCGTGTTCAGTATGAATATCTTCGAAAATACGTGAACAAAAGACTTTCTTGTAAGAATTGCCGTGGTGTTTTTGTAGCTATTGAAACAGGAGCAGCTCCAGTGACTTATGCTCCTTGGTCATATACATCTGAGAATGGATATGCTAATCATACATACACTGCGGGTTCCACCTATGTTCCAAGCACATCAGTTTGTTTTACAGGCAACGGGTCCTCAGTTGTTCATCCTACACAAGGTTATGAGTATGCAGGGTCCGTTTCATTTCAGTGGAATACTTATCCAGGTCCTACTCTCGATCCTAATGGTTTACCTTCTAAATCTGCTAACATCAGTAAATCAAAAGCAAATGGGAAGCATCAGATGAGATTAAACACGGCCCCCAGTGAGACCCCAGCACCTAGGATGGGCCGACCTCCTAAAAAAAGAAAGATAGAAGATGGGGAAACGGGCCTAAGAACCGAACCTGATTCAGTAATAAGTAATTCTAATGGACATGGTGGAACTGACATTCCAGCCAGGCAGTACTCGATTCCCCCTGCTTTTGATGCCAGAAAGTTGTTAATTGACAAAGCTAGATCAGTAATTCGTGGAAAGTTGAAAGAAATGAAAGCTGCTTCTGCTTTAAAAGCTGAAAAACATGGAAAAACACTCAAGAAAAGTAGTTCCATGGCAATAACGGTCCCAGATCCTGATTTTCATGATTTTGACATGGATCGATCTGAGGAAGTTTTCAAACCGAAACAAATATGGGCTATATATGATGAAGAAGACGGGATGCCTCGCCTTTACTGTCTGGTTCGCCAGGTCATCTCTGTGAAACCATTTCAGCTTCATATCAGTTACTTAAACTCAAAATCAGACACCGAGTTTGGATTTAATAACTCATGTGGAAATTTCACGGTTTCTCATTCTGACATTGTTGATCAAGTTAACATTTTTTCTCATCTTTTGGGCAGAGATAAGTCTGGCAAAGGTGCGTGTGTTAGCATATACCCGAAAAGAGGTGACATATGGGCTGTGTATCGAAACTGGTCAGAAAGTTGGAATAAAAAAACATTGAAAAGGGTGAGACGACAGTATGAAATGGTGGAGATTCTTGATGATTATTCTGAAAAGGTTGGAGTGTGTGTGACACCTTTGGTGAAATTAGAGGGGTACAAGACTGTGTATCAAAGAAATCCAAACAAGAACGCGGTTCGGATGATTCCCAGCAGAGAGATGGTTCGGTTTTCTCACCAGGTTCCATCTTGTTTGCTAAAAGGTCAAGCCCTGAACTTGCCAGATGGGTGTTGGGATCTTGACCCTGCTGCTACACCAGAACAACTTCTCCAGGCAGATGCAGATGAAGAGGAAAGGAAGGTTGAAGTTTCAGGTGTGGAAGGTCATTTAAGTCATTGACTTTGACAAGTGTGTGAGTTTGATAGTGTATAGATCCAAACACATAGTGATGGGGGGGGCAATTTGTGGGAAATTTAGGTAGCTGGAACCCAGATGGATCAAAAGTTGATCCTAGCGGCTGGAGCTCATATTTGGTTTAAAGATGGCTCAAATGTTGGTTGAGAAACTTGTACTAATTACATCTTATGAATTAGTTACCTTTTAGATTTACTAATTATGTTTATACACCCTTATGCATAGATGGGTTGTCCTATCGAGAGTATTCGTGTTGCAGGAAGGAGTGAAACGTGTGTTTCATTTTAATCTCCTGTCGACGCTATCCACTTTTTGTCGAGTGATTGTAGTCGAGCACTGGGTAATCATAAGCTGATACTCAAATGCATTGTTGGGTTGTACCTGTAAAAACCCACAATTCATTTGAGTATCTATGAACAACATTATAAGTTTTGAGAAGTGATTGTGGTTGAACTTCCTTAACCTTGCAATAGATTACCTATCTTAATGTTTCAATTGTGATTTAATATATACTTTTTAATGTTATTATATTTTGGCTTTTCGTTGTACCTACCAAAAGTACTACATGTTTGTATTTACAAGCTCCCATCCATCTTAGATTGTGTTCAAGAACAACGATTATCATTTCAAAGAGCCAAATCTTTCAAGGGGTGTTTCGTAGGTCGTCAACAATCGTTTGTGACTCCACTTCTTCTAGCATTTTAGACCACTTGTAGTGGATGTCATCCAGCTCATTGTGGCAATTTTCCTTCCATCATCCATTAAATTTGGCTCGTTGTCTGGCAGCTCGTCATTGCGGCGACGAGCGCCATAACATTTTCTGTTTTTTCAATCAATCATATTAATCTAAATTAATATTATATATGTCCAATAATGATAGTGATGGTGATGTAGTAGTTAGTCATATTATATGGGTCCAATAATGATAGTGATGGTGATGGTGATATAGTAGTTAGTCATGACAGTCATAACTAGGGCCGCTTAGTTATGGGATAGTTATAGGCTGGAAAAGATACTGTAGTAGTTAGTCATGACAGTCATAACTAATCAGTCATGAATGTTATAACTAATCAACTACGGATAGTCTTACCATTGCCTCACTTTGAATCCATAGGTTTGGGTGAGTACGTAAGGTGGTTTAAAAGTTTTAAACTAGTAGAGATATTTGAAGTCAAGTTGGTTGAAATTATGAGTACAATGGTTGTGACTTGTGAGTTGTAATAATTATAGTGTGAATAAGGTTTAAAATTATGAACGTTTATTAGGGCATCAGCATATTTGTCCATTTGTGTCAATTCATCTTCTTATGTTCTTGTTCTATATTAAAGCAAATGTGTAGTTACTAGTTAGATATGTGCAAGTTTGAGTTCTTGTTTCCTCCGATTTTTTTTTTATTTATAGTGAAAGAAAAAAAGAAATAGTAAAAAAGAGAAATACAATGAAAGGAAAGAGTCAATTTATTATAGGGATCGAATATATATGTTTCTAGCAACACTTATTTTTAGATTGTTTTCACGCTTATAAACACTTTAAATGAGAAGTATTTTATTTCATCTTTTACCCATTTAAATATTACATATCATAAGTGTTTCTAGCTACCCACACTCTTTATCCCATTTATTATAATGCATATTTTAGTTCCCTTGATAGATTTACAAACAAACAAGAGTAGATTTACTTTAAATTTGAATTTTTTTTACAGATTTAAATTCAACTAAAAAAGTATTCTGCGAACAAATATCAGTGACTTCGTTTGTCTAATTGTAGTTTGTATCTTAAACGTTTTCTCTATGCCCTTTATATATTGATTCCTGTGATCTTTAAATCTTTTAACTACTAGAATCGTTGCATTTTCTTGCAATATCAATCTTTGTGTTCACGTACATGCCTTAAAGGATTGGTTTGTACATCACATAAAATACATTATACACAATAGGATATAATATCAACAGATAATATAAACATATAAATATAACCAAATATACTGATATAAACCTAGATATAAAATATGATGAATATAATGACAATGACTATAATAACTCGGTATAAATAGCCAACGAGTAAAATCTCAGTATTGCCATGATTCTGGGCCAGCAAGGAGCAAATATGTTCCAATTGATTTCTTAAAAAGTAGACCTTTATATAATCGACCAACCCTTAATAATTTGTAACTCGTTGAACAAAACCAACATCCGAAACTCAACTCACTTTCCAGTAAAAATGGCAACTCTACATATATGTTCTTTCTTCTTCTTTTCCTTTTAGAATGCTAAATAAAAATATAAAAGTTAATAACACTAGACCTTAAAAGATTCTGCAGCATTATTTCTGACTATGGGTTTCAACGGACTCAATCTGCAGGCATCATTTTTGAGAAGTGGTTTCGATTGGCTCAACGATCTCTGCTTCAAGAGTTGGTGGGGGAGCCACTACTTCAGCCTCTGGTGTTTGTGAACTGTGCATATCAAAAGCTGGTTGCTCGACCGTCCATTTGTTTGACAAAGCCATGTTCATCATTTCATAAATCTTTCCCCCAAGTTGTGATGGATTCTCAGGCTGGATCAAATCAAACAACATAAATGACCACTTATAATCCAACTATATGTTGTCAATCAAAAGATAACTGCAGGTGTCTTTCCAAATACCCTTTTCAAGTACTTATACATAAAAAGAAAAAAGGAAAAAAAAAAATCTTATAATTTTTTCATCTCAACTAGAGAAAAAAGCAAGAGCCTTTTTAGAACTTGCAACAAATCCTACCCCTTGTTAACAAATTTATAAATTTTAAAATAGAATTGGTACGCACAAATTGTTATTATAATGCTGTTGAATAAAAATATATATTTTGTCATGCGATAGAGGAATAAGCTCCTTACCAGATATCTAGTTTCAGTTCATGTTCATTTTTCCCCATCATTATTTTTACTTGTTGTCAACCAACCAGTTAAAGTAAAAAGTAAAGTAACACCCAATACCGTCTTCCACGGGTTATGGGTCCCAATACCGTATGCACGGTGTATGGGGGAGGTTGAGATGTAGACACCCATACCTCTACCTATGGTAGAGAGGATGCTTCCAGTTCTACTAAATGTAGAAAATGACCTCCGGTCTTGCAAGGAGTGAGGATCGAACCCTTGACCTCTGTCTCCAGAGGCAAGGGTGATAACCACTTAATCCAAACCAGTTACTTATACAATTTTTCAGAAATCTAACCAAAGGGCTTGTAGCCCAGCAGTATTTGGTGGTTATGGAGTAGTGCCGCCCTCCTAAGAGGTTGTGGGTTCAAGTCCCGTGGACAATGGAGTAGATTTAGGAGTAGCCGAGTAGGTTTAGTGAGTATATGAGTTTGCCATTCACCCACTTTTCCAAGTTTCAACTTTAACACAACAAAAATGCAGTATAGAAATGAAGGATAGATGACTCACAGTGAAACCACTAGATATCAATGCAGTATCATACAGAAGATCAATAGCTCTGAGGGCTTCTTCATCATCACCATTGCTCTTGCAGGCAGCCTGCATCATGCATGCATGGATAGAAAGATATAAGGGAGACTTGTATTAACATATTCCTAGATAGAGCAGACTCATGTGCCAAAAAAAAGATAGACATACATTCAATGTCTGAATAACTGGATGTTCAGGATTGATCTCAAACACTCTCCTGCTTCTCATGAAGTCCAGGCTAGAAGAGTCGCCAACAGTCTGTGCCTTCATCAGCCTGAGGGATTACAAAAACAAATTTCATGTTAAGGAATTCAAACCCCAAAATCTAAAGTCCGTGATAGTGAAGAGAACTCACCTCTCCATGTTAGCAGACCAACCGAACTTTCCAGACACAAGGACACAAGGGGATGCCTTTAGACGATTTGAAATTTGGACACTAGCAACTTTGTCACCCAACCGTTTCTTCATCCAGTCACATATATGTCCAAATTCCTGCTTCATCTCTTTTTCCTTCTCTTCATTCTTGTCACCTATTGATTTCAACGGATGGAAAAACATCAGTTAGCACCGATCAACCTATTACTAGTTTTATAGAAGTACATCAACACTAGTTTTATTAGCTATGAGTTGCTAACCAATGTCCAAGTCTTCCTTGCTGATGTCAACAAAGTTCTTTTCCTTGTATGATTTGAGATTTGTGACAGCAACTTCATCAATGGGATCAACAAGGAATAATACCTGTAGAGAACCTCATACATGTTTGGTAGCAGTCTTTACTAAACAGCATAAATAGGAAGGGAAAAAAGATTAAACAAGTAAAACTAAAAATAAATTGTACTTCAAGATCCTTCTCATATAGTCTCTCCAAGAAGGGAGTGTTCTTTGCACTTGTGACACTGTCAGAAGCAATGTAATAGATATCTTTTTGGTCAGGTTTCATGTTCTCAACATATTCATCCAAGCTGATCATCTCTTCTTCACTCTGAGAAGAGAAAAAACGAAGCAACGGAGCAAGGCGCTTGTGATTTTCACGGTCTTCAATGCATCCCAATTTCAGATGCTTCCCAAAGTTCTCCCAGAACTTCTCATAGTCCTAAACCAAAGGATAGAAAATAAGCTGGTTAAGAAATGAGCCGAGATTTTTTTTTCTTAATGATATTCGATTATAGCAAGAATTTCAAGCCATCTACTCACTCATGAGGTGATTAGAATTATCTCTCATCTCTAACAGGTCAAACAAGTAAGTCACATCAAGTGAGATCTTAGTGCTAAAAACCTTCTTATCATTTTATTCAAAAATCTAGATTTTAATGGATAAAAAATTTTGCAATCATAATTGGGATTCTAATCAATTATGGAAACTAAATGTTCTGGCTCAACAGGGTTCCACGCCACAGAATTACTCATTTTGATCCTAACGTGTAAACCACCAGATCTATTTTGCAACCTATATATTTGAGGCGTAATATAAGTATGCTCAAATCAAGGACTTAGGAGGATACAGAATGAAAAAAAAAAGATGCTTTACCTCTCGGTTCTCACTCACAGATATGCCAAGAATCATGTCAAATGCCTTCCGTACCAATCGCTTCCTCATTATCCGGACCTTTGGATTAAGAAAATGAGAAACCAAATCTATTTTATCTCCAAACAATTTGTGAACAAAAAGAAAAGGAAGACTGTCAAGAAGTCAGATGCACTTACAATGCGGCTTTCTTGGAGAATCTCACGTGACACGTTCAAGGGAAGGTCATTGGAGTCAACAACACCTTTGACAAAGCTTAGATATCGTGGGAACTACTCCAGAAATAGGTTAAAGAGAAAAAAAACAATAAGAACTGGTTTAGAACTCGCAAGTAGCAGGCTTTCGCCAACAAAATACATAGGGGCTGATCTTACCAATTCTCCATCAAAGTCGTCTGAGATGAAAACACGTTTGACATACAGCCTTATATTCTTAGTTTTCGGATTGACAATGTCTTCCTTCCCCATCGGAGTAACTGCGGGGACATAGAGAATTGATCTGAACTCAACCTCACCCTGCAAGACAAGGAAAACTGTCAGAATATTATTTACACGCCAACCTCAACATATACTTGAGGCCTAGGTCAACAATCCCGTTCACACAGACAGTGAGTTCGCAGATATTTATTTATCCCTCTTTTCCACCGTTATGCAATTACCATTTTATTACCCACACCTTCATTTCTCATGTCCGTGGAACCAACAGTTGAATTATACATACTGACACTATCTAATATTATAAAAGGAGCCAAAAGAAACTAGTTTGTAAGGAATCTGATGCTTGTGTGAACTATATCAACTTAAACAATGGAAAGTGAAATATAGCATGTCACCTCTGTTGTAAAGTGTGAAGAAGCTAAAGGTTCTAAGTACTCATTGAACGTCTTCTTGTAGAATTCATTATATTCATCTGTTGTAACTTCCTTAGGGTTCCGAAGCTGCAAATATTAAAAAGGATTTTCAGACATCTTTACATAGAATCAAACAATGCTTAAAGAACATCACATCAGAAAAAATATTTTTAAATGAACTCACCCATATAGGTTGTGTCTCATTGGTGAGTTCCCAATCCCAGTATTTCTCAACAACCTTTTTAGTTTTCTTCTTTTTCTGTTGCAACAAAAGAAACCACAATTGCATGTCAATTAGGTCTTTATCCTGTGCAACCCACATGTACTAGAAAATACCAACTCACGCACCTCCACGCTCTCATCAGCCCCGTCCTTCTTTGCCTCAGCTGGGTCCTCATCAACCTCAACCTGTTATAATACAAAGTTACAAACACTATCATGAACCAGCACAAATTGATGTGGCCCATTTCATTATAGCAACATGTTTTCCTTTGTTAAATGCATACTCAGGAACTTCATTTTCTAGGATTTGCAGTGTTGTAAATGGCGGTCTAGGCGACCGATTAATCGGCGCCTAGGCGGTGGTCCACCGCCGGATAAATTTGCTTGGCGGTCACGTTTGGCGGTGGTGGTCAAAATCGGTCAACATCGGTCTCGGCGGTCCTCGACGGTCAACTAAAGTCAAACATTAAAAAAAACCTAGGTTTTAAGTCACTCCTTGCCATCGATCGAGAAACAACACATCACTTTCTCTCATAACTTTGTAAGACCTATGGCCCCAGCTTCAGGCGACCACCCCGGCGACCTCCACCTCCACCTCAGCACAAGGTCGAGTTTGGAAAGACTTTTTCTGATGTGAACTCTGAAGTTGCCGCTTCATGTTGTGCTCCGGTGCTTTGCTCCGATTTTCTTTTTCTTCCTAAACTTAATAAGGGGGCGGCTAGGGATGTAGTAGTCATATTTTATGGTTAAAAAACTTTTCTACCCCTTTGATCTTATATTCTTCTAGCCTCAGCCTTTCTTTCTATTTAATTACTATATTATCATTGCAATAATTTATAATTCAAACTTTACCTAACTTTTATAGTTAAAACTTAAAGTAATTATGTACTTATAGTCTTTATTTTTCAAACTTGTTAAATTTTTTTATTGTTATTGACTTATTTTACTAGGATATTGTTAATATTTATTTAATTTAAATAAATTTATTTAAAATTTAGGGTCTCCGCCAAGACCGATTAATCACTTGGCGGTGGTCGACCGCCGACATACTGCCGACCGATTTTTACAACCTTGAGGATTTGGAAAGAAACTTAAAGAAAAGCAAGTGAGAAAACAAAGGGCGGTAACAAAAAACTCTGGTTCTTGAGTTGGAAACAAAGAATAAAATGCAACGTTTTATTTGGAAAATGACGTGAGACCCTCTAATACACTTGGTCCATAGAGAAAACTTGAAAATATATCATCATACAAAATTCTGGAAAGTTTCAGATGTACCTCTTTAGTGTATCCCTTTTCTTGCCATGTATAAATAGGGAACGAGACAAACTGTGAATAATTTTTAACAAGTCTCTCGATTCTCTCTGGATGAGCAAAACCTTTTTCATCGCGCTGAGCACAAACAAAATATAGACTACTATTGTCATTAAGATTGATAAAATACAAACAAAAGCAAAGGATAGAGATAAAATGGTTTGCATGTTTGACCTTGAGATGCAATTGGATGGAGGTTCCTCTAGGAATAAACTTCTCAGGATCAGTCTCCTCTCGAATAATATATGAGCTCGAATTTGCCTCTCCTTCCCAAATATATTGCTTATCAGACTTGGGGCTCTTTGTTGTGACCACCACCTGTTAAAAAATATGGACAATGACATACAAAGACCATAAATATTTCATACAAGTTCATAAGAAGAAATTAAGTGCAGGCTTGAAACACAATGTACTTTGTCAGCAACCAGGAAGGCTGAATAAAACCCCACACCAAATTGACCAATCAAATTGCTGTCTGAACCAGAATCTTTGCTATCCTGACAAATGCAATAGTTTGTGTAAGTTTTTGATTTTCGTTTAGTCGAGAGAAAATATGATGATGATACTAAAAATATGTCAATAATGACATGAACCTTCAAAGCTTTTAAAAACTTTGCAGTTCCACTGTGAGCAATTGTTCCTAGAGAGTCAACAAGTTCTTGATGGGTCATACCAATACCAGAGTCCCTGAATATAGCATGCACATCAAAGAAAGAAAAAAATATAAACCTTCAACCAAAATTCTTATCATCGGCTGCAAATCTTACGTGAGAGTAACTATTCCATTTTCTTGGTCAGTTTTAATGTGTATGTCAAGTTCAGGAGCACCCTCCAAAAGCTGTGGCTCAGTAACACTAAGAAATCGCAGCTTGTCCAAGGCATCACTTGCATTGCTGAAATATACAAGTTTTTTATTAGTGTGAGCATTGTTAGGTTATCCACAAAAAGGATAAAGAAGCTTGCATTCTCAGTCTTCATAAATCTGCAATTTTCTATTTTTGTTTGTGGAATGTTTCCAAACATTTGCCACCCAACATTTTGCTATTTCACAAACATTGAACAAGCACCTAACCTCTTATCGTTCTTGAAGAAAAATACTGAATGGGTATTATACAAGACACATATATCCAATGATGATGACTGATGAATATCAGTCAAGTGAACTTTTTCATGCTACTAAGATCATGTTTGGTCTACCATATCAGAAGAAAATATACTTGATGCAAATTCTTCTACTCTAAATAACTAATTACAATTATTTATTCAACACTGAAAGCTTTAATTATTAGAAGATAAAGAATTAAACCAAAAAAGCAACTACATTGCAAATTTGATGAAAATCTTAAAAGGTGCTTGCCTGATAAGTTCCCGAAGGAACACCTCTTTGTTGCTATATAGACTGTTAACAATGAGATCCATAAGCCGACTTACCTGCAGCAAAACATGAACATCATGATATAGAATACTAAAGGTAGCAAAACACATTTGAACCTTATATTAATGAGAGAAGCTAAGTTCCGTAGTTTGGATTCACACACCTCCGCTTGATACTCATGCTTCTCCACAGGTGCATCAGATGTCTGAAAGTCAGAAGCAGTTGACTCATATCGCTTCCCAGAAGGGATTATGCTTCCCAACTTCAAAGGCTTTGTGGAAGCAGGCCCACTGCATGTTCCAGTTGTTAGAACTGAATACCATCTGCCACTGACATCCCTGTCTCCACCCTGTTCATGTCAAGTACGTCAAAACAAGTGACAGAAAAGAGCTAACAGATGACAAAACCCATATACAAAATCAACGATCAATGGAAATAGACATCACTGCATGTATAACTACACTGCTATCAGTAGCGACTAGACAACCTTTGATTCCCTCCACCAACTATATGAATCCAAAAGAACTTTTGCAACTACAAGAAAGAGATGGCAAGTTGGATTTATAATGCTTAGTGATACAGACCCAACAAACAAGGACCGCTGTTGACATCAGATATTAAACCCTTCCCTTGCAGAACAAAATGACTAGTTAAATTATTTAAGGAATTGTGGTCACAAATTTAAGGACAGAATATCTATTTGCACCTTTTAGGAACAATAAGTGTGATATTGAGAACGTAAACAGCTACAACGAAAAATTCTCGAAAGAAATAAGGAAACTAAAACAGTGACTCGCCATGATATGTATACCTCTGAATAGCAATACATACATACAAAAGTCGTCGTTGTTGGTAGAGAATGTGAAATAGATTAAGAAGAATCATACCGATTCGTTTGAAGTGGAAGAACCAATGGAGGACGCAGCAAAGGCATCACGGCGGCGATGGCCACCGTATCGAAGAAGACTGTTAACAGAGCGCCTAGATAGCCTGTGCATATTTGTGCGATGGAAGCAAGCACAGAAGAACGAGAGTAACGAGTGAAATGTTTTCCGGGGGCTGCGGAGGGTTTTGGTAGGGTTTGGTTGAAAAATAGGGGTTTAAGGAAGCTTCTGGAAATGGTTTCTCCGATTCTTGTGATTAATCCAAGTGTGCCACACAGCCACAGGTCTACCGGTAGGGGTTAAGCCCTTCTGATTTTCAGATTTTGTTTGTTATATCAATTTCAGTCATTTATGACTTCATTTTACTTGAAATAATATTGGCAATTCACAATGTCATTAGACCTTAGCATACATGTTAATCTTTCTCAAACAAAATATCACATTAGTTTTCGTATTTTTTTTAACGGCAAACACACTCACCCACCTAATTTACACCTTATGTCCTTAACCCTCAACCTCTAAGAGGGAGAGACGCCTTAGTCACACCTTGATACCGCTAGACCAAAGGCCCTTTGGTAGTTTTCGTATTACTTTCTCTTTTCTTTTTTTTTTAATCCAAAACTCAAGTATAATATAATCTCAATAACTTAAATATTTGCATTCTTCTTATTCTCTCTTATACAATAAAAAAAGAAAAAAAAGGAAAACATATAGGGTGAGCTCGGGTATAGGAAGCTAAAGGAGAAAACCCATAGAGGTGGTAGTGCTCAACCAAATTTACATGAGGAGCCCGACACCTTCGCGAATGCTCTCAGGTCATGCTATACGCATGGCCTAATGGTGTCACTTAACTAGCATAATAGTTGGTCCTTTTAGCTTTACCTTTATTTCATAAAGTTAATTTATAGGCAAGGTTCTAAAAAACACATCATGGCGGCGCCAAGACGCGAGACGCGACTCCGATGTTAAGAAACATTCCTTAGCGGTGGGATTAGGCGTGACGTAAGACAAGGTGGCATCAGGCGCGCCAAATGGCGAGCTTTTTAAGGCATGACGCGCAAAAAATATTTGTTTTTCCAATGTTGCAAACCTCGGCCTACTCGGCCGAATACTCGGCGAGTAATCGCTACTCGGGCCGTAACTGAGGCGAGTTTAGCAAACTCGGCCTAAAACTCGGTACTCGGTCAAACCCGGCCAACTCGGCCAAAGTCGCCCTCCTCGGTCAAACTCGGTCAACGTAAAATTTAGGTTTTTAATCGGTCGTTCTCCTTTTTTCCTTCCATTTTCACACGTTCAAGACTGCCGCCGCCTTCTTTTTGCTTTCGATTGAGAAACAGGCGCAATCACGCATACGTCTTCCATTGGTGACCTAAATCAGCCCTTCATCTTCAATTTTTGCTCTCATGTTCACTCTGCTTCGAGCCTTCGATTTCCTCTCGACGGGAACCCGGGGGGGGAGGCAACACAAAGGTAAATAATCTATGTTTGTGTTCTTCGATTTCTGCTATGGTGTTCTTCTATTTGTTCTCGACAAGTTGACACTCTACAATATTATTTTAATATAAGTATTAGCTGTTATTATTTGTTCTCTACAAGTCGATTATGCTCTGGTCTTCTTCTATTTACTCTGCTCTGGACCTCCGGTGGTGTTATCGACAATGTTAGCTGTTGCCTGCTATCAATTTATCATTGTTTGATTTATATTAGTGTATTACTTTAATAGTATTAGATCTTATATACTTATAATTATATTGTTTGATTTATATTAGTGTATTTCATGATTTTCATCTCGACAGTGTATTGTTTGATAGTATTAGCTGTTATTTGTTTAATTGTTTTGATTTATATTGTGGGATTCCATTCCAATTTGATATTTGTTACTTATTAGTGATAATGCTAACAAACGAATGTTTTTATTGAAGTATTTGAATTTTCAAATAATTATGTTGGGGTTTTAAAACATATATATTAGATACTATGAACAATCATCTTTATCTTTAATTATTTATGAATTATGAACATGCTATATGTAAAATATTCAAAAAGTTTCATTAAAAAATCCCAATCCGAGTACTCCCCGAGTACTCCCCGCCTAGGCCGAGTACTCACTACTCCCCGGTCGGCCGCTCGAGTAGCGCCTAGCGAGTTTTACAACATTGGTTTTTTCAATTTGACTTTTTTTATATACATTTTACGATCACATGTATTGAACTTCTATAAATTTGTATTTTGTATTTTGTAATTTGTATATGTTACTTTGCTCTTAATATGTGCAACTTTGTGTAATTTGTATATTAGTATTGATAAATTGGATATACATATTTATAAAATATATACAAAATTACCGTCTTAAGTGTCCCCTTAAAAACTTCACGCCGCCACGCTACACCTTACGTTATTTAGAACCATGTTTATGGGTGTTTCTTAAGGTTTATTAAGTTTAAGGTGGTCCTTTATCCTAATCGAAGTTAAAATTAACCGTCTCAAAAAACATTATGGTCGTTAAGGAGGAGGAGTAAAGTAGAGAGAACAAATGACCAAGATGTCATTTGACTAACGACCACATAGCCCCCTCTCACTCACCTTCTATACAATTGACACTACCGCCTACTACGGACACCTCCTCCCCACCGGTCCCTATGTTCACATATTGCGTTGGCTTGCAGCGGTTTGATAATATTTGCAACTGTCAACAAATTTCCAATATCATCTTTGTCTATAGGTTCATGTTCCGACAATATCACTTTATCTGTAGATTTCATTGACATCATCTTTGTTTGTAGTTAACATCATATTTGTCCATGTTTTTTTATCTCGATTTCTATTTCGTTCATATGTTTCAAACGGTTTGTATTTTTTATTGTTTGGGTTAATCAAGATGTTTTCTTAAATTTTCACAAACTTTGGTTCCCATTGATGTTTTGACCTGTTCCATTTGGTATTTTCTTGATTGTTCACAAAATTTGGTTTCCATTTGGTGTTCTAATGTTGACAAAATCTTATTTGTTTTCGCTAATTCTCAATTTTCATTTGGTGTTCTGCTTTCTTCACAACCTTTTCTAGATGGGAATTCATTTGTATTCTAAATTTTTGTATAGAGATCTAGGGGTGGTAGTTGGGTTTTTTTTATTTTTTATTTCTTTGTTAAAGAGGTGTGAAATGACTGTTTTGCTCTTGATAAGACAATCACATTTAACCGAGGGTTAACTAAAAGACCATTGGTACCAATGATCTCTTAGTCTAGTGGTTAAGAGGAAGGGGGAGACAAAACCTTCTAAGAGGTCCAGGGTTCAAACCTTGGCAATGAAGTTTAATTCTAACTTGGAGTTTACTAACTTACTAACAACTAACTTTGTCGTTAAAAAAAAAAAAAAAAAAAAAAAAATGAAACTAAAAGACCATTGGTGAAACAAGTATTTGTTTAAAGGACCACCAATGTAATTTGGCATCTTAAGAACCAAATATGAAATAACATTAAACTTAAAGGACCAACCAAGTAACTAACTTTAGTATAATGAGTTAATAGACCACTTTGCATAATAGTACTACAGGAGAGACAAATTACGGGTATGATGGAATTTTTTAAATACGAGTCGATTTGATTAGTTATTCCGGTTAGATGATGAAACACAAAAAATCTTATGTTTTTTTTTCCTCGGTGTCCTTCAACTGCTTGTTCTTCTCGGCGATGAAAGAACATCGTTCAATACAACTTTCAACAAATAAAAATCAACCGATACAAAAAGAACAATTGATGATCATGGCCAAAGGAAAAAACCAAATGACGGAGATCAGAGAGATTGCAAGGTGGTGTAAAAATCTTGACAATGATGGTTTATTCTTGTTACTAATCCTCAAATATTGACATGCAAGTCACATCAACTCGGATGATTCATTGATACATCAACATCTAATTAGTCACATCGATTAACAATGGTCACAACTGATGATATCACATCAAATACATAGTCATATTGACATGGATGCTATAATATCTTAAGATAATTTGTCTAATATAAGAATAGCTATAATATCTTGAATCACTTTGTAGTGTGTACAAAAGGTGGTTGGACTAATCGGCAAAGTAGAACATTAACTTATCCAAAATGGGTCACGATAGAATCCGAAATTAGATTACAAGATTTTTTTAAGAAATGTTTGATAGCTGGAACCGAAAGAGTGCATGTATCAAAACCAATCTCGATGGTGAGTCAAGAAGAAGGAACACAATATTGTATGATAGACATCAGCGCGGGCTTAAGTTTACAATGGCAATTGGAGTCATATAAGTTGGGAACAACAAACATTATCCATAGCAACATCGATGAAATCCATTACTTGCGACTCGCGAGGAGAGATGATCTCGATTATGAGACCGGCCAGAATCAGAAAAATCCAAAACCGGAAAAGCCCAAAAGTTATGCCCAAGAACCGAACCGCAATATACCTACCGGTTCCAATTTAATAGGATAAATGCCTTTTCAATATTCCGATCACCGAAATAAAGAAATATAGGAACCAAGAACCGTCTCAAAAGTGTGTAAATTGGTCATATTTGGTTCTGGTTTTGGATCGAGACCGGGTCAAGATCAGCTCAGTTTAAGTCAAGCTCGAGCTACTTGAGTTGCCTGTCAAGTTATTATTAAGTTATGGAATTACTCGGCTCGTGAAGCTAGGGAGCCTTTACATTTTTACCCCTTTATTATATGTATAATAAAATAATTACATCATAATCATAAACTCTACCGAGTCGAGTCAAACAGAGTTTGAAAGTATGGAGTCGGGTAATACAAAAATCAATCAATAATATTATTTAATATAGCAATCTAGCAATCGAGTCGAGTCAACCTCGATAATACCCATTAGGTCATCGAGCTTAGCTTGACTTGATTAGAAAACTCGACGATCGAGCCTTCATGCTTGACTCTGTGTCAACATGACTAATTATACACCTTACTTGATAAAATAAGGTCCAGTTTGTTTCACCGTAATATGAAGACATGTAATGGAATTGAAATCAAATTCCTTTGTATATTGGCGTTTGGTAACATTATTTTGAAAGGAATTAAATTATTCGAAGTGTTAATATTACTTTAGGTAGATGAATATCATTACGTAACTAGCATGGATGGAATTAAAATCATTTTCATTCATTTGCACGTCACAATATCAATCCACGGGACATCCAATTGCTTTAGTACCAAATCACCAATAAGACGCATATTCTTCACCCTTTCAGGCTTCATATCATAAACAAACAATCCACAGAATTGAGACAATATATTAGATTTTGTGAAAATAAACAAAATTCCAATCCAGCGAAAAAATCTATATCAACTTTGGTGCTCCTCACAGGGAGATAAATCTTTACAAGCATGTATTATTGCATCTCTTATTTGTTCTATCTACTAATCTATTTTTTTTTTGGGTAAAACCTACTAATTTTCGACTATGACCTTGATGCGAAATATTCAAATCTTTGGTACATATGAAACTGTAAACCTCTTCACAGTACAAACTGGAAAATTTTGATGATGGTTTCACATTCAAATTCGTATCTTCTCGAAATAAAAATAAAAAATGTTGAGTTAATAGTTGTCTGAACCTGTGACGTATAAATCTGATGAAGCAGCAGCTGATCAAAATCTCGGGTGTAAATAACTCGACTTTTCCACACATGTTTGAACCTCATGGCGTATTAAATCTAAGATGATTCATAATTGTTGACCAACAATAAAAAAATATACTGTTAAATTCCTCGTTCTACTATGGCCTTTATCGATCTGCAGATATGTATTCTAAGAATGTTTGGGATGGTTGTCGAATGTATTTACTAAAGCAACAAAATTGAGAAACTTGCCTCTTGTTTCCTACATACCGAGAAAGGCATCTTCTTGCCATAAAAATGGAACCACAAGCAAGTTTATCCATAGATACGGATTGAACACCAAGCACTCTCCTTGCAACAAGTTTTTTTAAAATCACCAAATCCTGCAAAAAAGATTGAAATGAATATTTAAATCTTATTTTGGTGTAAAAGATCCAAAAACACATATATAAGAATTCTTTGGTTTTATTAATATGCATGAATCAGAAAGACAATTCACAATAAGTGATTAAAAATTTTGTTCAAACAGTCCGGAAATCATAAATAAATTTGTTCCACATATATTAGTCTACCATCTAACCGCAAGCAATTCTGAGCTCACATGCCTTTGTATATTCTATCCTAACAACTTCATCTTCCTTGTATGCACTAGTGACCGAAACCTTTTACAAGGAAGAAACACTAGCCTCAAACTGTAAAATAAGTTTATAAATCATACACATGCAGGGGTATAAATTCATAACATTCACAATTTATCTTTCTTCTATAATAACTTCAAGTATAGTCTCATGATTGCTTTCTTCTGTACTCAAATTGAATCCCACTTATTGCATTCGAGAAATGGATGATTAGTTTCAATTATCGCATAAACTTATTGCAATTACTGGTGTTTTGATCCATATAAGTGTATTATATATTCCTCTTTATATCTCCATTTCTCATCATAGCTCAAACACAAGGAAATAGAAGTCCATATTAATATAGTATAATTATAATGCACTTACTCTATCCAAACAAAGTTGAAACATCTCCTTTTTGGCAAAATAATCAAGCACAGGTACCCTATCTGTCATAGTAATCATAAAAAATTATTGATGCTAATTTCTTTTGGTTCGCAAGATTCCTCTGTTTTAGCCTTTTTGCATTAAAGGGTAAATTATATGCAGTTACTCTAAGGTAAACACTTTTGATAAACGCATAGTGGCAAATGGATCTTATTAAAACATAAAATTCAGTATTTACCTGAAAATGATCATGTTTTATAGGTAGTTCCTCTTACATCTTTCCAGAAATAATCAGATGTTGCGAATTTGATGTGCTTTCATTGAGGGAACTCTGTAACAATTTTTAACCACCTGATTAGACCGTGATCTTATACGAGCATTTTCAATAAGTGGAATTAAACAAAATAATACCTTTATAAATCGAGTATCTTGAAGCATCCACATGGCTGGAAAGAGGTTGCAGCCCGGATCTATGTACAATATGGCAACAAATCCGACCTCTTGAACACATTTTTGATAGCAATAACACCACATTTGACATGAAGAAACTTTAATGTGTTGTCTTCTCTCTATAAAGCCTCAATTTATCAACAACCTCGTATATATCACAGTTCTCATTGCCTGCTGACAATTCTTTTGCCAAAATTACATATGTCTGAATGGTAGGAACTCTGTTCTTTGATTCCATTATTTGTAGAAAATTCATGCATGTATCCACCTCACCCTCCTTGAGAAGCCCATCAATCAAGACCGTCCAAACGATCTCATCAGCATCCCACTGGAAGTCTAGAATCTTCTCCAATAACTCACGAGCTTTACTAATTTCCCCCTTTTTGCAAAGAGCACAAATAAGTGCTTTACATGATTGAATATGCGGCTCAAAGCCTTTTACAATCATCGAATTATAGAATTCTAAAGCGGTGTCCACTTGCAAGTTATTACAGTGAGTGGATATTAGAGAAACATATATATTTCGGTCAGGACTTAAGCCTTTTTCTCTCATTTTTTGGAACAACTCGACTGCCTCCTTACTCTTGCCTTCTTTACACAAACCTGCAACTATGGTACTGTAGGTTTCAACCAGTGGTTCACACCCGTATTCCTCCAATCTAACTAAAAGATTAGCAAAAGTCAACTCTTTCTCATCTGAGTTGTAAAAGTCAACTGTTGCTTCATGTTGGCCTGCCGCTTTTTCTAAAAGTAAACGACCTTCATTTGTTAAACCTTTCATCAATACTTGAAAAGTTCGATAGTTGGGTTTGCAAGCCCTCTCAAACATCTTTTGAAGAAGTGAAAATGCATGATCCACTTGATTTAGTGACACATATCCATCGATCAATGAGGTATATGCCACATGATCAGGAAAGAATCCTTTTTTCTCCATTTCTTTAAGTAATATCTCCGCTTCATCTACCCTGCCTTCCAAACATAACCCGTAAATTAGAGAACTATAAGTTAATAAATTTGGCATGCAATTCTTCTTCTCCATTTCATTAAAAATCTTGAATGCGTCATCAACACTACCATTTCGACATAGCCCGTCAACTAAAGTGGTGTAGGTAATCACATTTGGAGATACGTCTTTTTCTACCATGTTCTCCAATAATTTTTGTGCTTTGCTTAGTTGATTACTTTTTGATAGAGAAGATATGATTGCATTGTAAGTTTCAGTTTCGGGTCTGCAACTATGAGTTTCCATCTTTTCCAGCAACTCGAGGGCAGTTTCCACCTGCTGTTGTTTGCAGTGACCGTCTATTAAAGTGGTATAGTGGACCTTATTCGGTGTCAATCCTTGGTCAGTCATATCATGGTAAAAGGTCAGAGCTCTATTAAGATCCCCTGTTTTGCAGAAGCCTGAAATGAGTTCAGCATAAGTCCACTCATCTGGTTTGCATCCATTTGCCTTCATTAAACTCAATAATCTCATTGCATTATGTAACTCCCTTTGTTCAATGAATCCAATAATCAGGGTGTTATATGAAACAACCGTTGGCAAAGGCCCTGTTTTTGTCATTTTGCTCAAAAGAACCATACCCTTCTGCAAGTTTTTCATCAAACACAAGATTCTTATGATTTCATTGTATGTTTCTGTATTTGATAAATAACCATCTCGTCCCTCCATCCAATCAAAAATCATAAAAGCAGCATCAAACCTCCCTACGCTACCAAACTCATATATCAGAGCATTATATGTAACCGTGTTTGGAATCAGACCATCTTTTAACATCTTATGGTAAAATCCAAGTGCTATTTCAGGTTGCCCTGCACGGAACAGCCCACTGATAAGAGCTGTGTAGGTCTGCACATTTGGCACGCAGCCCGTTTTCCTCATGATAATTACAAGATCAACAGCCTTTTTCACACGCCCACTTGCACATAATGAAGAAATTGGGACCGTGAATGTATAAACAGTGGGCACAATGTTTTTGTCCATCATTTCCTTAAACATTTCTAACCCCTCATCAACCCGGCCCACGTTGCATAACCCGTTTATAAGATTGGTGTAAGTTGCTGAATTTGGATGACACCCTTCCTTCACCATCTGATCAAATACCCTAAAAGCAGATTTTAAATCTCTATTTCTACAATACCCAAGAATCATAGAACTGAAGGTATACACATCTGGATACAAATCATATTGAACCATTTGATCTAAAAACGATTCTGCCTCTTGAACCTTTCCTTTTTTACACAACATGTTAATCATGGTATTGTATGTTAACAAACTAGGTTTGGTACCACAATTCAACATCTGCATAAACACATCCCGAGCAGCCTCGATCATTTGAAACTTTCCCATTTGAATCAACAACGTGTTACAGCTGTACAAACTATAGCCAAAACCTTTACTTCTAAGCTCATTCAGATAATCGACTACCCCCATAAGTTCCACCTCACTTTTACACTCTTTCACCATCAAAACCCTAATATGATCTGTGTCAGCTAATCTGCCTTCACGAACTAACCTGCTTAACATAGCCTTATAACAATCCAAATCATGCTTATAAGAATAGTTCTTGGAGATCCAATAAAAGAATCGAATAACTACATCTACGTCTTTATGGGAACTTACAATTCTGGCAACATGAACATGCTGGAGTTTATGGCTAACATGCTTAAGCTCTTTGTTTTCAAACCAACGAGGATCGCACAACATTTTGGAAACATTATTAACTAAATTAGGGTAGGTAAACTTGTTACCCTCGGCATAAAGATTGGATTGTGAATAAAATCTAAGAAATGTGTGAGAACCCAGCAGAGGACAATGCTTCCGGAGATCAAATAGAGATTTGGGTTTAAAGGGTTTTACCATTTCGTGATGAAAGATTGAGAATTCATTCAAGCTGGATGCAGCTGACGTTGAGAAATTATCAGTAGTAGCATCGACGAATAATGGATTCAGATGCCCAATTTTCTAACGCAACGTAACGGTGGCATGATTTGAAGCGTGAACGTGGTCAATTGAAGACCGTATCAAATGAAATGGGCTGATATGTATAAATGGACGAACAATTGATGCCCCTAACGGCTGTTAAACCCAGCTACGTAGGGTTTTTTTCAAATTAGGGCAGACGATGCCTTGTATCTGCTTAGTTCCCTTCTTTCATTGGGAGGGGAATGTTTGGGATTGAAATCTTACTCTGTACTCACTTATCACTCTCATAGTTTTAGTTTTTTGGGGATATAGTAATTTTTCTTTTTCTAATTTAAAGAGAGATGTTTCATATCATTTTACTATAGGAACTAGTTTATTGATCTGTGCACGCACGAGTATTTCGGAAGTATATTTGAGATATTAAAAATTTTTAAATAAAAATAATGCAATAAATGAAATATCACCGAAAACTTTTAATCTTTTAATTTTCCTGAGGAATAAACCGACTTCTGAAAGTGACTCTACTTGACTTTTGCTAATCGTCATAGCAAAACACAACATTAGAGGAAATTGTCTTCTTTAAAACTAAACCGAAAGTTTGCTATCTGATTAAATCATTTTCATTTAGGAATACACACTACTATTAATGGATAACAAAAAATTAAGAATATACTAATTTTAAAAATGTGTCATTTTACAATAAAATTTACACCAAAACGTAGATAAAAATAAGACGGTCATAAATATATAATTATTTTTTATCTAAACAAATTATATCACAAGCTATTAAACATAATTTATAAATAGCCCATAATTAATTACATTAATTTACAATTTTTATATAACTCTTTCATATTTTCTTAAAAGTCCCTCACATGTTTTATAAATTTCTCTCGAAATTTTCATCAAACCCCCTCCAATTAATATAAAATTGAATCGATCAATTTTGCAATTGATTTAAAATTCCAAATCTTGCCAAAATTGTTTTTTATTATGGATTAATTTTGCAATTGAGGGTTCTTATTGGTTAATTAAGATTGATTCAATGATTATTTTTGGAAAATTTACATGTCTTTTATATATAGATATAGATGGTGTATAGCTAATTAATAAGGTTTTTATTTTGGTGTTAGGGATTATGCTTTTAATAATTCCCGTAAGATTTTAACATCCGAACAAGGCTAGAGGGATGGGGATTATAAAAACTATAATCTCAAACTCCTATAATATCTCATAAGTCCGTTGCGAAACACACCCTAATGGCCTAACTATTTTTGCTTATCTTTTTATTTATTTAATTAAAAAAAGTATTACAATTAAAAGATATTATAAAAAAATAACTTGGTGTATTATAAACGTCAATCAGAAAAGCAAGAAGGATGCAGTACAATTTTTATGCGACAAGAGTTTTGTGTGACAAGAAAGTACCGCCTAAGTTAGTAGTAAAATTTTATAGACTAGCAGTTAGACTGACCATGTTATATGGGTCTAAGTGTTGGCACCTGAAAAAGACGCAAGCGGAGAAATTGAAAGTGGCGCAGATGAGGATGCTTAGATGGATCTGTAGGAAGACTTTGTTGGATAAAATCCCGGTGGATGTCTTTAGAAACAAATTAGGAGTAACGTCTATTGTCAACAAGTTAAGGGACGGTAGACTGCGGTGGTTTTGCCACATTAAAAGAAGACAACTAAATGCACCAGTAAGGAGAACGAAATCGATTGTAGTTAAAGGTACCTGGAGGCGTGGTCGTCCATATCTAAGGTGGGAATATAGAGTTAGAGCAAACTTACATGAGTTTTCTCTTTCTGAAAACATGATCTCATATAGGGTGTCATGGAGAAGAAGAATTAAGATTCAGGATTAGGAAGAACCAAGGCTGGAGCTTGTAGCATAGGGCTTAAGGAATATGATTGCCTTTGTTTTTCTTTGTTATATTTATTTTTCATATACATATTTACTTGCTAGTAGTTCCTCATTGGTGTATTGCGGTAATAATATATAGTACCTACGTTTTATACCTCTTTTAGCTCTCATTATTTACTTTCTTAGAACTATTTATTTTTAGTCGTACTCCCTTTTTTAACTCTATTACTAGTTTCTTTAAATTGTACTTATTATATATATATATATATATATATATATAGGGGAGGGTTCCATTGAGAAACCAATTTTAGTGCGAGAACCGCGAGAACCAATCTTAGCCGTTGATTTGATAAGTGGAATTCATGGATGGAGAGCGTGGGGGAATCAAGTGTGGCATGGTGTATGTGAGGAATTCATGGGTGGTCAATGACATCGAAAGAGGGGGAATTGGACGGCTCAGATTCGTTCTCGCGGTTCTCTCACTAAAAATGGTTCTCAATGGAACCCTCCTATATATATATATATATATATATATATATATATATATATATATATATATATATATATATATATATATATATATATTTTGTTGACAGAACATAGAGAAAATCTGCTCTGTCAGCATGAAAATACCACCTCATTGCTGACATGTAAATGTGATATGGCAGATTCCGTTATTAACTGTCCAAAAATGCTAACTATTGGACCATTAAAACCACTAAACACTAACACGATTGACAACCAAACAAACATGTGCTAACATTCTGGAAACAATCCTCTAACGTGGGTATGTAGGATGTGTCTAAAACTGCTAAAATATGTATGGAGTAGTGGGATAACTGCTGAAATACATAATTTACAGTTAATTACATATAAATTAACTATAAAAAATCATCCAAAAATGAACGTGGGCATCTTCAGTAGTCTCTATATATAGAAGCAAGCATCATCATTAACCTGTTTAACCACAAAGATTAAAAAAAGAAAAGCAAGTCAGATATGGGTGGCGAATTGAAGTCAGAAATGAATGATGTTCCACATGTATGGATTCAATCTTTATGATTTTTATATAACTACACTGATGAGTACAAACATTGTTTTCTACAACTTTTACATTTATGTTTTTGCCCATATGCAGGTAAAAGAAAAGGTTGAAGTGCCCCAGGTATGAAGTTCAAAACTACCCTTGCAACTCATTTAATGAGTTGTGTTTTTATTGATTTTGGGATTTGACCTCTAATCCCATATATTCATGATTAACTAAACTCCTGTTTAATCATCTTTCATTTGTAATTCTACATACATACATACACAAATTTTGTATGCAGATTAACACACATACACATAAAAGTACAATCATACAAACTTGTTTTGGCTGCAAAACAGGTTCTTGAACCACCAAGCAAAAAAGGGTTCAACTTTTGTTTAAAAACATTCATCATGCACATTAGGGGGTTAAGTGAACGGTTAATTTTTAAGGTTTTTAAACATTCATATGTTGTTTAAAAACTCTGTTTTTAGTATTGATTTCAATAAAAAAATTGCAAGGAAATTGAGGAAGTGCAAACAGCAATAACAGAGGTCCCTATCCAGTACCCTACATGGTCTACTATGTATTGGTTTGACCACTATGACAATTTAGCTTGTAGGAAAAAACTATACACATTATGAGGTGTTTTGAAGGTCGTAAATCAAGTACGTTTTCATGGAGAAAAAATGAAAGGTGGGAATTCGATGTTGATTGAAAATTAGGAAGTCTTAATTTTTAATAGGAGAGAGAGAGTTGAATGTTTAATATAGTAGTATAGATAGTTATAGAATGAAGCTAGAAGAATATAATTTTCCGAAAAAAAAAACTCATTATCAAGTTTAGCATCTTAATCTCACTCATTTCTCGACTTTGCTAATTCCTTCTTATATAAAGAGTACGTCAAGTGTAGCAACAACATAGAGAATACGCCAATCATTAAAACAAAAATCATATAATTCACTCAAATACAGTCTTTCAATTTCAAATTTAAATCTTCTGTTCTAAACTTTCTTAAATTTTCTGCAGTATTGATAATCTTTCTGAATTCACTCGAATACATTCTCTGACCTTGATGACCTTGGCCTTGAACCTGACTCTGACCTTTTCTTTTATTCATCACTTACCAACATATATGCTACTGAATCTACAAGGATTTAACATTTTTCAAACCAATTTTCACGTTCAATGAAGGTAAATTTCACCATCTCATCTCATACTATATTATGTTATTATTTCGTATTAGTAATTTACAACTATATTATTATATAATAATATAAGAGAATTACAGAAAAAAATGAAGTAAAAAAAGTTGCTAGATGCATTTTTATTACAACTTGACAGCACATATGATAATGAAACAAACCATCTCGAGGGCTCATGCTGTATTCCTCGCTTGCGAGCCATCTCCCGAGCCATTTCTCTTAGGAGGATACACAACGTATTGACGCTTCAAAATAAATATAAATGACTCAAGCATAATATTTGAATACTCGTGTGTGTGTATATATATATATATATATATATATATATATATATATATATATATATATATATATATATATATATATATATATATAGGGGAGGGTTCCATCGAGAACAAAAAAAAATGTGAGAACTGCGAGAACCGATCTCCATTTTTTTAAAACTAAAATATCTACCAAACGCCAAGATATTAAATTATGAAAATTATACCAAATTAACGACAAAAATATGCTATTTAATACGACATCCATATTGCTATATTTTTTTCAACAAAAAAAAAATTCGTTACATATATGTAACATACCTTATAGTACTGATTACATATATGTAACATACTTTATAGTGCTAGAAAAAAAACCCGGCAAAAACGAATTTTTTTTTTTGAAAAAAATATAGCAATATGGATGTCATATTAAAAGAGCATATTTGGTATAATTTTCATAATTTAATATCTTGTCGTTTGGTAGATATTTTACGGTTTAGATCGGTTCTCGCATTTTTTTGGGTTCTCGATGAAACTTCCCTATATATATATATATATATATATATATATATATATATATATATATATATATATATATATATATAAGTCCAAAGAGATTTCTTCCATTACTGCACCTTTACAACTATTGCATATGGATCTTTTTGGTCCTACTTCTGTAGTGAGTATAGGGAAGAAAGCCTACTGTTTAGTCATAGTTGATGATTTCACCAGGTTTACTTGGGTTCAATTTCTTAGAACTAAGGATGAAACTGCTGAGTTAGTTAAGTCTCTTATTCTTAAAATTGAAAATCAATCTGATTTGAAGGTGAAAGTCATTAGATCTGACAATGGTTCTGAATTTAAGAACTATAAACTAAACAATTTTTGTGAAAGTAAAGGTATTGAAAGACAGTTTAGTGCCCCTAGGACTCCCCAACAGAATGGAGAAGGAATAGGACTTTGATAGAGGCTGCTAGATCCATGTTAGCTGATTCTAGGCTTCCAATGACATTCTGGGCAGAAGCAGTGAACACTGCCTGCTATGTTCAGAATAGAGTACAAGTAGTCAAGTCCAAAGGGAAAACTCCTTATGAGTTGTTCCTCAAGAGAAAACCTTTCATCAACTTCTTCAAACCATTTGGTTGTCCTTGCACTATCCTTAATACCAAATCACAATTAGGCAAGTTTGAGAGTAAGGCTGAAGAAGGTTTCTTTGTAGGATACTCCACTCAAAGTAAAGCTTATAGAGTTTTTAACAATGTCACTAGAATCATAGAAGAGAGTATGAATGTCTCTTTTAATGAGAATAGGATCAATATTGCAGGTAATGAACCTGATTGGTTATTTGATATTGATGCATTGTCTAAATCTCTTTCTTTTGAGTATTCTACTGAAACAGCTACAGGTACCCCAACAACGGATGGTGAAAATCATCAAACAGCTTCCACCAACCCTAACAGTTTTGACACTGTTAGCTCGAAACCAACAACTGTTGGTTCAAACAAAGTTACTGAAGACTTTGTTGTGATTTCTATGTTGGGAAATTCGCTAAGTTATTGAAACTGTTGAACATGCAAAGGTAAAACTGTTAGAGTATTTTGATGATAACAGTTGTAACTAACAATTGCTGCAAGGTTTACAACTGTTAGTACAAAAGTTCAGAACTGTTAGTTGGCAAAGTCAAAACTGTTAGAAGACCTTGAAGCTGAAGACTGTTAGAAGACTAAAGAACTGTTGTGTTCATTAAACAGTTTCTGTTGAGCTATATTTGGAAAATCCTATCTTAGAAGATATCTCGAAATACTTTGAAGATTATCAAGATTATCTCAGAAGATAGAAGATTACCTAACTGTCAACAATTCAAGGAGGATCAAGAGTCTATATATACTTCATTAGATGATCAATTTAGTACGACGACGATTTGATCTCATTATTCAAAGCATTTGTTCTTATTGTTATTTTTTTCAAAAAGTGTTTTAGCCTCTAAGTTTCTTGTTGAAACCTAAGAACAGTCTGTGTTCTTCGTCTAACAGAATAAGTTAGATTGGGGGTGAAGTTTGCTTTTGTAATCATTCTGGTTGGTTAATAAAACTACTGTTTGATTGAATTAATCTTTGTTTAAAACCTTCTTTAATCAATTAAGTGTGATTCCGCAACTTCTTAATTGATTGTGATCATAGTTAAAGATTAACTTTTATTTTACTCTGATTGATTATTTAAAGTTAGTTCTTGTTATTTGATATAATCTATATCCGATCCTGACATTCTATGCTTCAACAAGAGTTCTCCAATGCTGTTGATCCATTAATTGATGCTGAATCTTCAAAGGACATGGAAGCTCATGCTCCTCAACAACACACTGACTCTGCATCCCAAACAGTTGCTGCTCAAGTGTGTGATAATGCTGAAAATTCAAGTGAATGTGAGTTTGATCTGTCTAATCTTGGGAATGAACTGACTGAAGAAAACATTCCTACATCAAGAGTTCACAAGATTCATCCAATATCACAAATAATTGGTGATCCAACCACTCCTATCAGAACAAGGAATATGCTGCAAAATGAAAACAGTGGTGTGGATCTTGCCCAATTTGATGTGAATGCCTGCTTTCTATCTCAAATAGAAACAAAGAAAGCAATTGAGGCATTGAAAGACCCTTCATGGGTGGAAGCAATGCAAGAAGAGCTCTTACAATTTCAAATTCAGCAAGTTTGGAAGTTGGTTGAGCTTCCAAGAGGCAAAAGAGTAATTGGCACCAAGTGGGTGTTCAGAAACAAGAAAGATGAAAGAGGGATTGTAATCAAGAATAAGGCAAGACTGGTTGCACAAGGCTACACACAAGAGGAAGGAATAGACTATGATGATGTTTTTGCACCTGTTGCAAGGATTGAAGCCATTAGACTATTTCTTGCTTTCGCAAGCTTCAAAGGATTTAAGGTGTATCAAATGGATGTCAAGTCTGCTTTTCTCTATGGAACTATTGATGAGGAGGTATATGTGTGTCAACCCCCTGGCTTTGAAGACTCAAAGTACCCTGACAAGGTATATAGGTTGGATAAAGCCCTATATGGTCTACATCAAGCTCCTCGAGCTTGGTATGAGACATTATCATCCTATCTCCTTGAGAATGGTTTTAAGAGAGGCACAATTGACAAAACATTGTTTACAAAGATTGTTAAAACAGAGATTTTGCTTGTTCAAATCTATGTTGATGATATAATCTTTGGATCCACTAATGACAACTTGTGCAAAGAATTTGAAGTCATTATGCACAAAAGGTTTCAGATAAGTTCAATGGGTGAACTCACATTTTTCTTGGGATTACAAGTCAAACAGAAGCCTACTGGTATTTTTCTAAGCCAATCTAAGTATGTCAAGGACATATTGGACAAGTTTGGCTATCAAGATGTGAAGCTGGCAAGTACTCCAATGGAGACACACAAACAGTTGGGAGCAGATTCTGAGGGGGAGGATGTTGATATACACCTCTATAGATCAATGATTGGTTCATTAATGTACTTAACTGCTTCTAGACCTGATATAATGTTTGTTGTTTGTGTTTGTGCCAGGTTCCAATGCAGTCCAAAGATGTCACACCTGTTTGCTGTAAAGAAGATCTTTAGATACCTCAAATGCCAACCAAAATTGGGACTTTGGTATCCTAAAGATTCACCTTTTGATTTGGTGACATATTCTGATAGTGACTATGGTGGAGCCAATGTGGACAGAAAATCAACCTCTGGAGGATGTCAATTCTTTGGATCAAGGTTGGTTTCATGGCAATGCAAGAAACAAACAACAGTTTCAACTTCAACAGCTGAGGCTGAATATATTGCTGCATCAAGCTGCTGTTCACAAGTGTTATGGATCCAAAATCAGCTTCTGGATTATGGTTTGTCTTTCTTAAATACCCCTATTTATGTTGATAACACCAGTGCTATTAGCATAGTTAATAATCCAGTGAAGCATTCTAAAACCAAGTACATTGAAATCAGATTTCACTTCATAAGAGACTGCAATGAAAAGAGATTAATCCAAGTTATGAAAATTCATACTGATGATCAATTAGCTGATTTGTTCACTAAAGCTTTTGATGTGAGCAGATTCAACTTTTTGATTTCCAACATTGGAATGATTAACTTGGACTAACAGTTGTTCCTTATTCCATGTTTTTCACACTAACAGTTTGCAACTGTTAGTTACGTTTTCAAACAACTGTTGTCATTTAAGTATTCAGAGAAGGAAATGCAATTTCACACATCAGTTTTGGACATATCTGATGACCTGTCTCACAAACAGTTTTCACACCCGTGACTGTCCCTGTTAAGAGGTAAAGGTAAATTCACTTTCTTGAATCAACAGTTCCAGACTGATAAAGGTAGGTCATTTTGCTTGTAATATAGTGAATTTGATATGACAAGTCACTGCATGCTATTAATGGAAATTACTGGACATTAATGGTCATTAATGGCTATTAATGGACATTAATGCCTCCCAGTTTCTCTATAAATAGCCTTGCACCCATACTTCACAAATCACACCTACATTTGCACACACTTCTCTCTGCAAATGGCTACTAACTTCTTTCTCATAAACTTCAAAGATATTAATGTTAGACAAAGTTATGTAACCATCCCTGTCCCATTTGTAAGAATGCATGAGCTTTGGCAATACTCATCATGTGTTCTTGAGATGCATGATGATCGAGATAGGTTCACCTTGACACAGCATCCAGATCCACGTAGGCCAAATAAACCAATTGATCATATTCGTATAAGAGGTGATTTTGAAAATTTCACTCTCTTCCATGAATTGCCTACACCATGTTGTCTAAGATTCGTCTTGAACCTGGCAGGCACTACAAACTCCGTAGTGTGGTTCAATGTTCGAAGATATAATACTCATAACCACCAGAGGGCCTCGGATGATGATGCAGTGGAAGTCATTGTAATAGATGACTAGTTCCACTGATGTTGAATTAGTATCATTCACCATCTTCCCAAGAGGCAAATTATGACAATCGTCTCTGGTGGTACATATGATGAGAAGGTCTACTGCACACCCATTAGTGGGTTGTATGTTTTGAAAATTGTTTAAGGCACGTCAACTGTTCACGGAGAAAGTTGTCTACACTTACGGTGTAGATCATTGTTCTCCCACACCTACGAGACGGCCTTGCACAATTAGATAAGCAGTACCAACAATGGCTTGTGCATTATATGACCATTCTTTGAAGACAGGCTTCTCAGTAAGGCTATGGAGGCACTGTAGAGACTATTCTGAACTCGATTCTTAAATAATGAAGACATTCTCGAGCAAGAATGTGATGATGATTGTCTTCCTTTAAAGTTCAGATTTGATGATACAAAATGTTAACGATAATTTGTCACATGTAGATCTCGGAGTTAAGACAGTTCTTATAAGCTGTGTTTAGATTATAGCAAAAGACAGTATTGTTATCTCAAAATTATTGTAGCTCAATTGTGATTATCTTGAATAAAATATATCTTTTGTTGATGACTGTGTTCACTAATGATTTGTTATTATTGCTTCAGCATTTGACATATATGAGCTAAAAGTTTGTTTGACAGTTGCACATTTATGTTTCAATCAATACTAACAGTTTTCAACTGTTAGCATATGGCTTCGGCAACTGTTAGGCAAAGTCCATGTGCAACTGAGGGGGAAAAATTTGTCAACTAAGGGGGAGAAATGAGAACAGTTGTAAACACTAAACAACTGTTAATCCAAATAAATGATCAAACAAAAGGGAGTTAACTTTTGAATAACAGTTGTTACATCTTATGAAAACAGTTCCTCAACTGTTAGTTCATTTTGTCCGTCAACTAGTACCTGCACCACAATCAAGAGAGTTAGTTAATGAATGGTTTGATTCCACACCTGAGGAAAACAGAAGAGCAGCATTATGGCTAGGGATAGCAGTTTTTCTTTTTCCCTCTATCTCTCCCTCAAACACTATCAAACTATTATAGAGGTCATCTAACTCTATGTTTTCAAGAGAATCCTTGGTTCTCCATTGTGCAGCAAACACAGTCCATTCATCACCTAGAGACCTAAGAAACTTTCTATTTATCTCATCTTGATCAAGCCTAACCTTAGCACTCTCCAGTTGACTCACCAGTTTGTAAAACCTATCAAAGATTTGGGTGATACTCTCATTCTTCCCACTGGTGAAGTTCTCATAGGCTTGTTTAAGAAGATCTCTTTGGTTTCTCTTAGAACTAGCATTCCCAGCAAACCTCTTTTCCAGAGCATTCCAAAGTTCATGAGCATCATCAAATTTCTTGAATTGATGTTGATACTCATTGGGAATTGCAATCTGAAGGATGCTGAGGGCTTTCATCTCAATCATTCTATCCTTCTTTTCAGCATCTGTCTTTGGTGGTGGTTTCTTCTTTGGTTTTCCATTCTCATCCAGTTCAATGGGATTAGTGGGAACAGTTTCAATGATTTGCCAAACAGCATAGTCCATTAGTTGGACATGCTGTTTAATTCTTAGTTTCCACATCTCAAAATCAGATGGTTTGAGCATGGGAACACGAATGTTGGACCCTGACCCACTGTTATCAGAAGAACCTCCCGAATCCATTGAAACAAATTGATTTAAAGACAGTTTAAAAAAAATATTAAAGCAAGGTAAAGCAAAAACCTTCAACCGGTGATCAAAGGAACCTTAATGATAAGGCTCTGATACCACTTGTCAAAGAGCACAATGTGATCGCTTATCTTGAAAAACCAGACAATCTTGACGCTTTCCACGTCATGATTGATTATCTTACGGTATCAAACATTCATTATGCTTTAATTGTCAACCCCACAATCTATACCTCACATATTGAGAACTTCTGGAAGAATGCCAAAGTCCAAGAAGTTGATGGAGTGCAACAGATTTTTACAACTGTTGATGATATGGAGGTTTCTATAACCGAAGACACTATTCGCCATGCACTACAACTGAATGATCTTAATGGTGAGTATTCTGATTCGGTTGCATTAGAATATCTACACACTGAGTTACTAAAACTTGGGTATGAGGGCCCCGGGGGTAAGGGTACCTTCTACAAAGGGCAGTTTTGCGCACACTGGAAGTTCATTATCCATACTCTCCAGCAGTGCATAAGCCCTAAGAGAACGGGCTGGAATGAGTTTGGGAGCAACATTGCTCTCGCACTCATCTGTATAGCCAACAACAGATGTTTTAGTTTTTCAAAATTGATATTTAATGGTATGGTAAAACATCTGGGGACCAAGTATGGTCTATTTTTGATGTATCCACGGTTTGTGCAAACTTGTTTAAACTTTTTGATGCCAAACCTTAAAATACACAAGAGGGTCATTATTCTCTCTGCTCATGTGGCTTCCACTTTGAGCAAACTGTTGGTTAATGGCAAGAGTTTCTCTGGTGCCATAACTCCTCCACTCTCTGCAATGGTGGAGTTCTTGTCAAGAAACAGAGTTGCCAGGGGTGAGCATGAAGCCCACACTATTGCTACACCACCACCTTTGGAACCCACAACTCAAGATACACAAACATCCCCTTCTGCTACCATTCGAATAGCTACAACACAAGCCCCTACATTGAAAACATTTAGAAAGAAGAGGAAAACTGTTGGTGCTCCTTCCACCACAGTTAGGTGCATTCACATGTGCAGAATATCGAAAGGGAACCTTTGGTGCTGTCTCCCAGGCACAATGAGGAGGTGATCATTCCTCAAGAGGGTGATCATATGGTTTTTTAGGCTGACACTACTGTTTTATCCGCAAGGGATAATCAGGACAGTGTTAACATAGCTAAGACCTCAACCATGGCAACAGAGACTGGTAAAACAGTTTCTGGTAATCCCCAGAACCAAGAACAGAGGGGTACTGATGGTGAGATTCAGGGGAGTCAACCACCAGTGGAAACTGTCAATGATATGGTCACAGTGGAAACACTAACTGACATTGAGACTAGACTGAAACAACATGCATTGACGGATCCTAACTTCGCACCTTATCTTGCTACTCATCTACACCTAAAGAAAAGGATTGCCCTTCAAAACAAAAGAATAGTTACTCAAGATGAGAAGATAAAAGAACTGACTGAAAAGTTGGAGAAGGCAACTGAAGTACTCAAGGTAGTAGCAATTCACAATGAGGTGCTAATAAGGCAAGATAAGCAGCTGAACTTTCTTGATGAGAATCTGAAGAAGGCAACCAATGTTCTTCATACTCATGAGATGCTGCTTAAACCCAAATCTTTGGTGAGAACCTCTTCAACTGCTCAAGCTAAATGAAGAAGAAAATCCAAGCAGGAAGGAGTTAAACAAACAGTTCCACAGGATCAACAAACAGTTGTCACTACAACTGAACAAACAGTTGCAACCATTGACCCAACAGTTGTTACTGAAGATGAAGAAACTTTGTCAGCTGAGGATAGGATGATGATAAACAAGATGGCTGTTACTGCTAGCTATCCAACTACTGAAGTCTTCAAGTCATGGTCCAAGGTTAAACAAACTTACTTGATTGACCTATGTGCTCAAACTACTGGATTTAACACCAAGAGGATGGCACAAAGTATTGAGGATGGTTGGTTGGAAGGTAAATTCAAAGGTATGAAGGAGCTGAAACCATTACCACCAAAGAAAGGATTCAAAGGCATTGCAATTCAGGAAGAAAGAATTGCTGATCAAATGCCTTCTGGTTCAGGAAAAGGAAAGGAAGTTGCTGTTCTTCCTACTAAAGTTCTTAAAAAGCCTCAACAACTTGAAGATGATTATCAGTTGGCTAGGAGGCTGGCAGCTGAAGAAAGGGATCAAGAACTGCTTGCTGTCAAGAAGAAAGAACAAGAAGAAAAAGATTTTGCTATGGCTCTTCAGCTAGGTGAGAAAATCACAGCTGAAATTGATGAGGAGGAAAGATCTCAGAAAGGTGTGAAAAGAAAAAGGGTAATAAAAGGTAAAACATCTACAATTAAGCCAAACAAGAAACTTCCCACTTCAAACAAAGCTGCTGTGGTTCACAAAATTCTGAAAGATAAACTAACAGTAGACGTTCAGCAATTGGACAAGTTCAAAATCAAGGTCAGAGGTCAACTCAGAATCATACCTCCTCAGCATTGGTCTCACAAGAAGGTAATGGATTTGATTGGAGTGATCAAGCAGAGGAAGCTACCAGCAACAAAGCTTTGATGGCATTGACTGACTCCTCCGTCAAGATGGATTCTCCAGAATCTGAGGACATACAGGTATCTTCTAAACTATGTCCTGGTGAATGTAGTGATATTGTTAAGAGGTTTAGAGAGCACAATAAGAAAGTATGTGCTGCTCTAAGTACAATGGAGGAGAGAAGGTATGAGTATACTGCTGTGATAGAAGATCTTGAAAAGAAAATTAAAGACTATCAGGCTAATGAACTGCAAATGGACTATGATAGAAAATATCATAAGTGGGAGAAAGAGCAGTTTCAAGATGAGATTGATAGTCTGAAAAAGAAATTGGTTGAAAAAGAAAGCAAGGTGGATGAACTCACAAAGAAATTGGAGGGTGTGGACATTGATCTTGGAATGTTCAAGGCTGCAAACCTTAAGCTTGAGACTCTGCTACAATCTCAAGTTAGAGACAAGGTGAAAACTGGACTTGGATATAAGGAAACCCCACCTCCATACAATCACACATATATAACACCCTTGTCTGAGGCAGCTGATAGATATGTCAATGAACCTTTGGCAGATGAATTAAAATCAGCTGATCCAAAGTTTGAGAGTTATGAAGATGAAGTTCTGTTTGTAGTAAGTGTTGAAGATATTGAGATAGTTGTGAAGAAAGATGAAGTGATTCCATATGAAAATCACATCTGTTGTGAACCCATTTCCACAAAACCATTTTTCAATCATGTGGTGTTTGTAAAAGCATCCACAGAATCCCTCATCACTGAGCCAACACCTTCAAAAGCAATCCATTCCATAGAAAGCTCCACAACTGTTGCCAATAATCCCCATCTTTACACTAACAGTTCTCTCAAGAGCCCAAACAGTTCTAAGCTAAAAAGCCCAACTGTTAGTACAAAAGCCAAAGGAAAGGAGAAAGTTGGTGAGGTTGTGTATGAAAAGAAGAAGATGGAAGCTCCAAAATCTCAGGCTAAACCCAAGCCTAAGAAAAGGCATACTGAAATGCCTGCATGCACATGCCAAAAACATGGTGTCCAAAAGTTTCCTCAATCTGCAGCTGTTAGAGGAAATCAAAGGAATCGAAACCAATTCTGGTCACAAAGAACTGGTTTACCTATTGTGAAAACCAAATATATATATATATATATATATATATATATATATATATATATATATATATATATATATATGGGAGGGTTCTATTGAGAACCGATTTTATTGCGAGAACCGCGAGAACCAATCTTAGCCGTTGATTTGATAAGTGGAATTCATGGATGGGGAGCGTGGAGGAATCAAGTGTGGCAGGGTGTATGTGAGGAATTCATGGGTGGGCAATGACATTGAAAGAGGGGGGATTGGACGGCTCAGATTGGTTCTCGCGGTTCTCGCAATAAAAATGGTTCTCAATGGAACTTCTTCCTATATATATATATATATATATATATATATATATATATATATATATATATATATATATAGGGTAAGGATACACATAGAACCCTTCTTAAACATAGAACCCTTAGAACCACCTTAGAGGTTGATACGTGTCCTCCCCCTCCCTTCCAACAAACTTTAAAAAAAAAACCTCCTCAATTTTTAAATGATCATAACTCATTCGTTTTTAAGAATTTTAACAAAAAAAGTATATCGTTAGATTCAGTTTTTCATCCTCTTTCAAACAAGACCGGGCTTGATATATTTCTGAAACTTTATTTTTTTTTTTGAAAATGCAAATTTTTCAAAATTTTCATTTTCACCTAGGTTTAATTTGAAAATACAAAAATGCAAAAACCGAAAATGCAAAAATCGAATATGCAAGTTATGCATATGCTTCCAAAAATGCAAATTTTGAAACCAATACTGAAAATGCAAACAAGAACCAACTGAAAATGCAACCCAAAATGCAAAACAAAATTTGCATTTTCATAAATTTTTTTGAAAAATATGGCAAGAGTGGTCTTGATTGAAAGAAGATTAAAAAACTAAAATATTTGTATAAATCTTTTTTTAAATTCACAAAACTTAAAAAGTTATGACAATTTAAAGTTTTGGGGGGTATTTTTTTATTAAAAACGTGGGTTTGTTGGGAGATAATTACAATTATGCCATCCTTAATCTCAACCATTGATTTTGATGATCCAATGGTCCAGATTGGTTCTATGGTTCTATGTTTAAATAATGGTTCTATATTGATCCATTTTCTATATATATATATATATACACATCAATAGAAGAAACCAATTGTACGTTGAGTTTAAATAAGTGAGTTAACATAACAAATGGGTTTACTTGATTACAGAACCACGAAAAAGATGTCGCGGTGCTATGTGACATTATATATATATATATATATATATATATATATATATATATATATATATATATATATATATATATATATATATAGAGAGAGAGAGAGAGGAGGGTTCATGCGAGAACCGTTGTTAGTGCGAGAACCGCGAGAACCAATCTCTACCGTTCTTCTATTGTTTTTCTTTCACCTCTAAATCGCTAATAAACAGTTAACAGTCATCAAATTTACCTAGCATTTTCTTCCCTTTAACCTCAAAAAGGTTGTCCCAGTAATACTTGGCTCTTACAGTTAGTTAATATGATTCAAATCCTTAGTATACATTAGCCCATAATGGAATGTATAAGCTTCTAGTGTTTCAGTTTCAAGATTTTCAATACTTATTTTTGCCTATAAGCTTCTAGTGTTTCAGTTGTTTAAAAGGCTTCTTCTACCTTTTTAACTTTAAATGCTTAAATTACTAAACTAGTAACTTTGAAGGGTACATTAAGTAATTGATCATGAATCTGGTTTTCAATCCACTACTAGTTCATGGAAGAACCCTAGCTAAGTTGTGTTTGGACACGTTGCATATATTTTCCAACAAATCTACAAAGCGTAAAATCAATTAGAAATCCTCGATTCCAGCAAAATATCCTAAACTTTTGATTTCAAATGTTGATATGATCACTACTACACCTTAACATCAACATGAAATTTGAGCTTTCAAGTTAGATTATTTACCAGAGAAACACTATGATTCACATTACAAGCTAAAACTACGGAATGGTAACAAAAAAACTTACAACGCCCATGAATTTGTGAAGATTCTTAGTGTTATTGGCGAAAAAATACATAGGACCGATCGGAACCGTAACGTAAACGGCAAACTTCGCGATCTCTAGTACGCCTTTAGATGTACCCAAAGATGTCATTTTTAACGTCTTCGACAGCTGAATCAAATCCAATTTCACGAATTTAGTTCTTATGAAACTCGGTTGAACCCTAACAGGCGGTGAGTGAATGTGGATGAGGATTTTACAACAGGGCACCACCTCCAGCAATGTGGGCCGGGTCGGATTTATAAGATTAGATGGACAGTGTATACATACCTTGGTGCAACAGATCGGGGTTAAATATGCGACGGAGAGGTGACGGCGGTGTGTTTCATCAATGTTAGCTACGACGGTCGGCAAAGGATGTACCAACAGACGGGGTAGATGACACTAAGCAAATTAGGGTTTTGATGAATAGATTAGGGTTTTGATACGGTGGGGATGAAGGAGCTGCGGTGGCTGTTGTAGGCGGTGGAAGAATGTCGATGGATATAGCAGAGGACGATGGAGCTGCGGTGGCTGTTGTAAGCAGATTAGGGTTTTGATACGGTGGGGAAGAATTGGAGACGTGGGCTGCTTGTGTTTGATGGTAGGAGCAGATAGAGTTTTTTTGGTGGGAGTATGTTTTAGGTAAGATGAGTTAGACAATCAGCATCCAACATAGCTTATTCAATCAAAAGCACTATTACATTAGCATCCACATCATTTTTCATCTCTAACCCTTTCTAACCTTACAAACCCCACCCAATTCAACCCTTTTTATTTTATTATTTAAAAAAAGAAAAAAAAGAGAAAAAAGGCACCCAGAGGGTACCCCATCGGGTTACCTAAACCAACGGGTTCTTAACCCAAGCCAACCCAATATGGTGTTTTGATGTTCCCATTGGCTTCAACCCTCCACATCATCCCAACCCATTGGCTTTTTTCATCCGATGCCGGTGGTCTTATATATGGGAGCATTTTTTTGGGTTAAGAGTTGGGTTGGACAATGGGCTTTTAATAAATAGGTTTTGTTATGAGAAACCATAAACGTAGCATATGGCATGTAAATGTGGCATATTGGCATATATTACTACATAAAAGGATAACATGTGTCATGGTTTCTTTAAACAATGTGATACATATTTCAATACGTAATTAATCATTATCAGAACAACTTTTAAGAGGTACACTCCAAATATTATTATTACTTTTTTGTACTTTTCTTAAAAAAAATTGTACTTTATTTTTTCTTAAAATTTTATATTTTTTTCTTAAAATTTTATATTTGAATATACCAGAACAATAATTTGTAAGGAGTAGTTACGTATTAGATTTTTAAAGTTTTTTATTATGTATATTCAATATTATTTCGTTGTTATTGTGTGTATTAAGCTTCTTATTATATACTAAATTTATATATTTTTTCTTTTTTATTTAAACAATATACATATATACAATAACAAAATGTAAGACTTTGATACACACAATATAAATCTTTACATTAGCAAAACATAACAGTTTGATACATTTTGGTAAATTGAATTCGTAACATTTTGATCCATGTTTAGAAAAAAAGAAAATATTTAAGGGGAAAAATGACAAATTTGATTTTTATGTTTTTAATTGAAAAAGAATAAAAATAAAGAGAAATAAATATATTTTTCTCTTGTCTTTTCGGGTTTCTAATGGAATTTGATTGCAAAATAATAATTCTAATGTAATTTTACTCTTAGAGCTCCTAATTTCAAACTCATTCTTATTTGTTTTCATAAGATTAGTTGAGTTTCTTTTTCCTTTATATTCAACAATAATGTTCTTTAAATGCTTTTTACTCATATAAGGTTGATCCCCATAATGATAAACCATACCTTTTTCTCTTTGATCAAAATCTTATTTTATTTTAATATACATGACTGGGCATTTCATTGTGAAATCCAGTGGTACTCATGCTAAGACAAAATATTATACTAAAATCCTAGATTTCTGATGCAGATTTCTATACACTACTACAAAAAACACATTTAGGCCCCCTGCTTTAGACCCGGTTTTATAAAAAATCACCAAAAACCGGGCTTAAAAGTACAAAATGCGCGTTTTTAATGATTCAGGCCCGGTTTGTTATAAAAAACCGGGTCTAAATGTCTGAAAAATATTATAGCGCGGTTCGTTAATAGAAAACCGGGTCTAAATATCTTCTTTTAAGCGCGTACAAATTGATGAACATATTCAGACCCGGTTATTATTATAAACCGGGCTTAAAAATACAAAATACGCGTTTTTAATGATTCAGGCCCGATTTCATATATAAAACCGGGTCTAAAAATCATCTTTCAATCAGACCCTATCCTTTATTATTACCCTGATGCCCTAGCCGCCCTTCTCATTTCGGATTTTTTCCCTCTCGGCCGCTCCCAAGCTCCTCGACGACCACCCCAATCTCCCAGTACTCCATCGTCGCCCGTCGCGTCCACAGTCAGTCGTTCGTCCACCGCTGCAACTTGCGTCCACCATCTGCAAGTACTACATCGTCGCCCTTGTGTCCACCATCTGCCGTCCACTGTTGCAACTGCCTCCGTTTCCAGATTGCTTCATACAGCAGCTACCGACCTATGTAAGTACCGTGACTGTTGTTACCTACCCGACCACCTGCTCGATTCTTATTTGCTCGATTTTTTTTGCTACTGCCATTTTTATTAACTCTTTGCTACTGATGTAGTACTTGGATGTTTTAGATTTATGTGTTTTAGGTTCCTTAGGTGTAGGGTTCGAGCGTGGGTTTAGATTTAAGTGTTTTAGGTTTCTTATAGTTGTTCCTTTTTGTTTATTCAATTGCATACTTTAAAGATAATGAGGCATGTTAATGATTATTTATTTGTAGTTATTTAGGGACTTGCAATCTTGCCTTAATCGGGGTTTTGGCTGCACTCTTGATTTACAGAAAGCAATACACTGGGGAGGATCCTTTTTGTTCCTTTTTGTTTATACAATTGCATACTTCAGGGTTTATGGGCAGGATCCTTTCTTTCCTCGTGATAAAACACCCAAACTTCTCTTCTCGATCCCAAAGAGGGGTAAGAATGTCCAATACTACAAACAGCCAAGTTTAAGTTATCATAGTATTTGTGACCTTTTAAGATTGAGGCCCTATGTGATCAAGCATTCTGCATATGCTAAAGTGCTCCTGATTTTTAGTCATTGGCTTCAGTACTAGTGTTCTATTTACTAAAGGCATTTCAAGGTTTCAATTATTTGTCACTATATATTGTACTAGTGTAGAGTCTGTAAGAAGTTTCAGCACAGAATACGAATTACTAAACATGCTTCTAAATGAATGATTACAACAAATTCTAATACTCTAAAGCTCAAATTTTGCATATGTTCAGAGTGCAACGATGGGATTATGGTAATAGTCAAGATGTTGTCAAGCGAGACACCGTAGTCATTATTTGCACCTGAATTTTTGACCTCTTGTAGGAGAATCAGTAATCTGTTTGGTATTGGATCTTAGAAACTGGCATATTTAGATTTTAGACTGATTTAGGCTTTAGCCATAACTATTATATGGTAATGCACAGAGAACGTAATCATATTTGTTGTTTGTTGTTTGTTAAATTTAGATTTGATGCTGTTTTTTGTGTTGTTCGACCAAAGATCTGTGTTTTATCTGCTGTATATCTTGATATGCACATGTTGCAATAAAATTACTCAAAGCCTTCTGTTTATATTGCTCCAGTTTGGGCCCTTTTAAATTTGTTTCTTGCTATTCTTTATATTTAGGGACTTACTTAAAGCAGTTTGTTTATAATGATGACGGAATTATTCCAACTAAGAAGAACTTGTTACGTATATGTGTTTAATTGGTTATTAGTTACTAAGATAATCTCTTTCTATTTGTGCAGGGTTTCTTTCTAATTACAAGAGAAAATCTATGTGTTCGCGTTGAAAGTTAAGAAGTATATATATGTTTCTACAAAGTATTCTTGCTATGTAGATATAACGTCAACTTTTTTTTGTCTTAGCTCCTTTGATTTTTGCTACATTCAGAAATGAGCACAAGATTGTGGTATAGAATGTGGTTTGGACATATCATATTAAACGTATATTGGTTCATTGAACAAGCCGCCCGAATTGCTTGAATCAAACTAATAGGAATTGTTATTATGGTTGGTTTACCTATTTGACTTATTGCTTTTTATTTATGACGGAATAGTTATTTATTATCATTGTCGTACTACTTGGGTTGAGTATTATTGGTAAATAAAAGCAGTAAACAACAAAAAATGAAATTTTTTTTTTAAAAATTTAATAGATTCAGACCCGGTTTTATAACCGGGCTTAAAAACAAATAACAGGGCTTAAAAGGACCCATTAAACCTTAAAAAGGAACAAACAGACCCGGTTTTTTATATAAAAACCGGGCTTGAAAGTGAGCTTTAGACCCGGTTTTTTAACCGGGCTTGAAAGTGAGTTTTAGACCCGGTTATTTAACTGGGCTTGAATCTCCGGACTTTCAGGCTCCCCCCTCTTCAGACCCCCTTCAAAACCGGGTCTAAAGGCCTTAAAAAACCGGGTCTGATTCTGTTTTTTGTAGTAGTGATGGGTGATGGAGGAACTCTGATTTTGCTTTGCATTTATACTGAATATCTGCATTTGTAATAAGCTTAACTATCTGTTACGGCTTGTTATATGTTAAAATCTGCAGCTTGAGTTTTGAGGTTCATGGTAACTGTCTTCAGTTTGTAATTTATATAAACAACCTTTTATGTTTCCGTTTTAGACTTTTAGCTGTTGATTATAGACATGCATGTCAAATGACAAACCCTTATTGCTTATAGTCTTATACATATTAAGACCTTGTTATCAGCTTCATACGACCTTCTACATGCTCCTTATATATATCTTTTTTCTTTAAAAATCACTCTATAGTATTCATCTGTAAAGGAATATATAGATGCATATTGCTCAAGTTATTTCTTTGAACCATTCTGTTTATTGAGTTAAAATCTACACCTTAAATCATTAATTTTTATGTTATCTGTCTTCGGTGTATGAATTATACAAAAATTGGTTGACATGCCTATTGAATGACAACTGATGTTGCTCAAAAATATATAGACATGTTATATATCTACTTGATACAACTTTTACATAACCATATATGCTTTTATCTTATAGAGCCTTTCTGCATGCATTCCTGTTTATCGGCAAGGGAAATTTTGACAATTGAACATGTCAGGATTTAACCATTTTTAAACATAAAATTTAGAGGTTAGAACATTATAACCCTTTCTTGATTAAAATATTTGTTCTTCTTTCTTGGATCGAAAGTATTAAAAAGTCAATTAATTATCAACCTCCTTTTTCTCTCGGTTCAATTTTTTAAGAGATTACGTATTTTCCTACAAAATCTTTAATTCTATTTATCCTTTTAAGCGTCAAAATCAGTGAACAAAGGCAGACTTCTTATACAGCACGGGGTAGCACGTGCTACCCTTCAAGTTTTCTTTCTTAGTATAAAAATTATAATTTTATATATGTGTACAGATGAAATTTAAGGTGTAATATATGATTTTTCTTTTTTCTTCCAACTAAATAGCCCAACTATATAAATAAATGACCCAATATCTAATTAACTTAACATATTCTTTTACTAACCCAAAAAATTAAAAGATTAAAAGAAAAACGACCCATGAAACTTAATAGAATCGTGTTACGTATTTATGTAACAACGAAACTTCAATGCCAAATGTTTCGCTACTTTCAATCGTCGAGTGCTTAGCTGTTTACAGTCTTTGATTCGCCGAGAGCTTTTAACCTTCAATCGTCGAGTCACCGTGATACGTGTAACTAACTGTAACTGAATGGAAAGTTAGTTAGTAGTAGACTGTTACATTTCAGTAGTATTATAAATAGCTGAGATGTAAATGTGATGAGGTATGCAATGAAATAACAATTACCTCTACTCTCTTATTCTCTCTATGTAATATCTGATTACCAAGCTCGTGAGTTGTTCTAACTATCAATTCACCTATATTGAGTAATCGTATCACACCGACTGCCGAGAGTCGATAGTTGAATAACACAACTGGTATTCTTCTTTTTCAGTTGTTTTTTATCTAGGGTTTCTTTTTTTTTATTGCAAAGGGTTAGTAATGAAGGAATAGGCGGTGCGGTAGAGGAGTTAAAGACCACTAGACTTTATTTAAGGCTTTTAGGAGTTGAAAACTACAAGTCACTATGCATAGCGTGATAGCCTGCTAGGCAATCATGTGGGTTAAGGAGTGGGCAAACTACATTAAAAGACAAGCAACTATAGCTAAGCTACCAATGTATAGAAACCTCATGTTGTTAAAACGTGATAGACTGATAGGCAATCATGTCACTCATTATTTCATTACTTGTAACAACAAGTACTTGGGACATTGCATAGAAAATCCTCATCCTGAATCAATGTAACAGTATCCATCTACGAAAAAAGAGCCACAAATTGATAAGAGATCATGTTATTAAAACGTCTAATTTAGAATTATTCACTATATTATAAAAAACAATCTCAAAACTAGTCAAACACAACCACAAAGGATTAAAATATATACATAATCCCAGACAACATTCATAAAATTAAAAACTACAAAGGATTTTAAACACAACCACAAAGGATTAAAATAAAGGATTAAAGTTAACACAGTCATAAAAAATTACAATTGAGAACTATCAAACACAACCACAAAGGATACAATAATACAACCATCTTATATATTATACTAAGCTCCTTTCATAGGAACTACAAATAACATAAACTTACGGTCACAAAATGACAAAGCTACCAATAACATCAAACTTACAGCCACAAAAAACATTAGAGGAAGAAATCAGAGCAGCAGATTAGAGGAAGAACAACAAAGCAGAGGAAGAAATCTCAAGCTAAAATATGTACCGGATTTTGGAGGCATCGATTAGAGCAGTGGCGACGTGAGCAGCGGAGACAGTGGCAAAATGAGCGTGAGTGGCGGCGTCGACGTGGGCAACGGTGAAATCAGCGGCTGCGAAGTAAGTTGCGGCGTGGAACGACGAGGTGCCCGGCGTTGTTGGGGAGTTAGGCGATAAGGTTACGGGGTTGTAAGTTCTAGGGCAAAGTAACGGGACGAGTTTTTTTACTGAAGGCGTGAGTGAGGGTAAACCGAAAGATAAAAACAAGGGTTAAAGTCACTGAATACAAAGAGGCTTTCCCCAATGTTCTGATATGGCACATTAACTTTTTTTTACACATATGGCCATTAAACTTGTAAGAAACCTGTTATTATAGCCATTTTGGTGATTTTGACCTGCAATAGCAGGTCACCTTCTTCCCCAATTTCCTTCACTTCGTATACAAACTTTGAAGCCAAAATTCTCCTTGTACACTTAACGAAAATCAATGATTCTTGACTCTATGGAAAGGTAATTGAGTTGGCTATCAAGTAGTACAAAAAAACGAATAAAAACGAGTTTAAAATGTGTCAATTCATCGAAATACCGTAAAGGTGTCGAATTGGTATTTACCGACTTTAATTAACAATAACTTGGCCTACACTTGATGATTTTTCATGAATTTGGTGTCCATTGAAAGGTAAAAAGATTATCTACGACAATCTATAAAAATAATGACGTAAAACGATCAAGAATCGAGCAAAAAAACAATTTTTTCTGCCTTGTTTTCGGAAAAAAAATCCAAAAAAACGAGACTTTGAGCTCGAAATTCTCTCTCAATATTTGACGAAAATTCATGAATTTGATGTCATTTGAAAGGTATAATGATAAATTACAAGATTCTACAAAAAAACGACTAAAAATCGACCCAAAAATCGCAAAAAAGGGCTGAAACCGACTTGGCAGGTTGCAGGTCGCGTTTTGGTCATATCGACACGGTTTTGGTAAGTTAAATTGTAACACCCCAAAATGTGGCCTAGTTGTAAACTGTTGTAAATGTAGCTTTAATTGTAGTACGTTGACTTTAATTGGTGTCTCGTTGTTAAATGTAGTATACATGTTGCTAATTGGTGTTTAAAATGTTAATTGGTGTTAAATGGTGATTAACTGTTGTTAATTGTGGATAAAAATGTGGTATTGTGAAAAGTGTCATAAGTTGACCAAGTAGACAAATAGTTGAACGATTTTGGATAATGGTTCCAAAAATATCTCCGTTAGTTGAAACGGGTAACCCTAAGTTGTGTAACAAGTTGAATAGGAGAACGAAATACCCGTGAGGGGGTATTAGACACTTAAGTCGGCCTAAGGGCCTTTCTTTGTTCCCTGGATAGAACAAAACACACACACTAATAACACATACACACTTGCATACGTACGTGAGCATGTACACCCACACACTTGAAGAAATTGAAGAGAAGAAATAAGCTAGATCAAGATTGAAGCTGTTTTCAGTTGAATCCAAGTCTAGAAACTGTTCTATATCATCATCTTGTAAGTTTTTCTTGTTTAAAACCTAGTTTTGAGTCTAGTGAAGAAGAAGATCCATTTTGATGGATTCAAGTGTGTTGTGGAGTTGATTTTTGTGTCTAAATCATGTTGGTAAGTTCTCATATGTGTTAGAAATCATGTATAAGCAGTCAAAAACTAGATTCATGTCGATTTGTTGATCAAAAACTCGGGAACAGCTTCTGTCGGAGAACAGAGCAAGAACACGCTGTAAATGTTGTTCCTACGGGCGTAGTATTATATTGCTACGGCCGTAGGGTGTTGTTTGTGTTCCTGCGGTCGTAGGAAATGGTTGCTACGGCCGTAGTGTCGTAATTAAGAGGATTACCACCCACGGGTGATGGAAACAAGACTACGGGCGTGGGTATATAACCTACGGCCGTAGTTACCCAGAGGATACATGCTACGGGCGTAGTATATGGTTACTACGGCCGTAGGTCATGGTTCTTTGGCAAGAACTCCTACGGGCGTAGTGCATATGTACTACGGCCGTAGTACATGTTGGAAAGTTGTTCTGCGGGCGTAGGAACATGTTCCTGCGGCCGTAGGAGGCTGTCAGAAGCCATGTTGATCTTTTGTTGAGACTGTTGTTAGTGTTGTCTGTTGTAGTGTGTACTAAGGGGTGTTTGTCCATGTTTATTGGTGTTAGGTGACTCAGACGATTCTGTGTGCTCTTGGGATTCCCGATTGCATATCTGCCTCTTGTAGTTTCGAGGTGAGTACCGGTTTCCCATGAGTCTCAGTAGGTAAGTTATCTGTGGTACTTGTTGACATGTGACTGGTGTATTGATACGTGAAAATGGAGGTATGTTATGATAGAGTTGTACAAGCATGCTTATTATTGATATGAAAGATATTGTTGTAATTATATGCGCGCATGAACTGGATCCTTATTGGATCAGCTATTTGTTTATGAAGTTATGTCCGGACACTGAATTGGAGAACACGGAGGTCAGTCAGGTAGACGGGTGTTAGTATCTGGCTGGGTTCCCAGGGTCCTTAGGGACTACGAATTGGGGAACTAACGGTACTAAAGTAGTATACACTTGGGTAGGGCTCTGCAGGCCGCCGTTCCTCTATGGAATGGGGTTCCTTGATAGATGGGAACCAGTATGAAAGACATGGTGTACCACGTGGACTGCTGTTGGGTTGTTGAGCGGGGTTGGCTCCCCTGCAACATACGACTACTGCTGACACGTTTGTCACGTCACAATATGATAGGATAGCCCTGTGTGTTGTTCTGATACATGATAGCCTGCTTATTGTTGCTTATGTGTAATTGGTGCTCACTAGCTAGTTGTAGCTAAGGGTACAAGATTTATTTTTTTTCGCAGGTTGATGCTAGAGGCCTGGTGAGGCGGGTACCAATGGTAGCTTTTGTTGTATATACCTTTTGGGGAACACGTTGTAGTCTGTATGGATCCGGTGGTCGGAACTAGTTGGTAACGCTTGTAGCTTTGAACTTGGCTAACCTTTTTGTTGTAATTAATTAGCCGAGTCAATTTTGTAGTTTTTGTAAATGGTGTTTGATTCCGCTGCAACACTTTTGATAATCGATGTTTAAAAAGTTTAAATTAACTCTAATTTTAAGCTCGTTAGGGGTGGCGTTACATAAATGGCCATATGTGTAAAATAAAAAGTTAATGTGCCATATAAGAAATTAGGAAAAGTCTGTTTGTGTTAAGCAACTTTAACCTTAAAAACAACTTTAAAACTATACTTGTTTAGTAATAAGTTTTTAAAAAAACACCCATTTAGTAATAAAAAAAAAAAACCTCTCAGGGTCCTTCCTTTAATTTGTCAAACGCACAAGACTTGCAATTGTTGGCGAATTCGACTTGCATTTCGATATGCTCCAAGTCGCAGCAACTACTTCTCTTTCATCAAAATCAAGCCTGTATCCTTTCCAAATCTACAGAAACCCAATTGAACCAGCTCAATTACACGCGATATCAGTCAAGACAGCTACTTTTGATGACCCCTTGATCTCTTCTCGCCTTATATCTCTATATGCCCACACTAAAACCTACAACCTTGATCATGTCCGATCTGTGTTTGACCAAATTCAAGAACCAACCTTATTTTCCTGGAACACCCTCATCAAGTCTTACGTCGAAAATGAGCGCTCGCAAGAATCCCTTCTTATGTTTCTTGAGTTTATGTCACGGCCAGGTTTAATGCCTGATGTTTTTACTCTGCCTTGTGTCATCAAAGGGTGTGGAAGATTGATGGCAATGAAAGAAGGGGAGCAGATTCATGGGCTGGTTTGGAAGTTTGGGTTTGGGTCGGATATGTTTGTTCAGAGCAGCTTGGTCAGCATGTATTCGAAATTTAAAGATATTAATTCTGCACGCAAGGTGTTCGATGGAATGACCGAGAAAGACTTGGTTTCCTGGAACTCATTGATGGATGGATATGTTAAGTGTGGAGACATCGAACTTGCAAAGGAGTTGTTTGACGAGATGACGGAGAGGGATGTTGTCTCGTGGACTGTGATGGTTCATGGACTGTCGAAGTGTGGTAAAGTTGACGATGCCAGAAAGGTGTTTGATCAAATGCCGAGAAGGAATTTAGCATCCTGGAACGCGATGATTAATGGGTATATGAAAGCAGGTGATATTATATCTGCACGTAGCTTGTTTGATCAAATGGAAGATAAAGATATAATCACTTGGAATTCAATGATAGCAGGGTATGAATGCAATGGAAGGTTTTCAGAAGCTCTCAAATTGTTTACCGAGTTGCTTAATTTAGGATACGTACCGACTCATAGTACCTTGGTTAGTACACTATCTGCCATCTCCTGGTTAGTGCTGCTTAGCAAAGGAAGGTGGGTTCATTCTTATATGGTTAAAAATGGACATAAATTAGATAGTGTGCTCGGCACTTCACTAATCGAAATGTATAGCAAGTGTGGAAGCATTGAAATTGCTTTGAAGGTTTTCTATGTCATACCCAAGAAAAAGTTGGGCCACTGGACTGCTATAATTGTGGGATTAGGAATGCATGGACAAGCTAAGCATGCTCTTGAACTATTTCGTGAAATGCTTACGGTTAACATCATCCCTAATGCTATAACTTTCATAGGTGTGTTAAATGCTTGTAATCATGCAGGTTTGGTTGAAGATGGACGAAGATATTTTGATATGATGATAACCGATTATGGAATAGAACCCACAGTGGAGCACTATGGTTGTCTTGTTGACATTCTTTGCCGAGCAGGTCATCTTGAAGAGGCAAAGAATGTGATAGAAAAGAAGATGCCCATGGAACCAAACAAAATTATCTGGATGAGTTTGCTTAGTGCTTCAAGAATCTATAAAAATGTGGAGATTGGGGAATATGCTGCTCACCATGTAACTGAAATAGCTCCAAAAACTATTGAAAGTTACGTGCTTTTGTCTAACATGTATGCTTCCACAGGGTATTGGGACAAAGTGTCACATGTTAGGGAGACAATGAGGAAAACAGGAGTCAAAAAAGATCCAGGATGCAGTTTGATAGAGCATAAAGATGAGGTTCATGAGTTTATTGTGGGTGATAAATCACATCCTCAGTGTGATGAAATATACCATAAGTTGAGTGAGATGAGGGAGAGACTTAAAGCTGCAGGGCATGTACCTGATAAATCCCAAGTTTTGCTGCATATTGAAGGGGATGATGAAAGGGAAACTGAATTGGAAAGCCATAGTGAGAGGTTAGCTATTGCTTTTGGTTTGATTAATTTGAAACCTGGGATCCCAATTCGGATAGTGAAGAACCTTCGTGTATGCAATGATTGCCACTCAGTTACAAAACTTGTGTCCAAGCTTTACAATCGTGAAATCATTGTGAGGGACAATAGTCGTTTTCACCATTTCAAAAATGGATCATGTTCTTGCATGGATTATTGGTGATGTGGTCGACTGTTAAATTAAAGATGACAAGATGGCCCACGCTAGCAAACGGGTGAATGGTAAAAACATGTTCAAGTTGATATCTGATATCTTTTAGTACAAGTAGAAACCATTGAGTTGATCCTCAATCACTTTTTCTTCATTTATTTTATAAATTATAAATAATTAATACTCTAAGTCTCTAATTATGCTTACGGAAACAAGATTATGATAATCATAGCTTGTATCATTAGTAAAAACATTTTAGCAAGTTGTGTGCATTTAAAATAGACTATGGACGACTTTCAGGCACTAAGGTACCGTTTGTTTCACCGTAATGCGAAAGAATGGAAATGATTTTAATTCCATCCATGTTAGTTATGTAATGACATTCCTCTACCTAAAGGAATATATATACTTCAAAAAATTTAAATCTTTTCCAAATAATGTTACCAAACGCAAAATACAACGGAATTTGATTTCAATTCCATTACGTTCCTTCATATTACGGTGAAACAAACGGGACCTAAAGATTTGTTTGACCCATTCCCTTCAAGCTAAAGAATTTATGTGACCCGTTTGAGATCAATGAAAACCCAAATTGACCTCAAACTATTATGATTTCACTGTAAAGGAATCTAGAGTTCAATTTCAGTTCAGTTATAAGCTTGATCACTCACCAAAGGGCTTGTAGCCCAGCGGTATTTGGTGATGTAAGGTGGTACCCCCTCCCAAGAGGTTGTGGGTTCAAGTACCGACGTGTACAGTGGAGTAGATATTTAGGAGTAGGTAGAGAGAGTGTGTGTGTTTGCCGTTCAAAAAAAATAAGCTTGATCACTCATTTTAAGTCAAGCTGCAGTTTCAGTTTTTACTTATTCATAATATCATATATCTATCTGCTTTTGACTTACTGTGGCATGGTGATGTCTGAAACTAAGATCTTTAAATACTAAAAGCTGCATATTGTAACGCTGTTGGCCCAAATTAGCATACCAGAACCTCAAAGCAACTTGAAATCATGATGAAAATTATTTGTTAGTCTATTACTCTGTTGCTCAGGACTATCTTTTTACTTATTGATGCTCTGATCATTTTGTTTATTTTGTTTTTTAGTTTCTGGTTAACAGTTTAACCCATATGAATATTAGAAATAAAGCATAATCGAATCATAAGTAAATGGGATCACTAAGATGATGGAGAATTGGAATATGAAAGCTTTTGCTCATGATATTGCATAACAGTCGTCACATTTACAGGTATTCAACTCATTTTCCGGGAACAAAGTTAGTAGCATAAGCCCATGCGTTGTTAGCAACTGGGTCAGCAAGATGATCAAACAGGTTCTCGATCGGGCCCTTTCCGGTTACAATGGCCTGAACGAAAAATCCAAACATGGAAAACATCGCCAATCGACCGTTCTTAAGCTCCTTAACCTTCAACTCAGCAAATGCATCTGGATCATCCGCCAATCCGAGTGGGTCAAAGGACCCACCCGGGTAAACCTTGTCGAGCCCTTCACCAAGTGGGCCCCCACCAACACGGTATCCTTCAATGAGCCCCATGAGAACAACCTGTGATGCCCAGATGGCTAAGATGCTCTGGGCATGGATCAGGTTGGGGTTCCCGAGGTAGTCGAGCCCACCTTCTGAGAATATTTGGGAACCCGCCTTGAACCACACTGCTTCACCGAATTTAACTCCATTCTTTGCAAGAAGCTCAGGGAAAACGCATCCGAGTGCACCGAGCATGGCCCACCTAGAGTGGATCACCTCAAGCTCACGGTTCTTGGCAAATGTCTCGGGGTCGGCCGATAACCCGGCGGTGTCCCACCCGTAGTCACCGGGGAATTCACCGGTTAGGTATGATGGGGTTTGCTCAGAGAACGGGCCCAAGTACTTGGGGCGGTCCGGCCCATACCTGTCAAGCCAATTATACTTTCATTTAGCTTTTCATTCTTGTGAATAGCTGCAGACTGAAAACAAGAATGTGTTCAAGATTCTTACCAGATGCTTTGTGGGGCACTTTTGACGGTGCGGCGCATGGTGAAGCGGCCGCCATTGAAGCCGCCGGTCTTCTTAACGAGCTCGTTTTGTGGCCTCAATGCCGCCTGGCCGGCGAATGCTGATTGTTGGATTGCAGATGTTGCCATTTGTGTGAGGAGGCAGAAGCTGTGAAGAGATGTTAGTTTGTTGAGGGTGTGTATTGAAGGTGGATCATTGGAGGTTATATATGGAATTTGGAAAGATTGTTGGATGAGGATGTGTACAAGTCAGCATCATCTGATTGGTTTATTGGATTTGGTTACTGATTTTGAGTGGGTGAGATGGAGGTCCTCCTTCTGCCACGTGGATCATTGATTTCTTGCTTTGATGATTCTTAGCCACACATAAAGCGAGAACAATTATAAAAATTAAAATATAAGGCAGTTTTCATGCTTTGTACTGTTATGGGTTGTAACTCGTCTCTGTTTGCAGTAGTAATTTCTTTTTTTCATCATCAATTGATATAAACTGATCCATAACTAAGATGTTTATGTTCTTATGGCTATTTAATAATAATTTTATTTTTGTTTACTTGTGATCAAACTATTTGACATAAATTATTGGTAACCAATATTAGTATAAAATTGCTCTTTTTTTTTAAGTGTATGATGATGTAATTAAAGTTGATAATAACTAATATCAATATAAAAGAATAGAATTAACAATTGGTTATAATGGATTGATAAATCTAGAAAAATAGTACGTTCATATAGTATCCGCGTAAATTGACGATGGATAATAGTTTTTGCTTGGGTCGAGCAGTACGCCTTCAACCAACATAGAAAAAGAATGGTAATTATCGGTAACATGTCATGTTCTTAATTCTTATGGGAATAATTAAAGCCAATGCAATACCTAAGTTTCCTAACTCTTTATTTGAATATAGAAAATCTTAATTTAAAGAAATCTTTCCTAACTCTTGTCATTCTATGTAACAGCAATGATATTTATCATTAGATAAAACTATTAACGAAGAATTAACTCTATTTTTTTATTAAAAAACAAAATATTAATATATAAATTAACAATGATTAGCTAGAAATAGCTTTATACTCGTAATTAGTTAAAATCCCTATATGTCTATCTATATCCTTTATAAACACACTTTACTGGCATCAAAAACTAGTTATGTAGTTCTAAATGCAACACTTGTGCTTAAAATCGCAGGCATTCATTGCGGTGATGTCAACACATGAAGGATGAATCGATTGAATTCAACAGCAAAAGATGACACTTTAAATCGACGACTCATCAAAATACTCAGGACCAAAAGCTGATTGATCATGTGTTGCAAGTCATTATCATCTCAATCATATTCACTTTTTCTGTAAAAAAATGAAAAGCTAAACAAGCAGGTAGGCGCCGCTTCACTCCATAGGTGAAGGTCCATCTTCCAAAGTGGCATCAACAGCAACACTTCCCATCATGATTGCAGTCACCATCAACCTATCTGCATCAGGAAAACTTCTATGCTGCATCAAGATTCCTTCTACAGAAGAACCCATTGATGTCTCTAGACTATCTTGCCTTAAAGGAAGCACTTGTTCAAATACACCTTCATAAGCTTCAGCTTCAGGTCCATAACACCTTCGTGAAGCCTGAAAAAGAGCCGTTTCTTTAAGAACCTCCAACATTTCCTCATCACTCAACCCCTTTGCCACCAAAGTCTGGTTTATGGCCTCCCAGTCATCTTGATTCGCAGCATTCTTCCAGCACTCCTCTAAAAGACTTGTGTTGCATCTCAGGAAGGAGAGACTGGTCCATGCAAACACATCAAATGCATACAGAGCCAGTTGTTTGTTTTCATACCTGAGGCATAACTGAATAAGTTCAGCTGGTGGAAGAAGCTTCTGTGCAATGTCTTGTGTTTCTTCATCTTCTGGAACGAGTTTCATAATTTCTTCCTGCAAGATAATAAGTTCAAAAACATATCAAGTTAAACAATAATATAGTTGCTGTCTCTAGGCAATTAGAGGTCATAAGATGGGCGGCTTGGTTTTAGAAGGCTAAGTGAAAACGCTCTAAGCACACGAAGCGCCCGAAATGAAATTCCCAAAGAAATACATAATACTTATAACTTACCTAACTTCTATATATAGTCCCAATGTCATATATTACCATATAAATACTTAAACACCAAAATGTCAATGCATATATTCAAAACTCAGAGGTACTTAAACACCAATATATATTTATCAATTTACTTATAAGTTATAGACACTAAAATACTTGTACCATCAATCATACCATGAAGGCGTGAACAGGAGAAGTGAAGAACTGCTTTGCTTCGTGAATTGAATGGAAAAAGGAAAATGATGATTACCAATAATAACTTAAAGCCCGTTAAAAGCCCAAGCTAATCAAGACTACCTTAATCGCTATTAAGCGCCGCTTAGTGCTTCACCTAAAGCGGGCGCTTTTTCTCGCTTTACGTAATCATAGTGATTACGTACAGCTTAAGCGCTAAACCTCATTGCTTCAGCGCATTGTACGCTTTTTTAAAACAAGATGGGCAGGTCTGGGCAGTTTGGGTAATGAGTAAAAGAATAGTACAGGTAAAAGCGGGCTCCACTGGGCTGACCTACTTTAGATCGTCACAACTTTTACATTTTCTAATATATACTTGGTGTAAAATGATAATCAAGACAACATTGTTACATTTATAATCTAACTCTTTGAATAAATGATATTAAAGGGTTTAATGCATTAAAAATAAACATTGGCTGAGATTACAATGTAACAAGTTTGAATATGTTTGACCCATTCCCCTTTTAGCTAACTTATTTATTTGACCTGTTTGAGATAAAATGTCAACCCAACCCAACAAATTCCTATCAATGACTCCAAATCGATTGCTCTATTAAGTTTGGTCACGATAGTCAAGCAAGTACTAAGAATTACAGATTGGAGGCAGCCTACCTGCAATTTCAGAATTCTTAAATCAGCTTCAATGCGCTTCAATTTGGTATCATAATCACCATGTTTTCCTGCAAATATAAAAGAAACATCATATATAATTAATGAAATCAATAATCTGATCAGAGACTATCGAAAGAGACAGATATGTTTGTCGCAAAATATAAAGTCGAAAGCAACAAGTGTCAAGTGCATAAGGAAACTCAGCCATTAAAGTTATCTTTCATTCATAACAAGTATTCACTCATGATATCCCAAGTTTTCCGAAAAACGAATGGTGAAAAAGACGTGGCAATTTTAGCCCAATTACATGTAAACAACTTGATTTGGGTTATACTTTATATCTAATGGGTCTAAATGTTTACAAAGTTTTATTGATGCAATAATAATGTTTCTGTAATTGTAATTAGGAGATCACTTATTTACAGAATTCAAAAGATGGATAAAAGAAGTGTTTGTGGGTCAGCCCAATCCCACCCGTTTTGACCAGATACCAAACTGCCCCTTTGTCACCTCCAGTAATAATGATCCATCAATGTATTAGTATGAGTTTTAAACTAAAATAGATTTTCTTTAATCCTATTTGAAGCTACAAGCATAGAAAACATTACAATTAAGTTACTATTCTGGTAGATACTCTAGCATAAACGGCTGCTTGTAGGCTACATAAAGTTGGAAAATTGTGCTAGAAAAAGGGGTGCCTCAGCTTCAGAGATGGCTACTTGAATCCTATTACCGCAGGACCATTGTCCATTTAAGCTTCTGAACTGATGACTACTTGACTAGTAAGTTAAGCAAAGAGGTGAAATGCAGGTGTTTAACATACGGTTAAGTACAAAAGACAGACCTGCCACGGCAGCTATCTTTGAGAGGTTTAAAAGGCGCCTTCTGTCAGCCAACGTTGGTTCAATTTTAACCTCATAAGAAGTGGGGGCCTCAGCTTCAGAGATTGAGATTGAACTATCACCATCTGAAACTGCCAGTAAATGAAGAGTTTCTGAAGCTGATGAAAACTGACGTAGGAATATCTCATGAAGCCAGAGGAGATCTGGATGCTCCTTCAAAAAGATAGCCAGCTCTTCTGGAAACTCCTCCCCAAGTCTAATAATTTTTGAGAACTCTTTGTTGTTGTACATTTGTTTAAACACGAAGTTACTAAATCCTCCTCTTGGGCCCATGCTATCATGCTGCATCAGGAAAATTTTCAGTTTTGGGGACACCAAAACAAAGGCCACTGTTATATAGCAAAACTTAATTTATATATATGTATATATATATAGGAGAGGGTTCAAACAAGAACTATTTTTCGTGCAAGAACTGCGAGAACCAATCTTAGCCCTTGATTAAACTTAATCAATGACTAAGATTTTTTGGCGGCTCATTAATGCTTCATTAATGACTCATTAATGGATCATTAATGACGCATTAATGACGGTTATTTCGGGAAAATCAAGTCTCGCAAATTAATGACGGCTCACCGGGACGCAATTCACGGTTTCCAAAATACCCCTATTAATAAGACATTAATGGCGTTAAAAACAGTTCTCGCAGTTCTCGTACAAAAAACAATTCTCAATGGAACATTTGCCTATATATATATAGGGGAGGGTTCAAATGAGAACTATTTTTCATACGAGAACTACAATAATCAATCTTAGCCCTTGATTAAAATTAATCAATGGCTAAGAATGTTTGACGGCTCATTAACGATTCATTAATGAGGGATATTTTGAGATTATCAAGTCTCGCTAATTAATGACGGCTCACCCAGACAAAATTCACGGTTGGGTAAATATATTATTGACCAATATACCCCTAGTAATGAGTCATTAATGGTGTTACAAACAGTTATCGGTTGAACTTTTCCCTATATGTGTGTGTGTATAAAGAAAACTCAGCACCCTTTTGGCCCTGAAAATTAATGAGAGTTCAAGTTCTCAACTTCTCGTTCGTAATTTAAGATTAAAGGTGGCAAAGTAGCCAGATCAGGCAAGTTGGGTGACATATCAAAACAGTTTTAAGTCAAAGGAGGAGTTTTTAATACAACAGTTATGGTCAGGTTGGGTTGACCCAAAACCCCTTTTGTCCAAAAGTTTAACTTTCTATGAATAATTAGTGTCGAAAATGATGACAAAATTATATTAATGTAATTACAATATAATAAATAAATAAAAAGTAATGTAAATGGTATGAACATTTGAAAATACATCTTGAGTGACTAAAAACTTGTTTTCTTTTAAGCTTTTTTTAAAATTCTAACGGTAGAACCATTAATAAGTAAATGGGTCAAAACTGCCACCTCTACTAAGAAGTAAATATGATGGGACTTTCCAAAACACACCAGAATGTGTGTAGTTGTGCTTGGATTAGAAGAATGGGGCAAGCTATAAGGGATGGGAAGAGGTTGTTGGATCTACTAAGAAGTAGTTATGATGAAACTTTCCAGAACACACCGGAAGAGTGTGTATAGTGGTGCTTGCGTTAGAGAGATGGGGCAAGTTATAAGTGATGGGAAGAGGTTTGGATGTCATAACCACACACACACACCCACAAAGAATGAACTAATTGAATTGATGGAATAACTTGTCTACATCCATACCATTAGGCTTCTGAGCAGTTCCAAATCGCCATAATTAAAGCTCAAATTCCAAAGAGTATGGTATCCTTCATGCCGTTTTGCAATAGCCAGCAAATTAGACGAAAGTTTCTGAGCGATCTCTTTGTTTTGGTCTTCCACCACTTCACTTGAGCCCTGCCAAACACCCATAGTATCAGTAAATGTGTCAAATCAAGTTTCAAATATTCAAGCTTTAAGTTTGTCAAGCAAAAAAATTTGCTTTTGTTATTAATAATCATACACAATAAAGTCTGAATAACTTTACCTGGTTAAAGCCATTCACTTGCTGATAAAGTGAATCAAGAAGTATGTCTCTCCTATTCCAGTACTCGTCTAATAATCCACCATGTTCTTCTTCACGTTCAACTTTAGCTGTTATAGCACCAGAATATGCTTCAAGTAACACCTTAATCAATACTTCTAGATGAGAATAGAACTCTAACTTTGCAGATCTATCGAGGTAGCCCATTTCATTTAACAAATGAAGCATGAAAGATGCAAGAGTCCACATCCCACTCCTTACCACAGTTTGACAATACCATGGGGTCAAGCCTTCTGGTGAGGGGTACCACATGTGATTCTCATCTTTGTAGTTCATTGCTGTATTTATCAAGGTCACACACATGCTCGACAATTCGCATGCTCTTTGAAGCTGAAAAGGAAATGGCATCTCTTCACTAATTATGAGGCTCAACTTTCTCTCCAAGCAATGAAATACTTCTTCAAGTTCAGACACCTTACTGTAGAACACTTCTGCATTATCCCTATCCATCAAAAGAACGGTATTTTGACGGAGTTTTTCACCAACTAATTGAATTACGTCCCAGATGGAACCAGAGAGCTCGTTTGTTGAGTCAGAGTTGGTAAAGGCAACTCCTGTTGAGCTCTGCTGCCTGATCAAGTTCTGGAGCTCCCTGAGTTGTATCATGGAAGCAAGCTTTTCACCATGTTCCATTATAATCTGCAAGGACTGCCCTGTTTACAAGAGAATTATTGGTTTTTATTTTTCAAAATAGCAGAAGCAATGGTCAGAAAATACACAAGAAAGCATGCTGTTAAACAAAATAGACTATTTTACTTCTTTCTGATGTAATGAAGAATAGCATGCACATAATCAATATGCTTGGACAGAGTTGACAAGAGAAAGTTGCACAAAAAGCATGCACTATTTATCTAAAACAAGTATAGCTCATGTTTTCCCTCCGTCCTGAAATAAATATCTAGTTATCTACCTTTCTATTTTAGTTTATTTAAAAAAAGTCCACTTCCCGAATTATTTGCCCAGCTTCCCATTTTACCCTTGATTATACCCAATCACAGAGCTGCATTAATTGTACTCCCACAGAATTGTGTGTATTTAAAAGGGTAAAACTGACATAGAGCTAGTCAAGCCTGCAACGCCTGCACACTCCTAAACTGTGTAACTTTTCTCTAGCGGGCAATTACTTGTTTGGACGTATGGAGTATTTTGAGTTATAACCTAAAAATCTAAAATCAATGCCCACCTGATAAATCTAACAATCACTATGTTTCTTCTCCCTCCATTGGTTGTTGCATTTGTATTCCTAATGCTATGTTTGTAACTGACCCTCCCTTATCTTGAACTAATTTTGTGCATTTGTCAATATTTTTTACCTAAAAGTTCCTAGTAGAGTATTCAATAAGACCATAAAATATGAGCAGAAGGGATATATATATATATATATATAGATCAGTATGCATACTCTGCCGAGAAGACAATTCTTCATGGCATTTAGACAGAGCAAGGAACTGGAGAAACTTTTGATGCTTCTGTTGCTTATCCAGGAGCTGTGTGGAGACAACAGCTAGAGCCAAAATCTCTGCACCCCTAGTAGTTGTCCAATGCTTAGCTAATGTGTCAATAATCGATTTGCTTACCCTAGCAAACACGTTTGTCTCTCCGTCCCTTTCAAACGCTCCTGAATTCTGAAGTTTATTCAATGTACCAGTAACAGCTCCAGATTGAAGAAACTCGTGAAAAAACTGTGCCAGCAAAGCTTCAGATTCTTCATCTTGTGCAGTGCGGTGTCCAATTCCAGTAAAAACAGCCCTTTGTCTATCTCCAGCATCCCATGCCTCTGAGCTAGCCCTTCTTGGAGCAATGTTTCCCGCAAATGAAACATTTCTTTTTTCCTCTTGTGTGGATCCTTCTTTAGAGCTTCCTTTACGTGACAAGCTTCGTTCTGGAGGTTCGACCCCACCAAGCAAAACCGCCTTTTCAGGGATGGCCCACACCCCAGCTTTCTCAGTGAGGACAGCCCAAGCACCATCTTCTCCATCCTCACAAGGGAAGACTGAAGCATCTACAACTTTCCCAGCATCATAAGGTAAATCAAATTTATAAAGCCTGCTAGTATTTCTCCAGTAACGCGTAACTGTTGCAGTTCCATCACCAGAGAGTATAATTGAAGATCCAGAAGGTTTTCCCCCAACTTTCAACCTCATTGAGAAGAGGAAGTCTTCATCTTCTACTCTAGCTTTTGGAATTATCACTTCAATCGGAGATTTTTTCTCCAAAATTTTATCATGTGAACGGTAAGTGATGTCTGAGGATATGTCAATACCAGATTTGAATTGCATGGTCAGAAGAGAGTATTCTGTGTAGCTTGAACTAGTGGCCCTGTCCTTGCAAAAGGTGGCTACTAAAATAGTTATTACTTTCCCGTTACTGTCTATTTGCATGTCAAGTGGCCAAATTTTCTTTTGTCCAGCTAGGCCCTTTTGTATACCAGCATCACCATCATTCCCTACTATTTCATGAGACCACATCTTTGACATACGATAATCTGGAAAAAGATCAACAGAGAAACATTGAATTTCATGATCTGTCAATAACAGAAACCTCCTTTTCAATTCTTTCACAGAATGATAGGGTGAATGCCAAATCAATGATCTAGGGTACCCCTTGGGACCAGGGACTTGACTTCCTTGAGAGGATACAGTTACGAACTCTTGACACTTAATAGCGGTAGGCGAACAAATGAAATTACAAAGTTGGCCGTTGGAATTACATGCAAGAGCAATGCAGAAATAGCGACCATCAGGAATACCAGAAGCAATTAAAGAGTTAAAAGAACTCCGTTGTTGCTGCTTGTTTATGGTGGTTATGGACTCTGATTGATCAATGTAAGTGACTGCTGGAGAGGAAGAATATATGTTGGGCCAGTATACAAGGGCACGAGTTTTCCCATTGCATAAGAGAACACCAACAGAAGTTCTTTGTTGAAGAACGTTTTCTGTAGTGAGTGTGAAGTGATCCCAATCAAGAACACAAAACAACCATGTGCTACCTGAATTCTTGTTAATATCTCCATCTTCAAGTATGCTTGAAGGAAGTTCAAGTACGGTACACTTTCTTGAAGCTGCTGGTGATAAGTAGCTCCAGATGAAAAGTCTGCTTCCACAAACTATCCATGCCAGACAGGTCCCTTTGTCCATCCCACCAGATACACCTGTCTCGCCTGTCAAAATGAGGTGAAAATGACATCCCATTAAGCGACATGACATCCCATTAAGAAAACTGAGTCCATGAGTACCTACCAGAAACATGTTTCTGCAACAAATTAGCCTGTTCATCACGAACTACTTGAGGGACTTCTCCAACATATACAGGTTGTATGGGATCTACATCATCCACTTTGTCGCTTTTCTTCACAGTTGGGATTCTAAGTAATATAAACGAAAAGTTAAATACAAATGGAATGTTAATATCATAGGTATCATATTAACTAATAGAAATGTCACTGACATCAAATCTCATTTAAGTAGAACTTGAGAGTCATTGAAGATGGAGGAACATAAACATATATACTGATATTCAAAGGATCATGTTGAAACAAACACTTTTAAGTACTTGCTCTTTAGACCCAAGATTTAGGTATGATTCTAGAAAAGTTGATGGGCACTCATCGTTTCTCACCAAAATGACATGTTAAATTCTAGCCCTAACTTGAGGGCTCTGGTCTCTATCAAAACCCCTTACTTCACGAGTTACCTATTGCAGCAAGCTCAAATTACACTATATATTCAAGCCCAATCCAGATTAACATGCAAACAAATTCAAATAAAGTTACCCTCTCTATCCCACAACAAGCATCCTGAGTAACCTTGAAATGCTAAATCTAGTACTCCCCAATTAAAATTAACACTATCCACTTCACTACACATCATATTTTTCTTCAATATGCATAACGTAGAGTTCGATGTAGTTGTCCATTTCCTATCCAATTAAAACAAGTTCATGATTAGAGTATGATAGCGGTCTATTTGCCTTTTAAATTTAGATCATGATGCTATCCGCAAAACGAACATAAACGTCTCCAAATCGACTTGCATTTCGCGCCATTGTACAAACTGTTACTATATTTCAAAGGATATATGTAATCGACTGGGTTCAGTAGCTTACCTAGCAAGGACAGACAACCGTGACGCCCAGGGAGCGGGGGTTCCGGTACTTGGCCGATCCGGGATTGGATTTTCGGTCACCGGTTTTCTATTCTCGTTGAGAGGAGTAACCGGGGAAGCCTTACCTACAGGAGGCGGATGCACACGAGCTGTTCGATCCTTTCTAGAGCTGAAATTGGATTTCTTAGTCCCTGGAGAAAACATTGGTGGAGAACAGTGAAGAAAATGAATCAAAATATTTGAATGAAGAGGTTTAGGGTTTTAAGAAATGGAGGCAAAAGTTGTTAAAGAAATTTGGAGAATGAGATGGCAGAAGGTCTGCGACCTAGCGTTTCTGATGTATGACTGTGTTGATTACTTATGGAAATCAAGAGTCGAATTTTTCGAATTTGTTGCGCCTTTGTGTAGTTTTGCTAGCATAACTCTGGTGTATTGTATTAGAGTTTTTTAAAAGTAAGGGAGTCTAGTTTCGTAATACAGTGATTAAAATTATGCTTTAAAATACAATCAACTTTTGTTAAACTATCAACGTATACAACAAACTTTAAAATTAAAAAAAAAATACATTCAACTTTAAAAACTCCTACATTATATGCAAGTGACCTGTTATAACAGGTCATCTTTTTTTCTCACCCGGTTACCCTAATTTTTTATTATTATTTTTTGTTTTTTTATTAATTTTAATTAAAATAAAGAAGAACATTGCATATCTCCTTCGGTCTTCAAAGTGTTTATGTTTCTCCTTCACACACAAACACCTCACATTTCTCCATCAAGTCTTCAAAATTTTGCAAATCTCCTTCATCAGAACCACCGATCACCCGTGCCGCTTGAAATGGCAATAACCACCGCCACTTCAAACCAGCATCACTGCCGCCGCCGCATTCTGCCCACCACCACTATCGCCGCCGCTGCTTCAGACAATCAGCACCGTTGCCTTCATGTTCGTCTGATTTAGGGTTAGTAGTGCTTCGAACCACCACCACTGCCGCCGCTGCTTCAAACCACCACCGTCGTCGCCTACAAGATCTCGATTTACGACTTCAGATCTGAAACCATGAACACCGCCAAAGTCGCCACCACCGCCAGGGTTTCTTGTGTCGTCTTTGAGCAACCGCAGCCGTCCCCTTGTTTTAGGTAATCAATGTTAGGTCACGATTTAGGTAATCAATGTTAGGGTTTTCATTGTTATATTTTTAGATCTGTAACTTACATGATCTTGGGTTTTTTATTATTTTTTCTTCATCTTCATCTTAGATTTAGGGTTTTCAATCTCCATGTTTGGTTCAGATTTGGTTTAGATTTAGGGTTTTTATGTTCTTCATCTTCATCTGTTCAATTTTGGATCTTCAATTTTGGGTTTTTCTTTGTGTTTGAATTCTAGGGTTTGTATATGAACAACAAGTTAGGATTTTTGGTGTTTGTACATCTGGTGTTTGTATACGAATCTGCTAAGTTAGGATTTTTGGGTTTTTGTTGATTATTTCCAGATATGCTTTTTAGATTTTGTTTATGCTCGAATACCTTGTATAATGTTTATTAAGTTGAAGAACTCACATGAATATCTTCAAGAACACATTAATATCTTGAAGAACATATTAATTTAAAATAAGAAAAAATATAAAAAAATAAAAATGACTGGTAACCTGAAGCTCAGGTTACAGATTGCATACATTGGAAGATTAAAATGGATTGATAGTATTTTTTTTAAATTTTGAAGTTCGTTGTATACATTGGTAGTTTAGTATAAGTTGATTGTATTTTGATGCAGTTTGTCCTAATTTTTTCTCATATCATTTGACCCATCATTTAGTTTTATAGTAATTATTAATAGTTCTTATAAGGTCCGTATATTATTACACTAATCAACTAAAATTAAAAACACAAATGAATCTAGTGACCCATTTCTCTTTGTCACATATCCCCTCCACCATGTGACGAATTCATGTTATCCTCTCATCACACCTTAATATCTACTTGTTCCTTAACACACCCACTTTTGGCGTGTTTAGTACACGGATTTGAAGACATAGAAAGATGAATAGAAACATTTACCTTATTCGATTGTAACTCAGAAAGGAGAAATATAAACAAAAATTATTTTTTCTCTATTTCCAATTAAGTGAAGAAGCAAAGGGAAATGAAAAAACTATCAAGATAAATAAACCGGCCAAACTGACACCTCCTCTTCCGACCGAGTCGGTTTCTTCTTCTACGGCTTCGGGATCTCTTCTTCCATCAGCGGTGTCTATTCTTCCATCGGGTTCTTCTTCAACGCCTCCATCCATAGCGGTGTCGGGTTGTTCTTCTTCCATCGGTGGCGTCTTCGGCAGCGGCTTCGGGTTCTTCTTCCACAACGTCTGCAAACGGACAGACGTTTTCAATAAGACCATTTGTTTTTTCGTAGACATAAGGTCTGCAAACATCTTATTTCAGCTTATCCTAATATAATAAAAAGTGATTCTTAGGTCTTATTTTTCCCCTTCTGTACAGATACAACATCGATAGCCCTAACACCTTTCCTACCCATCCCACCCACCCTACCCCTACTTACCCCCTACCTACCCCACCACACCCCCTGGCCCCTACCTACCCCACCCCACCCCACCCTACCTATCCCACCTACACCACCCTTACCCTACCCGTACCCCTACCTACCCACCCCCACCCTAGCCCTACCCTACCCCTACTTACCTACACCACCCTACCTCCACCCAACCCACCCCACCCCATCCCACCCTACCCCCTACTTACCCACCCTATCCCACATATCCACCACCCTACCTACCCCTACCTACCTACCGACCCACCCCACCCCACTCTACATATCCACAACACCCTACCCCCTACCTACCCACCCACTCTACATAACCCCCACCCTACCCACAACACCCCTGCCCCACCCTACACCCTCACCTTACTTACCCGCCCACCCACCCACCCACCCTACCTTACCACGCCTCTACCTATCCACATCACCCTACCCCACCCTGCCCCACCCTACCCCCTCACCCTACCCACCCTATGTTTTGGGTTTAGGGTTGGTTGGTTTAGGGTTTAGGGTTTAGGGTTTAGGGTTGGTAGCGTGTGGGAGGTAGGTGAGATGGGGTGGTTGGGGGTACGATAGCAGAGTACGATGTGTGTTGGGGTAGGGTTTAGGGTGTAGAGGGTTTAGGGTAGGGTTTAGGCTTGGTGGTTGGGGTTTAGGGTTGGTTTAGGGTTTAGGGTTTAGAGTAGGGTTAGGTTGGGGGTTGGGGGTTAGGGTTAGGGTTTAGGGTTTAGGGGTGGGTTTGGGGCATGGTGGTAGGTGGGTAGGGTGGTAGGGTGGGTGGTGTCGGGGATAGGGTAGGGTTGGTAGCGTGTGGTAAAGGGTTGGGTGAGATGGGGTTTAGGGTTTAGGGGGTGGTAGTTGGTGTAGGGTTTTAGGGTTGGGTGGTTTAGGACTTTAGGGGTTGGTGGTTGGGGTAGGGTTTAGGGGTGGGTTTAGGGCACGGTGGGTAGGGTGGTAGGGTGGGTGGTGTCGGTGATAGGGTAGGGTTGGTGTGTGGTTTAGGGTTGGTAGGGCAAGGTAGGTGAGATGGGGTTTAGGGTTGGGTTTGGTGGTTTAGGGTTTAGGGTTTAGGGGTTTGGGTAGGGTTTAGGGTTGGTAGCGTGTGGGTAGGGTAGGTGAGATGGGGTGGTGGGGTAAAGGGTTTATGGTGGGTTTAGGGTTTAGGGTTTGGTGGGGTAGGGTTTAGGGTTGGTTTAGGGTTTGAGTAAGGTTAGGTTGGGTGGTTGGGGTTTAGGGTTTATGGTTAGAGTTTAGGGTTAGTTGGGGTAGGGTTTAGAGTTTAGGGTTTATGGTTAGAGTTTAGGGTTGGTTGGGGTTTAGGGTTTATGGTTAGAGTTTAGAGTTTAGGGTTGGTTGGGGTAGGTAGGGTTTAGGGGGTTGTTGGCCCAGGGTGGGTGGTGTCGGGGATAGGGTAGGGGTAAGGTAGGTGAGATGGGGTGGTGGAGGGTACGATAGCAGAGTAGGGTGAGCAGAGTAGGGTGAGTGGGTTGGGTTGTGGGGTAGTTTAGGGTTTAGGGTTTAGGGGGTACGATAGCAGAGTAGGGTGAGTAGAGTAGGGTGATTGGGTTGGGTTGTGGGGTAGTTTAGGGTTTAGGGTTTAGGGTTTATGGGGTGGTTGACCCAGGGTGAGTGGTGTCGGGGATAGGGTAGGGGATAGGGTAGGGGGGATGGGGTGGTGGAGGGTACGATAGCAAAGTAGGGTGAGCAGAGTAGGGTGAGTGGGTTGGGTTGTGGGGTGGGGTAGGGAGGCTTGGGTAGGTAGTCTGTGGGGTAGGGTAGGGTGTAGGGTTGGGAGGGGTGTAGGTAAGGTTGGGGGGTGGGGTAGGTGGGTGGTGTCGGGGGATAGGGTTGGGTAGGTTTGGGGCACGGTGGTGGGGGGTCGGGTGAGGGGTTGGGTAGGGTGTGATTGGGGTGAGGTAGGGCGGAGTAGGGTGTGATTAGGGTGGGGTAGGTAGGGTGGATAGGGTTGGTTTAGGGTTTAGGGTCTGGTAGAGGTGGGTGGGGTTGTCTGTGGGGTAAGGTAGGGTAGGTGTAGTGCGTACGGTTGGGTGGTGTCGGGGATAGGGTGTGGTTTAGGGTTTAGGGGTAGGGTGGGTTTGGGGCACGGTGGTGTCGGGGATAGGGTAGGGTAAGATGGGGTACGATAGCGGAGTTGGGTTGGGTTGGGTTGGGGTGGGGCGGGTAGGGTGGATAAGATTGGTTTAGGGTTTAGGGTAGTGGTGGGTGGGGTAGTCTGTGGGGTAAGGTAGGGTGTAGGGTTAGGTAGGGTGGTGGTAGTCTGTGGGGTAAAGTAGGGTAGGTGTAGAGTTGGGTGGGGTGGTGGTAGGGTTGGGGTGGGGTAGTATATGGGGTAAAGTAGGTTAGGATAAGGGTTGGGTGGGGTGGTGGTAGGGTGGGTGGTGTCGGGGATAGGGTTGGGGGTGGTAGGGTGAGATGGGGTGTGTGGTTTAGGGTTTATGGTAAGGTGGGTTTGGGGCACGGTGGTGTCGGGGATAGGGTAGGGTGAGATGGGGTGGTGGAGGGTACGATAGGGTACAGGTACTCAGGTAGGTAGGGTAGGGTGGTGTGGTGTCGGGGATAGGGTTTAGGGTTGGGCTAGGGTGTGGGTAGGGGTAGTGGTGGGTTGGGGTAGGGTATTGTAGGGGTAGGGTGGTGGGTTGGGCCGTATCTGGTTGGAGGTAGGGTGGGTAGGGGTACAGTGGGGTAGTTTGTAGTTTGTGGAGTATGGTGGTATGGTCGGGGTACATTGGGGGTGGGTGGGTAGCCAACCTCCTCACCCTAAACCCTAAACCCCTACCCTACCTCCCCACCTCACCCTAAACCCTACCCACACACCCCTACGTGCGCTTACCTATCCCATCACCCACCCTCACCCTACCTACTCCCACACCCACCCACCCCACTGTGCCCCAAACCCACCCCACCCTACAGGGTTTAGGGTAGGGTGGTGTGGTGTCGGGGATAGTGTTTAGGGTTGGGTTAGGGTGTGGGTAGGGGTAAGGGTAGTGGTGGGTTGGGGTAGGGTATTGTAGGGGTAGGGTGGTGGTTTGGGTCGTATCTGGTTGGAGGTAGGGTGGGTAGGGGTATGGTCGGATAGTTTGTAGTTTGTGGAGTTAGGTGGTATGGCCGGGGTACATTGGGGGTGGGTGGGTAGCCAACCTCCTCACCCTAAACCCTACCCACACACCCCTACGTGCGCTTACCTATCCCATCCCCCACCCTCACCCTACCTACTCCCCCACCCACCCAACCCACTGTGCCCCAAACCCACCCCACCCTACATAACCTACCCCGTCCCTACCCTACCACCACCCCTACTCGACCTACTCCCCTACCCACCTTCACCCGACTTACCCCCACCATCCATACCCCACCCTCACTACCCACCCACCCTATCACCCCCACTCCACCCCCACACCTTACTATCCCTACCCTACCCACCCACCCTATCACCCCCACTCTACCCATGCCCTATCACCCCCAACTCAGCCAACCTACCCACCTTACCCACCACCCACCCTATCACCCCCCCTAACTCACCCGACTTACCCTACCCCACCCAACCTACCTCACCGTACCCCCAACCCCTACCTACCCACTTACTCACGCATGCTACATATCCACAACTCCCTACCCCTACCTACCTACCCACCCTACCCCCACCACCCACCCACCCGCCCTACCACACTTCTACCCTATCCACACCACATTACCCCACCCGACCTACCACCACCCTCACTGTACTACCCACTTGACCTACCGGCCCTACCCACCCACCCTATCGGTCCCCCTACCCCAAACCACCCTAAGCCCTACCACCCCTACCTACCCTCACCCGACCTAACCACCCTCATATACCCACCCGACCTACCCACCCTATCGGTCCCCCACCCCACTCTACATATCCATAGCCTAAACCTTAAATCCACTCCACCCTACCCTACGTACACCCCCTTGGTGGCGGTTGGTGGTGGTCGTAGGCGGTGGTGGTGACGGTGGTGGAAGTGGCGTTTGGTAAACAATCTTATATAACTAATAAGACGATTAAAAACCGGAGGAAGTTTCTAACCAACTAATAAGAGCAATGCAAAACAACTAATATCAAAACCGGAGGAAGTTTCTAAACAACTAATAAGAGGATTAAAAACACACATAATCTTTTACATTGCCTAATGATTATAATCTCAAACTAGTCTCTTAATGCAATGCAGTTTAAGTCAGCATTTGAACTTTTAGACAATAGAGGCATAAACTGATTGATGTAACAAATTAGAGAGTTAATTATACAACTAAGAATGACCTTTAAATCATGTTATTAGAGGATATATATATATATATATATATATATATATATATATATATATATATATATATATAAACTTAAATGATTATTTGAACGACAGTCTCCTCTAAATCCTGAAATTACCTTCAAATCATTTTATTGAAATGGATAAACTGTTACTAGAGTCCAGAAACTAAATAAAATGAAGAAACAACCAAATAAAATAAAAGAAGAAATAATTAATAATGATATAAATATGAGATCTATATTTTAAATAATCACAATGCTTATTCTCTTTTACATATACATTTTAATCACAAGGGGGTTTGAATTTAAAACAGAGACTCCCAGTTCAGTATTTTTTATACAAACTTATAATTGTGCAATCAACCAACAATCTTCTTTAAATCCTCATTACCTTCAAAAAATCATGTTAATGTATTGGTTTTTCCTCTTAAACCCAGAGATGTTAATCATTCAGAAACAAAAGCACATGACTATTAAATCAAGTTTACGGAAAAAAAAAACACTCACGTTACTATGCTCAAGACTCTACAACAAAAGTGAAGAGAGAAAAAGAAAAACATGGGATGTAAGAAATTGATGAAATCAAAATCAATCAAAAACAGACCAGGATCAAAATCAATCAAAATCAGTCGAAGAAATTCACAACAAAAAATTGCTTCTACACCCAGAATTAACGAATAAACAAAACAACAAAGAAGAAGAAAGGGTCTGATCCATGCCAGGAATTAAAGAAGAATTAGATCGATCATAAAATCAAGACTCGTCAGCATCATCAAGAAGACTGGTAATAGATGTAGTCAGAAGAATCAATGGAAGCCAAAATCTGATTTGCGTGAGAGGATCATAAATAACATGATTTGAAGGTAATTTCAAATCAAATTTTGATTCTCAAGAACTCTCATGCAAATCAAACTTTGGTGACTCACTTAAATGAATATTCAAACAACAATTGAAGGGTTTTGAACCTGACCAAACCACCCAATGACACAAACTGGTCAAACATGAGTTTGATTCTACTGGTTCAATCCTAAAAGCGGAACTGAATTGAACACAACCCTCTAAACCCCAAAAGGGTTAGGATCTTTAAAACTAATGATCAAAACATAGTTTCTAACAAACAATCCACAGAATAGGTTACAAAGTAATATACCTGATCAAACTTGGGATTGCTAAAATAGTCCACCACTACTGCACCTCCTTGGAACTGGCTGCTAGACCGTTCCTGGACCACCAACCAACGATTCTCGAAAAACCGAGAATGTGTGTGTGTACTCTTGCGTCGATCACCAATAACGCAAACACACTCGGTGTTTGTTTCTTCGACTTCGACAAGAGAAACCGAGAGAGAGGGAGTGCGACGAGAGAGAGAGAGGTGACGAAAGAGAGAGAGAGAGAGAGAGAGAGAGTTTTGGTGGCTAGGTTAATCCTTCTTAATCCCTTGTCTCATATATTAATTCTTTAAGCTTAAGGATATATATAAGGATTAGATGGACCTAAGCCCGTTTAATTAAAAGTTCACTGGTTTTAATTAAACTTTCATCTCTACTCACTTTGACCCACTGGACTTTACTAGTTAATTAATTAACTATTAATTAACTGGTCCGTTAAATATTAAAACTTAATATTTAATTTCTTTTTAAATAATAAATAACTATTTATTATTTATTTCCTTTCTAATAATTAATACAAATTGATCAATTATTTATTTCTCTCTTTTCTATAATTAATACCACTGATTAATTATTTACTTTTTCTCTTTAACAATTAATCTAACTGATTGTTTATTTCCACACAGATTTATGGTGAAATCCAACTGTTTCGATTTGGGTGTGTAGCAGTGTGACCCTTTAGTCTCTTATAACATTGGATACAATGTGCCCATTAATTATCTCTGCACATAATCCAACAGACTCCACTTGTGCAAGATAAGTAATAGTTATTGCATATTGTTAGCCTAAGGAGGTCCCTAGCCAGACACTTAGGGTAACCAGGTTATAAGAACTCTTATACCTCAAAGTAACTTGTGATAAAACTTTATAAGCAGCCTGCTTAGAAGTATCCTGTTATAAACTACCTGTTTATAAACTAAACTATCATAAACTCCCTGTTTATGCATGGGTACGTTTTTATATATACATACATGCATATATATAGGTTTGTCCCTTGCAGCACGATATTTCAATTTTAAGCATGAGCATGGAGAAAGTCAACTCAGAGACTCAAAAAATTGGTTCATGACATACTTGATTTCAAAACTGCGTGATAAACGACAAAGAACAGATCAGTTCATTTGGGCACGGCCGTGCACTTACCAGTTTCTTAATCGGTCAAGGGGCCCATAAATATCTCTCCTAAAAAGGAGGTGCAAATACCATCTTGCATATTTGCATTTGGCAATACGGCTCCCACTGAATCTAGACACGCCCCTTATGACCACCCTGTTACGGCATGGCGTTAGAATGCGCTAAGAAGACAACAGTTACCGCATCCCAAACCAAATACATCAGGTTTGAGGATAACCTATGTGATAAATAATTTTGACACGAATTCACGAAGTATTTTTCACGGTGGGTCAATCCAATATTCGTAACCCTAACGAATATCCATCAATTTTGGTCCGCAAAAACCTTTTGCAGCTATATTCGACATACTTTCGAATCTACCCCAAAATTACGATGACTTTATATCCCTATCATAGTTCCCACCACGATAAGTAGTCACGGATAATGTTTTGATAAACCTAGTTTATTCCTGGATGAACCAAAACATACAAAATTGTGAAGAATAATGAAACTAATTTCTACACACTTCCATATTCCACCCTGGAATAAAGGTGCATAATTTCTACCATTTCATTGACTCGATTCACGGTGTATATCTGAATTACTTATTATTTTACATTGTAACTTATCACATATTACAAGGAAAAATAATATGATTATAAACCTAAAACTCAAGACTAGCACTTTGAAGTACTCTTTCTTGGTTTTGCTAGAAATCGTTCTTGCAACCTAAGAACAATTCTAGACTTACTTATTTTATAAAATTCCTTAAACGTGGAGGAAACTGGAAATAACTCAAAAGTTTCTGATTTTACAAAATAACTTCCTTGTAATTAAAGCTTTAATTACATTTGTAGATATACTGGATTTTTATTATCCTTTCGAAGTGATAAACCTTTCTCACACCTACTTGCAAGAAACTTGAAATTAGATTCCCTGTGTACACCAACACTAATCTAATGTCACTACTAAGAATGTTAAAGAACATCTTATTTCATCATTTCCATCTTTGACCAACCAACAATCAATTAAGCTGACTTATTAAACCTTTTAGAATGAGTATAATTTTATTCAAGTCATAACTTGACTCAAAATCTTGCAATGATATCTTTATTGAGTACCTCTCAATAAGTCATGCATTCTTCGGATTAGTTCTTCCTCAAGAACTTACTGTTTTAGATAACTTCTAAAAACATCCGATAATAATATATATACTCTAAAGGTTCAATCTTGTATTTATCACACTAGTTAAAAGAAAAAACTTTTATTAACTTGATAAATACATTAGTCACATGCTCCCACTACTTTTTATGGAAAAGTGCATTACTTTAAAACATCCTTTTAGGCTTTAGTCAATCCTTGACTATCATGCCTAAAACTTGTGTTCTAAACACATGTTTTAAGACCTACTTTTTGTAAGAAATTTGTTTTATGAAACCAAAACTTGGATCTCTATATATCCATCTTTCTAATTACAGAAAGTGGTTTCATTAAACTTGCCATAAGAGCAAAAACACTTGTGAAGACATTTTAATTTTCTTTCCATTAAAAACATTCAGTATAAAACTCACTTGATTATAGTAACTACCATAATCACTTTTATACTTTCTTAAATGTTTTATCAAAAACTACTTAGAAATAATAACTATTATTTCCATTTGTTCAAAACTTTGAATATTCACTTTTCACAAAAAAAAACTGTAAACACTTGTTAAATTAGAAAAACTATCTAATTTTATAAACAACACTTGTTTATTTAAGCATTTGAATAGTGGAGCTAGCATTTATGTAACTACAACAAATCATAGCATAAGATTATTATGAATCACCAATCAAGTCAAGACTTGACTCATTGGTATTCTTTTAGTCACTTCTGGACTAATCCTGATCCATAAAATAAGAACACGTGCACGGATATGAACTGAATAATTAAAATTTTCTATAAACTCAATCCAAAAGTTTCCATAAACAATAAAGATAAAAAAAAGTTCAAATAAACTTAAAAGAGTTTAATAAACTAGGAAATATAAATTATTAATAATATTCGTAAGCTGCACGTGGGATCTCTTCATGCTGGGCCGCATCACTTTCCATCTCCTCCTGCAATAAATGATTGCAAGATATTAGAATACTTGTAAAAACTTTTACAAGTGGAAAGTGATAAAGAAGCTATTCACACGATACTTGAGGGGTCAGCATTGCCACCTGCCTCGTGACCCTACGGGCAATCTCTTTTCCAGTGCCCGTCCTCATCGCACTTGAAGCACCGATTCTCGGTTCTTGCTTTGTTCGGCTTCGGCTTCTTGCCCTTGTTGTCGTTATTAGCTCTGGGTACACTCTGGCTGGGCTGGGCCTTGCCCTTTCCCTTTTCGCTGCGCCCCTTCCTCTTCTTATGCCCGCCATGACCCACCATGAGAACATCCTTAGACTTGGTCCCGATACTCTACTCATCTGTCTTGAGCATGGAGTGCAACTCAGCCACAGATTTCTCCATGTTGTTCATGTTGTAGTTGACTATAAAAGGCTTATAGTCATCTGACAACGAGTTGAGTGTCGTATCCGTTGCTAGCTGCAACGGTACTGGGTGCCCATGTCTCTCTAGGTGGTCCATGTAACTTTTCATTTTCATGACGTGGTTACTGACCGATGTCCCCTTAGCCATCTTGCACGAGTTAAATGCCCTGGTGGCATCATAACGCTCTGTGCGAGCTTGCTCCAGGAACATGTCCCTCAGCTGGCGGATCATGTCATAGGCAGGAGTCTCCATCATGCTTGACTGCAACTCTGGACTCATAGTTGCAAGCATGAGGCAGCTGACATCTAGGGCGTCATTTGAGCGCTTCTGAAAAGCCTCCCTGACGTCTGCCCTATCGTTGCTGGCAGGAGGATTTCCTAGAGGTTGTTCTAGGACATGCCACTTTCTCTCGTGCCTAAGCACGATTCAGAGATTTCTCTCCCACGTGAGAAAGTTAGGACCGGCAAGCTTGTCCTTCTCAAGGATGGAGCGGAGAGAGAGATTGTTAGTACTAGTAACGTTGGTTGCCATCTACAAATTAAAACCTTCGTTTAATTAGTAATTGCAGATAAAACTTTATAATCATATATCATCAAACCCATAAACAATATATATTAGACCTAGGACCCATATTTCACATACTTACCGCAAGGTTTGGGCACTTCCCGCCAAGTCGTGCTATTTCTGGTAGGTAACACCCTGTACCAATCGTACCTAGCTGATACGACTCCTAGAACCTTGTAGAGCATTTAGACCCAGTCTAGTATGTTTAACTCTACTCTAGTGCTTTTTGGGCCGGGACTCCCGATTATCACCAAAATAGATCGCACCACCTAAGACAGCATGAATTCTGGCCGGGACTCCCGATTATCGCAGAATCTTTCATGCCCCTTCCCGCAATGGTTTGAACCCGGATGCCCAAGGTTTGGGCACTTCCGACACCTGAGTACCGTTTAACAGCAAGGGTGTACCATTAGGTGGGTAGCACGCCGATCTAAGATTTTCTTGGGTTTTACTTATTAAGTTTAAAAACTTAATTTTCCAGTTTTTGAAAAACCATTTCAAAACTAATTGTTTAAAAATGCGATTTATATGTGTACCTAAACTAGGTGCACAAAACGGCATTTATAAGTTCCAAACTTATAATTTTGACAAAAACTTTAAATTTATAAAAATTTAACTAACACGACTAGCAACCTGTAGTCGTATTCTATTTGTCATAAAACGCGTGGTTTTTCACTGTTTAATAACAATGTGTTATTAAACCCCTTTTTTTATTTAACATCATATAAATGTCACAAATCTATATGAAAAACAGTAAATAAAAGAACCACGCAAATAATAATATTAAGCATATAAACCCCTATAGTTTTGCCAACTAATCCTAAGGTCAAGCCTAAGAAAAAATGACTTGGATTCGTCTTCTTGATGTGTTGCTCCCACTAGCCTTGACACCTCCCCGAAGAGTTCGCGCTTCGCTTGAAGAAACATCATTTACTTCATCACCTTCTTCGAGTCCATCTTGGTTGAGGGATTGAACTATTACTAATCTATTACAAATACAATATTGAATGGGGTTGTAAGTGGCACGCAGGCCTCCCCGAACCAGTACAACATTACAAATAAGAAAGGGATTGTAATTGGCACGCAGGCCTTCCCAAAACCAAAAGGAAAAAAGAAGAAATAGAAAAGACGAGTCCTAAGTCGTCAAAACTATAACTATATGTATTACAACCACGCAATTATATATAAACACTAAATATATAAAAGACAACCACGCAGTTATAATATATAAACAAAAACTGTGCTGTTAAGCACATAACCTGATTTGTTCAAACATTCTCATTTACCTTTTTGATTAATACCTATTAACCAAACAAAAAAGAATTATGATCTTCTAATTAAATTTATTTGACCAAAAATAGTTTTTCAACAAAACTTTAAAAAACTTGATCTCATTCAAAACTTGAATGACATCCTTATGTCGAGTTTCTTTACTAGTTTTCCAAAAACTTAAAAACGACAACTTTTGGTCAATTAAATACTATCTTATTTGTTTTTCCATTTCGTTATATAAACTTTGTCCTTTTAGAATTTATTCAAAAATGACTAAACTAGTCATAATAAATAAAAGTCCAAAATATATATTTTAACTAAACTAATTAAAATATATAACACTAGTTTATATAATAGCTTATTAATTTTAAAACTTAAAATTAATAATCCTTTTTGTATTAATCTGAAAAAAAACTATTTGGGCCAACAATTCCTGGGTCGAAAACCCGTTAACCCGAAAACCCCACTGGGCCGAGACCTACTTGGTCCGTGACCCACTCGGACCGGAGAACCTACTAGGCCGAAACCCTCTTGGGCCGAGAACCCATTGGACCGAGATCCTCCTTGGCCCGAGAACCCATTGGACCGAGATCCTCCTTGGGCCCGAGAACCCATTGGGCCGAAGCCCACTAGGCCTTAGCGCCGCTAAATCCCTTTTAGCGCCGCTAAACGGTCACGGTGAATGTTTCGTTTCCCGTTTCTCGATTAATACATAAAATATTTTAAATCCTTTTTAATCTATTAAAACTAACTGTTTTAATATACTGATTAAAAACCGGATTTAATACAAAAACCAAAAACTACTAATTATTAATTTAAACAAAACTTGTTTTATTAATAACTAATTATCCTAAAACTAGATTTCAACCCTTTTAAACAAAAGTTCAAAAAACTGGTTAAGATCATGTTTTAGATAAAAGTTTATCCCTTTTAACCGTTTAAATACAAAACTGGTTTAAACCTAACTGGTTAAAATCAAACATTTTATTAACTGGATGAAAATAGAAAAACTTGTTTTTATACCCTATGGTTTTCGAAAAATTAAAAAGAGAAGAACAAGATGAAGAAGATCATATTATCGAAACAAATCAATTATCTGGATTAACTAGGTTTTTACCAACTTAAACAAACTGTTTAATTTAATCTTAATTCAAACTTATTCTTATAAAAAACATAATCCTTTTAACCATTCAAACTAACTGTTTGAATTTCTTGATTAATAGGATAAAACTGATAACAAAACAAACTGTTTTGTTACCTACTTGATTTTCGAAAAACTCAAAGAATAAGTAGAGAATTAAAAACAAAACCTTAATCCTAAAAACAGATAAAACTAGAAACTATGGATCATAGAGTCGAGGCTCTGATACCACTGAAGGGTTTTGAACCTGACCAAACCACCCAATGACACAAACTGGTCAAACCTGGGTTTGATTCTACTGGTTCAATCCTAAAGGCGGAACTGGATTGATCACAACCCTCTAAACCCCAAAAGGGTTAGGATCTTTAAAACTAATGATCAAAACATAGTTTCTAACAAACAATCCACAGAATAGGTTACAAAGTAATATACCTGATCAAACTTGGGATTGCTAAAATAGTCCACCACTACTGCACCTCCTTGGAACTGGCTGCTAGACCGCTCCTGGACCACCAACCAACGATTCTCGAAAAACCGAGAATGTGTGTGTGTACTCTTGCGTCGATCACCAATAACGCAAATACACTCGGTGTTTGTTTCTTCGACTTCGACAAGAGAAACCGAGAGAGAGGGAGTGCGACGAGAGAGAGAGGCGAAGAAAGAGAGAGAGAGAGAGATAGAGTTTTGGTGGCTAGGTTAATCCTTCTTAATCCCTTGTCTCATATATTAATCCTTTAAGCTTAAGGATATATATAAGGATTAGATGGACCTAAGCCCGTTTATTAAAAGTCCACTGGTTTTAATTAAACTTTCATCTCTACTCACTTTGACCCCCTGGACTTTACTAGTTAATTAATTAACTGGTCCGTTAAATATTAAAACTTAATATTTAATTTCTCTTTAAATAATAAATAACTATTTATTATTTATTTCCTTTCTAATAATTAATACAAACTGATCAATTATTTATTTCTCTCTTTTCTATAATTAATACCACTGATTAATTATTTACTTTTTCTCTTTAATAATTAATCTAACTGATTAATTATTTCCACACAGATTTATGGTGAAATCCAACTGTTCCGATTTGGGTGTGTAGCAGTGTGACCCTTTAGTCTCTTATAACATTGGATACAATGTGCCCGTTAATTATCTCTGCACATAATCCAACAACAATCTCCTCTAAATCCTGAAATTACCTACCTTTAAACCATGTAATTATGACCCTCTCATTAGATTGAACTGGATAAACTGTTACTAGAGTCTAGAAACTCAACAAAATGAAGAAACAACCAAGTAAAAATAAATAAGAAATGATTAATATCAATCATTAACAAATGAAGCAAAGAAAACAATGGATTCAATCAAGAAGAACACATAAACTATAACTAACAAGTTGGATTATTACCGCTATACATATGGTAGAATTGATGTTTCGGTGTACAGGGAGAGATGAAGAGGACTAGATATATCATCTGTATTAAAAAAGGTGAGAAACCAAGGGTTAAGATAATTACCAATAAAGGGAAATAAAAAATTACAAGAATAGGAATTCTGAGCCATTCATTCAAGAATTAGATAATTGTAAGAATAGGAATTCAATCAGATTTCTAACCCCACAAAGGGGTTTAAATTTACACAGTGCTGCTTATTCAGACATCTTTTAAATCTACATTTTAATCACAAGAGGGTTTGATTTAGCACTACTCTTAATACAAACTTATTATAGGTAACAAGTCAGTACTTTTATGATTGAAGAAACAGCAAGCTGATACAAAAAGAACAGTAAGTTAAATCAAGAACATCAAATAAACTAGAGAAATAATTACCGTAAAAAGGAGATCGATCGAGGCATCTCCTCGTAATGTTGTTGAGAAACTTGTGAGATCGATCTGAATTGATGAAGAATATCAAGAATTAACGAAGAAACAAAACAACAGGAAGGGGTCCGATCCCAAGAAGTAAAGAAGAACTGAATCGATCATAAAATCAAGACTCGTCAGCGTCAAGAAATATATAGATGTAGTCAGAAGTCGATCTTCGTGAGAGTTCATGATCGAGAACGTACAGGTAGATGTGTTATGATGACTATGAGAAACCGTCTGGTCTTTATGTGACCATTAGAATCAATGAATGTATTATGTATATTATTCAAATTCACCATGTACGCGGAACCTTGATCTTTAATTTTGGCCGTTGTTTATAAACCAAGCTTTATTAAATTTGGTTATTACTAATTATTTCTTAGTTTGTTATTAATAAGTCCAAATCTTTGTATTAAACCTTAAAAAAGTATTAAGTTTAGGGTTTAGCTTGTGTCTCTATATTGTGTATATCCAATCTTAAAACTTAGCTTTTAATATAGGTCAAACTGCACCATAATAAAACGAACTTTTATTAAGCTACCAATATATACAACGAACTTTAAAATTTTTAAAAAAATACAATCAACTCTTTTATTCTCCCTATTGTATACAAGTTGTAACCTATACAACAGGTTGCAAGTCATTTTTAATTTGTGTTTAATTTTTAATTTTTTGATTATGGTATTCATCATCTTTGTTCTTTAGATTCAAGAACATTCAACCTTCAAATTCAACCTTCAAGCATTCAAACATTCAAACTCCATTAAAATTGAAAAACATTTCAAACCTCAAATCTGTATTCAAATCTGTAATCCAAACAAAAAACACAAGTAACAAAGTCCTGATGCATATAAATCGAAGGTGACAAGAACATTCAAATGTATAAACACCAATACATATGTACAATCAAATCTTGAATGTGTTCTTGAATATGTACAATCAAGATAGAAAAATCACCACAAAGAATCAGATCCGGAAACCATAAATGTACAATCAGATCTAGAAACCAAATATAAACACCAATACATATGTACAATCAGATCTTGAATGTGTTCTTGAATATGTACAATCGAGATCAGATGAACTAGAGTGCAGAAAAATCATTTGAACAAGAACAAGAAATCAAACCATCGGAAGCACCATGAACCCTAAATCGAGATCTTGGAGAACTTGACATGGAGGCAACGATGGTGGTGGTTTGAGGCGGCGGCGGCGGAGGAGGTGGTTTGAAGCAGCGGCGGCAGTGGTGGTGGTTTGAAGCACCACGAACCCTACATCTGCAGAACATGAAAGAGACGGTGGTGGTGGTTTGAAGGCGGCAACCATCGACTACCACCGATCTGAAGGCGGCACACCCAAATCGTAGCCTTCATCATTCGAAACCTTAATTGCAGCCTTCATAATTTTTCAAACAGTGGCGGCGTCTTGCAGGTGGCGATGGCGGTGGCAGTTTGAAGGTGGGATAACAGATTTGAAAACCCTAAAGGCGATGGCGGTGGCTGTTTGAAGAGGCGACGGCGGTGGTGGGTTTATTTTCAAGGTACGAAGGCGGCGGACAGCGCAAACCCTAAATTTTGAATGAGGGTGGCGCTGGGTTTGCTGGTGTTCACGGTGTATCTTCAAGGAGGTGGTCGTACTAGGGCGGCGGTGGAGAGAAGGAGATGACGACTAGGGCTGCGGTGGACTAGGCTCCTGGAATAAGGAGATGAAGACTTGAAGAAGATGAAGACTGGAAGGAGATGAAGAAGGCCATTGGCCATTGCAGCTTTCAATCTTCATCTTATTTTTTTTATTAAAATTATTAAAAACGATAACAAAAAAGAAAAAAATGAGTTTACCGGCTGAATTAGAAAGGTGACCTATTATAACAGGTCAACTACATATAATGGTATTATTTTGTAAGTTGGTTGTATTTTTTTTCAAAAAAAAATATTGATTGTATACATTGGTAGCTTAATATAAGTTCCTTGTATTTTAGTGCAGTTTGCCCTTAAAATTAAAATGTTTGTGTTTAAAATTATCATTTTAGAACTATCATTTTATCTACATTTAGAAATTATTATTATTGTACTATTTTAAAATGGTGTTTCTTCAGTAAAACATTTTTCCATTTTAGAGGCTTTTGGATATAATTATGGTGATGCCAAGTAGTCTCGATGATTGTAGATGACAATTGATGTCATACTCAAAGGTGACACAACTGATGTTATGTTCAAAGGTGGTTCATTGTTGTGTATATCGGCAGTGGTAATACATGCTAGCATCATAAACCAGTAAAAATAGTTAAGTACAACCATACGAGTTAAAGATATATATTTCTAATCACTTTATTTTTAATAGTCATACAATTTTAGGGGTGCTTATGTTTAAATGATAATATGTTATCTTTTGCCATAATTATTTATAAAGTTACATTTATCCAAAAAAAACACCAAGTCAATTATATATTTTATGTAATAAATTGACGAAATATAACTTTAGAGCAAAAAGATTAAATTTGGGTGACAATATGGTTTATTTTTTTATACACTTTAATCTAGTTTTCTTCCACACTTATTATATTAAAAAAAAGAGTTTGACCAATAAAAACATATACATGTTTAATGATTAAACAATAGAGGTGATCTATAATATGGTAAGATACATATGAGATATAGTATATAAGGGTGTTAAATTGTAACACAATTCAATATACAACAAGGGTTTATTTAGCGGTATTTAGTTAGAGTATTCTTAGTGATAACTAATATTACTATCATCACTAGTCGTTATGTTAGTATTATTAACTTATCATAAACCGGTTACAATGATAATTAGAATCACTAATATCACAAATCACCATATCAGCATCAGTTTCTTCTTTATTTTAATTTTTCTATAAAAAATAATATTTATAAAATAAATACTAGAATAATATATTTTTTAAGTATGAATTTACAAAATTATAACAAAACAACTAAAAGTACATTAAAACATAAAATATTATAATATAGTAATTAACGTTATAAAGGTTGTAAGTTCCCATGCGGTTATCTTGAGATCCGTAAACCGGTACGTGTTGTCCCCACAATAATGAAGGAACTAGTACTCTTTGACTTTCCCGTTGTAATAGCAATTTACGTTGTTTTTAGTTAGACGAGTCATGATGGTTCGGGAGAAAGTTGTAGATAGTGATGGAAAAGATGAAGAAGTGTGGCTCCTCATTTTCGTTTGTTAAAGACCATCACGAGCATCCAATGCGAGTGCAATTATTGAATGAAAATATAAGAGAAGAGACTGATTGTTAATAACATATCATTCAATTCATTAACAAACATAGAAAAATAAGGCGGTTTTGTATAACATCTCGTTCTCATGACATATAATTACACTTATATTACATGTTATCCATCTTCATATTCGTCAACTTAGGGTTCATGTTGTTTTACGATTTCGGAATTGAGTTTTTCCATCATCATCGAAATTAAGGTTCATAATCTGTTGGGTTTCCATCTACATCTTCATCATACAAGATCTTCTTTTTTTTCCTTTTAATCTTTACTGTTCATTTTTGTTCAATCAACTAAATGTTCCAATTTTTTGTTTAATTGACATAAATTCTCCTCATTTTTGTTCATGGTGGTGGCTGAGGTGATAGGAGGTGGTTGAGAGATATGGTCTTGTCATGTTAAGGGTATATTAGGGGTGTAATCGAGCCGAGACAGATCATTAGCTATTCGAAACTGACTCGAAATATAACCCAAATCGACTCAAGGTGAACCGAGTCGAGCTCGAGCTCGAGCTACTCGAGTAGGGTTTCAAGCCGAGTTTAAGTTCTGAAGTATTCTGCTTGCCAGGCTCTCAAGCCTAATCAAGAGTCTACTAATTTACCATTTTACCCTTTTACATTTACACCATTTACTTTTATACCATCAGTAGCTAAAGTTAAAAATTGTTTGAAGGTGTGAAATTTGAATTCCAAAATGTATTTTAACATTTGTTGTTGCAATATTTCATTAACTTAAATTATAACCGAGTCGAGCTCGAGAGTGTCACTTATTTACTCGGGTCGAGCTCGAGCTTGAAAATTAAAACTCGACCGAGCTCAAGTCAAGTTTCGAGCCTCGAGCTTTGGAACAGAGTCGAGCTCAAGTTTGGCACTATGTCGACTTGACTCGACTCGATTACACCCCTAGCCCCTAGGTATATATGAACAGGGATGTAAACGAGTCAAAATAAGCTCAGGCCCAGTACTTATCAAGTCGGGACCGTTTACGTTTTTTAGCTTGAGCTCGACTCATTTAGAGCTCATCATGTTGTGATCGAGCTTTATTCATTTAAGATATTTGAAGCTCGGGTTTGGCTCTTTTAGGCTCGAGTATTAGTTTAAAATTTTCATTAAAATGATATATATATATATATATATATATATATATATATATATATATATATATATATATATATATATATATATATAGGGAATTGGACGGCTTAGATTGGTTCTCGCGGTTCTCGCGCTAACAACGGTTCTCGCATGAACTTTTGTCTATATATATATATAATCATAATTATAGAATATACTACGTATAAATCTCATATATGTTCGCGTGTTTAAAGGAGCCCAGAATCTTAGGCTCGAGCTCTAGCTTGTTTACTATATAAGCTTCAGTCTATGCTCGATTCTTTTGGAACTTTTAATAATCTAAAGCTTACGTAGCATGCCTCATTTACATTGCCAATTTTAAATAAAACTTAAATAAATAAACAATGCATAATTTTATTATTTTTGAGCAATAATTAAATGGATATGATTTTTAATAAAAGAATAAGTTAAGAAGAAAAAGGTATTTTAGGGTTTTAGGGTTAGGATTTAGGGTTTATTTGATTACCCAATTTGTAGCAATTGCAAATTTGAAAACTTAAATGTTAAATATCACCCAATGTGTGCTATATTGCTATAAGAAGAAATTTAGTTGTGAAATTGAACAATCCCACGAAAAGATAGTGGAGTTCTGCTACCCAATCACAATCTTTTCCAATATTTTCGCATTCGTAACCTCGATCCTTATTTTTTTGCGAGGGATGCACCTCATCATTTACGTTCATACTACACATTTTGAGCCCATGTTCTCTTTTTAATTTCACAATATTATGTCATATAAGTATCTATTCTCACAGTTGGGATATGTATACTTTGAGATTGAATACAATCAACACAGAGATATCAACACTATTAGAGTTGACATTAATGTACTACATTTTGTCCTAATGAAGTATATTCATAGAGGTTTTATTTTGACCCATTTCCTATAAACGGGTTAAAATAGATTATGTGTGATCACCAACACACCAAGAAAGTAAAATTTAAATATTGTGCTAAAAATGAAATATGATAACAGATAGGGTCTAGAGTGTCGCCTAAAGTTTACTTTTCATACAAATTAAGGATATAACACCTTATAAAGTTTTCTTATAAGGACTAACATGTGCTAATGGATCAAAGCCACACACCCTGATTTTAGCTATTATCTAACCTACTACTTTGGACCATCTTTCAAGGAGTTTCAAGTAAATACTCTATTATGTCATGCTTTGATAATATACTGTGAAGGACCATATGGAATAAAAAGTTATATATTTCATATATATAACTAAAAACCAAAAAGAGATGCCATAATTCATGATTGCTTTGTGTTGTGTTTGATTTTTGCTTTTGAAAATAGGTTCAAGTAACTAGTAATCTTAAAATTGAGATATCTATAAATAAACACACACGGACAATGCACTCATAAATATAGTATAGTTTTAGCAAAATATAAGTATTGAATTTTGCGAGAAATGAAAACTAGTAATACTTAAATATCACCATTGTTTGGTCAATAATTTACAATATTGGACATCATGCAATAAACCTGAAGTACCTAAAATCGGTGCAAACTTTCACACAATCAAGCGAGTCAAATAAGAAGATAACAATCAAGTAATAAAGATGTTCACTTAAAACCCAAGTCATCCAACATAGCCATGAAAAGTGCATTTATACATCTTATTATAACATTGATCAAGTGGATTTCTTTAAACATGCTAAAATAACCAAAGCAACATGCAAATAGTTATAAAAATGATGTTTCTACCTGTGTTTATTCAACTCATAAGTTTATAAAAATTCAATATTCAAAAACCTTCATAACCCCAAATCTTTACTCACAAAAGGATTTATTTAAACACGCCAAGTATTAAGAGCATAACCTCTAAACCACAAGCAAACATAACAAGATGCATAAATTAATATTTCAATTCACCCCCATTAACCTAATGTAAAGCCCCAAATGCTTACCAAGCATAAATCACATCAAAAACCACCAAATGGTAGCATGAATTTAACATGATCATACTTCTTTGAATATATGTAATTTTGAACAAGTAGACAAACCTATCATATGTGTTCAAACAACCCACCTGGACTAAAATCATCAATAAATGTAACCAATCATACAACTCATTGAATTATCATCACCATAAACATCTAAAAATCCATATGATCAAAGAATACTAGCATACATATCACCAAGGACTACATCAGAATCATTTTGATTCAGGTGAAGAGATGAGTTTAAAAGCGCATGGATACAAGATCATTCATTCATACCACTGATTCCCATACCTAAGATTCTGAAAATCGGATTAGAAGTTACCAAAATGAAGAATTACAATCAATGGTCATGAAGGAGATGAGGATGCTAGCTCCGTAAACTTGAATTGTCTTCTCCAATGCTCCAAGGGTCCTCTAGATGTATATGGAAGTGTTTTAGACCGCAAATGGTAGAGAGAAAGTGTAAAAAATCAAACTCTTTTTTGTTTAGCGAACAAAATTCAAAGATGTTAAGGGTGAATTCACGGGCACGAAGGAGCTTCACGGGCCGTGTAGCATAAAGACTTCATGAGCCTACACAGCTCATGACCTTGATCGTGAAGGGCAAGTGGATCAAGTTGATTGCGCTGATTATAAAGCTTCTCACGGCTTGTGAGAAGGTCGTGGTCATTCCTGAAAGTATAAGGCTACATGACTCGTGAGATTGTAGACCGATCGTGTAGCACAAAATCAACACGGGTCATGAGGAGGTCGGGAGGGGCCATGAAGCTTCATAATTCTTTATTTTTCAACAGATCTGTTGGAAATCGATCAGGAATAGCTATTTCGTTGCTGAAGTGCCGGTAAATGCCTGCACGGTGAAAAACAAATGGAATAAGAAGCTAATATATAGATTCTCACCACAAATCTAGGCAAAGTGCATGGGTATACACACAATGAACATGTATAAATTAGAGTGTTTCAAGTCATAATTCATCATCATTCTTCTTCTCCATTTTTGGTACATCTAACTATTTGTTATATCATAATACCTATATATCCGGCTATATAGCCTAATACTCTTAAAGCGCCTAAAAACATGACTTATAAAAGATAAATTCACGCTTAACTAGACCCTAATTAACGTACGTCAAGCCTTAAACTTTTTCATGACGGCACAATGAAGTCCTACACTTTAACGGAGCCATGATAAACTTTTTAGAACCTCGTGTTTTAACTATATCATGGTATCGGCTTTTTTCGGGTCATCCATGAACATGCTTTTATCACTAAGAGAAATTAGGTTTTAGGATTCGAACATGAGTGTTTCAAACATGATGAAAACAAAATTCCCAAATTGGCCTACTTGATTGTGAAAGCTAAGGCTATTGCTATTCAATGGGGACATATACATCACATCATAGTTTCAAGGTTCGCAACGAATTTGACAAGTGGCCAACTCTGGGTTCCACAAATCTTAATATAGATTTTGCAAAGCCCACCACCCACCTCAAATAATAATAATAATTATTATTATTATTAATTATTAATATTATATTTTTAAAAGTATATAAAAACAATCATATCAACTCAACCGGCTGATAAAATGAAGATGGATTTCTAAACGCAATTATCCGCAATTCAATTTTCTGATTGGCTGCCGTTATTCCCTAATATTTGGACACATATAACTTTTCTTTTTTCTGGATAAACATAAAATAAGTCAGGTTGGATTGTGTTGATATGTACAAAGCTTTATTTTCGATTTTTTAAAATTTTAATTAACATTTATTGCGGTAAATCAGACTGTTAAAATTTAAGCATTGAGAGTGCCTGTAGTGGGCACGTCATAGCCAGTCGTCATGGCAACATTTGTCCCATGACAACTGTAATTTCACTAGTATATGTTCGTGTCGTTATCTGTATAACAACCACAACCCAAGTTTTACTCTTTTTCAACATTTATTTACGGTTATATGTAACAGATTTAATTTGTAACAGTTGAGCAATGAATAAGAATTGCATATTATTATTTTTTTGTATACATATACCACATATCAAACTAACACTCTTGCAAAATATCAAAACATTTCAACCAACATTTACAAAGCATCACCAAAAAAAAGCACAACAAAGCAAAGAGTTTACTAACCAAGTGTTAAACTATTTTCTTGGTTTAGCGAGTACACAATTCAAGCAACACCATTTAAAACTGAGTTAAAGAAAATGACAATAGACACCAAACAATAACAAAAAGAGCATCAAACGATGCTAAAAGAGTTAAAATGTGCATCAACTCCAACGAACGAGGTGTTGAAGGAAGATTGTTCGCTTATCAGAAAGACGTAGTGTTTTCTTTTTCTTATTTTTATTATAGTGTTCTTTAAAAAAAAGTAGTTTAATGTGTTTTTCTTAAAGTATTCTTTATATTTATTCTACCTTTTGTTTTATGAATTGTGCTTTTTATAGAATAAATAATAAAATCAGTGAACATAACATATAATCATGATAGTTATTGCCATAAACACTCCAAAGTTACTGGGAAAATATGATCAAGTAGACAAGGAAATGATGCAAAAACAAGAACCCACCACAAACCAAGACTTGCAAATTAGATTCTTCAAGTGAAGGATATACTTTGTTTATGGTTTTCAAATGAGAGAGTTTCATTCAAGGACCCCACTAAAATCTTGGTGCAAAGAGACCATAATTCTGTCTAAACTAATAAGTGCTTCTTCATGCTTCACAGCTAATGATATATGATTAATCTTTAATCAACAATGTACAACTTTCATTTCATGGAGTACAAGTCTTTTAAAATTGTTTCCTCCTTATCCTTTATGATTAAAGTGTCAAAACTGTAGCAACAAACACTTGCATAACATATCTACAATATCATATCACAAGTTCACAACTAATTCCTGGTCTTTGTTGAGTCAAAGCAGGGTACAACTACACATGCACAAGGTGCAACTTTTAACCAAATACCGATGACCCGACTTGACCAAAACAAGTAAAACTCTACCAGAAGCAAACATATCATAAACAATGCCGAAAAAGCGTCTACAAATCATATCCCATCTCATTCATGCCCTTGGTCGGGTCGATGCACAGTACAACTATATATGCACACGATACAACACTTGAAAATGAAAACTTTGTATAAACTAAGACTTTATTTGTAGCATATGTATATATAATATATCTCTCAGGATATGCAGAGATCTTTTTCTACAGTTGTAGAAAACTTTAGCTTTCAACTCAACTTAGCCTAACTCACTCACTTGCATTCTTTCTTCTTCCTAAAGCTTAAAATTATAAAAACTCACAAGCTATTTTTCCATTCAATACTCTTTATAGAAACTTAAATTGTCAACTTTAACTTGGTGAAATACCTGAAGTTGTTCTATACCTTATATTCATTGCAACCTGCTTTCTTTTCGCTCTAAAAATGCTAAAAACCGAAATTTTTTTTATGAATGAACTTTGATCTTCATTCATCTTCTCTAAGTCTGCTTCTGTTATTTCATAAATTTATGTGGCTGTTGATATTCCGCTCACTAATGGAGAGGCAAATGGACTCTCGGGAAGATTCAGTCCCTGGCTGCTGCAGTTTGAAACAAATAATTAGTTTAAAGAAAAAGAAATGGAAAAAAGAAAAGAAAATGATGATGGGAATACAATTAATTATGAATTAATCTCACTTACTTCTCCTGATCATTGCATTGGGTATTTATCTGCCTAATTCTTTCATCAGTAACCGAGGAATTGTTCAAAACATCAAACAGATGACCAAATCGCTCTGCGGAAGAGAAATTCATGTCTCCTCTATGACCTAAAACATAAAAAAATCAATAAAGATAGAAAGATTTACATAAAGTTTAGAAATTTATAGCTTCTAACCTTCTGATAGCTTCAACTCTTCAAGTGAGTACCCATGAAATGTTAATTGGTTAGTGGGTTTTGCTGCCAACTGTTCTTCGATAAGCAGATGCTTCTTTAATGATGCTGAACTATCATAAATTCTGGACACTGCATCTATGTTGAAAAAGTCAGATTAAATTGAAATATGAGCATAATCAGGAAAAAAGGTCAAAGTATTTGTATATCTCACTTGATTGAAGCTCAGATTCAGCATCAAGATTGTGAGCACCGTAGTACATAGTATGCCGAAGCTTGTCTCCAAGTTTTCTGCAGAAAAAGGCATAAAATTTACAATCAATGTCTAATACAAAGCCTAAGAAATAACACATATAAGGTTCAATAATCATGCATACACAGTCATCAGTTTAGGCTTTCAAGGCATAAACTTTTGTTACAAGTAATTATCTAATTCTAATTATTCCATTATCAGTTTATCGCATAATTATTTTGAAAACCCGAATCCAAACATCCCCAAAAGAACAAATCACAAGTTGCTTTCAAGGAAAAGACTAACCATGTTCTTACCTATCATCCCTTGATTTTTCACGGTACGGTTTGACCAACACTCGTGCACCACACACAAAATGTGGGTTTCCTTTGTTCAAAATCTCCTTAACCGTCTCCCCAAACGCAAAGGTCACAAAACCAAACATTCTCTTTTGCTGACAGGGAATCCTCACATCATGAACAGGCCCAAAATTTCTACATCAATATAAGAAAATAACTTCAGTCCATGCATTTATATATGTATGTATTTAACTATCTATATAATAACTTAAAAAGAAATTATTTCTACATAAACCCCTTACTTGAAATAGTTTGAAACATCTTGCTCCGTGAAAGTACTCTCGGCCGGAAATGTTAGATATATCTGCCTAGAACCCGCCACTATACCACCTTGCTCATTTCTATCTCCATTATAATCCATATATTTAGCAATTTCATCAGCTAAAATAACTGAATGTTGCCCATGAGGCCTATTAACATGATAATAAACTTTACAATAAGGAATCAAGAAAGATTATGAAGAAACGAAAGAAACGATTAGTATATAACATAACCTATCGATGAGAATTATTTTCTTGAGCCGAGCAAGAAGCTTAGTCAAGCTATAACCAGCTTTCCCCTGTCTCTGGCTTTCAGTGAGATACCCCTCAGCTTGAAGCGTTTTACCAAACTTCTCATAATATAACATTGGTAAAGAAGCTATGGAAACTGGGAACCCTCTTCTTGATTTCAATAGCTCAGTGAGTTCCATCTCAAGTTTCTTGAGAGACCCAGGTGAAAAGACGTAATCGTCCTCATTTGAAACAGGGGTGAACATCTCTGGGATTGAATTACCATGAGAATACCTACAGTTGTTTCCATGCCTACAGCAGCCTTTCATGAAGTAATGGCAAATCTTGATAGGAAATTCAGGTAAACTAGGAGACCTTCTATTGATTCTAGGACTTGATGCAGGTTCAGAAAAATAATAGTTGGCAAAATTCGACCCGTTTAAAGGCTCAATCTGATCATCTAATGACAAGAAGTGAAGTTGGTTTTGGAAGTGGTAATCTTCAGGAAACGAAGCTGGATAAACGGTTAAAGATTGGCCATGAGGATCACAAGGAGAGAAAGGTGTGAAATTTATGGGCACACCTTGCACAGAATTGACCACAGGAGGCGAAATTGGAGTTGAAGCAGGTAAATTGAAGTGGGCTTTGGCTTTATTGATCAAAGAGTGGATTAAATTATCAGGGCCAAAGGCTAGTCTAATCATCTCTCTTTCACCATGATCTTGCAACAGGAGGTAACCAATGATCTTGGAGACTTTTTCAGGTTCTAGTTTCTGGATCCTCTCATATACAACTTTTGTAGATTCTGAAAAGTCCATCTTTGGATTCTAACCTGCATATGAATCCAATGTTAATTGCATCTCATAGAAGGAAGAATGCAAGAAAACATGAATTACTCCAAGAAAAAAAAAGAGAAAAAAGCATGAACAATTATTCCCACATTAGAAGCATGGTTGACAATACCAAAATCTGAACTCTATACTAAATATGTTCTTCTACCTGAATTGGAATAGCCTTTTTTGCTTCTGCATAGTGAGAACTCTCAAATCCAGAAGAGTATACAACTTTGAATACATGATGTACAAGTCATTTATAGCATAATTGCTCTGGATTTGAGAGTTTCACCTCTGAGAAAAGGAGTTACCTGAACTGGGAACAAGAAAGAAGACACATTCCATATCCATAAATAACACTTGAATAAAAGAAGACTGAAGAAATGGAAACTGGAAAGTACTTGGAGTGTAAAAAAGGGTCTTCTTCAACATGGCTAATGTATGCTCTTTTGCGCTTTTCAACAAACAATTGGTGTGCAAATTTATGTTCAAGCATGAAAATTGACATCTTGGGCACGAAAAATGAAGAGCACAAATTGGGCATGACTAGAAATCTCACACAAACTAGTTCATCTATCATTGAAACTCTAAAGTTTCAGCACAATTGAAAACATGCAAACTAATGAAATTTGGTACAGCATTAGAAGAACAAGAAATCAATTGAATGGTTATCTAAATTTCAAGCTCTCAGGGGTTCTAAACGAAGTTATACATCAATCTCAACACAATCTTTATGCAAATAAATAAACCCATGTCCCAATTCAAGAGTTTTTCCTTGTAATAAAGAAGTTTAGAACAAGAACTGCAAAATTTCAAGAAACTTGTAGTGAGAAAATAATTTAAAGCAAAGATTTTAGACACCCACCAAATTTACTAAGCTTCTGCAGAGAGAACAAGGTCAGGAGAAACAATTCATGGCCTCAAAAACTCCTCCATGATTGATTGAATACATCATATTCTCTCTCTAGAAAACATCCCTCTCTCTCTCTATCTATATATGCAAATATATCTATATCACTTTCTTTCTTGCTCTTGTTGTTGCTGCTAGTTTTTAATAATCAATCTATTTATAAACTATACCCTCAATTCTCCGCACAAACGACACTATTCTTAAAAGAATAACGAAAATGACTGCAAGGGCGCCCTTTTGTTTTTAGTTCATACTTCGTTCTTATAAAATTGAGAATAATTAACATTTATCACAATAAATAAAACAATAAATTGATAAATTTTGGAAAAGGACAGGTAAATTGAATTGGGTTTTCCTTAAATCATGTGTGTGTTTGGCCACATTGTTTACAAACAAAATTGGATTGTGAAGGTGAGAGAAGCTAGCATTTAGGAGAAAGTTACAGCTTTGAATATATACTCTCGACTCTTTTTACTGGTTTAAAAATAATTTAAGACTTGTGTTAAGAACATGTATAGAGATTTTCCGAGTTAAAATTTTTGGGAGAATTTCGTTTATATCCTTGCAAACTTCAGTAGTTACGTTTATATCATTGTAAACTTTAAAATTACGTATATATCCTTACAAAACCTAAAAAATTACATATATACCCAAACACTTAAATTTAATTATAATTAATCTTTTTTTAAAACTAAAATACATTATCTTAATTTAATTTGCTACTAAAATTACTAAAATACCCGTTTTATTTCACACTCTTAATCAATCGAGAGAACTGATTCATCGATTCAAAGGGTTAAGGGGTTATCGAGAACTGCCTGCTGCCTCTCGTATTCGTATGGAAGCAATTGCGTATTCATATTCAATAATCGTATACGTAATTAATCTCCTACAATCGATCGATCAGACTTGGTGACTACAGATTATCATCTTCTTCTAGTTAAGAATACGAACATAATTTCTTGAGTCCTATATTTCACCAACCTGCTGATGCATATTCTTATGAACACAATTCTGAAGTCACGTATTATATGAACACAGATTAAGTCACGTAATGGGACACGTATTGTATATTCTTATGTCACGTATTGCATATTCACGTATTGCTTAGTCAACAGATTATTAACTTCCACTTATTGGCTGTTGATTATGAATCTTAATTTACATACATATATAATTTGCTTCATGTTTATTAAATTCTACTTCTTGGCTGTTGACTGCTTACATAGTTTACATACTGTATGTAGTAGATCGAAAGCATATGTATTGAAAGCATCTGTACGTACTGTATGTATGTGGATCGAATTCATAAGAAAGAAATCCTCGATCCCTTGACCCCTTAACCCTTTGAATCGATGAATCAGTTATCTCGATTGATTAATAGTGGGAAATAAAATGGGTATTTTAGTAATTTTAGTAGCAAATTAAATTAAGATAATGTTTTTTAGTTTTTAAAAAGATTAATTATAATTAAGTTTAAGTGTTTGGGTATATATGTAATTCTTTAGGTTTTGTAAGGTTATATACGTAGTTTTAAAGTTTAAAAGGATATATACGTAATTACTGAAGTTTGCAAGGATATAAACGAAATTCTCCCAAAACTTTTTAGGTTTAAAGATGCTTGAAATTATAAAATTTTACAAGAGAGTAGAATGTTATGACATTTAAATACAAATCATACTATATCCCAAAAAACCGCGAACCACACATAATTTTATGGGCGTATTTGTTATAGAGAATTAGAAATTTAAACACTTTAGACAAAAAAAAATATATATTTTTTCCATCTTCAAAGTAAATGATTCATGGTTTTAATGTCACTATCAATATTATATAAAGGCAACTAAATTAAACTTTTACATTTTTAAGCCCCTAGAGTTCTCATATATACACATTAACCCGTCATTTTTCGTAATTATTACTTAAGTTAGATAATTGTAATATTATGAATAAAAAATAGGAACCAATATATCACGATTAAGGATGGTAGGACTTAGGAGGTGATCAGGCGACAGTAGCATCGGTGAATGTGCGTGGTGATGGCATAAGTAATGATGGTTGGTTACTGTAAGTGGTGATGATTGATTCAATGATAATAACGCGTGGAGTATTTTAGATGGTTACTGTAAGTGGTGATGATTGATTCAATGATAGTAACGCGTGGAGTATTTTATAAAACACTTGTAAAATTTATTAAAAACAGTTTTTAAAAAATAATGTTTTGAAGTTTTTTAATTGATAGTTATAAAGTAGAAAATTAAGTATTTTTTTAATATTTTTATAAAAATTTAAGCGTCTAAAAACTAATCTATACCAAAAATTTTATAATATCTCAATTAATTTCAAAATATGAAAACAAAGCCACAAACAATCCGTAACTTAACAAACCCTCCCATTTACATGTATCTTTTATTGGGAAAAATCTATATCTATGTAACTCATGCTTACTTTATTTTGTAACTCGTGGAATTCTTTTTATTGTAATTGAGAATACAAGATAATTCATTTAGGGGGTGTTTGGTTGGTGGTATTTGGAGGGATTTCATGAAAATGGGATTTGAAATCCCTCCAAATGCTTTGTTTGGTTTGCAATAAGGACATAGGATTCAAATTCCCAGGAATCTTAAGAATCCCACAAATGAAGGATTATTCAATCCCTCCACCACCCTTGATATTTTGAAAACCCTTATATGAGGTATTTCTTCCGGTGACCGTCCGGCTAAAATTCCGGCCAATCACTGCCGTCGCCGTCATTAATTCCGTCGAACATCACCGTCAACCCTAGTCGTCGCCGTCGCCATCATCGTCAAACCCTAGTCGTCGCCGTCAAACCTTTTATCACTTGCAACCCTAGCCGGCGGAAATTCTAGATCGACGGAAACCCTAGCCGTCAAACCCTAGATTGTCAAACCCGTTTCTGTCACGGCTAGAGTTCTGCAAACCTTCGTCGTCGCCGTTCCAGTTTCCATCTTCGCAAACCTTCGTTGTTTCCGTTTCCACCTTCGCAACCCTTCGTCGTCGCCGTTCCAGTTCCCGTTTCCATCATCGTCGTTTTTGTTTCCACCTTCGCAAACCTTCGTCGTGGTTTCCATCATTGTCGTTTCCGTTCCAGAAATTGGAGGTTACGAAGAAACCCTAGGGTTTCTTCAGGTGGTGGAGGTGGTTCGGTGGTGGTTTCTGTTTGCGTAGGGTGGCAGCGGCGAGATGTGGCAGATCTGGCAAATTGTGGCGGCGGTTTAGTGGTAGCGGCGGTTTGGTGGTGGCCGGAGGATGAGAAGATATGTGGGTGATGAGGATGAGAAGATACGTGGGTGGTGTTTTGAACCAAACAAAGGATTGGGATTTTAAATCTCACCTAATCTCAATCCCACCAAATCTCAATCCCACTATAAATCTCATTCCCCCCAAAATCAATACTTGAACCAAACGCCCCCTTAGTTTGGTATGAATGAGCGAAATCCTCGTTGATCACACCACGCAGCCTCCTCTGCGTCTTTTCTCCACGGCAATTCAGCCACCGCTTTGTGATGGTGTTGTAGAATTCAAAGTCTAAGGGGGTGTTTGGTTCAAGTATTGGTTTTTTGAGGATTGAGATTTATACAAGGGAATTGCATTTGGGGGGAAATCATTTGGTGGGGTTTAGAATCCCAAACCTGTGTTTGGTTCATATTTGTAGGTGGGATTTGCACCACCCCTAAACTCATCAACACCGCCACATCTCCTATTGCCTTCGATCTCCTCCCACCGTTGACACCACCACCGATGACGACGAAGGCAACGACAGTGACGAAGGGGTTGAGGGCGATGGGCGACGACGACGGCTAGGGTTTCTGGAACGACGAAGACGAAGGAAGGGGTTGAGGGCGATGGGCGACGGCTAGGGTTTCTGGAACGACGAAAACGAAGGAAGGGGTTGAGGGCGATGGGAGACGGTGACAACTAGGGTTTCAGGAACGACGAAGACGAAGGTCAACGGCGACGACGAATGAAGAGCTTGACAGTGATGGTCGACGACGAAGGAACTAGGGTTCTGGAATGACGGTAGCCGGAATATTCGCCGGAGAGAATACCTTATCTGTGGGATTTCAAAATACCATGGGTGGTGGAGGGATTGAACAATCCTTCAGCTAAGGGATTTTAAGGATTACTGGGATTTTGATTCCTCCTTTATATTTGGAGTTAATTACTGATTTGGACCCTGTGGTTATCACATTTCTACTGGTTTGGTCCCTAACTATGAAAAACTACGTAGATGGTCCCTACTGTAGCAAAGTTGTTGCATGGTTGGTCCCTCTTCAACTTGAATTGACCAATTTGCCCTTATCCATTTAATTTTTCATTTTCTTTAATTCTTAATCAAAATTTGTATATTATTTAATATTTATTTCTTTTTTAAAAATAATTAATATACCATAATTAATTCTTATCTTTCTCTTTCTCTCTCCCCGATGTTGCTTGATCTCGATCATCTGAACAATTTCTTTCAAAGAGATCTTGGACCAGTTTAATCAGACCAGACTTCACATACATGTCTATGAGACAACTTTCCATTCCCTCAAATTGAATATTATGCCTAAGAAGATAACCATGGGTTTGTTTTCCAATTTCCTAGTTTCTGAGATTGGATGCTTATCAATTATCTTCCTTGCAGATTCAATGAAACCAAGTTCAGAAAACATAGAAATCGCAGAACTTGTAGCAAACACATCTGTAGAATACTCATCACCCAATTTAAAAAGCAACCCATAAACAACACCAGCAATCCTGGAATCACCCATTCCCGCCACAATAGGAAATACATTAATAAAGCTCACGACAGTGGTTTAATTCCAGACTTCATCACTTTTACAAAATGAGTAACAGCTTCTTCAAACATTCCTACCTTCACTTTTACAAAACCCTAAGGTGTTGTTTGGTTGGAGGGATTTCAAAGGATTTTGTGGGAATTGGAATCCAATTCCTAGCAAATCCTTTGTTTGGTTCAACTTTGGCTAGGGAAAAGGATTCCTTAATGAGGCTCAAAATCCATCATAAGGAAGATTTCAAAATCCACCCAATATTGGTTGGAATTCAAAATCCATCAAACGTAGACAACACAGACGTTGCCTCCTTCACCTGCTTTCTTCACCTGCGCCTCCGACGACACCGACGGTGACGACTCAGCCGGCGATTAGGGCTTCGAAATCTCCGACGGCGACCTTCACCTGCCCCCCAGGCTACTCCGACGGCGCCTTGCCTCTTCCTCCTCCGACGAAACAAACACAGACGACGATTAGGGCTTCGAAATCTCGAGTTCGATGGCGCCTTGCCTCTTCTTCCTTCGACGACACAGACACAAACGACGATTAGGACTTCGAAATCTCAAGTTCGACGACGCGTTGCCTCTTCCTCCTCCGACGACACAGACACAAACCACGACTAGGGCTTCGAAATCTCGAGTTCGTCGGTGGTTGTATGTGGGGTTTCGACTGGAGGTTAGGACCTATGCCTCCAAGATTCAAATTCCATGTTTCTTACCAAACACACATCTAAGGAATTGGAATTTGAAATCCAAATCCTTTAGGATTTCAATTCCTAAGGATTCCAAATCCAATTCCTAACATTCCCTCTAACCAAACAGCACCTAAATTTGGTCCCAACCACAACCACCACCAAGAAAACCCTAGTCCCAACCCTAAATCTGTAAAACAACCACCTCCACCACCGGTTTTTGCCGCCGTTCGCCGCTCCTCCTCCGCCTCTCATCTCTAGTCCCAACCACAACCACCACCTAGAGTTGTTCACGAACCCGTCACAGAAAACCCTAAATCTGGGGATGAGGAGACGCCGGCCACAACCACCACCGTGAGATCTGGAGGAGACGGTGATTGAGGAGACGTCAGCCACAACCACTACCACCACTGTAACCACCACACCTTCATCTTCTCGGTGGTTGAGGCGGTGGCAGAGTGAGAGAGAGAGAGAGAGGGAGAGAGTTAGACAGTGGCGGTGGCTATTGCGGTGGCGGTTGGCGACGGCAGCTGTGCTCAACGGTGGCGGTGGCGGTGGCGGTGGCGGTGGAGCTGCATTAAATGGGGGGGGGGGGGGGTGAGAGAGGGTTGAGAGTGTATGTGTGTTACTGTGTGTATATGGGATTGAGATAGAATAGGTATATTAATTATTTTTGAAAAATAAATAAATATTAAATAATATATAAATTTTGATTAAGAATTAAAGAAAATGAAAAATTAATGGATAAGGGCAAATTGGTCAATTCAAGTTGAAGAGGGACCAACCATGCAACAACTTTGTTACAGTAGAGACCATCCACATAGTTTTTCATCGTTAGAGACCAAAACTGTAGAAATGTGCTAACCACATGGACCAAATCAGTAATTAACTCTTATATTTGCAAACCAAACATGGTATTTGGGAGGAATTCAAATCTCATTTCCATGAAATCTCCTCAAATCTCTCCAACCAAACACCACCTAAGGCACATCACCCCTCTCAACTTGTCATTCATGTACTCTAAGTGTAATATACGGTAAATCAAAAATATATGAATTTGGTTCAATAAGTGTAATTGTTACCCTTATTATAACAAGGTACATAATTAATGATTAAATTACAAAAGAAAGCAAAAATAATTACATAATTATAAATATATATTTTTATTTTTTACTATATTGAAAACACGTTTTTATTTCCTTTTTCTATTTTTTCTTGTCCTATTCTTTTTTCTTTTTCTTTGCTTTGTAAAAAAAAACTATTAGGCCATCCGCGTATTATTATGTTTCTCTTTTCCTTCTCTTTTATTATAATAGTGTTGCATCATCTTTTCGTTCATTCCATACAACCTTTGATTTACGATTGTTAATCTTACCTGTATTTATTATTTTATTTTATAATATATTTAAAAGATAGAAAAACAGAAGGAGGAAGAGAGACGAAGAAAGAAAACAGACATAGAAAGAAAATAGGACGGGGTGAAGCCGGGGAAGCTAATGTAAGGTAATTAATTGGGCGGATCGGATCTTTTAAATAACCTAGCCTACGCGTAGACTTATTTAATTGGATCCATTACTCCATCTTGACCTGGAGCAACTCATTTAAAATTATTCATATATTATTATTTATATAATAATACATAAAATATTCCCTCCACCCTCACCCACCTACTCTACCCCCACCCAACTCCACCACGGCCTGCTACCACCTGTCGCTACTAGCCGCCATCACCCGCTTGCCGTTGTGAGGGGTGACGGCGGCAGATGGTGGGGGTGGTAGTGAGGAAGTGGCGATGAGCGGTGGTGGGTGGTGGGCAGCATGCGGTAGTGAGGGAGCGGTGAGCGATGGTTATGGTGTGTAGCAGACAGCGGGCGGTGATGGGGGTGGCTGTGGGCGATTGTCAGGTGGTGGTGGTGGGATGGTAAAGCGTGGTGGCAGCATGTGGCGGTGCCGATGGTGGGCGGCGGCGGCCGATGGCAAGTGGTGGGTGGGGGAGGGCGGGCCCGTGGTGGCGGTGACGCGGTGTTGGGGAAGGCTGGTGAAGGGCGGTGATTGATCAATTGACGTTGGTTGGTGGTTTTTAAAGTAAAATTATAGTTTAATATTAAATAAGTCGATTCAGGCATAACTTGGATTAACTCACGTAGTGATCTAATTAAACAAGTCAAGCTATTGAATCGTTTATTGGATAAATTAATCTAGTTTTTTGAATCGCTAAAGCATATAAATAAAACAGATCAGATCGAATCCGATATGTATCAATATTTGACACATTAATATCCCTAATCGGTGCTTGTTAACCGGAAAACAATAAGGAAGGGGAGGGTAATAACTAATAAGGTCAGTTTTGACTTTTGATGTTCCTGTTTCACTGTTTGTACCCACTAACCCGATAACGATAACCAGGACGAGTAGAGACATAGAGATAGCCTAATTGCCGATATCCTAACATGGTAGGGACATCCGGGTCGTGCACCTGAAAACGGGCATTACGTCCAAGAACAACACAACATACACATCCTGCCTCACCCTTTTTTACCTTTTCTATTAATTTTTCCTTTTATTTTTTATTTATCGATCGCAACCTTTTAATTCTGATCATCAGCGATGATCTCTACACGATCATGATGCCAGACACTGGAACCCGCCATCACCCAGTAGGACGCGATGGTGTGCTCTACGGCTTCTTCCCCCACATCCGCCCCAACCCGATGGGTTTTCTACGGATGTGACCGGTCTTAACCGGAAAATATGAAGGAAGGGGAGGGTAAAAAGTAATAAGGTCAGTTTTGACTTTTGATGTTCCTGTTTTACTGTTTGTACCCACTAACCCGATAACGATAACCAGGACGAGTCAGAGATAGTCTAAGATGAAATTGCCGAATCCTAACATGGTAGGGACATCCGGGTCGTGGACCTGAAAACGAGCATTACGTCCAAGAACAACACAACATACACATCCTGCCTCACCCTTTTTCACCTTTTCTATTAATTTTTCCTTTCTTAATTTTGATTTTCGCAGTAATCGATCGCAACCTATTTTTCAACTTCCAAGAATTTCATATACAAACTTTCAGATTAAAGGCTTTGTATCCAAATTGGGTTCATAGTATGAGGGTGTCGTCCTGGTTCCCTGATCATAAGCTATGATCTCTAAACGATCATGATGCCAGAAACCGGCAAAGGAGAAAGTTGTTCCCAAATCAATACCAATCGCCGCTCCTTCTTCTCACACGTACACAAAGCCTGTGCTCTATTCACTTTCGACAGACCAGCGAGTGTTATCATCTAAATTGTCCGGCGGTCACCCAGTTGCTGTCGAATTAGTTGCTGAGATTGAAACCCTAACTTTGGTAATCGTTTTTGAAGCTCAGATATCCAACCGCTGTGAGGCATCCAATTGAAATCCTAATTGTGGTAATTGTTTTTCAAGCTCAGATTTGATTTAACCCGAGAACATTTATGTATATCGTTAATCATGTGAGCTCTAATTCTATTGTATATAGCTTCAATTTTGGGCTTGTCTGCCTTTGTGGTCATGGATAAGTTGCATATATTAAAATCCTAATTGTGGTTATCGTTATGAAACTTAGATTAGATTTGGCCTATCAATTTGGCCTTTGTATTGTATATCCTTCAAATGTACTAGGTTCAATTTGGCCTTTCTACTGTGTATGCTGCTGTGAGGATTCCTTTGTGGGATTAGATTTTAAAAAGCTCTCTCTTGAATACTGTTAGGATTATATGCAACAGTTTTAGTATCAGTTAGCATCACTTGGAGCACAAGAAGTCTCGAATTCTCAGTGGGAGGAACAAAAACTCTTGATCACAGATAAACATTAAGTCTTCCCTCTTGAGAGAAGGGTATTTGTGGGATTATGTTTATAATAAATTAAATTAGAGAATATGTTTTCTAAATTATAAATGATTTAGCTATTATTGGAAAAGTTTTTGGACATATACGAGAGTTCAGATTTTTTAGAAGGACACTGATGTACTTTAATGGTTTGCAATGATATAATTGTAATTAACAAAGTTTGTTAGGATATACATGAAATTCTCCCATTCAACTATTGTGTATCCATATCCATAGATTCTTGATGATGACAAATTGCCTAGAATAATTTGCACACCGATTTGATTTTCATTCGCTGAAGGAACATGTACCAATGGAGGAAATTCGAGTTCTTCGAGGAGAAATATGCCGGAAAATCTTTGGTCCCAGATGAAGTCGCTGGAAAGATCGAGTGTTGCTCTAGCGGAAGGGGGAAAATCGCGCTGGGATGCCAAGATGGGAATGTCAGTTTACTGGATCGAGGTTTTAAGTTCAGCTATGGATTCCAAGCTCACACTTCCTCTGTTCTATTCCTTCAACAGCTCAAGGTTCTTTTTTCATGATTATTTACTGATTACTGATATTGACCTCGATTCTTTTGAAATTTGTGTTATTCTGCCAATGTTATCTCATGTTGTACGTGAATTTAGCATTATAAAATACATATCTGTGCTGAAGAATGGTTTTAGGCTTTACTATACAGTATGACATCAAATCAGGTTTTCTTAACTTAGCTGTTATGATGATTGCAAGTTTGTAATTAGATTGGATTCACAGCCATGTCTATAATACTCTTATATTTTGTTTGATATGATGATCTCGTGGTTGATCATGAACTCTAAAGATGTAATTCTTGCTCGATTTATCTGTATAGTCAATTCTTGTAGAAAAGCATTATGAGTACTGTAGTTTTAGAATATTGAAAAACAAAAACATAAGATTGCATTTAGAAATGTATAATGGTTACTTAGGAACTTTTTAAGATCTCTAATTTTCTATTTTATGTAATTTATCATGTTCCTTCTTATAATGATCATGCTTAATTTGTGAGTACTCTTTCCTTGTGATGCAAAATTTTAATGTATTTTCCCTTTCTATTTTTAACTAACTAGCAACGAAATTTCCTACTCACTGTTGGAGAAGATGAACAAATATCTCCACAATTGTCATCTGTATGCCTCAAGGTTTTTGACCTTGATAAAACTCAACCTGAGGGTCCTAGCACGCCAATTCCTGATTGTATCCAGATATTACGCATATTTACAAACCAGTTCCCAGAAGCAAAGGTCTGTATTTTATACTTTCACCTTTCTGTAAATGTTATTATGGAAGTGTTGTAATACCTTTTATTTTGCAGATAACATCATTTTTAGTTCTAGAGGAAGCTCCACCGATATTGCTAATAGCTATTGGACTTGACAATGGTTGCATTTATTGCATCCAAGGAGATATTGCACGCGAGCGTATTAAACGCTTCATGCTTCAAGTGGAAAACCGTCAAGATAAAAGTCAATGTTCTATAACCGGAATGGGGTTTCGTGTTGATGGGAAAACTCTTCAGTTATTTGCAGTTACTCCAACTTCTGTTAGCTTGTTTAACCTGCAGACTCAGCCTGCTAGTCGTCAAACCCTTGATCAAATAGGATCTAACGCGAAAAGTGTTGCAATGAATGACCGCTTGGTATCAACGTTTTACCTAATTTTCTTTCTAATTCAATAAATTTGTTATTTATCTTTTTCTTGTGGTCTGTAATCAGGAGCTTATCATGGGTCGGCCCGAGGCTGTATATTTCTATGAAGTTGATGGTAGAGGTCCTTGTTGGGCTTTTGAAGGAGAAAAGAAGTTTCTTGGGTGGTTTCGTGGATACTTGTTATGCGTTATTGCAGACCAAAGAAGTGGCAGCAACACATTTAATATCTACGACCTGAAAAATCATTTAATTGCACACAGTATAGTGGTTAAAGAAGTTTCTCACATGCTATGTGAATGGGGAAGCATATTGCTCATAATGAATGATAAATCGGCTATATGTATTGGAGAGAAAGATATGGAAAGTAAATTGGATATGCTTTTCAAAAAGAATCTTTATACTGTAGCCATCAATCTTGTTCAAAGTCAACAAGCTGATGCAGCTGCAACTGCTGAAGTACTAAGGAAATATGGTGATCATTTATATAGCAAACAAGATTTTGATGAGGCTATGGCTCAGTACATTCATACAATCGGTCACCTTGAACCTTCATATGTGATACAGAAGTTTCTAGATGCACAGAGGATCTACAACCTTACTAATTACTTGGAGAACTTACACGAGAAAGGTCTTGGTTCAAAAGACCATACTACCCTTCTCTTAAACTGTTATACCAAACTGAAAGATGTGGACAAGTTGAATGTTTTCATTAAAAGTGAGGATGGCGTCGGGGAGCACAAATTTGATGTGGAAACTGCAATTAGGGTATGTCGAGCTGCAAATTATCATGAGCATGCAATGTATGTTGCCAAGAAGTCTGGGAGACACGAGTGGTATTTAAAGATTTTGCTTGAAGATCTTGGGAGATATGAAGAAGCGTTGCAATATATTTCAAGCCTCGACCCAAGTCAAGCTGGCGTGACAATTAAAGAGTATGGTAAAATACTCATCGAGCACAAGCCTGTAGAAACCATTGAGATTCTAATGAGGCTTTGCACTGAGGAAGGAGGTACATATGCTGCATATATGTTGCCTTCACCAGTTGATTTTCTCAATATTTTCATTCATTATCCAAGATCACTTATGAATTTTCTTGAAAAGTACATAAATAAAGTCAAAGACTCACCCGCTCAAGTGGAAATTCATAACACACTATTGGAGTTATATTTGTCTACTGACTTGAACTTCCCTTTAATGTCACAACAAGCTGCTAATATTGGTAGTGAGAATGGCAATGTTAAACCACAATCTAACGGGAAATTACCTCTAGATTTAAGCACCGAAAAGGATCATCAAGAAAGACTTGAGAAAGGGCTTATATTACTCAAGAGTGCGTGGCCATCTGACCAAGAACAACCTCTCTATGATGTTGATCTGGCTATTATCTTATGTGAAATGAATGCTTTCAAAGAAGGCCTTTTATACCTTTATGAAAAGTTGAAACTTTATAAAGAGGTGATTGCTTGTTACATGCGTTCACATGACCACGAGGGGCTGATTGCATGCTGTAAGAGGTTGGGGGACTCAGGGAAGGGAGGTGACCCTACTCTGTGGGCTGACTTATTGAAGTATTTTGGTGAACTTGGGGAAGACTGCTCCAAAGAAGTGAGGGAAGTTTTGACTTATATCGAAAGAGATGATATCTTGCCACCTATTATGGTTTTGCAGACTCTTTCCTCAAATCCATGTCTTAGTCTCTCTGTCATTAAAGATTATATTGCTAGAAAATTGGAACATGAGTCAAAGCTCATTGAAGAGGACCGCCGGATGATTGACAAGTACCAGGTTAGCAAGTTTGCTAAAAAATTTAAAATGTTAGGTTTAAAATTTTATAGTTATTGAGCCATTGAGGTGTGGCAGTTATAGCTAAAGCCCATCATTAGCAGCATAGTTCTTTGATTGACCAGCTACTCCAATATTGGATGATTTTATGTTTTTCTTATATTAGTCTACGTGAAGTGAGGCATCATGGAACTATTTTGATCTTCTTAGTTTCAGGCTGTGAAAGTGAGTTGCTTCTAGTTTAGTTTTTCTATGACACTGCAAGTGGCAAGATGGGCTGGTCGGGTGGTTTTTGTAACGGGTCAAAACAGATTTTAGTTGACAGTTGAAATTCGTCTTTTTTCAGTGCAGGTCAAACCAACCTGATTAGGTCCAAATACTTTGTAAATTTTTTAGAGTTACATATAAATATGATTACTGCTAATACACTATTTATAATTATAAACTATATCTTTCATATAAATGGTTAGGAGGTTGTATGCATTGAAGTAGACTGTGGGTGACTTTCAAGCATTTGACCCATTCTTATTTCAGATAATTTTATTTTTCTTTATTCAACTCATCTGACCCTTTTGACATAATAAGGGAACCCAAATCAACTGATTTATAAGTAGCTGGGTTTATTTTGCTGCCTCCAGTTGCCACCATTTATAAACAAGATAACTAACTATCTCCGCTAAAACCATGAAATAATAATATTTTCGGTGCAACCATGCAAGGTCATCTATTTTAAGTTTGTTTTAATGGGTTATTTGTGTGACTCTTTACTTATAGAAGTAGGGTTGTCAGAGGTCTTATTAGTATTCTACTTTCTAGTGTTAGAATATTATGCAACTAATTAAACAGATCTCTGGCTTTTAGGGCAGAGTAGTACTCTAGAAATTAGGGTATCCTACAAGGTAGAGCCTATTATTGAATCTTCTGCACATCCATGCTCTAGGTTACTGACGTATAGTTCAGCAATTAGTGATATCAATTGGAGATGAGAAATTATGCTCCTCACTGTAACAGGCATTGAAATGTAATGCGTAAACGGAAATTATAGAAAACACTTGCATATATGTCACTTCATGATCTGAAGCTTTTCTTGACGCCTTGGTTTAAATAGAAATGATTAATCAAATATATTTTTATTAGAAATAATGTAATTACAGACAAAATTATTAACCCTAAGAAAAGTAAGGCAGGTCTAACAATAAGTGATTATCCTTTCTTCTTATAATTGATAAAACATGAGTTTGTATACTATAAAAATCTTCAATTAGTGTATCCAATTAAAATCTTCAATTATACAGGAAGAAACATCGACAATGAGAAAAGAAATCCAGGACCTGAGGACTAACGCCAGAATCTTTCAGCTAAGCAAGTGTACTGCCTGCACGTTTACACTTGACCTTCCTGCTGTCCACTTTATGTGCATGCATTCATTTCATCAACGCTGCCTTGGTGACAATGAAAAAGAATGTCCCGAGTGTGCCCCTGAGTACAGATCCGTTCTAGAAATGAAAAGGAACTTGGAGCAAAATTCCAAGAACCAAGATCACTTCTTCAATCAAGTTAAGAGTTCAAAGGATGGATTTTCAGTGATTGCTGAATATTTTGGAAAAGGGATTATTAGCAAAACTAGTAAAGCACCAAATGGATCTCTGAGCTCAAGCGCTACTTCCACCACTGGCTTCTGAACTTTTATCTTCCTTTGATCTCTTTTGCACTTTGTCTTAAAACCTGCAAGAAGAGTGGATGACACTGGAGTAATTCTGGGAGGTGATACTATGCTTTGTTATTATTGTTATTATTAATTTTTTCCCACATTTGCAACTTCTGTAGAGCTGTGCTTGTGCATTTGAAAAGTTTTGGAGTTGTTTATTATATATATATTTCATGAGGCTACCTTACATGTGTTTGTGAGACTTTTTGTAGGTTGCAATTTGTAATTTGATTTTAGAACGCTGCTTCTGTATTGTACTGCCCATCATGAATGATTAGCTGCCCAGTTTGGTTCACTCGAGTGGTCCGTGTGTGCTTTCAATGATGTAGACATTATGAGCTTGAATCCTACAATCGTTGTTCTCGAGTTAAATAACAGGTATGTGGCAATTTGACAAATGACATAGGTTTTCACCATTTTCATATGAGATTTTCTGCTCATAGATTCTTGGTTTGATATTGTTCTTAAACCATGCGGGTTGTGTTTCTCTTGGTGCTTTTTCTTGTTGACATGTTTTATTTTAGTTTTTATATAGGTAAAATAGGTTTTATTATTCCTTGATAACTCAAGTACAACCACGTGTTCAAATGCCTCAAAGTGAAACTGGGCCACAAATTTAACAAACACACTAAAAGCCAGCACATTGCATGCCAACACATCCTGATTCCTGGATATCTATCTACCTGCTCTAATTTATTATTAGAACTATGTCAATTAGTCAATACCATCCAAACCATTCCTCCACATATTCCACTTCAAATGCAATCCTTACTGCTCATTATCAGGTGATCAAATAATCTCAACTCCATGCCCAAACTACACTCTATTTTCTTGCCTATCGCACACACATCATACCGATTTCCGGCTATATAAAGACGCTACCTTTATTAATACTTTCCTGACTACGGTCCGCTTCTGCTTAACCACCACGATCCTCTGGGCACAATGCAATTACTTTAGATTCGAGCCATTTCAAAATAATCGCTTCTTTATCTTCTTCTTCCACCGTTACTTTCACTCATTTACCATTGCTTTACTTGATCTTCATCTCTACCCTTTAACCATTTGCCGACCTCTCCTTCCTTTTATTTCCTTTTGCCTTCCTTTCATTTCTCTTTAAAAATTCCCGGAAATTGACTACACTCTGTCACCGTTATTCCCGTAAGACTTGTTCATCTACCAACCATGCTTTCCATAAACACTGCCGCCAAAAACTTCAGCATGCCACCAAAATATCAATCTGATAACATTTTATAACTAACCCAAACCAAACCTTCTCATTGCATGTTAGATTAAACAGAAAATGTAAAAATCAGAAGAAATACTCTAGGGCTCTAATAGATTTGTCATAAACAAAGATACCCATGGTTAATACAAATAGCATCCATGCTAAGTAGAAAACCTAACATCACCTCCCTTTTGTATATTTAGGGAATTACAAAGTGATACTTGTGTGCATAATCTTTAAGTCCCGTTTATTTCGTAGAATTAGAAAAAAATGTAATAAAACCGAAATCAAATTCTGTGTTGTATTGTGTTTGGTAAAATTGTTTTTGAATGAAATCTCATTCTTTAGAAAGTTTACATTGTTGGTGTGTGCCCACTGTCACACGCACGCGCGTATCACTACTGATGAAGCACGGGCCTATTTAGTCACACGCCATGGATGGATCTCGACATCACGCTTGAAGAGAGAGAGAGAGAGAGATACTACTACTAGTGATTTTGCTATGCAAAGGTGGTTCATGACTATGAAGGATTTCACTTCATAGGCTGTGAAGGTTAAGTGCTTCATGACCATGAAGGTCTAGTGCTTCACGACTTCTTCACTAAGCTTATTTTGGGGCAGATGAGCTCATGTGACTTCTAGCTTGCTCTCTCTCATTCTCACTCTTGATACACACACTTTACACATACACCTAGTGAGTTTTTTACTCAAGAGTGTATTTACATGGTTGTATTGACAAAGGGAGAACCTTTGTGTGCTGTTCCAGAAGTGGGTTCGGGTCGTGAAGCTCGCTAACGGCATCCTAGCAATTGGGGATTATACATATTTGGTGTGGACTACTTCAATAGAGGAAACCGGTTTTCGATGGAATTGTCATCCAATTTCGTGTGACTCGAGCCTCAAGAGTTCAAGTGATGGTATATTTCCCCCTCTTGTTTCTTTGTTTAGTTGTTATACTAGTTTTGTAGTTAAAGATCCTCTCAAAGGAATACATGCATGTTTAAATACCCGATTTTTTTTTGTATCTTATGCTTCCGTTGCGTTCTGGGTATTGCATGGTATGGATTCCCTTTATACATTCTCTCAAGTAACGGTCTATTCTATAGGTAGGCTGGATAAAAATTTTATCAATTTCATTCCTTCAAATTTTGTGTAGCAAACGGGACCTTAGTATCCCATTATACCCCTTACAATTTCACAAGTGGAAAGCTGGGAACTACAAAAGGCTGTGACTCTACCCAACAACCCCTTATTTCACCAGTCCAAAAACCCAACCCAACCCGTAACCCTAACCCCTTTATCTCAATTGTATATTTGTAATGTAAGGCCTTTCTACATTATATCATATGTAAGTTTTGTGGTGTTCTAACTCAAAACTTATTGGTTATGAGTGAAGTAGCCCATGACCCTTATTATGTAATACCCTGAAAAAGGGCCTAGCAGTAGTGACTTGTACTTTGTGTTTTAGTACTTGTACCTTGACTTTAAGTGACTATTTTAGAGTGACTAATGTGTTATGTGTTAATTATGTGATTATGTGAAAAGTTTCAAACGTGTCTAAATGGGATGTTATATTATACGGTTTCGCGTAATGATTCCGTAGATATCCCCGTTAGGTAAAACGGGATGACGTGTGTTAAGTTGTAAGTTGGAAAGGGGAACAAAATTCCCCTTTGTCTAATTAAACATCCAGGGTCGGTTTCTTCACCCTTATCCCCTGGTTTCACACAAAACACACACACACATACTAAGATACGTACACACACACAAACACTCTCAACTTTGGGGATTTTGAAAGAAATCAAAGTTCAATCTGTTGCAAGGAGGTTCTGTAACTAATTCAAGTGCTAAACCTGTTGGTTCTTCATCTTCTTGTAAGTGTTTCCATGTAAAAACCTAGTTTTGTGTTCATGAACAAGAAACACCATTTTGGTGGTGTTTGATGTGTGTTTGTGTTAGTTGTTGTGTTTAAATGTGTTTCTAAGCTTCCCTTGATGTCGAGTTATGTGTATAAACGATTGGATATGGTTTCAATCAAGTTTTGGGTGTTAAAAACGCGATTTACAGAGCTGTCGTGAAACAGAGATGAAGGCCTGCTGTGCAGGAACTTCCTACGGGCGTAGGAGATGCTCCCTGCGGCCGTAGGAGGTCTTTTGTGTTTTCTGCGGCCGTAGGCAAGGTCTCTGCGGCCGTAGGATGTGTTTTTGTGTGGTTTACCGTCTACGGACGAAGGAACAAGGTCTACGGGTGTAGGTACATAACTTACGGTCGTAGTTCACCAAAGAATAGCTCCTACGGGCGTAGGAATGGGTTCCTGCGGCCGTAGGGCATGATTCGTTGGAAAGGACCTCTACGGGCGTAGTGGTAACACTGGCTTGATTTTTGGGACTTGGCTTGATTCGTTGTTCTTAATCGCCAAGTCGATAAGCAGTACTAATATGTAATTAGTGGTTTGTTCCGCTGCAAACCTTTTGTGTAATTATAGTTTAAAAGTTTTAATTTTCCCTAATTTTAAGCTCGTGAAACCCGGTGTTACAATTAGGTATCAGAGCCTAAGTTTGAGGGAATCGAGTACTTGTGAGAGTATTCGATCTCAAACTTGGGCTTGACCATCGTTAAGTGTTCCTAGTGGGATAGTTGGGGCTGAGTGTGAGCGTTATGTGTTTATTGCTCAATGTGAACTAACTTGTGTGTTAGTAAATTGTGAATAAGTGTATGCTAAACGTGTTTGCCCTTGTGTATAGAAAGTGAGTGAAAATGTCTGAGCGACGTGCTACCACCGAGGAAGCGTTGAAGCAAATGGAGGACGAGGCTTCTCGTACTCACGTGGAGACCGAGGAGGAATCATCATGGCATGATACTCAGGGATCAAGGCCTGAAAGAGATCATGAGGCGTATATTCTGCGTCTCGAGGAGGAACTTCGCTCGACTAGGAAGCTACTGAGGGAAGCTGTTAAGGACAAGCAACGTGAGAAATGCTCTTATAAGAAATTCATGTCTTGCGGACCGAAGGTGTACGAAGGTAGTGATAATCCCTCAGAGACTATCCGATAGTTGCGTGAGACAGGTCAAGTGTTTGAATCTTGTGATTGTGAAGATGAGAACCGGGTCAAATATGCGGGTCGTATGTTGAAAGGCCGAGCTCTGGATTGGTGGGATTCTGTGAAGGATATGCCGAGTAGAGAGGTGATCGCTGCTCTGACTTGGGAGCAGTTCTGTGAAAAAGTGAGAGCAAAGTATTGCACAGACTATGATCTAGAGAGGCTGGAGAATGAGTTTAACAGTCTCCGTAAGGGGGACAAACCGGTGGAGGACGTTATCAATGCTTTCACTGATAAGGTGAGGTTTATACCACATCTTGTGACCGATGAGAAAGCGAAAATGCGGAAGTTCGTGAATATGTTACCGCTAGAGTATCGAGCTCATGTGAGAGCTGCTGCTACTATGGATCGGGCGTTTGAGATAGCCCGAAAAATTGATGGTGATCGACGTCAGTGCAAGGGAGATCAAGCTGTGGAGGGTCAGAAGCGAAAGTTTCAGCAGTATTCTAAGTCTGGTACTTTCAAAGGGAAATGTACCGCTGGTGGAAAATCCGATACGAGTAAGAAACCGAGGTCTGATAATCCTTGGTGTTCCATGTGTCGTACTTACCATTCGGGCAACTGTTCAAAGGCCACTACCAGGTGTATGCGGTGTGGCGAGAAGGGGCATGCAGCTACTGAATGTTCTTTTAAAGAGAATGTTTGTTTTAAATGTCAGAAGCCGGGGCACAGGATCACTGAGTGTCCGATGAGACAGGGTGATGATACCAGAGCTGGAGGGTCTTCTTCAAGGCCAAAGAAAGACGGCGCTCCTCGCGCCAAGGGTCGGGCTTTCCAGATGACAACTGAAGAAGCCAAGGCTGCTGGAGACGTGATCACTGGTACTTTTCTTATAAATTCTGTTCCAGCTTGTGTGTTATTTGATTCTGGAGCTACCCATTCTTTTATATCTGTGGCTTTTCGTGATAAACTGCAATTACCTGTATTTGTGTTGTCTGAGCCGATTAAAGTCGAAATTGCTAGTGGTAAAGTGGTTCCGGTTACGGATAGTGTTTCTTGTGCTAATATCGACGTGGACGGGAATAGTTTCCCTATCTCTTTTCTTCTCATGCCAATTGCGGGCTTTGATGCGGTGATTGGTATGGATTGGCTCAGTGGTCTGAACGCGGAGATTCTGTGTTCGAAAAAGATGGTAAAGATTCTTCTACCCGATGGGTCTTGTGCTGTAGCTCGAGGAGAACGTCGAAAATCTGATATTCCTGTTATTTCTCTGATGAAAGCAAGAAAGTCGATTTCAAAGGGCTGCGATTGTTATCTAGCTCACGTGATTGATTCAAAGCTGGAAAAGCAAGTGGTCAAAGATATTCCGGTAGTGTCAGACTATCCGGAGGTGTTTCCAGACGAATTGCCGGGTTTGCCGCCGGTGAGGGATGTGGAGTATAAAATTGATCTTGTTCCAGGGGCTACGCCTGTAGCTAAATCTCCGTATCGTCTTGCTCCTTCAGAGGTGCGAGAGATGATGACGCAAATACAGGAGTTACTTGACAAGGGCTTTATTCGTCCGAGTTCTTCTCCTTGGGGTGCTTCTGTGTTATTCGTGAAGAAGAAAGACGGAACGATGCGGATGTGTATTGATTACCGGGAGCTGAATAAGCGAACGGTAAAAAAAAAATACCCTCTTCCGCGTATAGATGATTTGTTCGATCAATTACAGGGAGCGACTTCTTTCTCTAAGATTGATCTCCGTTCTGGCTACCATCAAGTGCGGGTTAGTGAAGATGATATTCCTAAAACTACTCTCCGCACTCGATATGGCCACTATGAGTTTTTGGTTATGCCGTTCGGCTTAACCAACGCGCCTGCTGTGTTCATGGATATGATGAATCGGATTTGTCGTCCTTTCTTGGATAAATCTGTAATTGTGTTTATCGATGACATTCTTGTGTATTCTAGAAGTGAAGCCGATCATGAGTTGCATTTGCGGCAAGTTCTTGAAACTCTCAAGCGAGAGAAGCTTTATGCAAAATTTTCAAAGTGTGAATTCTGGCTTCGTGAAGTGCATTTTCTTGGTCATGTGATATGCGAGGATGGTGTCAAAGTGGATCCGACGAAAGTCGATGCAGTGATGAACTGGGAAGTTCCCCGAACTCCTTCTGAAGTTCGTAGTTTTCTCGGCCTAGCTGGATATTATCGACGGTTTATCCGTGATTTTTCTAAACTTGCAGGTCCCTTGACTAAACTCACTCGGAAAGACGTTGCGTTTGTGTGGTCTGAGGCGCAAGAACAAGCGTTTCAATCTCTGAAACGGCTATTGTGTGAAGCTCCGATTCTTTCTTTACCCGACGGGTCTAATGACTTTGTCGTTTATTGTGATGCTTCTTATTCGGGGCTTGGATGTGTGTTAATGCCGCGTGATAAGGTGATAGCTTACGCGTCTCGACAGTTAAAGCCACATGAAGGTAACTATCCTACCCATGATCTTGAGCTAGCTGCTGTTGTGTTTGCTCTGAAGCTGTGGCGGCATTATCTGTACGGTACCCAGTGTGTGGTCTGTACGGATCACAAGAGTCTGCAATACGTGTTTACGCAGAAAGAACTCAATATGAGACAGCGGCGTTGGCTCGAGTTGATCAAAGATTACGACTGCGAGATTCGTTATCACCCTGGTAAAGCCAATGTGGTGGCGGATGCTCTTAGTCGCAAAAGCTGAAGTGATGCAAAAGCAAAAAGATCTACTTGCAGACGATAACCGTGGGCTAAAGACTTTTCAGTCCCTTGTTTGGGTGCCTCTATACGGGGGAAATCGTGAGTTGATTCTGCAAGAAGCTCACCAGTCTCGACTGTCTGTTCATCCGGGCAGTACCAAAATATACCATGATCTGAGAGCTTTATACTGGTGACCTACTTTAAAGCGAGACATTGCTTCTTACGTGGAGAAGTGTCAAATTTGTGCGCAAGTGAAGACAGAGCATCAGAAACCATACGGTAATCTTCAGCAACTCCAAATTCCAGAGTGGAAATGGGATAACATTACAATGGATTTCGTGACAAAGTTGCCGAAAACCCTCAGAGGGCACGATGCAGTTTGGGTCATAGTTGACCGTTTGACCAAAAGTGCTCATTTTCTGCCTATCAGCGAGTCTACTCCATTGGACAATCTAGCAAAGTTGTATATTGCTGAAGTGGTGTCGCGTCATGGGGTACCGTGTTCTATTGTGTCAGATCGCGATCCGCGGTTTACTTCAAATTTCTGGCAGAGTTTACAATGTGAGCTTGGCACTCGTGTTCATTTCAGCACGGCGTACCATCCTCAGACAGACGGCCAGTCAGAGAGAACTATTCAGACTCTGGAGGACATGCTTCGCGCATGTGTACTTGAGTTCGGTGGAGCGTGGGATTCACATCTGCCGTTGATTGAGTTTGCTTACAACAACTCATACCATTCCAGTATTGGAATGCCTCCATTCGAGATGCTATACGGGAGGCGTTGCCGTACTCCCACGTGTTGGTTAGAGCCTGGCGAGAAGCAGTTCGCCAGACCTGAAATTGTGCAAATTACTGCTGATAAAGTAAGAGTGGCGCGTGAAAAGCTGAAAGCCGCTCGTGATCGACAGAAAGTGTACGCTGACCCGAGACGTCGGCCAGTTGTGTTTATCGAAGGCGATCTGGTTTTCCTGAAAGTCTCTCCGTGGAAGGGTGTTATCCGTTTTGGTCGTAAAGACAAGTTGAGTCCGCGTTTTATAGGACCGTTCAAGATCCTACGCAAAGTCAATGATCAAACTGTGTCTCTGGAGTTACCTACAGAACTTGCGGGTATTTATAATACCTTTAACGTGTGTTACTTACGCAAGTGTAAAGTTGATGAGAGTCAGATTCTGCCGTTGCAAGAGTTGAGAGTTTATGCTTCTAAACGCCTCATGGAGGAACTTGTTGAAATTCTTGGCTCAAAGACGAAAAAGCTGCGTAAGAAAGTGATCAAGCTCGTTCTTGTGAAGTGGAAATACAACCTAGGTTCGAATATGACCTAGGAGACTGAAGACGATATGCGAGCTCGATATCCCCACCTGTTCGTGAGTGAACAGATTCCGAGGACGGAATCTTCTTAAGGGGGGTAGATTTGTAACACCCTGAAAAAGGGCCTAGCAGTAGTGACTTGTACTTTGTGTTTTAGTACTTGTACCTTGACTTTAAGTGACTATTTTAGAGTGACTAACGTGTTATGTGTTAATTATGTGATTATGTGAAAAGTTTCAAACGTGTCTAAATGGGATGTTATATTATACGGTTTCGCGTAATGATTCCGTAGATATCCCCGTTAGGTAAAACGGGATGACGTGTGTTAAGTTGTAAGTTGGAAAGGGGAACAAAATTCCCCTTTGTCTAATTAAACATCCAGGGTCGGTTTCTTCACCCTTATCCCCTGGTTTCACACAAAACACACACACACATACTAAGATACGTACACACACACAAACACTCTCAACTTTGGGGATTTTGAAAGAAATCAAAGTTCAATCTGTTGCAAGGAGGTTCTGTAACTAATTCAAGTGCTAAACCTGTTGGTTCTTCATCTTCTTGTAAGTGTTTCCATGTAAAAACCTAGTTTTGTGTTCATGAACAAGAAACACCATTTTGGTGGTGTTTGATGTGTGTTTGTGTTAGTTGTTGTGTTTAAATGTGTTTCTAAGCTTCCCTTGATGTCGAGTTATGTGTATAAACGATTGGATATGGTTTCAATCGAGTTTTGGGTATTAAAAACGCGATTTACAGAGCTGTCGTGAAACAGAGACGAAGGCCTGCTGTGCAGGAACTTCCTACGGGCGTAGGAGATGCTCCATGCTGCCGTAGGAGGTCTTTTGTGTTTTCTGCGGCCGTAGGCAGGGTCTCTGCGGCCGTAGGATGTGTTTTTGTGTGGTTTACCGTCTACGGACGAAGGAACAAGGTCTACGGGTGTTAGTACATAACTTATGGTCGTAGTTCACCAAAGAATAGCTTCTACGGGCGTAGGAATGGGTTCCTGCGGCCGTAGGGCATGATTCGTTGGAAAGGACCTCTACGGGCGTAGGGAATTGTCCCTACGGCCGTAGGATGGGTTTGGCATGTGTCCTGCGGCCATAGGACATGTCCTCTGCGGCCGAAGGAGCCTGTCTGGTGCTGACAGCTTATGTAACTTGTGTTTTAAGCCTATGTGTGCTATGTGTATGCGATAACCAAGCCTGAACCTAACGTGTTAAGTAAATCGGACGACTCTGAGGATTCTTGGGATTCCCGATTTCATTTCTGCCTTATGTGATATCGAGGTGAGTACCGGTTTCCCATGAGACTCAGTAAGTAGGTTATCCGTTGCCTGTGTAATGTGCTATCATGTTTATAAATGTGTATACTCGAGGTATGATACAGTGATATTGTGATATATGTTATGCCATGTGATATAAATTGTGATATGATATACGCATGCGTACTTTGGACCCTATGGGTCAAACGTGTTTATGATTCCTGTCCGGACAGACGCAGGGGTTGAGGTCAGTTTGCTAACGTGGCTGGATCCTTGAGTGTTTTTCGGGATTAACGGTACTCGACGGTAAATTCCGGGTCCGTAGGATTCGACGGGCAATTCCGAATCCCAGAGGGTTCTGCAGGCCGCCGTTCCTCGACATATAATGAGGATCTTGGTCTATGATCAGATCCACACGGAGTCCTAGTGACTCAAACGTGATGGTGGGCTGCTCTTCGCTCCCCCACCGACGCGGTTGGTTGTGACTGATTCCCCAGCTCGGATCATTGAGCCAGGCTAGCTACCTCGCAAGATATGATCCCGCTGACATGTCGGCACACCGCTATGTGATAGCTTAGCATTGTGTGCCATATTGTTTTGTGATAGCATGCTTATTGGTGCTTATGTGATATCTGTACTCACTAGCTAGTGTAGCTAATGTTTTGTGATATTTCCCTTTTTGTAGGTTAGTGATCTATGGCCTGGCGAGGCGGGTTGCTATGGGTAGTGTTATTGTATATATGTCTTTTGGAACACTTGTTTTGTTAACTCTGATACTGTATAACGATGGTCGGTGCGTAGTGGTAACACTGGCTTGATTTTTGGGACTTGGCTTGATTCGTTGTTCTTAATCGCCAAGTCGATAAACAGTACTAATATGTAATTAGTGGTTTGTTTTGCTGCAAACCTTTTGTGTAATTATAGTTTAAAAGTTTTAATTTTCCTTAATTTTAAGCTCGTAAAACCCGGTGTTACATATTAAGTGTGTTTAATTTTTGTCCGATGTATGACATTACTCAACACACCTCCTCACGCTTGACATTCTTTTTTTCCACACCTAACACGTGGATACTTATGGTTTACATGGATTCCATGTGGCCATTGACCAACCACATGTGAACCTTGCTTTGATATTATGTAAGTTTGTTGAGTTTCAACGAAAACTAATTGGCTATGAGTGAGTAGCCCATAAACTTAAGCATATTACAAAGCCACTTTCGTTCAATATGTGACATTAGTCAACACCATATAAATAAATAAACAGGCCCCTTAATGCTGTATTAGGAAAGACTCTTAACACCATCTTATAACTCCGCATAGATAACCAACCATCAATCTCTCCTCCAAAAAAATACTCACCTAAAAACACGATATGTAAACACTCTTTTAAACATTGCAACATAAGTGCTCGTGTGTGCAATAAAGAATTACCCCCATATTTCACCTTTTAGACTGATCTCTAAGATCGTGTTGGTACCCAAACTCCCCTTATATCTCCAAACCAAACCCACCCTTTAACCAATACACGATTAAACGATTTCATAACCAAACATTTAGGCGCCGTTTGTTTCACCGTAATGCGAATGAATGGAAATTATTTTAATTTCATCCATGTTAGTTATGGAATGTCATTCCTCTATCTAAAGGTTTATAAATACTTCAAAGAATGTAATTCCTTTCCAAATAATGATACCAATCACAATATACAACGAAATTTGATTCCAATTCTATTACAAACCTTCACATTACGGTGAAACAAATGAGAAGTGGAAACCGTAACATCCACGTTAATAAGCACCATCCTACTTACTAAAATATCACGTGTTGTCATAGAACAAGTCTTGCATTCATTGATATTCCATTTTTTGCCGGAAAATCCGCTTCCAATATGCCAAATCTTGAAATCAAAATCACTTCCATTCTGTCATCTTCTTTCATCTTTATCTTTATTTTTCTTGCCAAATCTTCAATTCTCCATGACCTCGTATTGGTTCTGTCGGTTTCCACCACCTCCTAGTAACAACTTTTCCAACCAACTTCCTTCTCTTTGATTCCAAAACTAGACACGCTTAAGCTTAGCTTCTGCTCTTCCACCGAGTTCATCGCCACGGGACCAGAAAAGATACGCACGGCTTCTCCGTTCTTAAGCTTTTACTCATTCTTTCACGTCTAACTCAATTACTAGATTGCCGTTTCAATTAGGTCATGTGTACACAGCAAATAATACTTATGTACATCACATCAAATAAGATATATCCAGATATCATATGACGTCTAAATAGAGACACACTTTTCTAAAATCCAGCTTCTGTAATGAAGTGTAAGGTAAGGCTTATAATTTTGTTACCAGGAGAATACACACCTTATAATCCTATTACTAAATCTACACCTTATGTTCACTATGAAATTTGAACTCACAATTGTAAGAATCATCCACTACATCTCATACTGTTAGACTATAAACACTTTGGTTTATGTATGCTATTAATTATCAACGCCATCTCTCATTTAGAATCACTCTAAAAGTGGGCAAACGAAAGTGCTAATAATAGGCGTAGGACCGATCGATACCTACACTTGTTACGACATGGTGTAGTGATTGGGCATGTTTTCACGTGACAACTTTTTTCCTTCCTTTTATCAAATGAATATTTGTGAAATTTTCTCAATAATCATACTAGAAAAAAGCTTCATATATATATATTTATTATTCTCTCATACACACACACACACACACACACACATATATATATATATATAGGGTAAGGTTAAACAAAGAACCTCACTTAAACAAAGAACCTAAAGAACCTCCCTGGTGATGACATTTGACACATAGTCTAGGGGCAAAAAAGGAAATTAAAAAAAAAAAAAAAAATCGGCGCCTACAGCACCAAACAAATCTTCTCTCAACAAACTTAAAAAAAAAACCCTCAATTACTTTAAATAATCATAACTTGTTCGTTTTTTTAACAATTTTAACAAAAAAATTATACCATTAGATTCAGTTTTTCGTCATCTTTCGAACAAGACCGGACTTGATATATTTCTTAAACTTTTTTTTTTTGAAATGCAAAGTTTGCATTTTGAGCTGAGTTTATTCAAACTCAAAATGCAAAATCCGTAGTTTGCATTTTGAGCTGAGTAATTCAAGCCTAAATGCAAAATCCGTAGTTTGCATTTTGAGCTGGGTAATTCAAGCCTAAATGCAAAATCCGTAGTTTGCATTTTGAGCTGGGTAATTCAAGCCTAAATGCAAAATCCGTAGTTTGCATTTTGAGCTGGGTAATTCAAGCCTAAATGCAAAATCCGTAGTTTGCATTTTGAGCTGGGTTCATTCAAGCCTAAATGCAAAATCCGTAGTTTGCATTTTGAGCTGGGTAATTCAAGCCTAAATGCAAAATTCGTAGTTTGCATTTTGAGCTGGGTAATCCAAAATGCCAAAAAAAATCATTTTCAAATTTTTTTTAGAAAAGTATAGGAAGAGTGATCTTATTTGAAAGAGGATTAAAAAACTAAAATAATGGTATAATTTTTTTGATTAAATTCACAAAACTTAAAAAGTTATGGCAATTTAAAGTTTTTGGAGGTTTTTTTTTTAAATCGTGGGTGTGGGAGAGAGATAATTACATTTTTGCCCTATTCATCCTAAATTAATATATAATAATTACAGTTTTGCCATCGATCAATCATATCCATTGATATTGATGATCCGAAAGTCCAGATTGGTTCTTTAGGTTCTTTGTTTAACACATGGTTCTTTATTGATCCAATTTATATATATATATATATATATATATATATATATATATATATATATATATATATATATATATATATATATAATGCCTTTTATAAGTTTAAAATATTTAAATTTGACTCCATAATGTATACTTTCGGTCACACAAGCATGCATGCATTATTCTTTTTGACAAAGTTTTGTTCTTTATAACTTATTCGCAGGTTAGTAATCACTAGAAGAACATGCTTTTCATATTATTACTTTAAATAATTTGTTTAATCTTATCTTTAATATTTTAGTTTTTTTAATCTACACCATAATCTATTTTCATAACAGTGGTTAATGGTGGTGACGCAAGTAACGATGGGCTGGTTCCTGTAAATGGTGATGATTGATTTTTTTATAAAGAAAAAGCTTTATAAATTTAAGGTTTTAATGTTTTTTAGTTGATAGTTATAAAGTAGAAAATCAAGTTTTTTTCATTCTTTAATAAAAATTTATGGGGCTAAAAATTAATATATACAAAATTTATAATTTTCCAATTACTTTAAAAATGTTAAAACAGAGCCACAAACAATCCATAACTTAACGCATCCTCCAGTGTACATGTATCTTTTATTAAAAAAAATTCTATATGTATGCAACCATCTTTACTTTATTTTGTAGTTTGTGCAATTCATTTCATTCTAATTGAGTATACAAGGCAATGCATTTTAGTTTGGTATGAGTGAGCGAAGTCCTCACTACTCACCGCACATAACACACCATCTTTCTACCCTATTACTCAAACAATCACAAAATTATGTAGTGATTACTCCCTATCACATAAAATTTGGGACCCACCTAATTTATTCGTTAACTAATAAAAAAAAGTAAAAAAGAAAAAGAAATACAGAGAGAATGGAAGTTCTGCTAGCCCCATTTCTTCACGCCACACATCCTCGTCTATGTCTTTTTTCTCCATGGCAATTCATCCACCACTTTGTGATGGTGTGGGAAATCTCAAAGTCTAAGATGTAGTGATGGCATATCGCCCCTCTCAACTTGCCACTCCATACATTCTAAGTGTAATATATGGTAAATCGAAATATGTAAATTTGGTTGAATAAGTGCGTTGTTACAATTATTGTACCAAGTTACATAATTGATATCTAAATGAGGTGTCATTTGCCCGTCACGTATTGCGACGGGATTTTTTTTATAAATATAGTCACCTAAAATAACAAATAAATTAAGATTAAAACTAAATAACAACGGAAATATAAAGGGCAAACTGCTTCATAATATAACGAACTTTTGCTAAGCTACCAATATATACAACGAACTTCAAAATTAAAAAAAAATACAACCAACCCTCTTTTATTCCCCAAAGTATACAAGTTACCGGTAGAAAAAGGTTAACAACTAGTTATTTTGATTTTTTTTTTTACTTTTTGATTTTTTAAATAAAATATATGAAGATGCTTTGAATGTATGATGGTAGCTTTGAATATATGAAGAACAAACATTCATCTCCCTTGGTCTCCCTAAACAAACCTTCATCAAGATCCTTCCCCTTCATCTCCTTTGGTCAAACAAACCTTCAAACTCCACCAACACCCTCTCTAATTCAACCGCCGCCGCCGCCGCCGCCGCCGTCCTGGTCCGACCACCGCCGTGAACAAGCAGTCATCCACCGCCGCCCTAGTCTGATGTAGTCATCCATCTTTATCTTCGCAGATCTTCATCCTCTACCCCCACCGTTGTCGTGGTCGCCGGCCCATCATCATCAACCCACCACCACTGTTGTTGTGGTCGCCCTTCATCTCCTTAGATCTCAATTTAGGGTTTTCATTCATCTTGTTCAAACCACCATCTGGATGTTTTTGTTATTTAGATCTCGATTTAAGGTTCCATTTTTGTTCATTCTTTAGGGTTTATTCTCTGATCTAGATTAAGGTTCGATTTAAGCTTCGATTTAGGGTTTCTTTATTTAGGACTTTCATTTTCAGATCTGCAAGTGTATGATTTAGGGTTTTTTTATTGTTCTACATCTTCATCTATGTTTATGTTTGATTTATACTTTAACTTGGTTTCGATTTCATGAGTTGTTACTTCATCAAGTTGAATTTCTGGAGTTAAACACCATGAAGATAGAGTTTATCACTTGAATTTCTGGGATTGGATGTTCTTGAGTTTGAATATTCTTGAGTTCATGAAGAACACAGTATTTAAAAAATTAAAAAATGGTTAAAAATAAGAAAATGACCTGCAACCTGTTGTGTAGGTTGCCACTTGCATACTTTGGGGAATAAAAGAGGGTTGGTTGTATTTTTTTTTTTAAAATTTGAAGTTGGTTGTATACATTGGTAGCTTAGCAAAAGTTCGTTGTATTATGAAGCAGTTTGCCCAAATATAAAACCCAAAACATAAGAATTATTGCTTTTTATTTAACTGAGTGGTTAAGCAAATTTGCATGCATTGTTTGGTTTAAATTCTTTAAAAACTTCAATGTAAACGTTTAGTTTAATCATATAATCTATACTAAAAAATAAGAATAAATTGTCTACGGTAACAATAAAAGAAAATAAAAATTACTTTTAAATTTATTAAATATAAAATTAAAAGAATAAGAAAACTTACATTTCATACACTATATAAAATTTATTTTCTTAAAGAATCTCAGATGCTCTCTCTCCCCCTCTCTGGTAATTGGCTCCTAGCCTTCCAACTTCCAAGGTACACACCCATCTCTGAGATTAGTAAGTCGGAAGAATGAGATAACGGGTTAAATATATTACTGGTCGGGGCGGTGATAATATGAATCAAAATCGTTAAGAATAACTATAAAAAACTAAACATATATTCAAAGAAAATATCATAAAGTTCTTACACTTGTAGAAGTTTTTAGTCATTGTTTTTAAAAGGAAAATGAATAGAGAAGTTAATTAAACATAATCTAATAGAATAATAAAAAAATATAACATAGCAAAAAATTAGAATAAAAGCTTAACTAGTAGTACGTCTAGAAAATCTAATTATATAAAAGAACTTATATAAACTCCTACTCTTTATTTCTACTTATGTTCCTATTTACTTAATCAAGACAAATGTCAAAATCAATGAATGATATAATGAAAGAAAATTAGTATCTTACACATGTTAAATATTGAGTAAGTAGGAGGATGAATTATGAGTAGTGGGATCTTTCAATTCTCATTATATAATTATATCATTATACTTTGTACAACAATTCAAATATAAAATTAAATAGAGCAAGCTTTTAGATTAAATATAAAAAAGAAAAATCAATATCATTACTTAGTCAATAGACTCTATGACCTCCTCTAGATATCTACATATTGATAAAAGTGTTTGATCCTTGAAATTTGAAACATACACACACTCACTTTCTTAGTTTATTTCTTTCTCTCTCACTCTCTTTCTCTCTCACTCTCTCTCTCCTTTTCTTTCTCAAAATCTTTTGGGGTCCATTTATATAATTTTAGGGTGGTCCTATTGAATTTTTTATATATAATTATAAAAAAAATAATTTTCCTAATGGGGTCCACACACCCCCCTAAGCTTCATGTAGAATCGCCTCCGCATCTCTCTTTCTCCATCTTCACAAGGCAATAACACTTCATCTCTCTACCCCCTGCCCCCAAAACTACTACCAATTTACATCACTACCGACTTAAAATCCACCATCTTTTCTGATCGGATTCTTTGCGGCAACTTCTCCATCCTCTAAAACCTGCAACATCACCCATCAGTCTCTCTCTCAACACCTCCTCACCACAGATTTGCCGCCGCCACCACCACCGTCTAGATCTGTGGCAAATCGAACGACGTGGCTTCAAAATTTTCATTTTTGTTGCTCTTTCTCGCCCTCTGTTTAGACACGCCATAAAATATCGCAAAAGTATTAATTCGTGAGATAAAGAGGAAATTACCCGAGTGCCCCTCAACATCTCATGAGATAATGGCTATCTACTATGCAAATTGATAGACAGAGTATTACAAAATAAAGCCAAAATATAATTATTTAGAAACCAAAATTAATTACAATTAATTGGGTAGATCGGATCGGACCTCTTAAAGATCTAATCTAACCCGTAGACCCATTTAATCGAATTTGGATCTGATCCATTAACATGGAGATCCATTTTATTGGATTTGTATAGAATGATCTTGACCCAAAATAACTCATTTAATATTATTTATTCATTATATATTTATATAATAATAAAGAAAATATTCCCCACCCATTCATCCCCACCCTCACCGGCGTCCGCCACCACCAACCCTCGTTAGCCGCCACCGCTCCCTCACTACCGCAGGCGGTGGTGGTAGGTGGTCGGCGGTAGGCAGCGGGCGGTAATGAGGCGGTCGCGGGCGATTGTTGGCAAGTGGTTAGCGACGGTGACGGTAGTGGTGACAAATGGTGGGGCGGTAACAGGTGGCGGGTCTATTGTATCGCTTATTGAGTTAATTGATTAAGTTTTTTGACTTATTGAAATCATATAAACGAAACAGATTGAATCGGATATAGATTTAAGATCTCACATTGACATCCTTAGCCGCTACTTGTTAACCGGAAAATAGGAAGGAGGGGGAGGGTAATAACTAATAAGGTCAGTTTTAACTTTTGATCTTTGTGTTTGCCATGAGATTTTTTAAGATGATGAAATGGCCGATATACTAACATGGTAGGGACATCCGGGTCCTGGACCTGAAAACGGGTACTACGGGTATGTTTGGTATGAAGCTTTTTAAAGCTTATTGGAGCTGGTAGCTTTTTGTTTTGAAAGAAAAAGCTACAAGTTATGTTCGGATGAAAAAGCTGTAAGCTTTTTTTAAAACAAAAAAGCTCTAAAACAAAAAGCTTCTTGAAAAAACTTTTAAAAATAGCTGGAAGCTTTTATATACCAAATTACCTAAATACCCTCTTTAATTATTTTATAATTCATCCTATTTTTATAATTTGTCCTTTTTTGTCATTTTACACTAATAAGCTCCAGCTAACAGCTAATTTTCCGAACATATATATAAATAAAATAAACAGCTTCCAGCTTCTAGCTTCTAGCTTCTAGCTCTCAGCTAACAGCTTCCGGCTATAGCTACTAGCTACTTCCACCAAACATACCCTACGCTCAGCAACAACAAAACATATATACACATCAATTACTGCCTCTCCTCTCTCTTTTTTACTTTTTCTATTTATTTTTCCTTTTAATTTTGATTTTCGCAGTAATCCATCGCAACCTATTTTTCAGCTTCCAAGAATTTCATATACAAACTTTCCGATTAAGGCTTTGTATTCAAATCAGCGATGGTTGGGTTCATAGTATGAGGTCGTCGTCTTGGTTCCCTAATCATCAGCTATGATCTCTACATGATCATGATGCCAGACACCGGCAAAGGAGAAAGTTGTTCCCAAATCAATACCATCGCTGCTCCTTCTTCTCTCACGTACACAAAGCCTGTGCTCTATTCGCTTTCGACAGACCAGCAAGTGTTGTCATCTAAATTGACCGGCGGTCACCCAGTTGCTGAGATCGAAACCCTAACTGTCGTAATTGTTTTTGAAGCTCAGATATCCAACCCTTGTCAGACATCCAATTGAAATTCTAATTGTGGTAATTGTTTTTCAAGCTCAGATTTGATTTAACCCGAGAACATTTATGTATATCACTGATCTTGTGAACTCTAATTCTATTGTATATAGCTTCAATTTCGGGCTTGTCTGCCTTTGTGGTCATGGATAACTTGTAGATATTAAAATCCTAATTGTGGTTATCGTTATGAAGCTTAGATTAGATTTGGCCTATTTACTGTGTACAATTTGGCCTTTGTATTGTATATCTTTCGAATGTACTAGGTTCAATTTGGCCTTTCTACTGTGCATGCTGCTGTGAGGATTCCTTTGTGGGATTAGATTTTGAAAAGCTCACTTTTAAATCCTGTTAGTATTATTTGCAACAATTTTAGCATCAGTTAGCATCACTTGGAGGCTATGCAGTCAATAGCGGTGAGATAGCGGTTAGCGGTCCTAGGGGAAATAGCGGTGGGAAATAGCGGAGGCGCTAATAGCGCCGCTATTTCCGCTATTTGAACGCTATTTCCGCTATTTGAGGCAAAATAGCGGTGGGATAGCGGTTTTCACATTTTTTTTTATTTTTTTTTATTTTTTGCAGATTATACTTGTTTTCAGTTTACACTCCACGGTCGATTCCCGTATTACTCTTTACTATATTAGTGTACTAAGTTTTATACAATGAATTTAATCAATGTTTTATGATTTTAATTATATATATATACATATATAAATATATATTCTACGTAATATTAAAAACCGCTATCCCACCGCGATAACCGCTATCCCAAATCAAGGACCTTGACCGCTATTTGATTTCCCACCACGATAACTGCATAGCTTGGAGGACAAGAAGTTTCGAATTCTCAGTGGGAGGAACAAAGACTCTCGATCACAGTTAAACATGAAGCCTTGAGAGAAGGGTATTTGTGGGATTTTGTTTATAAATTAAATTAGAGAATATGTTTTTTAAAATTATTAATGATTTAGCTATTATTGAAAAAGTTTTTGTACACATATGAGAGCTCAGAACTGTTAGAAGGATATTGATGTACTTTAAAGTTTGCAATTATATATATGTAATTAACAAAGTTTGAAAGAATATACACGAAATTCTCCCATTCAAATATTGTATTATTGTGTATCCACATCTATAGATTCTAGATGATGACAAATTGCCTAGAATAATTTGCACACCCATTTGATTTTCATTCACTGAAGGAACATGTACCAATGGAGGAAATTCGAGTTCTTCGAGGAAAAATATGCCGGAAAATCTTTGGTCCCCGATGAAGTTGCTGGAAAGATCGAGTGTTGCTCTAGCGGAAGGGGGAAAATCGCGCTGGGATGCCAAGATGGGAATGTCAGTTTACTGGATCGAGGTTTTAAGTTCAGCTATGGATTCCAAGCTCACACTTCCTCTGTTCTATTCCTTCAACAGCTCAAGGTTCTTTTTTCATGATTATTTACTGATTACTGATATTGACCTCGATTCTTTTGAAGTTTGTGTTCTTCTGCCAATGTTATGTCATGTTGTACGTGATTTTAGCAATATAAAACACATATCTGTGCTGAAGAACGGTTTTAGGCTTTACTATACAGTATGACATCAAATCAGGTTTTCTTGACTTAGTTAGCTGTGTTGATGATTACAAGTTTGTAATTAGATTGGATTCACAGCCATGTCTATACTATACTTATAGTTTGTTTGATATGATGATCTCGTGGTTGATCATGAACTCTAAAGATGTATTTGTTGCTCGATTTATCTGTATAGTCAACCCTTCTAGAAAAACATTATGAGTACTGTAGTTTTAGAAGATTGGAAAAAAACATAAGCTTGCATTTAGAAATGTATAACGGTTAGGAACTTTTTGGAGATTTCTAATTTTCTATTCTATGTAATTTATGATGTTCCTTCTTATAACGATCATGCTTAATTTGTGAGTATTCTTTCCTTGTGATGCAACATTTAATGTATTTTCCCTTTCTGTTTTTAATTAACTAGCAACGAAATTTCCTACTAACTGTTGGAGAAGATGAACAAATAACTCCACAATTGTCATCTGTATGCCTCAAGGTTTTTGACCTTGATAAAACTCAACCTGAGGGTCCAAGCACGCCAATTCCTGATTGTATCCAGATATTACGCATATTTACAAACCAGTTCCCAGAAGCAAAGGTCTGTGTTTTATACTTTCACTTTTCTGTAAATGTTTTTATGGAAGTGTTGTAATACCTTTTATTCTGCAGATAACATCATTTTTAGTTCTAGAGGAAGCTCCACCGATATTGCTAATAGCTATTGGATTAGACAATGGTTGCATTTATTGCATCCAAGGAGATATTGCACGTGAGCGTATTAAACGCTTCATGCTTCAAGTGGAAAACCGTCAAGATAAAAGTCAGTGTTCTATAACCGGAATGGGGTTTCGTGTTGATGGGAAAACTTTTCAGTTATTTGCAGTTACTCCATCTTCTGTTAGCTTGTTTAACCTGCAGACTCAGCCTGCTAGTCGTCAAACCCTTGATCAAATAGGATCTAACGCGAACAGCGTTGCAATGAATGACCGCTTGGTATCAACGTTTTACCTACTTCTCTTTCTAATTCATTAAACTGGTTATTTATCTTTTTCTTGTGGTCTGTAATTAGGAGCTTATCATTGGTCGACCCGAGGCTGTATATTTCTATGAAGTTGATGGTAGAGGTCCTTGTTGGGCTTTTGAAGGAGAAAAGAAGTTTCTTGGGTGGTTTCGTGGTTACTTGTTATGTGTTATTGCAGACCAAAGAAGTGGCAGCAACACATTTAATATCTATGACCTGAAAAATCGGTTAATTGCACACAGTATAGTGGTTAAAGAAGTTTCTCACATGCTATGTGAATGGGGAAGCATACTGCTCATAATGAATGATAAATCAGCTATATGTATTGGAGAGAAAGATATGGAAAGCAAATTGGATATGCTTTTTAAAAAGAATCTTTATACTGTAGCCATCAATCTTGTTCAAAGTCAACAAGCTGATGCAGCTGCAACTGCTGAAGTACTAAGGAAATATGGTGATCATTTATATAGCAAACAAGATTTTGATGAGGCTATGACTCAGTACATTCATACAATCGGTCACCTTGAACCTTCATATGTGATACAGAAGTTTCTAGATGCACAGAGGATCTACAACCTTACTAATTACTTGGAGAACTTACACGAGAAAGGTCTTGGTTCAAAAGACCATACTACCCTTCTCTTAAACTGTTATACCAAACTGAAAGATGTGGACAAGTTGAATGTTTTCATTAAAAGTGAGGATGGCGTCGGGGAGCACAAATTTGATGTGGAAACTGCAATTAAGGTATGTCGAGCTGCAAATTATCATGAGCATGCAATGTATGTGATATAACCCACAATAGTGGCTAGGGTATTTAAATTAGTTGTTAGGATTATTTATATTAGTATTATCTATTTAGTTAGTAATTATTTGTTTCCTAGTTTATCGAGTTAGTTTCCTTATTTTAGGGTTTAGGGTTTGGCTATATATATTAGGGCCGGCCAACATGTGGGGGAGGAGAATTCTTGAGTCATTTAGTTATTTCTTTGTTTTGGGAGATCCCCTGAATCTCGAATATCAGACCCCTTTTGTATTTTCAAACATCCGATTACGGGTGTATTCTATCCAATTCTTGATTATCAATTTGATTCGTATCACTATCTCGGCTAAAACCATGAAATAATAATATTTTCGGTGCAACCATGCAAGGTCATCTATTTAAAGTTTGTTTTAATAGGTTATTTGTGGGACTCCTTACTTATAGAAGTAGGGTTGTCAGAGGTCTTATTAGTATTCTAATTTCTACATTCTTAGTGTTAGAATATTATGCAATTAATTAAACAAATCTCTGGCTTTTAGGGCAGTTTAGTACTCTAGAAATTAGGGTATCCTACAAGGTAGAGCCTATTATTGATTCTTCTGCACATCCATGCTCTAGGTTACTTACGTATAGTTCAGAAACTAGTGATATCAATTGGAGATGAGAGATTATGCTCCTCACTGTAATAGGCATCGAAATGTAATGCGTAAACGAAAATTATAGAAAACACTTGCATATATGTCACTTCATGATCTGAAGCTTTTCTTGACGCCTTGGTTTAAATAGAAATGATTAATCAAATATATTTTTATTAGAAATAATGTAATTACAGAAGACAAAATTATTAACCCTAAGAAAAGTTAAGGCAGGTCTAACCATAAGTGATTATCCTTTCTTCTTATAATTGATAAAACATGAGTTTGTATACTAGAAAAATCTTCAATTAGTGTATCCAATAAAAATCTTCAATTCTACAGGAAGAAACATTGACAATGAGAAAAGAAATCCAGGACCAGAGGACTAACGCCAGAATCTTTCAGCTAAGCAAGTGTGTACTGCCTGCACTTTCACACTTGACCTTCCTGCTGTCCACTTTATGTGCATGCATTCATTTCATCAACGCTGCCTTGGTGACAATGAAAAAGAATGTCCCGAGTGTGAGTACAGATCCGTTCTAGAAATGAAAAGGAACTTGGAGCAAAATTCCAAGAACTAAGATCACTTCTTCCATCAAGTTAAGAGTTCAAAGGATGGATTTTCAGTGATTGCTGAATATTTTGGAAAAGGGATTATTAGCAAAACAAGTAAAGCACCAAATGGATCTCTGAGCTCAAGCGCTACTTCCACCACTGGCTTCTGAACTTTTATCTTACTTTGATCTCTTTTGCACTTTGTCTTAAAACCTGCAAGAAGAGTGGATGAAACAGGAGTAATTCTGGGAGGTGATACTATGCTTTGTTATTATTCTTATTATTAATTTTTTCCCACATTTGCAACTTCTGTAGAGCTGTGCTTGTGCATTTGAAAAGTTTTTGGAGTTGTTTATTATATTTATTTCATGAGGCTACCTTACATGTGTTTGTGAGACTTTTTGTAGGTTGCATTTGTAATTTTGATTTTAGAACGCTGCTTCTGTATTGTACCTCCCATCATGATTGATTAGCTGCCCAGTTTGGTTCACTAGAGTGGTCCGTGCATGCTTACAATGATGTAGACATAATGAGCTTGAATCCTACAATCGTTGTTCTCGAGTAAAATAACAGGTATGTGGCAATTTGACAAATGACATAAGTTTGCACCATTTTCATATGAGATTTTCGCTCATAGAGTTCTTAAACCATGCGGGTTGTGTTTCTGTTAGCGCCTTTTCTTGTCAAAAGTTGGTTGTGGACCATATAGGTTGATTCTCGGCCTTCTTGTTCCTTAACATGAACACGAGAAAGTGTTACTCTGTATGCTCGTTTCACTTGTTTGGTCTTTCGTGAATGAAGGCCTTTAATTTGGCATGCCATACAAGTAAGAAAAACATGATGGTGGTAGAACCATTTGCTTACCCTTAATGGCCTGATTATGGTTTACTTGTAAAACTGGATCTATTGCTGCACCCTATAGATTGAACCAAACAACTCAGCTGTAAACAAGAGTTGCAAATCAATGAGAAGTGCTGAATAGATGACAAATTTGTACAAAATGCCAAGTAAAGAAACAAATTCATAAAAATACGTCGGAATTTATCATAAAAGATTCCATAACGGTTTGACTTTTTTATATTTTATTTTATTTATTGTTTTTTAAATTATAAATATAATTGTTTACTTATTTAAGAACTTATATTCTTTTATATTCCCTTAGAATTTTATAAAAGTTTGTAAACTATGTATAATTCTGTTCATTTTTTATGTATAATCAGTAGGAAAAAGATGATGTAGCTAGAAGCATATGGTACTTGCGAACATTTACATAAGCATATAATAAGTGACTAGCATATCACTCATTTAAAGTGTTTTTTAGTATAGAAATATGTAAGATAGGTGTTATTAGAAACATATATTATATCTCAATAATCAATAGATTTTTGAATTTAAAATCATTTTCTAAATAAGAGGCACTAGACACTAGTGTTTTAGAAAGTGAACTAACTCTATTAGTTCTTAATTTTTATATCTTCCCCAAAGCAAGTACTCTATTATATATATATAAATAAATTAAATATTATATTATTTGGAAAATAACTTTACTAGCTCTCATCTCTTATATTTTTTCCTGCGTATTTTTTTTACATTATGCATTAGTTATCACACTCTTTCAAAACTTTACTATTTTCACTATCATTTATATATTTCTGGAATAAAGAACTATGATAACGAAAACCTTGATAAATTATTGTGTGATCTTAATTGCTTGACATGTATTATTCAAGTACCAGTTTATTGTAGAAGTGACAATCGTGTCGTGTTCGGATTCACAGACCGCGGGTCGGCGGGTCATAACACGAACACGACCGTATAATTATCTGTGTCAGGGTGTTTGACACGAACTCATATACGTGAAAACACAATACGACCCTCGTAACCCGTTTACATATACAGGCGTGCGGGTCATTCATGGGTTGACGGTTCATTAATGTGTTATAGGTTAGTGGGTCTGGTTTTATTAAATATGTCCCATGTTTGTCAAATTACAATCTAGATGCAAAATACCAAATAAAGTTTATCTCTACCAAACAATTTAGCTACAAGTGATGAAACATTGGTTATTCACTAGTGTCTATTCTCGATGGTCTTAAAACAACGAAGGAACAAAAGGGAAAGTGGGAAATGATGTATGTGTTTCTGATTAGGTTTACGAGGATTAAGAATTAAGAGAAAAGTCTAATAACAAAACTAGAAACATGAGAAATAAAGGCGTAAATATAAAAAATATATATAAAATTTAATACGGGTTGGAGGGTCAACCCACTACCCAACTCGAACACGAATTATATATTTATTAGATTGGCCGGTCAACTCGAAAATGACTCGAACTCGTATATACTTAACCCAAATCCGTTTATTTACTTGTCGGGTTTGCGTCGTGTCAATTATTGACACCCTTAATTTTTTGCCACCTTAACACTTCTATGTATGGAGTTTTTCACCTGATGGAGTTTTTTATAATATTTTAAAAATCGAGCTGACGTGACTGGTTATGCTTGGAACTAGTTTGGAGCAAGGTGGATAAAGTCTGAATCAGTCTGAAGAATGCGTTTGCTCCTGAATCGTTTCAAAACCTGGTTTAATTGTTTTTTATTCAATAAACTTAAGAAAACCTAAATTGCAGTGACACTCGTTGTTTGACATTTGAAATTGTTTCTATTTTTGTTTTTTTTTTCTGAATAAATTAGGATGTTCAATATAAATCGCTGTAATTTGGATTACAATTCATAAACCTAATTCTTAAAATTCTAAAAAAATTAGTTCAAATATCAAATAACAACCACAACAATTTAGGGCTTTTCATTTAGTTTAATAAACAAAAAAAAAATTTGAAATCAGGGTTGATAAGAATTTCAGATCATTGAATTTTATGATATTAAAAAGACATCCATGTTTGAAAAAAAATTGAGACCTGAAAATTTTAAGTTAATAAAAAAATAGATACCTAAAGACTATACGTCAATTAATTTGAGTCACATAATTTATCATGAAGTTTATAGATACCTAAAGGCATGTTGACTTGTTTTATTTTATTTTTTATATAGGTAAAAAGGTTTTATTCCTTAATAACCCAAGTACAACCACCACATGTGTTCAAATGCCTCAAAGTGAAACCGGGCCACAAATTTAACAAACACACTAAAAGCCAACACATTGCATACCAACACATCCTGATTCCTGGATATCTATGATCTATCTACCTGCTCTAGTTTATTATTAAAACTATGTCAATTAGTCAATACCATCCAAACCATTCCTCCACATATTCCACTTCAAATGCAATCCTTACTGCTCATTATAAAGTGATCAAATAATCTCAATTCCATGCCAAAACTACACTCTCTTTTCTTGCCTATCACACACACATCATGCCGATTGCTGGCGATACAAAGAGACTACCTTTATTATTACTTTGTTGACTTTGGCCTGCTTCTGCTTAACCACCACGATCCACTGGGCACAATGCGATTACTTTAGATTCGAGCCATCTCAAAATTATCACTTCTTTATCTTGTTATTCCATCGTCACTTTCACTCATTTACCATTGCTTTACTTGATCTTCATCTCAACCCTGTAACCATTCGCCGACCTCTCCTTCCTTTTGTCTTCCTTTCATTTCTCTTTAAAAATTCCCTGAAACTGACTACACTCTGTCACCCCGTTATTCCCGTAAGACTTGTTCATCTACCAACCATGCTTTCATAAACGCAGTCGCCAAAAACTTTAGCATGCCACCAAAATATCAATCTGATAACATTTTATAACTAACCCAAACCAAACCTTCTCACCACATGTTAGATTAAACAGAAAATTTAAAAATCAGAAGAAATTCTATAGGGCTCTAATAGATTTGTCATAAACAAATATAACCATGGTTAATACAAATAGCATCCATGCTCAGTAAAAAACCTTACATCACCTCCCTTTTATTTATTTAGGGAATTAAAAAGTGATATTTGTTTGCATAATCTTTAGGTCCCGTTTGTTTCGCAGAATTCAAAAAAATGAAATCAAATTGAAATCAAATTCCGTGCTGTATTGTGTTTGGTAAACTTGTTTTAGAATGAAATCTCATTCTTTGGAAAGTTTACATTGTTGGTGTGTGCCCACAGTTATACGCATGCGCATATCACTACCGATGAAGTACGAGCCTATTAGGTCACACGCCAATGATTGATCCGGACAACACGTTTGAAAAGAGAGAGGCATACTAGTGATTTTGCTATGCAAATGTGTATCATGACCATGAAGGATTTCACTTCATGGGCTGTGAAGGCTTAGGGCTTCACGACCATGAAGCTTCTTCATGGGCCGTGAAGGCCTAGTGCTTCACAACCTCTTCACTAGGCTTATTTTGGGGCAGATGAGCTCATGTGACTTCTAGCTTGCTCTATCTCACTCTTGATACACACACTATACACATACACCTAGTGAGCTTTTTACTCAAGAGTGTATTTGCATGGTTGTGGTGACAAAGGGAGAACCTTTGTGTGCTGTTCCTGAAGTGGGTTCGGGTCGTGAAGCTCACTAACGGCTTCCTAAAAATTAGGGATTATACATATTTGGTGTGGACTACTTTAATAGAGGAAACCGATTTTCGATGGATTTGGCATCCAATTTTGTGTGACTCCAGCCTTCAAGTGATGGTATATCTCCCCCTCTTGTTTCTTTGTTTAGTTGCTATACTTGTTTATAGTTAAAGATCCTCTCAAAGGAAAACATGCATGTTTTAAATACCCGATTTTTTTTTTGTATCTTGTGCTTCCATTGCGTTCTGGGTATTGCATAGTATGGATTCCCTTTATACATCCCCTCAAGTAATGGTCCATTATATAGTTGGGCTAGATGATATTTAAATCAATTTCATTACTTCAAATTCTGCGTAGCAAACGGGACCTTAGTATCCCATTATACCCCTTACAATTTCACAAGCGGAAAGCCGGAAACTACAAAAGGTTGTGACTCTACCCAACCACCCCTTATTTCACCAGCCCAAAAAACCAACCCAACCCATAACCCCTTTATGTTAATTGTAATGTAAGGCCTTTCTACATTATACCATATGTAAGTTATACCATATATATGTAAGTTTTGTAGTGTTCTAACTCAAAACTTATTGTTATTAGTGAAGTACCCCGTAACCCTTATTAAGTATGTTTAATTTTTGTCCGATGTATGACATTACTCAGCACACCTCCTCACGCTGGACATTCTTTTTTTCACGCCTAACACGCGGATATATATGTTTTACGTAGATTCCATGTGGCCACTGACCAACCACATGTGAACCTCGCTTTGATATTATATAAGTTTGTGAGGTTACAACGTAAACTAATTGACTATGCGTGGAGTAGTCCATATAACCTTAAGCATATTAAAAAGCCACTTTCATTCAATATGTGACATTAGTCAACAACATATAAATAAATAAACAAGCTCCTTAATGTTGTATAATCTTGTCGTCCATATCAACCCACAATAAAACCCACCCTTCCCCTGTACCCAACAAGACACGATATTAGGAAAGACTTTTAACACGATCATATAACTCCGCATTAGATAACCAACAATCAATCTCTGCTCAGAAAAAAATACCCACCTAAAGAAAGACACAATATGTAAACACTCTTTTAAACATTGAAACATAAGTGTTCGTATGTGCAATAAAGAATTATCCCCATATTTCACCTTTTAGACTGGACTCTAAAAATCGTGTTAGTACCCACACTCCCCTTATAACCAAACATTTATAAGTCAAGTCATGGAAACCGTAACATCCACGTTAAGACTTAAGAAGCACCATCCTACTTACTAAAATATCATGTGTCACATTATTGCATTGAACAAGTCTTGCATAGTTGCATTCATTGAAATTCCCATTTTTGCCGGCAAATCCGCTTCCAATATGTCAAATCTTGAAATCAAAATTACTTCCAGTCTGTCATCTTCTTTCATTTTATCTTAATGTTTCTTGCCAAATCTTCAATTCTCCATATGAAATTGTTAACAGCAGAACACACACACCTTCTAATCTTACAACTAAATCTATACCTTATGTCCACTATGAAATTTGAACCCAGAAAATCACCCGATACACCTCAACTACTAGGCTATAAACACTTTGGCTACGTATGCTAATAATTATCCACATTATCTCTCATTTAGCATCACTCTAAAAGAGGCCAAACGAAAGTGCTAATAATAGGCGTAGGACCGATCGTTACCTACACTTGTAACTATTTACGACATGTAGTGATTGGGCATGTTTTCACGTGACAACTTTTTTCTGATTTTTTTTCCTTCATTTTCAAATCAAATAAATATTTGTGAATTTTTTTTAATAATCATACTAGAAAAAAGCTTCATATATATTAATTCTCTCATACAAATATATAATGCCTTTAAAGTTTAAAATATATATTTTGACTCCGTAATGTATACTTTCGGTCTCTCACACAAGCATGCATTATTCTTTTTGACAAAGTTTTGTTCTTTATAACTTATTCGCAGGTTAGTAATCATTAGAAGAACATGCTTTTCATATTATTACTTTAAATAATTTGTTTAATGTTATCCTTAATATTTTGGATTTTTTTAATCTAGTACACATAATCTGTTTTCGTATCATATCTTAGTCCTAAGCCTAAACTTAAGCAATACCGATGAAAAGTAATCCGATACTTTGCTCTAACAACGTCAAGGTTTAAGGTTCGGGCGTAAGGTTTGACATACGTTAAAGCCCAATTTGACGTGTCTTTATCCCGTCATAAACTATATCTATTAGGCATATTAAAGGTACTTAACCATACGGGTTAAATGTATATAGTTATTCAGTTACAATGATGGTTGGATATACCAAAACAAAGAAAAAGATTGATAAACAAAATTGTCGTCTTAAGTCAGGTATTATGAAACTCCGTGACTTTGCTATGACTTCCAAAACTTGAAACTTGCCATATTACTACGACAATGTCTTACATTATTTAGAACCTTGATATAATCCATGTAGTAAGAAAGGTAACATTAAAAAACTTATAATATGCAATAAACATAACTTCATTATAGTATTCATCTTCGTACTTGTCAAAGAAATATAAAATCTTAATTGGTCGATTTGGACCATTTGGTCGTTTACCAAAAGTCAGGAATCAACTTTTAAATGATTCTAGCCAAAGTTTGAACAAAGATTTTGAGTTATTACAACAAAGAATGCCAAAAAGTTTGCCCACTAGATACATACATCACGAGTCGACTGTGATATATGCCTGTCAATCACTACTTTAGACATTTTTTTTATAATTAGTTAATTTTTTGAACGGTATTTTATAATCACTTGATTCTTTATTTTAATTATACTAGCTCTTCTCACATGTTGTAAAACACTTCATATGTGTATATACAGGGTGAACCCAGAATTTAAAATAGGTGAAATGTGTGGTAGCACTGACTTGAAAAAATCGAAATGTACACTACAGAATGGAAACACCGTCTCGAAAAAATCAAAATTTACACTAATTTAATAAAATTGACTGATGTCCCGTGTCACCGCCACTTAAGCCTTGAGTCCGCCCCCGTGTATACACACAGTTTCATATATTCTTTTTAATTATTGTTACTTATGTTTAATAATAATCTTACACATATATGATATATCAGGTTCATTTATAAAAAATAATAGTTTGAAAAACCTATATATATAAATTGATTAAGCATAGGAAATTAAGATAAAATAAATTAAGATAAATTGATTAAGCATAGGAAATTAAGATAAAATAAAGACGCATAGGAAATTAAATTAAAAACACACATATATATATATATATATATATATATATATATATATATATATATATATATATATATAGAGAGATAGAGAGAGAGATAATCAGGATCAAATAAAAAGAGTTTTATGGTAAAAAGAGTAAGGAGAAAGGAGGGATTGACACGTGTCCTTAAAAGAAAAAGGGTAAAAATGGTAAATTAGTGACTTTGTCTCTCTCCTACTTTCTCTAAACCCACGATCTACCCACCACGTCTAGGGTTAATCCGCCTCCTTTGATTTATCTCTCTCCCGCTCCATTGATTCACGCTACATCCCTACTGCGTCGACTCCTTCCCTGCCTGCAGTCGACTCCAGCGCCTTCACGACCATCGTTCGTCGACTGCTCCAAACCCTAAATCACCGATCTGACAGGGCTGATAACGACCATCGTTTTTGTGAGGCGCCGCCGTGTAGCAGCAATCCAAATCCTCCACAGCTTTTGTGTCTCGCCGACTATGGTTTCACCTTTCAACCGCCACTGATTCGTCGATGGATGCACGATTCGTCGATGGATGCATCGTTCACGTCGATCTGTTTCATTTTAATTCGATGGATGCACCGACCTCTCACCGTCGATGCACCGTCGATGAGGTATAGGGTCACACGTTGGATGCACTGTCGATGTGCTTCGAAGGTATGTAATTTGTGCTTCAATCGATGACAGTGATTTTGATGACCGCGATTTTGATCTGATTTGGTACTGATGTAATTTTAGCATGACGATTCACGAATTTTTAATAAATTTAATTCATCTATTCTTTGATTTTTTATAATTCTATGATTGCGATTCTCATTTGTGCATCAGATATGTGCATCTGTGCATATGTCTATTAACTGTTTTGGTGAATAATTCGATCATAGGATTGTGCAGCTTATGTTTTCTGTTGTATGCAACAGTTTAGTTGTTTAGATTCTAGTAATTGTTGAAAAGGAGGATTGTGCATCAAAATAAATCTGGATCTATTATTTTTATGCATAAGTTATTCTGAATATTCAGGATCTGTTAATTGTTAATTTTTTAATATTGAATTGTTTGATTTAATCGTTGATTGTGGATTACCAAATTTTAGGAGGTGGTAAATACATAAAAGACTATTATACCCTTTCTGTAATTTTTTTTAATTAAAACAAAAAGAAAAAAGCCAAATTTATAGGAGCGGTTACAGGAAAAATGAATGGCTGGGATTTCTCCTTACTCTTTGTACCTTAATTCTCTTTTTACAGGATCCCTACTCTCTCTCTCTCTCTCTCTCTCTATATATATATATATATATATATATATATATATATATATATATATATATATATATAGGGAGGGGATCCACTAAAAAGAATATTATTCTACAAAAAATAAGGAGAAATTTCAGCTATCCATTTTACAATAACCGCTCCTATATTTGATAAACTGGTTATCTAAATAAAGATGAATTAATTTAACCAAAAGCCCTAACTCATTTAACAAAGCAATCATTTACCCAAAACAATCATCCACTTGGAGTCCTAAATTGCTTGAATTCACAATATATTACGAAAAGAAATAGTTTATCTGTTCAAATCAAATTACTAGAAAAAATAAAGTAGAAAATTTTAAAACTTGTCGGTTACTTGCTATCACCGATAACTTACATATAATAAATTATTTAAAACTTAAATAAAGTTGATTAAATATAAAGTAATTTTTTCTCATTCACATTATCTATTTGACAAATAAATTTGGGTAAATGGGGAAGTTCAAGTAGTTTATTTCATTTGGTTTGATTAATAATAATAATTAATTAATTGTTAAGATAAGTTAAATGAAGTTTTTTTTATAACAAAACATATTCATCATCGGATGAAGAGGGAGAGGGACAAAAATGGAAAAAATACTAAAAGCAAAGCAACGAGGGAGAGTGAGTGAGAGAGGGTCCACATGTCAATGCTTGCTGACAAACAAATGAGACTTTGCTTGCTTGCTTTGGCTCTCTCTCTCTCTCTCTCTCTCTCTCTCACACACACACACACACACATACATACTCCCAGCTTGGGTACAAACTACAAAGAACCATCCTTTCAATTCAACTTATTTCTCTCTCTCACACACACTAACACACACTTCAAAAGCCAACCCTCCCTATCATCATCCATATGGACTAACTCTGAATCAGTATCCTAATCGCCCGATACCTTTTTCTTGGTAAATCTACTCGATTCTTTTGTTTTCTCTTTCAAGATTCCTTCAATTCCTCTTTTTTATTCATTCAATTGCGGTTTTGACTTTCTAGGGTTTCGTTTTTTCCTTTCGGCAGTGGAGATTTCGTGAGATGAGCAAGGAACGGCCACCGGAGCCGCTTGATTTCTTCATTTGGACGGTTGAGGTATGCTTAATTGCTTCTAGTTTTATATCTACAGATCTTGTGCTTCAATTGGGTCTTGAAATACAAAACACGGTGTGTAATTGGGCGTTTCGTTGTTACAATCGAGAAATGTGGGAGGGAATTGAAACTTTTGGGATCATCTCCATTTCATGCGAGGGATAATTTGCTATACACAATCACAGCCTTACTGATAAATTCTGATTAGAGTTTTTTCACTTGTTGGGAGATTTATGCTCAATTTAGGCTTCAAATAGCATTATCTGTTTAATTTGTTGTGATTTTTGGTGGGGAGATGAGTAATTCAGTAGTAGTTAGTGTTCTATATATGCTCTTGATTCCTGTTTTGGTCATGATGTCATTCTTTTCTGTTCAACTTTCTTTTCATATGCAACAAGGGGTGTGGCATTAGAAGAACATTTACAGTAGAGAGAAAGGATTCGATTTTCATCTGTTTACAATGCATATTGATTTGTCCTGCCATACAAGGAAATAAGTTTCTCCGATTTGCTTATTTTTTTAAAGCACACAAACATTGTAATAATTGGTGGACTATGGTATGCTTGTAACTTCAATTAGCTACAATGATCATATTATCACACCATACAATACCATGGTCATGGAACTTCCAACTGTAAAGAGCGAAAAATAAAAGCGATCTAAGCGTGTATGTTTCTGTGTGAATTGCCATTATTCTTTTTTGCATTACGCTGCACTGTGTTTCTGGAGGAATATTGCATGGTAATTGACACTATGTTGTCAAATACTGTCTCCCAGGATGTTGGCCTGTGGTTGGAGGAGATAAATCTGGGCGGGTATCGCCAAACTTTTAAAGAAAATGGTGTTAACGGGGAGTATCTGGAAGGTATGTCCATGTTCACAACAGAGCAAATTCTGCGGTTTATTCGACGTTGTCACATGAAATGGGGGGATTTTATAACACTATGCAAGGAACTCAGAAGGATTAAAGGTTATATCTCTCAAACTGTGTTTTTACAATCCTGTATTAGTTAGTCTGTCTCTTACATGCTCCACTCTTTGTGGCTATTACTTCAATAATTTGGAATTATTACTATTTACACAGAGGTAAAATTGTCTGTACGTAGTAGAAGTTCCATATAAGAAGTATTTTGGATAATCTTATGATGCGGATAAATTTGTGTTCCTAGCAATTAACCGAACAAGTGAGCTAATTGAGCACCTAACCTTGCTGTTATGAATAATTGTTATGAATCTATATCGGTTAGCACTCTTAGATATTGGAATTGATTGTCATATGATATAGCATTAGGTTAATTTAATATACTAGTCTTTTTTTACTATGCCATATCTAAACCTGGGACTTGCTAGCTTTATGCCTGTATCATGTGTTAAAACTACTAGTCTAGTTCACCCGTTAATGGCTGCCATTTTCTTAGGGGCAATTTCATATATACCCCTCTTAAATTGCAAAATATCTTATATACCCAAAGCATGCTTCAAAATCATTGTACTTTATGCATCAAAAACTGCTTTTTTTTCTTCCTTTAATGAAGTAAGTAATGTCCTAACGCAAATACTTCATTTCTATGCACAAGTAGTTTAGCCCCAAGAACAATTAGTTGATTTGCAGTCACCATGGAACAGTGATTGAGATGTTAATAGAATTAAATATGCCAATATGGTACGTGATGAGTCGAATAACAAGGAAATGAAGATCCAGCTAAACTTTTGTAATTTCACAAGGTCGGTTGCTATTGTTTTTGTGTTTCCTAGACACTTATTTGATTCAACAGTAGATCAGACTTTCATGGATACTATTGTTGTTAGAGAACATGGTGCCTGTTAGCAGAAGATAGACTTGAATGATGTATCAACTCTCTTGTTTCTTTTTGGAACTATAAAATGAGTGTTTTTTTCTTTTTAATGCAGTCGTAAACGATTGGAAAGACTAGGGCATTTTTCTTATATTACTAGGAAACTACCATTATGAAATTATCTTATTACTCTTTAGTATCATGAAAATAACTGAATTTCCCATTTTTGAAATGTTTTACTTGTACGAATTTGTCCATTTTATCACAAAAAATCCATTCTATTGATTTCAGTCTCAGTGATGTCCCAATTTTGTAATTACTGTTGTCTTGTGGAGTATTTTGCTTGGCGAGCAATCAAGCATGTATAGATTAACGTTATAACTTTAATGGGACCTAGGCTCAATCCTCGCAGAGTGCAAACATCTTGGATGGACAGGGAGAGTATAGGAAACAACCACATAATGCCACATACATTAGAACATAGCTCAAATTCCCTGGGAACCTGCTAAAGCGGGTTTTAGATAAAACTTTAGTGGACTGATTGGGCATTACTTTGAGATTAAATTGCTTTGACATTCAATATGATAAGTAGGGGACAATTAAGATTTAATTTTACATGGAGGAGTGTTTAGGTTGTTAATTAGTAATTTCTAGCTTATCATTCGCTTAAAAAGTTGAGATGGTCTTAAGGAATAATACTGAGTAGGGGTGTACATGTACGGCACCCCATTCAGAATCGACATTCATGGATTTATGCATGAGTTTATTCAAAATCTTGACACTTCCATTTGTATTTGGCAGATACTTTTTATTTTTGTAATCACTTGGACAAAAAACTAAATTAAGATACAATATCTGTGTAAACCATAGGTTGGGGCATAAAAATGAAACCAGCTTTTGTCTGATATTTGTGCATTATCTTAGGGTGGGAAACACCATTGAAGTTGTAAGTTTTTTGATTTACGTAAGGTAGCTGCGAATCTCCACCACATCAGTGCTATGACGAATATCGAGTATGGTAAAAAGTTACTGATACAACTTTTGACACTTCACTTCTTTGACAGATTACTGGGTTTGATTACTTTGAAGCAAAGTATTAATCTTTTTTCTACACTTTGATGTTTGTCTCTGATATTTGTGACCCAAAAAAAGAATCCTGGACTAAAGTTTGTTCCCTTTTCTTGCAAGTAACTCTTAGAGCATCACTTAAATGCTAATATGCAGTTTTATGCCTCATCTTTTTCTTTCTGTTTCTTTTTTTTTTCTTTTTCTTTTTTTTTTTTTTGGTATAGAAAGGTTTGATGAAATCTGAAGATTCATTTATCTGTAGAGTAGTTTCAAATGATGGGTTTTTGTTTGTATTTACAGTTGCTTGCTTGAAAGGGGAACAAAAAGTCCGCAGGCCATGGTGGGCTCCGTCTTGCCTATCAATAGTCTTTGTGAGGGTGGCAAAGCGTAACAGGCAATCGCGGGTTGTTTCCATGAAACTAGAACCTTGACTAAACACAAGGAAGGATGTATTATACATCTATAATCCTGATTAATCGGTAGTTTGTCAGGATACCAGATGTTTGATACATCCCATCAGTTCCACCCAACCACACATGTTCTTTTGTTTCATTTTCCTTTTAGAAATCAAACTAGCCAAGAGTATCTTCTCTGACGTGTCTTGAATTGGGTGTGGCGGTTCTTCATGGAGGATGCGCAAAAGCCGTGTTATATTGTATCTTATTATTATATGTGTCAAATTTTTATTTTGTTGCTTTTGTGTAAAGTTTGTGGAAGATTTATAGCATAATACGGAGATGAAAGTTGTATTGTATTTTGTGTAGATATGTTTCTCTGCTCGAAAGCAAGTTTCCTGTTGATTTTCTTGATTAGATGAGTTGGATGGTGGTGGTTTATGTCATTATGATTGACGAACGATCTCTAGCACCACCCAAAACCACTAAAAGCAACCTCTAGCGAGTAGCGACACTACTAAAGTCTTGTTTGGTTAAGTGAAATTGGCTGTTTGATTCATTAATCCCGGGTTTCCTTTATCTATTTAGACCATCAATATAGCATCGGGTTCCCCCTTTTGGGTTCCATTGGTCGAGTGTGGAACATCTGTACCTCAATGAACTACAACTTATTAACATATGCTTAACACTTTTCAAAGGAGTTTTTCCCGGTTAGGGCTCCTCCTAGGGCGCCGAGTCTTTGGCTCAGACGTAAATGGTCTAACCTGTTTTATCCGTGGCCGTTTCCGAAGCATCCCCATGGCCATCCCTAGTTGAAACCTTGTGAGACTTGAACCTTGAACTCCCCTATGAGGGGCAAGTGCCTTACCCACTAGGCCATTAGGAGATGATTAACATATGCTTAACACTAATTGGGTTAAATTAAACGATGTTACATTTGATATAACGTATATTGAAAAACAACATACACACATTTTAAGAAGATTTGTATTTGCTATGAAGATAAAATACTAGATATATAGGCAACTCGCTCCCTTTTATCTGGGTTCTTACTATCTATACTACTATATAAACTATTTAAAACACTCTCTCCTATTATCTTAAAACTTCTTAAAATTCAACCAACAATACATCTTCACCCTTTTTTTTTATCTAAATTAATCTCATCCACTCAATTTTTAACCATTTTTCTCTCCTAATAAACTTTAACTTTTTATTTATTTAAAATATATTCTCCTACTAACACACTCTCTTACACAAACACAATTATCCACCCACATCAATATAATTTTCAAAATCTTATTAACTTCTCTTTTCTTATTTTATAAATATAAATCTTTTTTTATTTTTTTAATGTTTTTTAGAATTTATTTTTAAAATTAATAAAATAGTAGATTCAAATATAAGAAAAATTGAAGAAAAAAACGGACATGTTGCTAAAATTCTTTTCGTGACATTGAATTACGCGAATAACATGTCATTAAATCTTTGAAAACGACATGTTGCAAAACAGAAGCTATTTACCGTCGCAGCATTGCGCGGGTACACTACTAGTTATTTATAAAGCATATAACTAAACTATGTCTATCAAGTTAAACAAAACTAGGGAATCACTTAAAATTGATCATTAATTATTACAACTAACCTACATCAAGAATATGATTGCAGATCACACTTGGAACTAGAGATAATTTGTATAGAATACACATAAACTATGACTTCTATGTCTCTATAATCCTAAAATCTTTTATTCTTGTCTACACAATCAATGTAATAATGGTCAAAACAACCACTATTTATACAAACATCTTCCAATAATAAATGTATAGAATAAGAGAGGTTGAGAACTACTTTTAGAATGAAATCAAAATAAAAAAGAAATTATACAGAGTAAGTACAGTTTAATATCTCATTTTTTAAGAGAACTGCTAGAACTCACTCTGAAGAGAATTTAGTGTCATTTTTTGATCCAGTCGTGTCATTAGTGGTTTTTTTTCTTTCTTTTATAAGTAATTTCCTACACTTGTTGTCAATTAGTTTGAGTTGGAACTCTACAAACTCACACGTACTTCACATAACCCATAAGTATTTATGTGTCAAATGCCCAAAAAAAGACCGCTACACATGAGGGGACATGTTGAGTAATGTCCTAAATGAGACGAAAAGTAACTTTGTAATATGCTTAATAAGGGTCATGAATTACTTCACTCATAGCTAATTGGTTTTGAGTTAGAATCACACAAACTTACATGGTATTAGAGAGCAAGGTTCACCATAGTTGGTCAAAGGCCAAACGGACACCACATAACCCATAAGTATCCACATGTTAATTGCGAAAAAAGAACAACGCAAGTGAGGGGGCTTGTTGAGTAATATCTCACAACGGACAAGAAGTAACTTATTAATGTGCTTAATAAGGGCTTGGGCTACTCCAACCATAGTCAATCAGTTTTGGGTGGAGTAGCCCAGACCCTTAAACACATTACAAAGTCACTTCTCATCCGCTATAGAAAATTACTCAACACATAGATTCTAGTTTTAATATGGGCTAAACCTCTCATTCCAGTTGGAAATGAGGACACTAGCTCTAGTTTGATGATGAAGAATATTATATAATGATTAATTGTTAGTTTGCATGAATGAACAGGCGTTTCTTGAGGTTAATTTATACGTTTTGTTCATGAGTGAGCATTAGTATGATACTAATTATGTTGTTGGAAATGCTTACTTATGTTAAACCTTATGAATATCCATGTTCATCGGGTTTAGAAATTTATATATACTTGGGTAAACATTTGGAATAAATAAGGTGTAGAACAATTGAAAAAAAGACCTTAGGTTGTTCATGCTTTTATCAAATATTCAATACTTATATTTCTTCGTAGTCATCATTCTATGGGTAATATTATCTTCCAAATGAATATTGATTAACATGTTTTTCCTCCAAAGGATAAATAAGACCACCTTAATTTAATTTAAATTTGTTTTTATAAGAAGTAAATTTACATTAATTAAGTAATCCAACTCTCTCCAAACAAAAATTACCTGAATTGACAACAATAGATAAACAATATCGGAGTTATCCTCGTGTGTTTGACATTCGACTTAACCAATTTGCTATACTTCTCTTAGGTATGCATATATGCTTCTAGTGAGAGTTGTTGGTGAAGTCTGTTTATCAAAATAAACAGACAATGTAGTTATTAATTTTAATATGAAACTCTTTACACCGGCTTCACACGCTCGCATCATAGTTCGTTTCCTAAAATTCATCTCATGTATGTTAAGATTTTTTATCGAACAATTGAAACAACATTACAAAATTGAACAAAACTTCAAATAAGTACCTCAATAGACTGAGCTATTCATGTGTAGGTCTTGAAGTTATTAACAAGCTCTGAGATGTCATAGCTTCATGGAAGATTATAGACGTATAATTCATATGGTTTTCCTAACTTGATTCAACAAAAAAATCAATCAAGGTGTACTTTGTTGAAGTTTATGAAGATGAAAAAAAAAACTTTGTATGATTATACGAAGTGGGCGCCGATTTAACCAAGATCTAAGAACAATCTTGGATAAATAGTTTTTTACTTACATGTTAGAAATCTGGGTGTTTCGGTTGCTTGGATTCATCGAGAGTCATGAGACACTTTCAAATTGGAATATTTCGATGGTACAATCGAAAATTTAACCGGATAAAACTCAATTCTTAACAGAGAATAAAAAATATAATGAAATCTTTGTGTACCAAAACCAATGACCAATTAAACCGATGAAAAACTATCATAAGACTGTTACAAAACAACCATTAAACTGCTATAAATCGGGTGAGCTGAAACCAGGTTGCCAGGGGCTCTACCTCTTGGACCCCGCTAGGAGTTACCAATCATTGGTTCCAACGACCATGCGTTAAAGTCTAAAGGCTTAAAAGAATTATATTATTCTAATTATGAAGCGTAGGAGGCTAGGACATGCATGGACCGCATACAATTGAGCCCTATAAGAGGCTGGGCCTTGGACAAGTGAATGAGTATGTGTGATTGTGTGTCAATGTGTCATGTATATAAGTATATGTAATTATGTATATATACAATACAAAAAGTAAAAGTGAGTGAAAGGATGGAGTAAAGTGATGTTTTATCGATGTAATATAAAAAATAGGATTGGAGTGAATGTTTGCTAATAGCCTAAGGAACATATATATGTTTTAACTTTCAACTATAATGTGTAGATTTTTTTAGCTCTAGATTATATGAATACTAACTTGCTTTAAAGTTTGCATATAAATGAGACTAACAGATATATGATCAACGAACACCGTCTTGACGTAAGCGATAATCTATCTATGCGATTTCCATTTTCATATTGAATGACGGGGTAGATTAGGGTTACGATGGTGGTGGATGGTCGTTACATCAAGATCATTCAATTATGAACATTGAATTACCAACGTAAATACTATTTTCAGTTGTTAGTTCTTATGTCAAACATTTCATGTTTCCTATAGTTTTTACAAATATACAACCAAATATGGTGTTTTATTGTAAAACTATTTAAAAACAACTAGACTATTAAGAGTCTCTCCTCTATGTGTTCAAAATGAATTTGAGATTGAATTTTTTTATATTACTATCGTATTTTTCCTAACTAATATAATGACATATTATTAAACCACTTTAAATCTAATTGTTTTTCCTTATTTATCGTAAATATTATAATTGATATTATATTCTTCTTTATTTATTTATTTATAAAATAAAATGATATGTAAGGGTCCACGCTTCCGTGTTAAACAAGTAATACTTTTGTTCGCTGTTACCATTTTTAAGTCTAAACTCTATTTCGAAATACCAATTAATATTCAGATAAACTCTGTTACAGCTAATAATAAAATAGTAATAATAATCCATAAAATATTATTTTATGGAAAGTCAATCCCCTTAAAGATATTAAATCATATTTTAATGGATTTTCTCAACTACGGATTCAGTTCACGCTATTATTTTTATTTATTTATTTGTTTATTATAAATACTCCCACATCTCCTCGCACAAACGCCTCTCGTTATTCATTCACAAGTAGCACAGCAGGGAATCGAAGACGTTCGTTCGTGTGAAGAAATCTCGCCAGTTAGTAATATCTAAGGTAAAACTAGCAATAAATTTTGTTCTAATCTCTTTCGAATGTGATTTTTGTTCCGTTCTTAGTCGATTAGTGTAACTTTACGTTTGATTTGATGTTGATATTGCATATTCATAACCCTAATTTGAAATTGCGCTAGTGTTCTTCCTGTTCGTATGGAGTTTTTATTTTTTGTATGTGTTTGAGCTCTGATTTCCCATGCTTAATGGCGTAATACGTCGAATCCCTGTCAATGCTGAGCTTTCAACGAAAGAATACGATAGTTTCTATATGCTTTTGTTGGATATGTGTAACCGGAGATATATTAGCTTAGACGTAAAGGCTATAGGTTACCAGCATTCCGACTCTAGGTATTCGTTGTGCATAAATAGGATTTGTTTCTTTCTGATTACACACACACACACAGTAAATAGTTTGTAAGTCTTGGTCTTATTGTGTTTCTAATTAAAACTTATAGCTTTAACCATCACCTTTTAGTTTATTCACTTTATTGCATCAAACATCATAACCTTTAAAGGATCATAGAGTATAAATATACCCTCTAAATGTTGAGCGATTTGTAGCTACATTAGTTTGTTTCTTACTGGATAGCTTGTCTTATCTGCTTACTTGTTGTCTATGGTTATCTTATAGTGGGTGGAGTAATGTAATCGTGTGTGATACTTTTAGCTGATGTATCATGTATGGTTCTTTCAGTGCTTAAGTACATCTGTTGGATAATCTTGGATTTACAAAAGATCTATAGAATGCCATTGAGAAATCCTGATCCATCTGATCAAGACAGAGAGCCATTTGTTGAGGTTGATCCGTCAGGAAGATTTGGTCGGTACAGCGACCTCCTGGGCTCTGGTGCTGTCAAGAAGGTCTATAGGGGATTTGATCAAACAGAAGGCAGAGACGTGGCTTGGAACCAAGTCAAGCTAAGGAAATTCAGTGGAGACCCATCTGTCTTGAAGAGGTTATTCTCAGAAATCAAACTGCTAAAGACCTTGAAGAACGAAAACCTCATAGTTCTTTATGGTTTCTGGAGGGATGTTGAGAACAACACCTTGAACTTCATAACAGAGGCGTGTGCATCAGGAAATTTGAGGGATTACAGGAAGAAACATAAGCGTGTCTCAGTCAAAGCTTTAAAGAAGTGGTCAAAACAGATTCTGAGAGGCTTAGAGTATCTACACACCCATGAGCCATGTGTCATTCATAGAGATCTCAACTGTAGCAACATCTTTATCAATGGGAATATTGGAAAGGTAATCTTTCTGTCATCAATTTGTGCATTCATAAAACTTATTTCAATTTGATTCATAAAACTAAGTTGCTATTGAACATGAACAGGTTAAGATTGGTGACTTGGGTTTAGCAGCAGTTGTTGGGAAGAGCCATGTGGCTCATTCATTGATAGGGACCCCAGAATACATGGCACCCGAGCTATATGAGGAGGATTACAACGAGTTGGTGGACATATACTCGTTTGGAATGTGCTTGCTAGAAATGGCTACAATGGAGATACCATACACAGAATGTGATTGTGTTGCTCAAATATACAAGAAAGTTACAAGCGGTGTGATGCCTCAAGCCCTTAACAAAGTAAACGAGCCTGAACTAAAAGCTTTTATCGAAAGGTGTATTGGCCAGAAACGAGCAAGGCCTTCTGCCTCTGATCTTCTCAAGGATCCGTTTCTTTTGGAGATTAATGATGAAGAGACCGAATGAAGAGGTCCCATATGTTTACCGCGTTGTTTTTATTATAACATGTTCTTTATACTTGGTGTACATAAACTTGTTTTTGTTCGTTAGTAAGGGTAGATCAAACGTATTGGTTTTGTAGCGCTTTCTTGAATGAAGAAGGTTCGATTGGTTATCAGTTTTTCATGATTATATAATAACTTATGTTAAAGAATCCAAGTAAAGCTTTTGTGACGTTGTTAAAAGTATAAAATTTTTCGAATGCTTTGTATTAACTTTTTTTTTTTTTTTGAAAGGCAGCTTTGTATTAACTTTTATTATACATGTTAAACTTTTCACAAACTTACCCTAAACCAATCTAATATTTTAGATAGATATAATACTCTTAAATACAAAAATGTCAAATAATAAAATAATACCAATTAAAACAAAAGAATACGAAAATCATCGAAGCATAGTGGTGCCAAAATACATGGGTATTAGAAAATTGTATAAGTGATGTGCACTAAAAACATATAAACAAGTTAAAGAATCGACAAAGCCATGGTTTCTTGAGCCCCTCGCTAAGACTTAGTACCAAGTTGTTAGTTTTCCCACAAATATCTATTCTAAACAACTTTAACAAATGAACTCTTGTAAACAATTAGATGCTTTGACCAATTTGTGAAAAAATAGATAAATAAAATATAAACTAAATTAGAAAATGATATAAGTGACAAGTTTAAGGTTGTTGATCCACGAGTTTCAGAAATTTGATAGTGAGACATAAGTTTTGAATTGTTTTTCTTTTTCAAACTTCTTAAGAAGAAAAATAACTTACTTTCTTTCTTACTTCAGGAATTTCTATTGTAGTATTGTTTTTTTATCACAATAAGTAGTTGCGCTCTATAATTAAAAAAACAGTTAATTAATAAATGGTGTTTGTGGTTGTGATGAATTTAATTATCTAACTTTATAAATTACAAAAGTAGTTATTGTAGTTGTCACTTTGTTTCACTTTGTCCTTGTTAGCAAACAACCTTTATCTTTTATATTTGTTTCGAAACATGTAATTTGCGATGAGGAGATGGTGATGGTGGTCGGGAATGGTGGTGGTCCGACACTCCGGCAAGAAGGGTGGTTGTTAGGATGGAAATGAGTCAGGGAGAATTTCATATGAAAAATGAGTGTTTGTTTGAATTTTTTTCTTGACTTTTATTCGAAGGTTTAGATTTTGTTTGGTAACAAGGATAAATTAGAAAATGATAAAAATACTCTTTGTTTAACAATGACAATCAATAGAAGTTGGTGTAAATGATTAAAAATGTCAAACACAATAACTATTTTCGTAATTTTATAAGTTAAAAGACTAAAATTGAAATTTTATAACACCCAAATGGATCATTTATATAATTAACTCTTTTAAAGATGTGTTAAAAATTTAATTTTCTAAGCCAATAATTAAACAATATATTTTTTAGATTTAGTAGTTATCCTCGCCCATGACTAGATTTAGTTTGCTAGCCTCGTTAAGTTTTGCACGACTTATATTTATATGTTGATTCTCATTGACCCATTAAATAGGAATCGACAGATAAATGCAAAATCAAGAAGAGGAAACTAAATATAATCGTAGGCTTAAGATAAGCCTAACCAATAATCCATTATTTTTGTAACGTTCATTTATTAGTTTTCATTATTAAGATCTTAATTCTTAGACCATCCGCATCGGAGCTCCTCACGAGCTCGTGAGGCACCTTCGCGAGCAAGAAGAAGCGTGAGGGGTATCGCTGGCCTGTGTGAGCAATGGCTCACGCTCACATTCGTGAGCCGGGTCGCGTGCGTGAGAGGGAGCTGTGTGAGAGAGAGGGGTTTTTCCTTTTTTTTTTTTTTGATATGTGAGGCATGTGATGGATGCAGGGGTTGTGTGATGTGATGAGAAAATGGTGAGAGAATGATGTGGCGCTGATGCGGCTATGTGAGGGGTGTGATAGATGTGGATGGTCTTATACAGATATTTTTTTATAAGATTAAGATTTTGTTTAATAAATATCATAAAGATCGGGCATAGAATATTAACTATAAATATTAACTTTATTAAAATAATAGTGATAGCCAAAGTCACAAAATTAATAACAAACTCTATAAAGAACTTCGCCACTTTAGAATCAAAATTTCTAATAAAATCAATTTAGTAATATAAAATCCTATAAATTATATTCTGTTATCATCAATATAATAGATTAAAATTGTTACAAACACATAATAATCTCAAATTAGACCTCAAGTTTGATGATGCTTTTGCACAAAGCCTATGCATCCAATGTTGAAGAACATAATAATAAATCCCATGGACTAGTGATCTGAACCGTTGATTTTCAATTTGCGGCAGCATTTTCGCAAACATCCTTACATGACCATACGCTATGCATGTACATACATAGGACTGATACATTGTACTAACGTAGATTTTCCCAATAAGTATATAAAGATCGAATTGTAGGACAAACATTGCTTCCGTTTATCAGATCAAACACCCAAAATTATCTCTTTTTTTTCTTTCTTTCTTTCTCCCTCTCTCTCCATCTCTTTCTCTCTCACACAGACACACACTACCGCATATATTCATCATTCCAATCGATTATAAAATTTTCATCTTTTTCGACATCCCCCATTTTAATTTTATACATACAATACAACAACAGAAGCTCACATCAAGATTTTCTTTACCTATCTGAGTTCTGAAATTGTAATTGAAATCTGAACAGCCTATAGAAATCACAGGGGGCAGTATCGAGGAGGATGAACGTGCCCTCAGTTCTAATTGCTCCTCCTCTCAGATCTTAACTGTTTCTTTCAAGATTTATCATCTGGGTATTCATGAATCAGCTTGATTTTTATTTACTTTTTTATGATTGGGTATTGGGTGTTTTTCTTTTTGGGTGAATTTAGCAAAAGTTTGTTTCTTGATTGATTGGTTTTCTTAATTTTTTGTAACCCCTTTGCAGGAGGACCTCAATTGTCGTTAGATTGGTCGTCATCGAGGGATCCGATGTTTACTTGATTGAATCCGATAGTACCCGTTTTATATCAGGTGTATAAATCTGCGTGTAACATAAAACTAAGGTATATTGCTTTTAATCTATGCTAGCTTGATCTGCATTTTTCATTTTATGAACTTGGATGATTCTGATGAGCTTTCTTGATCATCCTGCAACTAATTTTCCTCAGTTTGGTACCAATTGTTATGTATTGTTGAAACCCTTGTTTGATTGAAACCTTTGATTTCCAAACTGTGAGTCTTTTGATATTTAGACTATTGATGATCAATCTTTCATGTATAGAATGCAATCGGATCTTGGCAAGTTATTCATCGGTGGGATATCATGGGATACAAATGAAGAACGCCTACAAGAGTATTTTAGCAGTTATGGTGAGGTTTTGGAAGCTGTGATTATGAAAGATCACACCACAGGCCGTGCCCGTGGTTTCGGCTTTGTTGTCTTCTCCGATCCTGCTGTTGCTGAGAGAGTCATCAAGGAGAAACACAATATTGATGGCAGAATGGTAATTACTGGTTTCATTATGATCATCAAACCAAATCTTGATAATAATAATATGGTGGATTTAAACATAGTGTAATGTTATTAAAGATTAAAGTTATGTCATAGGTTGAGGCAAAGAAGGCTGTTCCTAGGGATGATCAAAGCACTATTAGTAGAAACAGTGGTAGCATTCAAAGTTCTCCTGGCCCGAATCGAACAAGAAAGATTTTTGTAGGAGGTTTAGCATCAACAGTCACTGAAAGTGATTTCAAAAGGTACTTTGAACAATTCGGTACGATTACGGATGTTGTGGTTATGTATGATCATAATACACATAGGCCAAGAGGATTTGGATTCATAACTTATGATTCAGAGGATGCAGTAGATAAAGCTCTTTCAAAAACTTTTCATGAGCTAAACGGTAAAATGGTTGAAGTGAAACGAGCTGTCCCAAAAGAGCTTTCACCAAGTCCTAGCCGAACCATGCTTGGTGCTTATCCTAGTTATGGTTTGGGTCGAACCAGTAGCTTTCTTAATGGCTACACCCAAGGACCCTACTCTCCTGGTGCAGTTGGTGGTTATGGTGTTAGGATGGCTGGTAGAAGTGGGTTCAGTCCATTTGGTTCTGGGTATGGAATGGGATTAAACTTTGAACCGGGTATGACCAGCCCTAACTATAATAGAACTGTAAACTATGCACGGGGAATGACTCCTTATTTTGTCGGGAATTCAAATCGGTTCGCGGGTCCTATTGGTTTTGATGGTGGGAATGGTGGGAATGGAGGGAATGCTTCTTTTTTCAGTTCAACTCCTCGGAATTTGTGGGGTAATGGCGGGTTTAACTATGGTTCAAATTCAACAGGGTCTAGTGCTATTGGTGGGGGGATATTTGGGAATACGGGTCTTAACTGGGGTTCTTCTCCCGGGAACTCTTCTACTCAGAGTGGGAATCTTGGCTATGGAGGTGGTGATAACAGTTATGGTTTAGGAGGTGGTGGCTATGGTAGAAACGTTTCTACTAGTGCAATACCAACACCATCGTATGCTACTGCTGGTAATGGTGGCTATGAAGGGCCTTTTTCAGACTTTTATGGCGGCGCTGGTGGCGGTAGCAGTGGAGGTGGTGGTGGTGGATATGGTGGAGATCAAACTTGGAGGTCAGGGAATAGCGAGCAAGAGGGGTCTGGCTCTTTTGGTGGATATGGGATTGGTGGTGATGGTTCTGATGTTCAGAATAAAAATTCTCCTGGTTATGTTGGTGGTTACAGCGTTGCTCAACGACACACAAACAGAGGTATCATTATCTTTAATTGTGTTAGAATACATTAACAAAAAAGCAAGTTGAACTTGCAAGTATGAGCTGATGCTGTTGAATATATAATTTCATGTTTAATTATCTCAAGATTCACATCTGTCTTCTTTGATGTTTGAGCTGATGCTGTTGAACTTGCAAGTTGAATAATAACATATTTCTTGTCAGAGATCCATCAAGCTAAAAACTTTATGATCTTTTTCAAACTTTAATGGTTACTAATTAGCCAAATTTGCTTGTTACAGGAATTTCTGGATGATTTGGAGTTCAAAATCATAAAATAGGTGAAGTTTGGTGTATCAGGTGAAAAGAACTTTAAAACTACATGTCTGTAAGTTGAAAGAACTTCAAAAACAGGTTCGAGCTAAGTAGAGTGCTTCTCTAGAGATATAAGGCTTATAAGTGAGTTTTTTTTTTATTTGTGTTTTTTTTATGGTGATAATTTGATTTTGAGTTACATTTTTGGTCTTTTCGAGTGAGATGTAAAATCAGTTTGCGGCTTATAGTCAAAATATGTATCATCTTGCATCTCTGGTGATGCATAAAAAAGGATAGACGACAATGATTCTGGTTGTAAGGTTTAGGTTTTCTTGATATGTTTCCTTTTAGACGAAGAAAAACTTCAAAAACTTGTAGCTATCGTCTCCTGGTCTTCTTCATGTTTAGATCTTGTTTTTGTATTTTGTTGAGCATTTGCTGTTTCTGCTTAGAATTGCATCAAGATTCTTGTTGGTTTTAGAAGTGTAACACATTTGAAGGATACAATCTAGGGTTCCTATTAATAATTTGCCTGAAATTTCTTGGTTTTTTATTTTTATTTTAGGGTGTTATAGCTTGGTTATTGACTGAATTATGTCATGTTTGGATGAAATACATCTGTGTGAAGTCATGGAGATGTGAACGATCGCATTGACTTTATTTGAGTTATCGAATGGCATATTATGAAGTTTTACTTTAGTTTCGGTTTAACATCTAAAGTTTTTTTAAATGATTTAACCATAAAGTTTCGCCTATTTTCAATGTTTAGCCCATTTTACCTACTAAGTTGGTATTTGTATTGAAACACACTCTATACCCCTTTTAAACAAACAGAACCCTCTTAACACACGCTATCCCCCCACCCAATCGGCCAAACACACCCTAAAGCCCCTCCACCCCCTTTCCCAAGTCCATGTCGAAGATGAACGACAAAATGAAGTTCATCGATGTTTAATCTGTTCATCCATGGTGTTGTCCCCACTCTCCCAAACACTCTATTGCCCCGTCTCTCTCTCTCTCCCTAAAGATGAAGGTCATGAGGAAGGTTTGATTATGGATGTTTCATTTGTTTATCGTTGTTTAGTCTGTTTTAATCGACAGTATTTTTTATGCCTTCTCTCTTCTCTCAATAATTATTTAATCATATTAATTTGTGGGTTTATTGATTTGCTTTGAGATTTGTTCGAAACAAAATTTTGGGTTGTATCGATTATAAAAATGACTCTTTTTTCTCCTTCCACTCGATGAAGATGAAGATTACGATGGTGATGGATTTCCTGGTCCTGGTTGTGGTGTTCAATTAGGTTTTTGTTTTGCTCCCATCGACTAATTCAATATGAAGGAGAAAAAACGATTTTCCATTTTAAAGTTGTTCATAAATAATTTCTTATATCTATTTTAATTTTGTATATCAATCTGTTCATCAATGTTCTTCATTAATGTTGTCCATCAATCGAATTCGGTTTTGTTCTTAAATCGAAGTTTGATTTGAATCTATTTCAATTGATGGTGTGAATTTGTTCATCCATGAAAATCTATATAATTTGAATATGTTTGAATGTCTTTTAAGGTTTCAAGAATGACTTGTTCATGTTTTTTGTGTGAATAAACATTATCTTCATCCCTTCGTCTTCAAATCTACAACAAAATATTTCTAAAAAAGAAAAATATAGTTAATCTGTCAAATCAGTTGCAAGCAATAAAATAGGTAAAACATTAACAAAATAAAACTAAGATGATTAAACAAAAAATTAAATAGAACTTAATAGTTAAATATTTAGAAAAAAACTTTAGAGATTTAATTGAAATCCAATAATGTGGCCTAATGGTAAGGACACATGTCATTCTTGAGATCATGGGTTCTACCCTAGGTAAACACATTGGAGGTGGTATATCCCCCTTCCCCCCCCCCCCTCCCCCCCGGCGCAAATGTTTGGTGGGTCCGATAAGGAAGAATTTGTGAAAAATAGTCCCAACCTCTAGCCAAGACATGTGATCATTGTCTGCGAGCCGGTCCTTGGGGAAGGGCTAGTTCGGATCTAAACAATTCCGGGTACAAGATTGACCCGGGCAAACAACCTTTTATGAAAGTGGAACTTTGAAGCTAAAATAATTTGAACTCTATTACGAAAAAAAAGATAATCTTACTATCTCTAAAATTCTTCCTAAAAAACTTGCATTAATTATGCACATTAGTAAAGAATACATGCATTTACAATACCAAGTGTTCATTACTTTGTAAACAATATAGTGATAATGATAATAAATTAATTTAAATTCATGCTTATATAAACATATGTAATGCCTCATCGACTAAGGTCATTTCAAAGTTTTGTTAAAGAGAAAGGCTAACTGATTTATGATCATTTATTATAATAAATAAAAGGGTCAAATACGGTTTAATCATCAAAGTTTCATTAAGTTTTCGATTTAACCATCAAACTTTTTTTTAACGGAATAACCATAAAGTTTCATTTCATAATCGTTTTAACCATTAAGTTTTGTTTGGTTTTCATTTTTACCCATCTGTTTACCTTCTACCTACTAAGCAGGTTAAATAATATATTTATTTTATCTTTTTATTTTTTTTATATTCTTGTTTGAATGTTTGAAGATGTATGACTGAGTCAATCTTGTTCTTCAACTTGTTCTCCATGTTTTTCTTGAGCACAGATCTGGGTTAAAACCCAAATCACGATTTCATTCACCCAAATCATATAAACAAGAACTAATAACATCAGAAATATGAGAAGAATCAAGAACTAATCAGAAACGATTTGCTTGTAATCATAACCCTCAAATCATCAAACATAAATCAAGAACTAATCAGAACATTAATAAGAACAAACCATCACCTGAAACCCTAACTTGAAATCATGATATTTCTTCAGATTGGTTTGAATCATCAGACACACATGAATCAAGAAAACACAAATCTGAAAATCATTGCTAGAAATCGGATTGGAATGAAGATTAAAACCCTAAACTCCATCTTCAACTCGAAAACCTCACCTGAAAATGCTAATATGCAGAAACATGAAAACCCTAGCCGCCCTGTGGTGGTTCTTACGGCGGCGTTGGTTTATGCGGCTGTTCATACGGTGGTTTTCATTAGATACCTTTGAAATCAGAAAGCGATGGTGGTTCATACGGTTTTCAGATCAAATGGCGGTTCTTCGAATCCTGAAAACCCTAGCCGCCCTGTGGTGGTTCTTCGAATCCTGAAAACCCTAGCCTCATCGAACTCATATTCATCATAAAAACCACGCCGCCGTGGTGGTTCTTCGAATGGTTACGGTGGCGGTGGTCGAGGTCCGTCACGTTGTTCATCAGAAAACTCATCTTCATCAGAAAACCCTAACCTCGCCGCCGTTCTTCATATGGTTACGGTGGCGGTGGTTGAGGTCCATTCTTCACGTTTTCACGAGAGAGAGAGAGACGGAAGAGAGGGAGAAGAGTGAAAGTGAAGGGTGTGTTTGGAGGGTTAGTTAGCTTACAAAAGTAAACATTTGAGGTGTTTGGTTAATTCAACAGAAATTGGAGGGTGTTTGGTTATAGTTAGCTTACAATAGTAGGTGTAACTGGCTAAACTAACAAGTAAACCTAATCTTTAAGGTTTAAATCATTCAAAAAAAACTTTGATTGTTAAACCGAAAACTTAATGAAACTTTGATGATTAAACCGTATTTCATTCTAAATAAAAATAAGACCATACGGTATATCCATGCTAATTTAGCGGATAGTCTTCGAGACACAGCATGCCATTGGCGACACCTTCCCTCCCTTTTCCGCCTGGCTAAAAGGCATGTCTATGAGTTTATGCGCAACAATATTTCCTAAGCTCCATTGACCATCTACACATAACTACATAAGTTTAAGTTAAACTCATTGACAACATCAAACAAAAACGTGATTTGATTATGAAATTAGACCGATTTCGAAAAAAAATAATATAAAACAAAACAAAGCTTTGTAGTTCTTTTCACCACCTTTACTTTGTAGTTCTTTCCACACACTTTTCCAACACCCGTAGGTCGGACCTTTTGTGCACCTACAATTATTACTTTGAGGGAACACACAGCATTACAAAATTCACACAAGTAGTAAAAAGTTAAAACCATTATCCATAAAACCATTCATATCTTACTATTTAGATTCAATGATTTAGTTTTTGATACCTAAAAGAGGGACCAAGTTTCCTAACATACTCATTTTGCCATCAAGCTTTTCAATACTCTCAAATGGATCAGCTGCTGTTGAACATAAAAAGAAGACCAAAATAAGCATAACTCTCATCATGACTTTGCCAAATCTTGTTCAATAGCTGCTCTTTAAACTCATCAGTCTTGACAGGATGTAAAGGTTTTCAAGATTTTGCTTTATATGACAAAAAAGATGGTGAACACGAGAGGAATTCACAGACAAGAAATCAGTCGAAAGGGGATTTGTATCTTTGACATGATGACAGCCCATCAAAGGGTGCTCTTGAATCTTGATTTCAACTTCAAGCTCATGTTCATAGATCCTTTTGGAAACAGAGAAACATCCCATCATTTAGACTGTTTTGGAGGTGAATAATGAGTTTTGATCATTTCTGTCTCATAAGCAATCTTGTGTTTCTTATCCTACTTAATCCTTTCTAAAACCTTGTTAACATTCATCATATAATACCGAATATTGTTGAAAGGAAAGTAACTTTATTATATAAATATAGTTGCATACATAGGATGGAAGCCTGGAACAACAAAAGAGGAAACAAGCAAGGAATACATAGCAACTTGTAATTACCTCATAGTCGTCTGCAGAACCGATCAAATAACACAGTTCAGAAGAATGCTCTGCTCCCATAGAACACTTTTGGGTTTGGACCCTTTGACCCTTTTCTGTCTGACTCTCTGCTATCTTTAGCCCCTGAATCAATTGATTCATTTCCTTTATCAATTGGAAGCTTCATCTCTGCCAGAGCCTCAGTGAATTGCTTCATGCTTTTCAAGTACATGTCTACAATCTCTTGCTGCACCACTTCAGGTTTACTAGAGTCAACAAAACTTTGACTTTTCTCTTCTTTCTTCTCCAATGATTCTACATTGGCAGAAGAAGTAATTTCAAGATTTTCGGTTGGCTGACTGTTGATCAAACTCTGTGACTCTATTTCATCACACTTAGAGTAATATTCTGAAACCATAATTTCATTTTCTTTCATGAGTATTGGATCAGGAAACTCGATCTTTTCAAGCTCACAAGAATCTTGATCATATTCATCCAAATCTTGATTACATAAACAACAAGGAGGTGTTGAAATCTCCAATACATCAGGGGGTGATCCTGTGTAGCTGATTCTTAATTTCACAAATCCAGAAGGCGAATGTAAGAGTTCACTTGTTGAAAGTTCAAACTCTTTTTCCAATTTCCCATTTTCAACAAGGATTTCACACAGTGGTATTAATGTGAACCCCAAAAGCTGATCTTCAAGATAGTTCTTAACCCTACTAAGCATCCAAATTTCACATCTTAATGAACAGTCACTGGTTCGAACATTGATCCTAATATTTTCATTGAAAACAGGATTCTGTCCACCCCCGTTAACTGTTCGAGTTGACTCGGTTGTTTCTGGATCACTAGTCAAGAAAAGCTTACCATAAATATCTTGCTTCTGGTAAATACATATATTATGTAAATCCCTGGCTTGGTGTATGAAAACCTCAAGTACACCAATAAACCCATCATTTTTCTCCATTTCATCATCCTTTTGAAATTGTTGGCCATTATTTGGAACCAGTGAATTAAAATCTTGCTGACCAACAACTGAGGGGTTTGACTTTGACAAGATGGCATCTTGATGAGTTCCCATGATGACTCACTGGTTTTAAGATCGCCAAATTTGAAAACTATAATATGGGTTTTAACGATAAAAGAGAAATAAACAAAAACCCTCAAGAAATTAACTCTAGATTACAAGAAATTAGCATATTCAGATTTCATATTCAAGAAAAATCAAAACGTAAACCCTAAATTAAGAACTTATCAGTGTTCGAGTGGTAGACTAGAGATCTTTTCATTCAAGAAATCTTGGAAAAAATGTATTTTTTTTCCTTAATGATGAAAACAATACCGACGAATGAAACAAACCCAGTCGGAGTTGAGTAAACGCTCAAGACTCGGAATCTTTGTCTGCAAGAAATTATGGAAAACCACTTTGATATCCGAGCTCCAGTTGCTGCTAAAATATGAACCCTAAGGAAACTAAACCAAATGACGAATTCAATGAAGGGTTAGTTAGATAAAGAGACCCAAAACGTGAATAATTGGAGCATGAAAATAGAAGTTTCAGGAGGATTATAGGGGAATGAATGGGACAAAGAATGAGCAAGGAGAGTCATACACGAGGGGAGCTTCCATAAAGCAACAAACTTTTTGTGTCGGACACTTGTACAAAAAGATAGGCAGGAAGATTATTAAATGAAAATCCTAGAATGTAAGAATTAAGATATTAGAAATATCGTTAAAATGAATAAAATAAAGTTTGTAAATAAAAATAGTGAATCTACATGAACCTGTCTCGAAAAAGACTCGTTAGCCGAGAATCCTTGTTTTTTAATGAAGTTGTGTTCTGGAGATGGTTCCAAATGGGAGATGAATTAGTTTATCAAACCGTTGTGGTGATTTACGATACACATCACCATTTTTATAATCAAAGATGAGATGCGAAAGGTATAAAGTGATTTAGTCTGTGGTCAAAGTGCATTCGGCTTTACACTAATTAGCATATGGAACCGTCCCTGACGTATTCGATGAGTATTTCAACATGAACTCTGCGTGAATGTGCGCAAAAGTTTTGTAGACGAGTGATTAAGCTTTTCTGTAACGAGTATTTGCGCAAACCCACTTTTAAAGACGTACAAATTTTGTATTAGACACAAATTGATTCCCTTGGATAGTAGGAAATATTATTAAGTAGCCATTGGGCATGGAAAAATGTCCTTGTTGCATAATGACGGCAATATATGAACCCTGATGATGAATGCAGTGCTTGAGTACTCGAGTACAATCTTATAAGAGACAGCAACGACAAATACATTAGTTGTAATTTTATTTATACTAGATTATGTATTTTCTAATGTAACGTTTAATTATTTGTTTTATATTATATAGTGTCGTGTTTAAATTAAATCAATTGTTTTAGTAAACTAGGTGTAGTTTGTTAGAGTTCGAGGTTCGTTGTAGGTGACGTTCGTGAATTTCTGATGACTGTTCGTTGTTAAAGATGTTGTGTATCTGTTTATCGGTTGTACTATCTAGCATCTTGCTAGTTTAATTTTAATAAAATTATCTTGTCTTTCAAAAAAAAAAATCAAGTTCATTTTATATTTTAAAACTTGAAAGATGACAAAGCTAAAGTATGAGTATTTCATAGTAAATTGTACGGAGAGAGAAAAGTGATAATGGATGATGCATTGCTGAGGTCATGAATTGTGAGAAGTATGAATGATATGGATTTATTTCTTTGCCTCAAGAGTCAAGATCTTAATTGATCGACTTTCGTGTTCACTTTTGACTTTTTGACGACATGAACTTTCGGATACATGCATATGCTTATTCATTTCTTAAGAATTAGTCCTTACGACGTGTTTGGTTAGATGGAATTATAAAGATTACTATAGATTTCTATCAATAAAAATTCAATTCCCTACTATAAACAATATACATGCTTTCTTTTGTTCATCACACCCTGTCCATATCTTTGCTTAAAGTCTAGTAATCTCCGATCAGGGTTTGTATGATTCGAAATGGGTGGTTGTTGGCCTTGGTTAAGGTTTGATGTGATTTGCACTTATCGTCTTGTAGTCTACATCTTATTCAATTGATGTGATTGTAGTTTTAACAACGGTTTAGTGTAACTAGGGTTGCTGTTGGTGTTCGTGATTGAACAACTACTAAGGTTTGATTTAGGTTTTTGTATTTGTTTCTTGTCCACTTTTATGCTTATCATCGATCTCTTATCCGTTTGCTTTTGATTATCCTCATTCACTTTCTGTTATTGTATGTATATATGGATGTTATTTCCTCTTTATTTGTAATTTAGTTAGGAAATTAAACAATAGTTGTTGTTTTGCTATAATTGTAATTAAAATGGTTTTTCTAATTTGGTGTTCAATCATCTGACATCAATTTGGTAATTGGTGGTTGATCATGTGATTTGTTTCAAGTTGGTTCATTTGATATGGTGTTCGATTATCTGATTACTTTCAAGTTTGTTCATTGGAAAGAGGGACATGTGTGTTGTTTGGTGATGGTGGTCCGTCATTGTCATGGAGAATTAGAGATGGAGATAGCGACGGTGGTGCACGATGGTTATGACAAGAACCGCTGAACAATCCTTAGATCCACACAAATGGTGGTGGCAATGGTGTAAGGATAATGGTGGTGGAGATCGAAGGTGTCAGTCGCCGATGGTGCTTGTATTGCTAGTGTATGCGGAAGTGATATTAGGGTTATATGTAAGAATATGTTTAGCTTTCTAAATATTTTAATATTATAAGAGTGTTTTGGTCTTTTTAGTTGTAAAGGGAGGGTAAATATGTAATTTTGACAAGTTCAAAAATTTTTTTTGGGTAAAATATGTTTTAATCCCTAAACTTTAGATTTGAAAATGGTTTAACCCTAAACTTTTCAAATGAATGATTTAATCCCTAAACTTTTTTGATGAATGTTTTAACCTATAAACTTATTACAATTCATCGTATTAGCCTCTTGACCTTCTACATCAAGTTACCAAACTTTTAAAGAGCATTTTAATCACCAAGCTTAAGGGTGTAATCGAATCAAGCCGAACCAAACCTAGTCAAACTCTACTCGACACTGCCTCTAAAACTTAAGCCGGTGAAGATTGAAGAACCGATTGGTTAGTGGTAACCGGTGTTCGACAATCTACAAAGTCACGAATCACCATCTCATGGATTCCCAAAGAAACTAGGAAACAAAAATAGAGATAGAGGAAATCGAAGATGTGCAATCATCAAACTAGTGCAACTATACGAGTTAAAGTTTGACTAGGTTTGGTTCAGCTTGATTAGATTACGCCCCCAAGCTTAGTGATTAAAATGCTCTTTAAAAGCTTGGTAACTTGTTGTAGAAGATCAAGTGGCTAAAACGGTGAATTGTAACAAGTTTAAGGGTTAAAACATTTATTGAAAAAGATTAGGGATTAAATCATTTATTTAAAAAGTTTAGGGGTTACATTTTAAAACCTAAACTTTAGGGGTTAAAATATATTTTACCCAAATTTTTTAACAGAAACAATTACAAATGAATCAACATAGATAGTAGTTAAAGTATAAAGATTGTAACTTTTTTTAAAAGAAAGACAAAATATACAAATCATCAACAAATAAAGGATTTTATTTAAAAAAGTAAGTCTATTTTATATGAACTAACATGAATCTTACAATCTTTTTATAAGTCTATTTTATATGAACTAACATGAATCTTACAATCTTTTTGAATAAGTATGAGTTGGGTTCAATATAGTTTATATAAAAAACATAGTCCTAAATTTTAATATTTAATCACATGTGATTCAATATAAAATCACATGTGATTCACTATACAATCACATGTGATGGTAAAATCATTACATGTTAATTACGAAAATGTCACTCCGCCCAAATTTTTAAAATTCAATATGGACCATTGATGGGGCTGATCCAAGGCTAAGATTAGTCCCTTAGGACTATGCAATAAGTATGAACTATATTGAACATTTCTCTATACAAGAAGACTCTGAATTCCTTTTCTTTAATCTCTTTAAACTTGATCAGATAATTTCTCGTGTCACCTTCACTTATGAAAGGCTTGCGGTCTTCAGTTGTGATATTCTCGCTTTTTAGAGTTTCGATCTTGTAGGAGATTTTCACGTTATTTTATTATAGAATGGTTTTCTTCTAGATAAGTACTTTTTTACAAGAAACATTTTTGTAAACAGACAGAAGTTTTTAGATAAGAATGTTTGTCTAGGATCATACAGAAGTCCTCCGCGTATCTAATTTCATTTATTTTAAAAAGTGGCAAATTATCACTATAATCCTATCGACTTTCATCTATTTTTAGATCATATATTTTCTTCCAGATATTGTAAAGACATTTATGTCTTCAAAAACAAAAAAAAAAAACACTTGTCATCTATTTAAGCCTTATAACCTTTACAGTAGGCTCTATAGAACTCCAACATCGTGAACTTTATCATGCAGGTTTTGTTCACCAAAATGTATTCAGTGTTCATATTTTGTTATTATATACATTAAACTTAGAAAAATTCGATCTATTTTGTATAAAGTATTTATTGTCACTATGGGAGAAGTTCATTTGAGAACCATTTATATTGTAAGTACCATTTATAACCACCATTAATGTTCATTAATAGGGATATTTTGGTTTTATATATAATTTTCCAACCATAAATAGGATGCAAGTGAGCCGTCATTAAAGAGCGACTCTTAATTTTTCCAAAATATCCCTAATTAATGCATCATTAATTAGCCGTCATTTTTATTGGCTATTGATTATTTTTAATTAAAGAGCAAGATTGGTTCTCTCGGTACTCGTAATAAGAGGGTGTTTGCTTTATTGAGCTATTTAACTTATTAGCTTATGGGAAATTTGGTGTTTGTCTTAGCAAAACTTATGAGCTAATCTTTAGTAAAAATAAGCTAATCTTAATAAGCCAAGTAAAAACAACTATTTTTTACACGTAGGCTTATTTTTATACATTTACATATATACCCTTCCTTTTACCTAACACATTCTCTTCCTTAAATGTAAAAATGTATTTTTTAATAAGCTAAGTCAAAAAAAAAATTAAAGAACTTATTAGCAGCTTATTAGTTATAAGTTAATCCAAATATTGTTTTCACTAATAAGCTAAAAAGCTCTTAAGTAAAATAAAATGAGCTTAAACTCAAAAAAATAAGCTCATCCAAACACCCCCTAAAAGTGTTCTCAAATGAACGTCATTATTGTGTGAATTTAACTTCCTATAGTATATACTAGACTTATACATTTTTTTTCTTTTTTTTATGTAATCAGAATGTATAATATAACAATAAATTATAAGGTTGATACCTAGAATAAATACTTTTAAAGTTTAATATACGTAATAATAAAACTTATAAAGTTATATATATATATTTGTTAAATTACCATATTCTGGAAATCAAATTTGGATTTCAAAAATCTTAAGCGTGTGTCCATCATTTTCTTTTCAAGTCAAACATGATTTTCATTCCTATTGAATAACAGTTCTTTATATTTTTATTGAAAAAATAGTACATTTTACTTCATATATATATATATATATATATATGGAAACACAAATACAAATTAAAACAATCACTGAATAAAAAACAAAAACAAAACACACATACACACACAAAACATAAACATAATAAAAAGCTTCCAAATGGAGATCAAAATGATTGATTATTAAGTTTAATAACTATATGGGCTACATCCATGGCCTAATTTTGTAGCAATTACCTCTTCTAGGTTTTATAGTTTTATATTTTTATTAGTTAAAAATTCAGTTCTAAAGAAACTTATTGGTTATATACTTACTTTAATATTTACAATTAAACGGTATATATCTTTATTTATAACTATGGACTATTATAGAAGGCTGAACGAAACTAATTAGAAAAAAAACTACGAGTCTATGAACAAACAAAATATAGAGCTAATCTAGAAATATAATTTACAGGTTAATTAAGATAACACTATATAAAATAAATAAATTTGGACAAAATTTAACATTACAAGCAAATTGATGAGAGAATAGAGATTGCCTATGTTACCCCCAACCACATACTAGTTTCCTCCACAAATCATGAAGAGAAGTTTTATATCAAATAAATCCTGCTACAAAATCCTTCTACCCATTCTTGTACTTACTAGATAAAGAATACGTTGAAATTAGAAGATGAGATTATGAAAGAGAATTAACTAATTACGCCTATCACAATACAATGACTATATATGAAAATGGAATAGGAGGATTTAGTAGAATGTATAATTTTTTTCAGTCATAAAATATAAAATATGTGTAGCATTATATTATGGAAGAAATAGATCACGAATAAAGGTTATGTTTGTTCTAATACTTATATGAAATATTACAAGATATAATTAGTTTTTTGAATTTCAATTTGCATTTTAAATTTCAATACATTCTAATGTGCATGTAGTAATGCTTTTCGTAAGGAATGTATTGCTAGTGATATGTTGTTTGAAAAGTCTTAGAAAAACCCGATCGAGTTTAATCCTCCGTAGATATATGATCTTAGATGGCTAGGGATCGAGAGTATGCAAAATGATCACAGAAACAGTTAGATCATGCACATCAGATATATATAGCTAGAGTCCTCTGAGAGAACTGCTGAAACGAGAAATCTGGCCATTTTCGAAAGAAAAATAATTCATTAGTCATCTCTCGTTCTACTCAAATGTTATGAAAGTTTATGTTTTTTTAATAGAAAATTAACAAGATTAGAATTACCTGATGACGATGCTGGAAAGGTCAAATGCTCCAATTACTGTTTGAAAATTCGTCGGTAAAAAACTGAATCTTGCATTATATATGAATGAAGCTAAACCAGACCAAGCTGGATCTGATCATGGTATTTATTGGTTGGAATATACATATATCCGATGATGGAAGGTAGAAGATAATAAAAAGTTGCAGAGGCTTTGTTGAATTTGTTAATATATATCTCATTAACAATGGGAAGGAAATGATTGTTAAATAATGAAGAATCAAGCAGGGAAAAATTATCAACTTCTTAATTGGGACCTTCAACTAGTCAAAAAGAACTACATATATACTTAATTATGACAAGATTCATTTGAACATGACTATTATATATATATATATATATATATATATATATAATGAGACGACCATACTTTTTTAACTTCTAGAACATAATCTGGAACAATTAAAGGACGACTATGTCAATGGACTGGGCTCTTTTTCATTCAAAATGTGACTATTCAACCCGTACAAAGTCTACTCATTCTGATAAGTTTTTTAAACTTTAAAATAATCTATATAATAATGATAATGGTATAGATTATCAAGCTCCATCATGTTTTTATTTTGGGTATCAGTGAATTTTCATTTATCAAAAAAAACAAGAAAACTTCTAATTAATCTTAACTTTTGGGTTGACTCAACTTTAACCATAAAAGGGCATCAATATAATGTCCATTCCTTCATTAGAAATCCACAATTAATATTGTCAAATTTTCACTAGGAGAACTATAGTTTCATCAAAATATAAATTGATGTACATAGGTTTGATAAATTCTAAATTTTGTACATCTTACTCAAAAACTGATTATTGGATATCAGGGTTAGTCTTTACATATAATTGACAATTTATAATGGTCAAAGTGGTAATTAATCTCCATATCATTGTGACGGGCATGGTGACACTGCACCACGCTCGTGGTAAATACTTTCCGTGGTAGTGATCATGACTGATGTAGGTGCTATGTTTTTTTCTTTGAACTAAAATCTTTAAACATGAATTTGTTGTAATTAAGAAAATTCATGACACCAATAATACGAATTTAATGTTATATGGGTTTAAAACGGAAGTCGTACGTATCGGTCAAGCGTTATATAATTCAATAAGTATACTAATTGGTCTTGTTTTGGCCTTTTCCATTAATTCTAAAACCAATTTATTTTATTTTTCTTAAACTTATGGTTGGTGTAGACACTTAACTACATAAACGACCCTTTTAGATAATAGTTGTTTAACTGATTTACCTAACAAATTTAATCACTCAATTCCAAATTTAAATTTGACCAAAAATATAGAAAAAAAAAACATATAATTACCATGTGGAGTCAAAATAAAACAAACATTACGTGGCTTTATGTAAACATGGCTTCCAAAAAAACTGCTAGTTGTTCCACACTTCCACAAGTATATTATTAAATATTATTTATTAAAGTTATTTATATTGAAACAACGTCTTCCTTTAAAATAAAAAATAAAAAGAAAAAAAACATTCAAGTTATTTCTAGTCAAACCATGCATTTTTAATTATTATATAATTATTATATCAAATCGTTCTGGAATCCTTTAATTTTTGTTTGCTAAAAAATTACTCTAGCACGTTTAGGTAGTGAATATTATACGTCAAAAGCACGAAAATAAAAAAGCATTACGTGTCATATTGATTTAACAATACGCAGGTAGGTTTGATCATTAATAAAAATAAAAAATGGAGCAGGTGCCTGCCTGCCTACGTTTAATGGAGTAGTTGGGTTATTGACTCTTTACACATTATACATGGAAATGGAAACACTTGTACTTTGTCAATCATCCACACATTATTTAATTATAATATATATATATATATATATATATATATATATATATATATATATATATATATATATATATATATATATATATATATATGAAAAAGTTTATTTGATAATCATTCTTAGTGTGAGAATTGTGAGAACCACTCTAAGCCGTCAAATTCCCCTTCCTTCAATATCATTATCCACCCATGAATTCCTTACATGCACACTGTCACACTCTATCTCTCCACGCTCTCCATCCATGAACTTCCCATATCCAAAGAACGGTAAAAGATTGGTTCTCGCGGATCTCGCACTAACAACTGTTCTCTAATGAACCCTCCCCTATATATATAGAAAAAAAGTTCATGCGAGAACCATTCTTAGTGCGAGAACCGCGAGAACCAATCTTGACCGTCCAATTCCCACTCCTTCAATGTCATTGCCTACACATGAATTCCTCACATGCACCCTGCTACACTCTATCACCCCCACGCTCTCCATCCATAAACTTCCCATATTCAAGGAATGGCTGAGATCGGTTCTCGCGGTTCTCGTACTAACAACGGTTCTCGAATGAACCCTCCTATTTAAGGAACGGCTGAGATTGGTTTGCGCGGTTCTCGCACTAACAACGGTTCTCGAATGAACCATTCCCTATATATATACTCTATTATGTGTATACTCTATATTATATAACAGTATAGGTTATGAGGATGAAAATTCTTCACACTAGGTTAAAATTTTGATTTTGATTTTCATTCATATTGTTTATTTAACATATAAAGCAAAATTCTATACGGATATCATTTATAAGACATAAATTTAATCTGGATATGTTAAAGTTTGAGATTCATACTTTTACCACTTGCTTTTAGAACAATGTAATCTCTAACTATTTAATCATGCAAATCGTTATATATGTATGTTATATTTTCTTCAAGATGTGCATTAAGGGGTTTTCACTTTTCAAATAGGAACACAAGCATGATGCTTTTTGTATTTCATTATTTAGTTTTTTTTATTCATCCATGCATGACATATCATGAATCATCTTGTGGAATAGATGTTGACATTCAAGGAAGTGGTCAATGTACAAGAAGCGTTCTTAATTATGGTTTGTAACATAATAAACCATGCGAAATGAATACACACATGATATATCAATCTTACGCGTTGCGTCGAGTGATATTTAAATAATTATATTCTTAGTAATTTAATTTACATATAATATTATATATAAGATGGTTGTTCAACGTTAGTATACATGTCATATTTAGTTTAACTTGTATCCAATATATTTACTAATTATGTACATGATGCTACGTGACTTACATAACCTGAAAGGTAAAACATGAGAAATTAGTTAGGGTAAAAACCATTTTATTTGTAAATAATAGCAAGTAATTCTATAAGATTAAATGAAACTTATATAAACTAAAGGGTACAAATTTAATAAAAAAAACTTAAAGGGTTAAATGTAAATAATAACAAGTAAATCTATAAGATTAAATGAAACTTATATAAACTAAAGGGTATAAATTTAATAAAAAACTTAAAGGATTAAAAGTGAAATATTGAAATGTATAGTCTTTTATTTTAAGGATTGATATAATATGTAGATAAAATTTCAATTGACCTATTATCTATTTACATCCTCTAATATAAATAAAAGACTAATTTTAAATAAATTAATTAGATAATCTTAACATTTGATTTGAATAAATAAATTAATTATCAAATCTCAACCATTCATTTCGATAAAAATTAAAATTTAATTTTAACTTTCTTCTGATCAAATTAAACTTTATTTTGCTTTTAAATTAATATATTAATCCAATTCAAATTTAATATATAATAAGATAATAGGTAAAAAATATTAATGAAAGTAAAAAATAAAATGAAATGAAACACGTCGTACAACTGATTCAAATTTTAATGATATTAATAAAAGTAAAAAAATATTAATAAAAGTTAGCATACGTAAACAATATTTAGGTTAACATACATCTACTACATGTGTTGATTATATTATGTACATGTGGCTTCATTACCTAGTAATGTTATGAGATAAAATGTAACTTATACAAACTTAAAAGTAAAAAAGTAAAAATTTAGTAATGTTAAATTTAAAAACTAAAATAATATATAATATGAATTGAACTCGTAGGAGCGATATTTTAATACACCTTGATATCTATAAGCCAAACACCATTTGATTTGTATATAATATTAAGTAAATTTGATAGATCAAATATACTTTACATAAACTTAAAGGTATATATTGGAAAATTATAAGTGTTAATATTAAAATTTAAAAACAATAGTGACAATTTACTTTGTAAATTGATTGAAAGAGAAATATAAGGTACTCATGACATATGATGATGTCAACGTGACGCGATATTATTACTTAAAATCATTATTATTATTTCCAAATTCCATCTATAGTATTAGATATTTTAGTATGTACGCTTAACTCATTTCCATACAACACTTGTTTTCATATAAGGCTGTCCGTTGTATCACGGGAGTGGGCTCGGGTCCGTGAAAGACTTTGGCGGGTTCTTGGGGAACACCATTTCCCCTTCTTCGGGTAGTGGTGCGGCTTCCGAGCTTCGGCTCTTTTTACCCGAGCGACAATTGACGCCCTCCACCCCCCCCCCCCCCTTCCAACGGTTATTTTTTTAAAAACTAGCCGTTTTCTATTTTTTTTTATTCCACACCCTCTCTATATATATACAACATACTCTCCTATTCATTTTACACCATATTTCTCTATTCTTTTCTACTTTCTCTTCTACATTTTATTTACTCATCTTTATTTTTTATACAACATACCAGGGGCGAACCCACATACATCTTAGTAGGGTGCCTTGACACCACTAAATTTTTTTTTATTATTATTACTATATATATATTTTCTTTATGGACCTCACTAAAAAATTAAAATGGACCCCTCTGGGCTTTCACCCATCTGCAGATTAAAAAAAAAACAAAGACATACGTATAAAAATTGAAAAAGAAAGCCCTATCAAAGTGGCGATTCCGAAATCCCAACCTACGTTAACGACGAAATCCGGCTGTGTCGTTCCGAAATCCCAACCTGTGAGGCTGTGTCGATTTGAGCCTGTGAACTGTGTCGCCGACTTGCCGCCATCGTCGCCCTTCCGCCGGCGCCAACGGCCTACCTGACCGGATGACCACCGATTTGATCTTTGAATCCCTTCCTAATTTCGCATGAGTGCATGACAGTTGACACCGGTTTCAAACTTTGACTTAAGAGATTTAAAGAAGAAAAGAAGGCCTGGAAGAATCAAGAATGGAGGGCTTGGAAGAAAGTTAAGAAAATAAGATTTGAAGCATCGAGACTCAAAAAGTTCTGCAACAGACAAGTAGATGTGTAGCAAACATATTACTTTTTAAAACTTTTTACCTTATCTACACATAGAAAGAGGAAAGGATTGTGATACTTAATAATACTTTGTCACACATAGTAATTAGTCCTATTATTTTTTCATTTATGTGATTATTTTAAGTATATTTTTATTAGATTAGTTTATAATTTTATATTAATTGTACTTAATCATGTCTTGTTTTTTAATACTATAGTTGTTTATGATTACTAAATAGGTTAAAATGTTGAGGTACTTTAAAAAAATTGAAACAAACAAGCATGAGATCTATTCGAAAGTATATGTCCTCTTGAAACTAACTTTAATTTTGCTTGTAGCGACATCATATATTGAGAATGATGTATTCGATAAAATTAGTAATGATTTAATTTTAGAGAATTTTCGTGGTATGCAGTATCGTCGTGATCAATTTTAACAACTTAATGATATTTTTTTTAAAGATATATATGTTGAATTTTTTGTTGGTAATAATAATATCTTCGCCTTGTATCATAATACCCGACCCGTAAATTAAAACTATTTTTGACCCTCCATTTTTGACCGACTTATTTTGTCAAACTAAATATGTTGGACCCCAATAAGTTTTAATCCTAGATTCGCCACTGCAACATACATCATGGATCCTAACAAAAAATTCACTACACCTCCGTCAACCGGACGTAACCGATCGAGAGTTACAAGTTCTACACCACAATGGTCCATTGATCCTTTCCTTGTGGTGTCAATATCAACAAATGCCGATGTTCACTCCACCACAATCAATGCCGATGTTCACTCCACCACGGTTTACATATACCGGAATGCTTAGCCAACAACAACAAATTCCGCTCTCCGATATTGGTTATCCGCTTCCACAACAACAGAGTCAATATCAACAACCAAGTCCATATCAACAACCGGGTCAATATCAACAAATGGATTTCTCGCAACAAATACTACATCAACAACAACTACATTTTCAACATTTACGAGAAACGCAACAACATCAACATGCGTTACGAGATGAAGATAATGATGATGATGATGATGATGATGACGAAGATGAAGAAGTATTTGTTGCCGAAACCCAACAACTACAACAAGAACGGCGAAAGGGAAAGCAACAAGTTGTCGAAACCCAACCGGCTGGCAATTTTCCAACGCGTGCTAAACAACAAAAGTGGACACCCGATGAAGAAGTGACGTTGGTAAAAGCTTGGATCGATGTTTCCGAGGATCCAATCATAGGAAATGCGCAAGCGGGCGGTATTTATTTATTATTATTATTTATTATAATTATTTATTATTATTATTATCGTTATGTATTATTATTATTTATTATTTAGTATTATTATTATTACCGTTATATATTATTATTATTTATTATTATTATTATTTATTATTATTAACTTTTATATATTTATGTAGGTAGTTTTTGGAAAAGGGTTTTGGAAGTGTTTCAAAACCAACTCGGCAAACGCAAAGACTACCGAGGGGTGCATCAAGTAAATTCCAAGTTTCAAGATATCAACCGAAAAGTAACAAAGTTTGCCGGCATTTACAACAACATCGAGAATTCACGAGCTTTGTTGGGATGTTCTTAACAAATATCCCAAATGGAGAAGAGTACCTCTCCCGGATTCCAACCCCCGTCCGTCAAAAAGAACAAAATCACTATCGGAGTCGAATGTTCGATCGACAACGGGGTCTTCGGATGCACGGGCTCCTATCGACCTAAACGAAGACGAGGATGAAGAGAAAGATGATGAAAATGTCCAGGCAACCGAACCCATAAGGCCCATTGGGAGAGATCGAGCGAAGCGTCCGGTATCGACATCTACGGGTACGGGTACGGGGTCGAAACAGGAGAGCATCACATTGTTGTTGGACAATTTAGAGACACTAAACAACAAACAAGATCGTTATTTAGCGGTGCGTGAAAAAGTGTTGGCAATTAAAGAAGCGGAAGAATTGCGTAAAGACTACGAATTTTACATCTCCCCGACGGCTCACCTTACCGGAGGTATATTAGATACAACCTTGCAGATGAAGGAGATTATACGCATCAAACGCAACTTTCCACCGCTTTAGATATTTATATTTTATTGTCTAGTTTTAAGTTTAAATTATGTAATGTTTTAATTTTTATTTAGAATTTAAGAATTTAGCTTTAAATTTAAAATATGTAATGTTTTAAGTTTTTATTTAAATGAATTTATATTTTTCGAAATAGTAGTTTTAATTAATTTATATTTTTCGTTATTAAATAAAATGTTATTTAGTTAAATAATTAATTGTTAAATTAAAAATAAAATTAAAAAAGGAAAAGGAAAAGGATAACACTAGTTGGGGGGTAAGGAAAGGGGTAGGGAAAGAAAGCTGATGTGACGCTGATGTTGCTGTGGGTATTGAAAGATGAAAGATGGGTATAAGACATAGTCTAAGAAACAATAGCATCTTGATTTTAGTAATTTTTTTAGTTTTAAAGATAACCGTAATAATAGATGGATGGGTCATTTGTTTTCATTTTTCTAAATCTGTTTATAGGTTATAACGAGTTGAGATCCATACAAAAATATTTGCAACAGATGCTAGGTAGAAGGTGAATATGGGTATAAAATCACATCTTTATAAATAATTCGATTCATAAAAAGATAAACCACTCAATATATATATATATAAATAACACCTTAGCAAGTGTCAACTACACATCCTAACAATTATTTTTAGTACATAAGTTGAAAGTTATGATTTTATGATACGTTAACAACAAACGACAAAAGTTTAACGCGTATCAAGATCTTTTCCAGAGTCTTTAATTAAAATTAAAAATAGTAAATAAATATTAATTAATATATAATATAATAAGTGTTAAAGAAGCCAAGTAGCACCCTATCGTCAACAACCCTTCCTTCCTGCCTGCCTGCCTGCCTTCTTCCTACTCCCAATTAAGAATCAGTCAACTCCATTATTGCTTTATATAAAGCTTTCTTCTTTTATTGTTTCTCCAAATTACTCCATTTTCATCGATCTCATCTTCTAATCTTCAGGGATCAAAAATCTTCCAAATGGGGAAACTTCTAAACCTTCTTTTTTGCATCTTGTTATCGAGCTTGATCTTATCTTCTGCTCAAGATTGCAGAACTTACAGCTTCACAAATAACATTTACGCCACATGTGTTAGTTTACCTGTTCAAAATTCCCATCTTCACTGGAACTATAGCGCCGCCAACAGCACCGTCGATGTCGCTTACCGGCACACCGGAGTTTCCACATCCCAGTGGGTCGCTTGGGCTCTGAACGTTGACGGGTCGGGTATGAGTGGGGCTCAAGCGCTAGTTGCTTTAGTCAGCTCAAGCGGGTCGGTTCAAGCTTATACTTCATCGGTTACCGGCTACGCTACGACGCTGCAACAGAGTTCGTTGAGCTTCGAGGTTCCATCGATCAGCGCGGACAGAGTTAACGGCGATGTGGTGATTTATGCAAGGTTGGCGTTACCTAGTGGGAGGACTAGCTTTAATCAGGTCTGGCAGACGGGTCCAATTACAAACGGAGCTCCGGCTGCTCATGCTCTGGCTTCCGAGAATAGGAATTCCCTCGGAACGGTAGATTTTGCCACCGGTCAGGCCGGTGCTGGCGGCGGTGTTGGTGGGAATATACTTCACCGGAGAAACGTAAGCCTTTATTCATATCTACTTGACAGATCATATCTTCCGTTTGATGCAGGACAGGACACTTTTGAATCAAAAAAACCATAACTCAACAAGTTTTCAATTTGACCAACCCATGAAATCAATTTCATCTTATAAATCAAAACCCTTATTGGTTTTTGTTTTCTTGAACAAGGGCTGTTCTGATCTTGATTCTTGATCACAATTAACCAATTTTTCGTTAATTTGACAGACTCATGGAGTGTTAAACGCGGTGAGTTGGGGTGTATTGATGCCGATGGGAGCCATGATCGCAAGATACGTGAAGGTATTCAAGATTGCTCATCCTGCTTGGTTTTACCTCCACGTTGCCTGCCAAGCAACCGCCTATGGCGTCGGAGTTGCAGGATGGGGCACCGGACTGAAGCTCGGAAGCGACTCCGAGGGCATCAAATACACCAGTCACCGGAACATCGGAATTACCCTTTTCGCTCTCGGAACCCTTCAGGTATAACAAATCATTACCGGCCGGAATATGGTCAAAATTGGCACCGCTAGCTTTGAAAAGTCGTCTAAACTTGATTGTGATTGTGAAATTACAGGTCTTTGCGTTGCTTTTGAGGCCGAAGCCCGATCACAAATACAGGGTATACTGGAACATCTACCACGCAAGCGTAGGGTACGCCGTGATCGCTCTTGGCATCACGAACGTGTTCAAAGGGCTGGATATCTTGGACCCGGAGAAGAAATGGAAGCATGCATATGTTGGAGTACTCATAACATTAGGAGTCATTGCAGCCATCTTGGAAGCTTTAACATGGTTCATTGTTTTGAAGAGAAAGAAGGAAGAGAAAGAACAGGGACCGGTAGGGAACGGTAACGGTAACGGTTACAACCATAGCCAGGGGGCATAGAGGTGGAGGAGCTACATGGATTGACAGTTTTGAGGTTTTCTGAATCTAATATTTGGGGTTGGGGTAGCTCATGTTTATAAATTATGTATTTTTCTTTTTCTTTTTTTTGGTTGAGGTTGATTATTATTTATCAGGAGTTATATTCTTTGTTATCATTTATATTTGGACATGGGTTGTAGTAATATTTATTATTTATTATTTACGGTTACATAGATAGATAATATACATGTTTGAATTTACCATTTTAAAAGTTAAAAACAGAATCTTGATTCGCAAAATTAAATATGAACATTACATACAAAAAGAAGAAAGAAAGAAGGATAGGTAGGAATACTTTTTTTCTACCTTTTTCATGAAACAAAACTGTTGACGTTTGATAAAAAGGCGCCGGTTAGTGTGGTCGACGACTAGGGAGGGCTATGTCTTTGATGTTAACATAATTAGCAGTTAGTTCCATCGCATTGCTTGAAGCTCGAGCATGTTTGACATTTGGGCACAAGGGTGGCGATTTCCTTCATGACTTGAGCTTTATCTGCTTCAAATTGCTCATCCGCTGCACCAGATTATGACTTTAGGGATCCGAATATGGTAATATAGAAGCAGATACAGAGATACAAGATTTGAATTCTAAAACCGTCTGACTATTATGACTTATAGCCGCGATAATAAGTTCTTAGTGTTCGGATAAATAGATTATGTTTCTAGTTATAGTAGTATTAATGTATTATCTACGTTTGATAATTAATTTCACAGAAACTGCAACAGAATAGATTATACTGCAATATAATTGATTATGGTAAAGTTTAATTACCTGGTTACTCCTATTTAATATGAGAGAACTTTACTACATGAAAAATGCATTTCTTTTTGTTGTTTTATTTAATCAAATTTACCTAGTAATCATATAGCTGATTCTGATTATACAACTTTAAAGAGCAAAGGCACATTTAAACACTTCTCCTTTTGTCATAGTTGATTATCTAATTGCTATTATGAACAATCACCAAACCACTTTCAAAACGCACATCCAAACACCTTCATAAACATTAAAGAAAAAGGGAACGATATGTATGTGTTTTTGTACCTTTCTCAAAAGTGAAGTCACTAAAGAACCGAAGGAGTTTGCTTCTATTTGCAACTAGCACATTCACTATATCCTGGGGCTTGTTTTGATTTGCAGGGAAAAGCTGCTCACAATGGTTAAAGGAAAGCCAATTAGAAAATAGTATCTAAATGGAAAAACGACACTAGAAGTGGTATTATATCCATTAGTTACCTTGAACACATGGAAAGCTTGCAACTGTATGGTCTTGTTTGAATCACGGAGAAGATTCATAAGGATCCTCATGTTTTCCAGTGAGCTCACATACCGCACCATGACTGCAGTATTTGATCGATCCAGTAACATTGCTCCTAACAGCTAAAAGATACAGAAAGTCAAAACAAAGAGCTTTACACTAGCTTACTCACGAGAAACTAAAATTTGTAGAAATGGGGAGCACAAATAAGGATGAAAAAGTGAAAGATAATAGACCTTAATAGCATTTCGTCTGGTGATGTAGTTAGAAGATTCCAGCAATGCATTATACTCCATGAAAAACTGCAACCAAAGACTTGTAGTTAAGAAAAATCAAACTACTTATAACACTATATATATATATATATATATATATATATATATATATATATATATATCATAACACTTACCCAATCATAATTCTTGTTAAGATATTCAGCAACAGTTGATTTATGCCTTGTTAATAGCTCCTGGAAACAAATGAAACAAAAATCAACAATTCATTCAATGGTATTAGGAACATAAAATGTACACATGATATTTATTATCTACCTTAAATGTTGCTGCTGCGTCTGATGCTATGTCAAAGTTAGGATCATGTTGATATCTGAAGAACATTTTCATGTGATCAGACTCCAATATATATTTTGCCACTACCTGATGCCTAATGCAGTCTCTCAAAATTGCACCAAATGATATGGCAGTTTCTGGGTCATCATAACTGAAATTCAACAACTTGTAGATTAGATTTAGAATATTTTAAAAAGCAAAATGTATAGTAAGAGGAGCGCCATCATGGGTTGGCCGAGCTTGATTGGGTACTATGTTAAAACGGGTACTTTTGTTTGCATGTTGAGGCTTACCCAGGTATCAACATATCAAGAAGATCTGTATTTTGCTCTAAGTATTCAGCAGCAACGTATCGTCCATGAACTCGTTGCCTTTGAAGATTTGCAACCACATGAGTGATATCTTGACGGGACTGTAGGATACAAAACATATTGTCATTCACAAAAAGATAAAGATTAAACATAACAACATATGGCTAAATGGTTCGTACCCCAGGGTCCAAATTAGGAAGGTAGACAATCAGAAGGCGTAATATATCTTCCTTGAAGAATTCCTGGGTTAACTTTGCACTAGCTTCTACATGTGGTTCTGACATATCGTCACCATAAAGTACTATCTTCATTTCATGAATGAGTCTTGTTAATTCACGAACCTAAGCCCAATTTCGGCCAAACGATCATAAATTGATATATTCATTAAAAATGGCACAATGAGTCAAGACTTGATGCTAGATAATTCAATGTATCTCATAAACAGAAAACGAATCAAACAAATAGCTAAATGATATCCATCCGTACTAAAATTTCATAGTTCTGAAAGAAACCCCAATAGAAATGCTAAAATTATGCAAAGACATACCTTGTCTTGTCGCTTTGCTTCACGAACATCGGGATTAGGGCACGTGTAAGTTAGAAGCTCACGGATATGATGTATAAGCTCAACAGGTGTGAGAGGCTTCGATTTGAAGAGGCCCTTCATTTTGATGGCAAAACACAACACAATTGCGATCCACTCTTAGGGTTTCCCTTTCGTGTAAGAGTAAAGTAATCGGTTAATTGATGGAAAATAGAGAATTCCTCCGATTAACGGAACAATCTATTCAATCCCAACGAAAATAGGGGATCGTGTTGCGAAACGGTGGATGATGGAGGAGGAACTGCCAGCAACTTCCGAATTCTACTAGGATGATAAATCTATGGCACTGCTTGCAGTTCCCCCTGCCTTTGATTGAAAGTGCAATGATTCACCACACAAACGTACAAAAAGGCAGATACCACAGTTTACGTTACTGATGGAACGATTTATTTGGCGGGAAAGAAATGAGTTGTTTATAGAACATAATCCGCCATTGCAGGTGTTGTAATTTTTTTTTGTCCATGAGTAATTTTCTGGACGGTGGGCTTCCTTTCTTGAAGGATGTGGTTTGAATGCATGCAACCGTTAAGAAATAATTAACAAATTCGATAAAAGCAGTTATATGTACTAGTTTATTGACCCGTACACGCACGTGTATTTCGTAATTGTATTTGAGATATTAAAATTATTAAATAAAAACAATGCAGTAAATGAAATATCACCTTTATGATGAGAATATACTAATTTCAAAAAAGTATCATATTACAATAAATTTTATACCAAAACGTAGATAAAAATGAGACGGTCGTAAATATATAATTATCTTTTCTCTAAACAAAATATATCACAAGTTACTAAATATAATTTATAAACAACTTATAATTAATTACATTAGTATACAATTTTCATAAAACCCCTCACATTTTCTTAAAACCTCCTTACATGTATTATAAAACCCGAAAATATTCATCTAACCCCCTCCTAATAGATTTTAAAATTAATATTTCAAAATTGTTTTGAAATTAAAATTTCTTATCCACCTTTTTAATCTTTCCAAAATTGTTTTGAGAATGAAATAATTTTGAAATTGAAGGTTATGATTGGTTAATTAGGACTCGGTTTATGGTTATTTTTAGAAAATTTGCATGCCTTTTATATATAGATATAGAAGATAGATAGATACCTCATGTTATTAAAATCAGAGTAAATTACAAATTTCACCCCTGTGGTTGTAGAATGCTTCGGTTTTCATCCTTTTATTTAAAAAGTTACATTGATAGTCATAGTGGTTTGCAATTTGTAACACGTTTGGTCCTTTAGGCAAACGTCCATTTACTTCCAACGTTAAAAGCCCTTGCGTGACATGTACATGAGGTTATTTTGGTCCTTTTACCTTCTCTATCACCTGCCAACTCTTAATTGAGAAGTCATTTCACCTTTAGTCCTAATATTCGGTTTGATTTGACTCCAAAAATTCACAAATATTTCATCTTCTTTGTACACACTCTCACACAGTAACTTATAAACTCTCTCTGCAATGTTCTTAAGCCTTGAAACCCTAATTCTTCTATGTTTAGTTTTTCAAGTTGTTATTCAAGTTGGGTGATTTTCTATTTTTACGAATAAGGCATGTCATTATGATAATCTATTTTCATTTGTTATTCATCATGGAGGCAAGTTTACGAAATATCCAGGGCGGAGGTATGTAAATGGGAATAAAAATTACATAGATTTGGTACACGTGGATGCATTCTCAAACATTGAGCTAGGGTATATGGTGCAAGAGCTAGGTTACACGAGTAATGAACCAATGTATACTACTTTCTAGTTCGTAACTTATCTTTAGATTATGGATTGAAACCCTTTGGTAATGATGATGATGTAAGAAACTAATTTAAATATATTTCTAAGTCAGACTTGGTTTATGTCTATATTGAACATAGGGAAATAACTTTAGATATTTATTTTACCTCCCCTAGTTCTTCCAAAGTGACGATAGAATAAATAAGAGATGAGAGTAATGTAAAAGTTAGAAGTGAGTAGAGATTAATGTTTGAATGGGTTAATGTTTAAACCAATATTTGTGAGGAACAAAATGCTAATGATCAAACCACTTTTACCGAGGAAGCAAATTTGTATAATCAAATGTAACACCACTTTTCTAAAATAGCTTTTAAAATTCAGTTACTACTGATTAGCATTCTAAAACATTAGAGTTTGCGGAAAACTAGCTACAACACTTTAATCCTAACAGTTTTACAAAAAGTAGTGTTAAAAGTACTCTTTTCAAAAGCTGGGGGAGTACCGGGGCCTTACCCTTGCTTGAATCTGGTTACCTGAATGTACAACATACTAAAACGTAAGATTTCGCTTAGTGAGCATACTACTGAACTACTAAACACATATAGCATGAGTAACTCTTCTTAGGATGTCTCACATCCCAGCTATAGTCTGCAAAACAGTCAAACTGTTAACTTGTCCCGGAGTATGATCACACCTCGCGCATAACCAAGCCCCTGACATTTTTCTTGGGTATAAGGATCTCAATATACCCCTTTCACTTGCCTGGATACAAACACCAAGCCCCTGACGCTTTACTTGGGTATAAGGAGCTCAATATATCCCTTTCGCTTTCCTGGATACAAGGTATCCGCTTTTCTTTGTACAAGGCTTCTCTAAGCCAGGTACCTACTATACTTGTGCACAAACATATCACATATCATAACACATATATCATATTATTCACTTTATGCATAATTGCATATTAATCATATCAAAGACTATAACATAGTGCTACTGAACCTCTGAACAGTAGCCTTTAACTTCACAATTGATATACTATTCATTTAGTGCACGTACATATGTTAATCTGATTAAAGGTAAGTACACTCACCTTAGCAGCAGCTAAGCAAATATATTCATCCCACATAAACGTCAGTCTCTTATTGCCTACAAGCAATAAACATGTGCTACATTAACTTCTATACGCTCTGCGGCATCTTAAACTGAACATTAAACAACAATCAGCTTGATCTGATCCTGTCCCTCCCTACGGCCGTAGGGACTATTCCCTACGCCCACAAGAGATTCCTTAACTACGGTCGTAGGGATTCACCCTGCGCCCGTCGGACTTAAAACAGCTAAAATCTCTTAACAGCTCCCTACGTCCGTAGGGTATAATCCCTGCGACCGTAGGAGCCAAAACTACCAAAACCATTAACATCTTCCTACGCCCGTAGGGAATGATCCATGCGGCCATAGGAACAGTTGGTACAACAGATTAACTTGCCTTGTTCGACGACAGCAGCTAAAACCCGAGGTTTTACCCTCAATTGACGATTCTAAACATGTTTCCTGACCAAGTAACATCTATTAACACATACCATAACCTCTTGAACCATCAAACAACATCAAAATCAAAGACTAACACATAAACTCAAGGATTCAACCTATGAATCCATTTCTTGACTTAAAACTTAATTTAATTCATCAAGAACACATACCTCTTGCTATAGAATCGCTAGAAATTCAATTTCAGATGATAATCTCCTCTTTTGGATCAATTTCAGCAGCAAATGGTGAAGATATGTGTGTGTGTCGTATGGTGCAATTTAGTTCCTGATTGTTTGACCACAACTGAGTCAAACCAGACTCATATAAATCCAATAGTTTTAACATATGGCAGAAATAGCCCCTAAACTTCTAAGTTTCAGATTTTGGCAATTTAAGCCCTCTAACTTGCTAACCATATCTAACACTTAGCATACTACTTGTTCTAAACTCATGTAGGAACTTACGAACTTTGGGGCGTTACAACTCTTCCCCACTTGGGATGATTTCGTCCCCGAAATCTACTGAACAATTAATTGTGCTTCAAATCATATTGAATGCTACCGTAGCGCACTAGCAGTAGTCTTACATCTCCTCATCTCTGAACGCTATCCCACATACGATATAGTATACTTACACCTAAGTGTGATCTAAACTCTTCCTTGTACTTCTACACTATCTTTACCAATTTCAACTGTTTGTTACATAAACTCTTAGCTTTTCTCTCTACTAAAGCCACTAACTTTGCTATATAACTGAACTTCTTATCTCTTGTCCCATCTTACAGAGGGATAACTACTAAAACATCAGCTGGACTCTTACGAAGGTAGGATACATGACAGGTATAATTAATCTGAATCACTTTATTTGGAAATTCTAGTCCGTACACTATTTACCCTCACAATAATCTCAAATGGACCTATAAAACGAGGCCCTAACTTACCTTTATTTCTGAATCTGATAAGCCATACTCACGGTAACGCTTTCAACTACACGTAGCCTCCAATCTGGAGCTCTAACTGCAATGGGCTTGGATTCAAATAATGTTATTTACTCGGTTGTATATGCCATAGTGGAAGAAGAAACATTTAGTTCATGGAGATGCTTTCTATAATGTTTAGAGTAAATGAATGAAATGGTACGTGTCGTTTAACCGAGGTTACTGGTTTGGTCCTTTAAGATCAAAAGTTACTTCACATGTCCCTAAGGTTGCATTTTTCTTACTGAAATAGTCCTTTTGTCTAACTTCCGTTAAAAACAGAAGTTAGTTGTCTTTTGGTGTAAGAGTAAAGTTGTCATTTCCACTCTTATCTCCATTTCCAAACATTCTTCTTCTTCCTCCTTTTCCACTTTTAGTGTAAGGGTAAAGTTGTTCACAGCTTGTTTTCTGAAACAATAACAGAAAGCCTTCTACTTTTTCCATGTACGACAAAAGAACACCGTTATCTTTATCAAAATCAGAAAAAATCTCCACAATCTAAAAATTATATTATGTATGATTTTCCGGGTGAGAACTCCAATTATATTCCAGTTCTTGAAAAGAGCCCAAATTTCACCCTTTTTGGGATAAACAAGAAAATACATTTACCTTTTTCAACAGCAATCTGATGAGAGAACATGAGCTGGTCTCCAGTTTCCTCGGTTTCATCACTCTTAAATCTATCACAAGCAACAGGTGACCTTTCTTCTACCCATATTTTTTCTACACATGTCTGAGGATCCGCTTCTAGCCATGTGGTTCTTAGCCTGAACCCATGTGAATACACTTTTCTGCTTTGAGAATAGATCTTGACATTCCATCAATTGTATCATAAATAACCCAGAATTAATCAACTTCAAAACAATTTTCCTCCTTTTCTTTGTCAAATTAACAAAATTATGGGTCTCCAACACCAAAGTACACTGGTTCTAAGCCATCTTCAGAGTTTGCATTAGATTTGACATCTTTTACCTTCGTTTTATTTTTCTTCAATTCACTCATATTGTAAACATTATCTATTTGTTTATGTAGCAAATATCTTTTTTGTGGGTTGATATCTTCTACCACTTCTTCACTACTAATAAACTGAGACCTTATATGTCCTTATATATATATATATATATATATATATATATATATATATATATATATATATATATATATATATATATATATATATATATATATATATATATATATATGATTAGGATCAAATAAGATGTGTTTAAAAATAAGATGTGTAAGATGCATGTAGATGATGATACATGACACTATTAATAAAAGGGTATGATAGTCCTTTTATCATTATAATTAAACTAAATTCTTTAATTTGTAACCCTAAATATGGCAACTCAATTATTTCTCTCTCATAAATACACCTTGCGTTGAGAAACAGGTTTGCAGCCACGCTCTCCATCGCCGGAAAACGCAAGATGCCTTCATAAGCTTCGCGCCGCTGTTGGATCATCTGCAATCGCCGGGAACCACCGCCGATGCCTTGTACGTCTGCCTCATTGCGCCGCTACAACCCTAGAAGAATCCACCACCGCAGCCTCCGTCGTCCTGCCCTAGCCGCAATCGCCGTCGCACCTGCCCTAGCCGCAGCCGCCGTCGATCTTGCCCTAGGTCGCACCTGCCACGCTGCTGCCCTAGCCGCATTCGCCGTCACAACTGTCTGTCATTGCTGCCCTCGATGACATTCCTATCGACCGGCTGTCTCAGCGGTTCTGCGCTGCCGCCGCCGCCGCTGCCTTGCTGCCCTGTGACCGGTTCCGGCAAAGTAAACTGGTTTTTCTTGGAAATTAAACTGAATACTTTTCCTTTTTCTTGATGTTTAAATCATCAGTCTCAAATGATGATGATTACGAATTTGTTTAATTCGGTTTATGGTTAAATTGGATCCCATAAATGATGATGAGTGACATTGTATGGCCCATAGGTTTTGCGCATGTATGGATATGTGAAATGATGATGACCATGTATGGCGTATAGGTTTTGTGCATCAGTTATGGTGAATATCTATCAATTATGGTGTTTCAAGTTTCACTTTTTTTCATCAATTTTTGGTTTGTTTCTAGTATTAAATAATGATGATATCTATATAATTTTTATAGTGAATCAAATAATTTTATACATCAATTTTTATTTGAACAAATAATTGATGAATATTATTGTAAGAATTGGTTTTTATAAAAATTGATGAAAATCTAAGAATATTTTTACGTGGGTTTTTTAAAATAATATATAAATTGGGGTAAATGATGAAAATGTGAAAATGGTAACAATTTAATTCTAGAGATTTATAAAAAGTCAATAATACCCTTAACTGTCATTTTTATTAAATTATTTTAAGAAACGAAAACCTTCCATAATTTGTACATCTGATGAAAAATGGACGATCCAGATTACATCTTACACATCTTACATTTTTTCCCATTTTACAAAATCTCTCACCTATATATATATATATATATATATATATATATATATATATATATATATATATATATATATATGTGTGTGTGTGTGTGTGTGTGTGTGTGTGTGTGTGAAAGTGAATTTTAAGGATCATTAATAGTTTTCTTCAATTTTAGGGATTTTGTTAGGTAGCAGTTGTGCAACAGCAAAATGAGCCGAGAGCTCCATTTGACAACACCAAAGAAGCTTGATTTCTATAAATTTAATTAATAATGGGTTGTCTAATAAATTACATATGGTGTTTATGTAAAGAGATAAAGAGAAAATATGAAAGAGAGAGGGAGAGAGAGAGGAGAGGGAGGAAGAAGAAAGAATGTTTGGAAATGGGGATAAGAGTGAAAATGACAACTTTATCCTTACACTAAAAGACAAAAGGACCATTTTAGTAAGAAAAATGCAACCTTAGGGACATGTGAAGTAATTTTTGATCTTAAAGGACCAAAACAGTAACTTAGGTCAAACCACATGAACCATTTCAGTAATTTACTCTAATGTTTAAGAGATGATTTGGATTTTGATTAAAGATCCAATTTCACGTACTTGATTTACAAAAAAAAGATTTTAGTTCTTAACTTTTTTTCAAATTTCTTTCTTAATGTATAACAATTTTATTCTTAATGTTTCACTTTATTGTGTTGTTTAGGGGATTCTACAGGCTATTGTAAAAATGTTGCAAAACATAATACTGTGTTACGCATATTCATGAGAGCATGAAGCTTCAAATGGAATGGAATAAGGATATGTTATGGAAGTGTGCCACATCCAAAAATGTCCAACATTTTAACAATGCAATGGAAGATCTAAAGAGTTTGAATGAAGCAGCTTATAAATGACTTACACAAATTAATATCTCCTTAACGTTGGTCAAGATCCCATTTTACAGGTAATAGATACTACGTATATGTTTTTGATTCATTATGTTAATAGTTGCATATTTGACTTGTTCATAATGTTATCCAGGGCAAAGACTAATGTCATATTAAATAATTTTTGTGAGGTATTTAATAAATAATTAGTTGATTCTAGAGACAAGCCCATCATCACATGCTTAGAGTATTGTAGGGAATACCTTATGAAAAGTATTTTGAATGTTTTGCAAGTAATTGACAAATATGATGACCCCCTTACACTACATGCAACTCGATCAGTTAGGGGTGTGTTTGGTTCTGGAACTGGACCGGAACCGAAAAAACCGATAACCAAAATTGGTAAAAGCTAGAACAAAAAAACGAACCGATATAAGGGAACCGGTTCCGGTTCCGGTTAGTAACCGGTTATTTCGGGTATAGAACCGGATAAGACCGAAAATAACCAAAAGTTTATTTTGGAACCGATTTCAAGTGTAGTAAGCGAAAAAACCTGTAACCGGTGAATATTTTTTTCTATTAAAAACAAATATAATACGTTTGTATTAGTTATTTTTACTTACTAGTAACCAAAGAATAAGTTAGATGCAAAATAAGGTTATGTTTATTGTTGAGATTGACAACTAAACGGTTTAAGAGATACGATTCCGGTTATTAACCGGTCATTCCGGGTATGGAACCAAATAAGACTGCAAATTTACTTAGGAACTGGTTTCAAGAGTGAGAATCGAAAATAACCGTAACCGGTGAATATTTTTGCTATTAAAGGCAGATATGTTACATTTATATTAGTTGATTTTACCTATAAAGGTTAACTAATAACCAAAAAACTAAACGGTTTAAAGTTAATGGTAAAAATACTTGAAATCGTAAGTAGTCATGCATGCATTTTTGACACTAGCATATGAACAAAAAATAATAGTTCGTTGACTTCGTTCTTACAAACAATAATCATTAACCATATCACCAACGATAATAGTTCAATAACCAACTATACATAGCCAACCATACGACAAATACGAAATCACAAACCAACCGGTTCCGGTTCTAAGACCGATTTACCCGATAACCGGTGGAACCGGAACCGAAAGAACCGAAAACCGAAAATGAGATTTTAATAGAGCCGATAACCGGACCGAATATTCCGGTTCCAACAATCAGTTGTTTGAGAAAATCAAAACAAAAGCTGTTAAATACAATGTTTTGTGAAATGTGTGCCCAAAATACTAAGTCAGTGGTCCTTGGGGAGAGCAATGTGTTGTTGATATGAAAGACAAGTCTTGTAGTTGTAGGAGGAGGAAAATAACATGAATGCGTTGCAAACATGTTGTTGTCACAATCTGGAATATGGCATTGAATGGTCAAGATGTTGCTCAACCAAAACTTTTTTTGAACCAATCTATAGGTTGGAGACTTGGAAGAAGATGTATAGGTTCAAGATTATCCAATTAATGGAAAAGTCATGATGTGGGCTAAGAGTAGGATTCCTACAATCATATTACCATACAATAGTGGAAAGTCTCAAGAAACAAATAAGGAAAACAACAGAGGAGATTAAAAACATGGTGAGAGGAGAAAAGTTGTCAAGAAGGTTCAAGACAGTTACATGTGGAAAATGTGGTAATTCATAACACAATTCAAAGGGTTGTAGATCGAGTTCAAGGAGGTTCGTGTACTGAACAAGGGAAGTCAATTACTCAAGAATCAAGAAAGACTCAAGCAGGATCATCCAAACGACAACGAGGAACATCTGTTGCAACAAAGACAATAGGGGCGACAAGCATTGCGTCCAACTATATGTCGCCCCTAGTACCAATCGCCTCTAAAAGTTTTTGTACTAACATGTTCATAACACTACAAAATATTCTTTAGCTCGTCAATCTTCTATCATCAGGCCAAAACAGAAACCCTCATCGATTCTTGAACAAGAAACATACTTAATTATAATTATTTTATGGGTTAATTTATTGGGAAAAAATATTGAAAAGTTTATCTACCAAATTTCCATCAATTGTTAGCATTGAAATATGACATGACGAGTAATTCATATATAACACAAGGCACATATAAATGCACCTTAATTTTGATCATAGGACGTCTAATTAACATCAAGAAATAAATTATTGATTAATTAAAACATATTAATTAATTTACAACAGAAAAAATAATCTTGAAAATGAAGAATCACGACGTACGTAGCCCATGATTCAAACAAGAATCAAGATCGCAATGCATGTCCTAAAATTGACATAAAAAGATAAAACGATGAATTCAAATAAAACTTGATCGGGGAATCAAGCCGCTGCTTTGCAGCCAGGAGGTTCCATTTCGCCGGCGTAAACTGGTTTCACGTTATGGCATTCTTGAATTGCAGGCCCAGAAGGACCATCGTATGTCAAATTTATGTCAGAAAGGTGCACATTCTCACATCCATTGTTGGCCTTGCTGCATCTAAGCTTCACTACTTCTGGTGAATTTGAAGTTCCCTTCACGTTCTTGATAAATACATTGTGTACCCTAACTTTCGATGGATTCTGTAACAATATATAATAATCCCAAAATTAATTAGAAAATAAACCAAAACGGCTTAAGAATGCATGCATGCAAAACGTACCTCTTTTTTGCATTCGATATGCGGGCAATAATCTTGTTCGATGATAATTGGGTTGTTAACTTTATCCATGTTAAGATCTTCAAAATGCATATCGGAAACCTCTCCTGGCTGGGAATCAGGCCATGTTTTGATCCGAACACCGTTTTCTGTGTTTGAAAACGTGCAGTTCTTCACGAAAACTCCAATTACGGGTTTCTCACCGGTGTTTCTTCCCAAGCTTCCGACGCTAATACCGTGGCCCGGACCACATGTCACTCCCTCGATGTGCAAGTTTTCACATCCATCGCCAATTGACACACAATCGTCACCTGTTTCGAGTTTAGAATTCTTGATTGTTATGTTTTTTGACCACCCGATGTGAATTCCGTCTGTGTTCGGGCTCTCTGGAGGTGCAATGGCGTGGAATTTATCGAATGTTACATTCGTGCATGACATCAAGTTGACGTGGAAATTCTTGCTGTCTTTTGAAGTTATTCCCGTAATCAAAGAATTCTTGATGAAGTTAAAACTAAGATTCTGTGCATATTACAAACATAAATATATTCATCGTCATAAGTTCACGAATTCAATTACATGCATAAACAAAATTTTAATTTGCACACACACACACACACACACACACACACACACATATATATATATATAGGAAGAAGTTCCATCGAGAACCATTTTTATTGCGAGAACCAATCTGAGCCGTCTAATTCCCCCTCTTTCAATGTCATTGCCCACCCATGAATTCCTAACATACACCCTGCCACACTCAATCCCCCCACGCTCTCCATCCATGAATTCCACTTATCAAATCAATGACTAAGATTGGTTCTCGCGGTATTTTTATCGGTTCTCAATGGAACCCTCCCCTATATATATATATATATATATATATATATAATATTTACATACATATTGAAGGGGTGACCCTTTCTTAACAGTTGTTGCCGGATCGTTAAATGCCCATGCCATGGCTGCTCCAACTCCATCTAATAAGCCAGAACCTGAAAAAAATATATTATGATAATGCATTATAATGTTAATTAAGCCAACTAATGACATATATATATATATATATATATATATATATATATATATATATATATAGGGGAGGGTTCAAACGAGAACTGTTTTTCGTACGATAACTGCGAGAACCAATCTCAGCCGTTCCTTGATATATGGGAAGTTCATGGATGGAGAGCGTGGAGGGGATCAAGTGTGGCAGGGTGCATGTGAGGAATTCATGGGTGGGCAATGACATTAAAGGAGGGGGAATTGGACGGCTTAGATTGGTTCTCGCAGTTCTCGTACGAAAAACAGTTCTCGTTTGAACTTTTACCTATATATATATATATATATATATATATAGGGGAGGGTTCATGCGAGAACAGTTGTTAGTGCGAGAACCGCGAGAACCAATCTCATCCGTTCCTTGGATATGAGAAGTATCATGGATGGAGAGCATGGAGGGATAGAGTGTGGCAGGGTGCATGTGAGGAATTCATGGGTGGGCAATGACATTAAAGGAGGGGGAATTAGACGGCTTAGATTGGTTCTCGCGGTTCTCGCGCTAACAACGGTTCTCGCATGAACTTTTGTCTATATATATATATATATATATATATATATATATATATATATATATATATATATATATATATATGTGTGTGTGTGTGTGTGTGTGTGTGTGTTTGTGTGTGTGTGTAATTATGATAACATCTTTTGTAATGTGCTCCAGGTGTCTATATATGTAGTTGAGATGGTTTAATGGTTCATTGACGGAGCTAGATAGCTTAATTAATGAGTTTATAGCTAAAATTAATAACGTTTCTAAAGCTTCATAACTATATATATTTATACTACGTTATAAAGCATTTAACTTTCTCTTTTTAAAATTTTTTAAGACTACTTAATTTTAAGTAGTACATACTTTTATGCATAAAATACAAATACTTAAAACAATAGTCTAATCAATCATCCTTAATTACCTCAACTAATTTATGACAACGGTTACTTTAATAAATTAGTAAACATGACAAAAACTATTTAACTAATCTAAGTTTGGTTAAATCACTTAAAATTATTACAAATTTTTAGGCTAGATTATATTTTTCTTTAGTTATTTATTAACAATATAATTTTTCTTTAATTTATTGTTTTTCATAAACTATTATAATAATTAATAAAAGGGCTGATTGAAAAAAAAAGAAATAAAGAAAATAGAAAAAAGAAAGAAAATAGATATGTTCGTATTTCACACATATCATTACCTATATTCTTGAAATTGAACATTTATCGAACACAAACTACTGTCATCGCCGCCGCATTGCGCGAGTACCAAGCTAGTATACATACATACATATATATAATATTACCTGATACAGTCAAGCCAGTAACATAACTAAATGTTATCCATTGGACTCCTTTTGGAATAACCACCGGATCTTCAGGACCTATCAAGGTTCCATCGATCTTAACCTCGATTGGTGCTTTACACGGTCCCTTGAACTCGACCACGTTCAAGCAAAATCGGCCTTTCGGAATGAGGATTTGGCTCGGCTTTGGTGCGGCGCATGCAGCAGCCCATGCATCACCCAACGCCTAGAATCAATCGATTATCTTAAGAAACTTATAGATAAAATTACTTATATATAATGATGTATCCTAGCTAGCTCTTATTGTTACATTGTTTAATATATACGTATACCTTACTAATCTCTGCATCAGGCTTGGCACCAAACTTTGTGATGTCAAAAACCTCAACAGCCTGCGCAATATTAATGGCGCCTATCATGAAGATAACAACAATGGCGAAAACTAGACATGATTTGGATCTCATTGTGACTAAATTTGTGGGTACGTGCGGATTATGATCAGATGATCGATCTGCAGAGAGATGGAGATGGATGTTGTGTTCGTTGATATATATGATGTTTTGGAGAGGCTAAAATTAGAACCAATTAAATTTGTATGAAACACCCTTTTTCTTGGTGTCTGTGTGAATTCGGATAATTGTACTAATTGGTGCTTCTTGTTATATATATAACATGTGAAATACAAAGGGATTCTTTTTAATTACACCATGTGTACGGAAGAAATGGGCTAGCTACGACCACATATTTCGCAGTTGAATTAGAAATTAGATTTTATTTTTATTTATTTACTTCATTAGCTACTTTATTAAATATTAATATAAAGAAAATATAGAAAACTGAAAAATGCATGTTTATAACATAATTTGTTATACACCTACAAATATATATAAATCTATATTATTTAACATAATTAAAGTACGTACATTGTGAATTCGTGACGAATTAAGTTTGGTTAAAAATTTTAGTATATCAACATGTGATATAATATTCATGATATTAATTTAATTATTCTAGAAATGAAATGAAAACGAATATTCATTTATTTGTATATTTTACGTACCACTATTTATGGTAATTAAGGGTATAAAATATATTTAATAAAAAATTTTGTGGTTGGGATCCTTTTGTCTATCACAATACAAGAACAACGCCAATTTAGGGTAATTAATTACAATTTGAATTGCCATCCATAAAATCCGTTCTAATGCAATCTTTTATGGATCTCTCGCGATTATAGAAATAAACTGGAGATTGTGGACTGGGAATTAAGGAGGCATTTAGATACTTCTATTTATAGAACAATCAACTATATTTTCGAAGCGGTTGGTCTTTAATTAATTCCTTTCAAAAACAATAATATAATACGTAAATACAAAACCTTCTATTTTGCATATATAATGTCAAATAATAATAATAATTATAGTAATATATAATAATAATATTATATGTTTCATTAATCCAAATTGAGATCGATCTCTCTTTAGCTTAGATATATTCAATATTAGGTGGTGGTAGATGATCGGTTAGTATAGACTGCAAAAGAGAGCCTGGTTAAATGCTAGCTAATTAAGTTGGTTTCTGTGTTTAGAATTGAGATATTAATTATGAGGTTAGGTAAATCACAACGAGGATGTTTTCATAAACATAATAGTAAGCACGCTAGACTATTGTTTTAAATCAAATTTGTGTTTGTTTGTAAAGCTTATATCTATGTTTATGAAAGAATTGAATCAGACGCATCATATTTAAGTTAATTTGAAAAGTATCGTCACGATCCTTGTTTGTAAAACAAAAATTCGACATTCGATATCCCATATTCTTGTGACATATTACTTTTTTTATATGTATCATCTTAATCAAAGCAAGAAAACTTATAAACAATTTTTACACACACACACACACACACACACACACACACACACACACACACACACACACATATATATATATATATATATATATATATATATATATATATATATATATATATATATATATATATATATATACATGGGAGGATTCAAACGAGAAATGTTTTTCGTACGAGAACTGCCAGAACCAATCTTAGCCGTTGATTTGATAAAAGGGAACTCATGCATGTAGAGCGTGGGGGATCAAGTGTGGCATGGTGCATGTGATAAATTCATGGGTGGGCGCACAATGAAAATATTGAAGGAGGGGGATTGGACGGCTCAGACTGGTTCTCGCAGTTCTCGTACGAAAAACAGTTTTCGTTTGAACTTTTGCCATATATATATATATATATATATATATATATATATATATATATATATATATATATATATAATATTATATTATATTAACTACTTATAAAGCATTTAGATCAAAATGTTTAATCTCTTAAAAATTAAGTAAATTGAAATTACTTATTTATCCCTCTCCTAACTCTAGGCTATAAATAATATCTCATTAATTGAGAGTTATTTTGGAAACAACTAAATGCGGAATGACTTTAAAATAGAAACTTAATATAGAAATATGGAATTATTGTTGAGGTAATAAAATTAAATATATTTTCATTATTAACAGAATTATATTAGAATTAAAACAAATAATTTGTAAAATTATAGCGAAATTTCAGCCTATTTCCATATTTGGAACGCATTATATAAACTTTGTCACCGTGTTATATTACTCACCTTAATATATACTCGCCACATATTTACACTTATTCAAGATTATCCGATAAACACCGAAGTCGCAAATCATGTTAAATTGTCTTTGCTTAATCACTTGTTAAATTTGTATTAGCACAAAAACATTTTAGGGTCTCTTTATTCGTCGCCGCCGCATAGCACGGATACCCTGTTAGTATTTATAAACAGATTAGACCCCACTGCGCGCTTATACAAATTCATGCTCGGCCCATAGATAGTATTTTCAGTTTTATGTGATAATTAAGGGAAACCGGCCTGTCTCATTGATCGTATAGATGACTAGAGGTGCACATCTTCGGATAATTTTTGCACAAAATCGGATATTCGGATTTTTTGTGCACCTCTATAGATGACTATGAAGTTTTATTCTACAATAAGAGTCCTTATTTATATCTATTAAAATTGTAAAGTCCAAGCACCTACGAAAAAAAAATCAAAATTGTGTGAAATAAGGATGCTCAACATTCGGGACTTAAAAAAAAAAGGATGCTCAACATTCAGGACTTAAAAATTTTTATAAAACTTTTTTGGTGAAAAAAATGTTAATAAAGATTCTAATAAACTGATTTGGGTCCGGAAATCTAAGAAATAGTGAGAAGTCTTTATCTCTAATTAAAACATCCTCATCCAACCCTCACTTACCCTTCACATCAACATCCACATAATACTCGCCTCTAACCCTCAAACCCTACATCCAACTCATAAATACACTCCTAATATCTTATTATAAAATGATATATATGTGAGAATGAAGAAGAGAGAGAAAAAGAAAAGAAAAAAAAAGTGTGTGTGTGGAGAGAGTGTAGGCTCACGGGCTCCTAATATCTTATTATATAATGATATATATGTGAGAATGAAGAAGAGAGAGAAAAAGAAAAGAAAAAAAAGTGTGTGTGTAGAGAGAGTGTAGGCTCACGGGTTGGGAGACCCTTTCTCTCTCTTACCCTCCCTTACCCTTTCTTCAATTATGGTATGCATGTGAGGGTTGGGCAAACCCTTGGCCACGGGTACCCACCGATGCGCATGGTCTAATGAGTTAATATGTCTCCTGTTAATGATGGTAATAGAATTACATTTGAGGCTTGAAACAATTCATCCATTTGTTTATCTTTTCGCAGTAGTACTGTAGAGCATCCAATAGTGGAGACCCTAAAAGTAGGCAGTCTACAACAGAATAATGTGTTTTTGTGTGAGGTAATTTGGTGTCATAAATAAGTAAGAAACAAAATGTTGTATCTCTGTCAAATGCAGAATCCGAATACAGGGCTACAACCCAGAACCACATGTGAATTGGTGTGAGCGCTTAATCTTTAAGGTGAGATTAGGTTCACTCAATATAAATTAATGAGCGTGTGGTGTGACAATAAAGTGGCCATTCGTATTGCAAACAACCAAGCCTTTTAAGAAAGAACTAAACACATTGAAGTCGTCTGATATTTTACTCGAGAGAAGCTAAAAGATGGAACTATCACTACTCCCTATATAGAATAGGAAAAGTCAACTAGCAAAAGTTTTCACCAAGGCTTTACCAGGGAGTCAAATCTCCAATATTTGTAACAAGTAGATTCAGGGTTGATGATATCGTATAAATTTTACGCGATATTCGAGAGTTTTTAATAAAAAAATTATGTGAAATATGTCAATATAAAGGTACTTTTTACCTTTATTTATTATTTTCAGGTTAAAAATGTGAGAGTTGAAGTTATTTGAAGCTTCAATAAGAGGAAATGAAGAAAATGTGAAAAGTTGTCAGCTCCGACACACATTCACTGTTTTGATCATATCTCACTCATACAAACTCGGATTGAGGTGATTGAAGCGGCCACGGGAAATAAACTCAAAGGGCTACAATTTTAATTTTATGGTCATCTCTAAAAAACGAAGTACCGCGGCGCGACAGGGTAAAGATTGCGGCACAATCGAGTGGATAAGTCCAAAAATTTACATTCCAAACTCAGGCATGGCATTTGGGATAAAACCCCCGGATGCGGCGTTTCCGAGTACCTGACGCGGTTCGATCTGCTCAATTTCAGCAAATATTTATATCTTTCAAACCATTTGATTTGATATTCATTCATCCACTTTTTCCACCATTCCAGACCAAAATTCAGCCCTGAAACATTCCAGAGGAGGCTTGAAGTATTGACTTGGAGATTGGAACTTAAGTGAAGATTTAAGACTTGCAATCATTCGGCTTTTATGGTTTACTCATTCTATTCATCATGTTCTTGTTATTTCTTGATTTCCAGAATTTTAGAATGATTATTTTTTTGCTAAGTTTCTATTTTCCTCCCTAAAGGAGATGAACCTTAATTAAAGTTGATTAACTCATGGATTTTGGATGATTTTATTCATATTTTTATCAACTTTTGCTTAATCATAGTTCATCCATGTTTTAGAATCTGTTTTTGGTTGTTTACAATCTGAGTTTTTATAAATTAGAATATCAATCTATTTATAAAGCTTAAATCTTGATTATCTAGGATCAATAGGTATTCTTGACTAGTGATTAACTAATCTTAGGGTTAAACAACTAAAGATTGAAGCTTTAATATGTATTTCAACATATAATGATCTTTATATGTTAGTTTAATGTTTTGTTGATCAAACAATCATTAAAGGTTAAAGCTTTTCTTGAAATCGAATCAAATCGGCTAATTATACTTTTTAATCACGCTTTTGACCATAAAGGTTATTAATTGATATAATTATAGGGTCATAATCGGATCAAGAGTCTAACCATTTTAGAAATCGATCTATGATAATTATTATCCATTGCACATAATTTCGTGAATTAATTGACTTGCAAAGGGTGAAATTGAATCTAGGGAGGGAAAGTCTTTATTTTATAGTTTAATCCAACCAAGTTCATTACTTTCTTGTTTCTTTGCTTTGTTTTAGTGTGATAGTGATAAAGTTTGGTGCTTGATCTATTGAAAGTTCAAATTGCATAAAATCCCCCCACCCCCCCCTTTTAATTGCTTATTTGCTTTTTAGTAGTTTAATATTTAAATTAGTGTAATTTTATCAAATCATACTCGTTTCTCTTGTGTTCGACACTCGTACTTATTTTCTATCCTATAATACGATTAGGTTCTCTTGCCTATTGTGTTGTAGTCATACAAAATAAATCGGATTTTATAAATTTTAAACTGATACGCTTTACGCACATCAGTTGACTTGTCTCATGATATATGTAATAGCTTTCCTTTTTGTAAACTTAAGCAACTTAATTTGACTAAACCTCTTAACATCCATTCTGACTTTGTAAGTATGCTGAACTATTCCTCTTTGTTAGATCAAGGTACTTACTTCTATGCTAAAAGAAATTGTTTGTGGTCAAGACGCTACCTCTTTCTTATATATTGAGTAGCCTAGCCGTCTACGAATTCTTTTTTTACGGGGTAGCTTTGACGGTTATGTTGACAATTCAATGTCAAACACACTTTTCACTCGTCCATGCCTAGTTGGCATATATCAAATCTTCGCTACTATGGCTATTTTTAGCTACTATGAGTATCCACAGTCATAACATGCATCATTAATCGTCACGTCAGCATTATTAACTTATCACTAACTGTCTGCAGTCATAACATGCATAACTATAATTACTAACCCCTATGTCACAACAATTTCTTATTTTGTTACCATTAAAATAATTGAAAAGAAAAAAAAGCATAATAATGGAGCCAGTTTGGTGAAGGGAACGACAAGGTCGAGTATCACGATTATAAAACAAGCAACATACAATGGTGATCATTAGCTCGAGTGCTCGTGATGGAATGATTTGAGCCATTATGCATCCAAATGTGGATGCTCTAAAAGTTGTGGACTCCTTCAAGAGAGAGTTTGTAACACAAAAGAAATATCAAGTTTTAGAAAGTTATAGAAAAAAACATGACAAAGTATGAAAAAGCTCATTCTTCTACGTATAGAGTTATCTCCTTAAATACCATTACAACATACTCCATGATCTACAATATTACATGCACATTTCGCAACTAATTAAGAAAATGGTGTTGAAAATAAAGAATCATTTTTGCTTTGATTCAACCCATGATCGAGAATAATCTCGATCAATATATGATTCTAATCAAGGGCTCTACAATAATGGAATTAGAGAGCATGCATCGCGAGTTAATAGTTTACAGCACCTACTTACATACATCTAACTGAATCAAACTGGTTTGCAGGCCGGAGGCACAATTTTCCCGGCGTAAACTGGCCTCACGTTGCAGCATTCTTGATGTGCAAGCCCGTGTGGACCTTTATATGTCAAATGAATGTCGGAAATCCTCACATTCTCGCAACCGTTATTCGCTTTGCTACATCTCAGCTTTACGACTGCTGGCGTTGTCGAAGTTCCCTTGATATTCCTCATGAAAACTTTATGTACCTTAACCAATGATGGTTTCTGTACCAATATTCCCAAAAGAAAATAACCAATAATTTTTTTAATTAGCAAAATATTTTCAAGTCTCTTAGATTTCATAACTTTTAATTTCTAGTTATAGTTATTAGTGAAATATGATAATAGATAAATATATCATTTAATTTATTTATATACTACAATAAATATGTCGTTTGTGCTTGCTTTATAAAAAATGTTATAATTCTATAACATCTCACACTTGTAATTGTGAAAAAAAAATTAAATTTAGAGATTGTCAGTAAAAAAAAAAAACTCTACATTTATAAATATGTAGAAAGTTCACACTCTTAAATTTATAAATTTAGTGATAAATATTAGAAAATATCATACCTAAAAGCGTGAACATTTGTAAATCTAAAATTATTTTCAAGTTTTCCACGCTTAAAAGTGTGAATAGTTAGAGAATTTGTCCAAATGTTATTGCTTAAAAGTTTGAATAATTAGAGAATTTGTCCAAATGTTATTTTTTTTACTACAATTTTCATACTTAGACACTTAGATATTTGATAGGAATTTGTGGTACACTTAATTTTTTTTCATATTTGACTGTAATTTTTCATAGTTTTAAGTGTATTAACATTACGTACACTTTTGCTGCATGCGCCATGTGGGCAATAATCTTGCTCGATAATAATCGGGTTTTCAACTTTATCCATCCGAAGATCTTCAAAATGCATATCTGCAACCTCCCCTGGAAGTGAATCCGGCCACGTTTTTATTCGAACACCGTTTTGTGTGCACGAGAACAAGCAGTTCTTCACGAAAACACCCCTCACCGGTTTCTCCCCGGGGTTTCGACCCAAACTTCCAACACTTATACCATGGCCCGGACCGCATTTCACTCCCTCAATGTGCAAGTTTTCACATCCGTCACCAATCGAGATACAATCATCACCGGTTTTGATCACGGAGTTCTTGATAGTGATGTGTTTCGACCACCCAAGGTGGATTCCGTCCGTGTTTGGGCTCTCGGCGGGAGCGAGAATATGGAAGTTGTCAAATGTCACATTCGTGCACGACATCACGTTTGCGTGGAAGTTCTTGCTGTCTTTTGAGGTTATTCCCGTAATCAAGGAGTTCTGGATGAAGTTAAAGCTAAGATTCTGTGTCATTAGAACATATAATACTCAATTCATAAATTTAAATAAAATCAACTTTATGAATTTGCATCAGTTAACGTATACGCATATAGAGACAGGATCACGAGAGAACCTCAAATATGTCAAGAATGAGAGATTGCCAAGTGCGATTGTAATGTTAGTTTACCAAAATACCACCATATATGTTTATATAATGGAAAATGATATACTTTTCATTCTTTTTTTTATCTATCTAGATCTGATATTTCATGTCTCCGACAGCTAGACTACTATCACGAGAACCTTTTTGTTATGGGTGGTGATTCGTACACAACAAAAACTGTCCATACACAACAAGTACAAGCACATTACAGCACATGGTACAAGTCAATAATGTAGAAATTGTTGTGTATGGACGATTTCTGTTGTGTACGAATCACTCTCCTTTTGTTATTGATTCTAGGTCTCACCATTCTTTAATTGGGTGTTTACGTGATCCTGTCTCTGTGTATGTCTATATATATATACACACACATACATACTGAAGGCCACACGGTTTTTTGCTGTGACTGTTTTTCTTTGGATTATTCGACGGCCATGCCATGGCTCCTCCAACACCGTCCAACGTCCCACATCCTAAAAACACCATAAATCATGATCATGTTATATATTTAGGGATTGATTGTTAAAATTATATCCATAAATGTACGTGTAAAATCAATTAGAAATCATTGATTTTATAATACCTGTTAATGTCATTCCATTCACATAACTGAATGTAATCCATTGTTTTCCTTTCGGGATGACCGCGGGATCCTTGGGACCTATCAATGTCGCATCGATTCTAACCTCAATCGGAGCTTTGCAAGGTCCCTTAAACTCGATTACATTCAAGCAAAATTGGCCTTTTGGAATGATTAGTTTGCTATGTGTTGGTGCATTACATGCGGCGATCCATGCATCACACAAAGCCTAGAATTCGATAAAATTAACGAATCCATAATTCAACATAACTAACATTTTAAAAAATCACATGAATTCGATCATCCTGTTGTTAAGTTTTGGTACCTTACTAATCTCGGAACCAGGCTTCGCGCCAAATCTTGTGATGTCGAAAACATGAGCATGGGAGATCGTCATGAACATGAAAATAGCATGAATTATGAATGATTTGGAGCCAATCATGACTAAATTTGGGTATCGATTGAATGATTAGATATATAAAACATGTTTTAATGATATTTATGATATCTGCAGTTGTGATATTTTTTCAATATTCAAGCCTTGTTGAAATTCAATGGTAGGCATGGGTTGAAGTTTTTTGACCAGAAAGGAGACTAATATTACTACAATTTCTTATTTTAGAAATTGGTCTTTCAAACTATGCAATATACCTTTTTGAAGTCGGTGTCTTCATTAAAAAAACAAAATACTTTCTATTTTGGCTAAGTTGGAGCGAATATTATAAAATATAGAAAGTTAAATTATAAAAATAATTCATTAATTAATATTCATTGTGCAATAAAAAAAGTCATTAAGATTATCTTTGTAATTTTACATACTAAAAGTTGTTTTAAAATGATTTTTGGTTTTGGAGCTTTTTCTTTGAAAATAAACATTCACAACTCTACGGGTATGTTTGACGGAAATAGCTGTTAGCTGTAGCTGAAAGCTGGTAGCTGAAGTTTATATTTTCAAAACAAAAAGTATGCAATTCAAGATGTTCCGTACCAAACATACCTTAAATTGATCCCTTAACCATTTTATTCAATAGTATGACAGATTTTACATCTGATAAAGCTAATGTCCATCACATATTAGTTGTGAATGATTGTATTTTGTGGTAGTGGAAATGACTTTTATAAGCATCTACCATTTTGTAGTTGCTACGTAGTTGCTAATGCGCAGATTCCCATTGTTAAGAGTCCCTCTGTTTAGCCAAAAAATAACACATCTCTTGATGTTTAGCCGAGATTAACTAACTTTCGATTGTTTTTTGTTCTATTATAAAGAACACAAATAACGATCTCAGTGTTTCTGAGGATCTCTATTCTACTGCAAATTCAGAGTCAAATCTTTGGATTATCACAAAGTACATTCTTGATACCCAAAGATTAAGAGTACGAATATTTACTTTCGATAGTTACATGATCCAAAAGATTGCGGGTTTAACAACTGTTGTGAACAAAAATGGTATAGATTTAGTATATTAGATTTGTGTGTGTATTTAGCCATTCGAAAAAAATATACATAATCCAGAAGATATATCCAAACCATTTTCTCTATTTATTTTATCGGAAAATTTTACATGATCCAGAAGATATATTCAAACATTTTCTCTATTTATTTTCGCATATATTTTTCATCACCGTAAATAAGCTCAAACCATACTTTAAAAAAAAGTCAATCAAAGCGATTTTGGGTTTATATTTATTCATGAATAGAGTAAATACTAAATAATAATAAGATATGTCATTTATTTTGGAGATGTGGATACACTACTCATGATTCATGAAATGCTTACCTTTAATGCAAACAAGAATCAGGAGATCTGTGGTACTGATCTTACATCTCATACGTATTTATTCTTTCCATCAAAATATTTATCCACTTACACACACACAACCACGTAAATGAAGGGTATTTATATCATTTAGCAGTGTAGTGATTTAAGTGATATGTGAGTGTAAAAATCACTTAAATTAGGTGCTACTAGCATCAGAAGATTCAATATCCTCTAAGAACCCTGTACAAATAAAATTATTCCAAACAACAGTATGCAGAACAATGAGATTTTTTTAGTGCAAGTATGTTCAAGTTCCCTTATAAATAAGCAACAAAAATATATGAATTTTTAGTGCCCCAAAAAAGCATTTTGTGACAAGCACCAGCACCCACCATACCATCATTATCATATTCATATCAAGGCCAAATAGAAAGGAGTCCAAACTTCCTACCTTTTATAGCTTCCAACACCCATCTCTTTTTCTTCACTCTCATAAACTCAAAACCACCAAGAAGCGTACTAAGGTGGCGGGGATGAGGCGGCTACTGGCTGTGATGAAGCGGAACATGCAAAATATGAAGAGAAGCAGTAAAGTAACCGATGAAAACATGTTTAGAGAAGGAAATGGAGTTGAGTTTCCAGTCATAGCCCCCCATACAAGACAAGGGTATAACCGTCATTCTCTTATCTGCAGCATCCTAAAAGCGCCACTCTCACTTCTGTCGTGTCTATCATATCACCCACATGGTTCAGCTGACCAGGTTTGGGTTTCTGGTGAATTCACAAGGACATCAGAAATGAATCATCTTATGGTCAGTGACAGCCTGCGCTATGCAATTTTGATGTGATAAGTTTTCTCATCCTGGTGTAATCTTTAAGTTCAAAGCCTATCCATGATATCATGTAGCAGATTAGATAAAAGTGAGTAGATGAGAATACTAGTGTACTCTTAATTTTCTATCATATATTTGTTACTAAAGAAAGTAATAAAAGTATGTAACTTTGATATACAAGTGTCTGTCTTGTTCATTCTATGGTAGTAAATGTACACGGGACAAATTTCAAGCATACTGGCTCTCTTAGATTCCAGCCTAGCACAAGACTGGAAGTTGCAATCAGGCATATAATAATAAGAAGAAAAAGATTCAAGTGGCAATCATAAAGCAAAAAGAGGAAAAAGAACAAAGCCAAATGGTTGGTGAAAGTGAAAGAAAGTTTACTTCCTTGGCTATAGATGAAGGAACAGAGTGAGTGTGACTGAAGTACATTTTTAGCATCTGGTGAGTGGGTTCGGACACGCAACATGTGGTTCATCAAAACACAAGGAACCCGTGCTCGAATCTTGTATCTGTTCCGTTTGATTGAAATCTTCCGTCACTGCACCAAAAATCGAACTTGTGCTGCACTGATGTTTGGTAATATTTTTGCTGTAAACATATACAATGTTTGGTAGTTTTTTTTTTTCAATTTTGGTGATTTGACTTCAAGATAGGACCTAAGTGGGGGTGTGGGGTAGACTGCACATGAACTAACCTTGGAACTTCCAAATAGACTTTGGCTTTAATTTAAATAGCCAGATTCTCACTGTGGATATTGGGGGTGTTCCTTGCATTTTGAAATAGATTGATCATATATAAAATAGTAAGAATTATAATCAGCTATAGCAAAACATGCTGCAGGAGATAATCTGTAATAATGATAATTAAATAACCAATTGTTGAGTATTTGACAAATTCCAAGGAGAATTAAACAATTTACATGTAAAATGATTTCACATAATTAGTCATAACCAGTTTCATTACAGCTACTCCTAAACTGACTATTTGATCTCTAAGTAACCAAATTGCCAAATAAGATTCACAATACCCAAACCCTGAAACTGATTATATGTCACTTGGAAATGCAATGCCAAACACTCCTATTCTAGCACCCCAAACCAAAGTAACCTACAACATGAGGCTTATAAGATGTTCAAACTTCAAATTCTTCATGGGTTATAGAATATCGTTATCTTTTGAAGTTTTTATAATATCATATATGTATTTCCGTACTCAATCTCTAAGCGTAAGCTCCATTGTCCAATCGTTATCAGGGGACTATGACATCCAAAATAATAAATACATAAAATCAGAACTAACAGCATTCATAAGGTGTGCTTGATTTTATTTTTATTTCTTTTTCCTCTTTTTGTATTGCTTTTTGATGAAAAGGGTAAAAAGAAGGAACCACACTAATTAACAATAAAGGAAAAGAAGAAATAACATAAAGTACCTTTAAAGCCCCATCATTATCGCAACACCATTAGAAATTTATATGATAAAATTAATCAAGATCTGATACTGAAACATATAAACAAAAGATTATTCAATTACTGCAGCATGACCGACATGATATATATAATTTATGGAAAAAGTTCATGCGAGAACCATTCTTAGTGCGAGAACCGCGAGAACCAATCTGAGCCGTCAAATTCCCCCTCTTTCAATGTCATTGCCCACCCATGAATTCCTCACATGCACCCTGCCCACTTTATCCCTCCACGCTCACCATCCATGAAACTTCCCATATCCAAGGAACGGCTAAGATTGGTTCTCGCGGTTCTCGCACTAACAACGGTTCTCGCATGAACCTTCCCCTATAATTTATAATATCAACCAGATGCAATATAGTTTTGATATTGCGGCACTTTAACTTTCTAATTATTATGCCTAACTATGTTTAGTGGAAGACCAAAAAGGTTTAAGTGGAGCATTGTTTGTCTGTATTCAGATAAACAAATTCTTTCCAAGATCATTTACCTTAAAGAATATGTGCTTTTAATCCCATTGATTTCATGCCATCAGTAGTAGAAACACTCATTCATACCAAGGGGAATGTACCTAGCAAAACAACAAATTTAACCAAATATATATGTGTCAGCTAAAGCAAAATATTGTGAAGGACTTCCACTTCTGGTCTGCTCTAGAAGTCCAGATACATACGAACGTTCTATATAGAACAATAACTTCTTTAACTTTACTAAACAATTATAGCCGTTAAGCAAAGTATATAAAATGCTAGAAGGCATTAAGAATTACATCTTTCTTCTTTGATTGTATTTCTCTCGTTGGTAATTAAATATAGGCAAATCAAGTAAGTACAACAATTTACAACATTGAAGTTTACAACTTTTTAACTGAATATCATATTTAGAAATAATTTCTTTACTGCAGCTCGAGCAATTCTCTATTGACTTCTTCTCAGTCGATCCAGCACATATTTCTCACCTGTGAGGCATTCCACCAACCCTTCCAAATGACGGAAAGTTATGTTAGAGAAGTCAAGAAATAAACGAGTACGTTTCCTTTGCCCTATGAAAGTTACAAACTTCAAACGCGCACATGAAGATGGATTTATAGAAGTGCTCGAAGATTTGTGAAATGTGTTTACTTTCCTCAAAGGATGGGAAAGAAAGAACCAAGTAGACGAAAATTCACAAGACTGAGAGGATGTTTAGCATTGCATTTTAAAAGTGATTATGTGATATAAAATAAAGGGAATTAGATAATCAATTATAACAAGGGTTGCAAGAGATAGTGTTTGGATCTCCATGTCCATCTGTTGTTTGGGTGTTTAGAATATTTGAGGATTTACATGTAAAATGATCCTAAAATCAGAACATCAAAATCAGTTTCCGACAATCAATGATGTACCATCTACCTTCGCACTGTTCTAGGGAGTGGAATTGACACAGGCTATATCTGCCTGACTTCCTTCACATGCTATAACTTATTAACAAAGTAACTGTCTATACCAAAAACTTATCAGCTACCTAAAACCACAATCATCAGATTCAAAACATAATGCCAAACATCAGCTAAGATGCCATAATGGAGACGGTTGCAATATTTATGGATTGCAATTATCATGGGATGAAGAACGTATAAAAGTATTAATGACAACAGGAAGAAACAAGGACCATGATTCCTAGTGTCTAATGGAAACATAAATTTTTTTATAGCAATGTGTCTGAAATCTTAATACCATTTGTGTAATGTCGACAATCATGCTGACCAACTATCAGATCAGTGTCCCAATTGCTGTTGAACTTGCGTATTGCATCTTCAACATCAACATTGCAAGAACCTACCATCCAGCATTTCGTTTTTGGCAACTTCTTCATAGTCCTTGTTTGCAAGATTCCTAAATCAAAAACGGAAAGCACCAAAGATAGTACTCCCTTGATGCTTTGCCACCACAGTATAGCAAAAATTGCTGTATATAACCCACACTTGAACTCATTTACCAATTTTTCATCATACCCCAAGAAGTCAGCAATGTAAAAGCAACAAATTCGGTGTATAATTGCAAAAAATATTTAAATCATACCAGGTATTTTCTTGCCAGATAGAGCTGATACTACTGCATATATACTTTCAGGATCTTGAGGTTGAAAATCAAAAACCAATACCTAACAAACGAATGCAAATGAATTGATCATAAAACTAAATTCAGCAATCAAGTTACTAGGATACAGAATCTTAATTTGGCAGTACAATCAATAGAGAGCAGCAAACTCCTTAAATACTGTTAATTCCATGCGTACATCTACCATTCACAATTTTTACTTGCACCGTTCCACAATTAGGGCTCATGTTTTCAGAAAAGAGAACCAAATTGAGGTAAAGCAACACAGCATTTTAGAATCTTAGATTATGAACGTAAACTCACCGTTCGCAATGAATCACATGTACGATCGTTAATGAATTCGGGAAACTAAAATTTAGATGATAAATTTAACCTAAAACTCGTCTGTTGACGAAAATTTAGCGTAATATATCCTACTTAGTGAAAGTGAAAACCTGAGAAGGAAGAGCAGGGGAGGTGGAGAGGACCATGAAGTGCTGTAAATCCCAAGAAAGACTGAGAGAGTAGGCAGTGGTCAAAGCCAATTGCGGTGGCCCCTTGCTACCTCTTAACGCCACCGCCGCCACGAACACATCGCTTCCACTCGCCTGTGCCGGTGCCGGTGCCCGTGCCGGAGGGTTTACGAACGAAATAGCAACCGTCAATCCCATATCACCGGTTTTCAGTGTTTTTTCTTTTTCATTTTATATTTTTTTTAATCAAAGATAACCGACGGCTGCTCTCTATCTTACATTCGCTTTAATTTTTTTTTTAATCCGTTCATAAATCTATATTTTTTACTCATAATAGGTTAAAGTAAACACCTTCAAAAATCTTATATCAAACTTCTTTTTAAATTCGATTCATTTAATAAAACTGAAATCGAATTTTAATTTTATTTTTCAGTTACATCATTTATACTTTTAAATCACCTAAAAGTGTAAAAGAGCTTAACTACTATTTTTTGCAGGTCTATTTATTTGAATTTGGTTAGTTTTTAGGTTTTGAATTTTCTAGATACAAATATTACATAGAATGTTCAATTTAGTTTATCTTTAACGCTCTGTTTTCGAGTTTTTTTATGAAGGAAAGGAAAGGAGTAGAAAGGAAAGAAAATGATACAAAAACTCCCCCTCCCAATCATCTCAAAAGTGGGAGGGAAGTTTTTACACATAAAATTGGAGAAATTGCCCCTTCTCATCCCTCCCAATCCTTTCCTTCCCCTTCTAAAAAAAATTCAAGAACATGATTTCTCCTCCCAATCCCTCACAGCCCTTTCCTCCCCCTCCTTAAAATAACTCGAAAACAGGCCGTAAGTTTTAGTTTTAAGGAACTAATTTTAGTCTTTGGATATAATATCAATGGTCCAGATTGTATTTTAAAATTTTGGTCGGAGGGGTCTTTTTGTAATTCACATGTGATGTTTTACAAAATCACATGTGATTGTATACTGATTACATTTCAAAATTTTAGGACTATTTTTTTACATAGTCTTTATTGAATATATCTTTAATATGTATAGTTAAATATAGAGGTAAAAGGGAAAAAGAAAGAAAAAGGAGATAAATGTAAAGAGTGAAGGTAAATTAAGAACTTCAAGTTATACAATTATTTAATTATTAGTCTTAATTTTATCGATAAGAATTTAGTAAAGCATAACCACCAATTAGGAGTTTTTTTATTTGAACAGCAAAAAAAATTTATAAAAAAAAGCTCTTAGCAAATTGCTAAAAGGTCAGAACAATATGTATAAGTGAGCAAAAGAACAAAACTACACCTTGTCAAGGAGACTTAAACTACCAATTGACCCATAACAATTTTCTAAGCCTATAACCTTTAGTGTTTAAAGAAAAAAGATAAGCTTTGAAGTTTAGTAAATAAATCTGCATATTAAAGCATGTTGGGATTAAAAACCTTATCATTCCTAAGTTTCCAAATCACTCAGCATGATGTGAAGAAAACCACAATAAAGACATCTAGGTTAAAAATCCCTTTTAATCCATTCTCAGCACCTCATTTTGTGAGAGCAGGAACCGGGACTCTGCCGGAGGAGCCACTCCCCACCAATGACTAATTTTAGCCCAAATACTCTTTGCAACTCGATAGAATCAGAATAAGTGATGTTTAGTTTCAAAATCCAATTCGTAAAGAAGACAAAAAAAAGTAGTACCAATTAGGGGTTAGTAGGCATTCGTGACTAATGAGCTAAATATATTACTTTCTTTTGGAAATGTAGTTATTGTTAGAAAGTAAATATAGTTTACTTTGTAAAGTTCAACCCAATGATTAGACATAACACAGATGATTTTAATACAATAAAAATATTACAATAACTATTTTTTTTTGTTTTAATAATTTTCAATTTATTATGTAAAAATTAGTTGGCCCAATGATTAAACATCTCCCATTGGCCCACACTTACATGCCCACTAACTTTAAAGAAAGCCCAAGTTCCCAACTTAACTTTTCTGCAGTCTTATATGGTGGGACTTGGGAGTAGACATGCACATATACCGGATAATACTATATCCGGTTATAGTATTATCCGAATCGAATTTTTCGGACAAAAAAAACCGGTTACGAAAAAAACCGGTTTAGTATTAACCGGTTTTGATATCGAATTCCGATACTATTTTATCCAGTTTCGGTTTATACTATAACCGGTTTTTATTCGGGGCAAAAAATCCGGTCTGCGTATAACTTATTCAGCCCACTGTTTTTTTTTTGTTTTTTTTGTTTTAAAAACATTTCCTATAATATATACTATAAAAAACATACATGTGAAAGAAAACTCAAATTTTGATTAATTTAAATACTTAAAAAGTACAATATTAAAATTACAAACTTCCTAATTAACCGACTTGCAAAAACGTTTATAATTATTTAACCGTTTGTTGTTGGAGCAAAAAATCGATTTTATCATTTCTTTAAATTCTTTTCTTTTGGAGTCAATAACCTCCAAACCGGCTTGAACGGAAAGATTGATGATGTGTGCAACACAACGAGTGTAAAAAAACGCACCGTTTAAAATCGGTGAAAGTAGTATCTTTAATCGTGGAACTGCGTTTGTGTTATTTGACGCATTATCAAACGACATAGAAAAAACTTTGTTTTGTATGTTATAAACACAAATCACCCTTTTTAAAAGCGCAAATAAATTTGCGCCGGTGTGTGGTTAACCAAATAACTCAAACGCGATTGTACGTTTCATCATTTGCCAACTATCTTGGTCTAGCCAATGTGGCGTGACGGCTAGAAAAGAATGTCCGGTGTTATGTGAAGAACTCCAAACGTCACATGTATGTGACACACCATAACGGTGTTCTTGGAATCCTAAAATCATTTTTTCTCTAGCGTCACGCCACATTTTAATTGCATCACACCTAAGGGTAGTACGACTTACAGCGGTGTAACACGGTTGCATGAGTGTTTTGATGGTTTCGGTGAAATCTTGATCATCAAAGTGGTCAAACGGCAAAGCTTTCGTAATCACGAACCTCGTAAAAGCGTCTCGTAATTTGTCGTTGTCGTAAATGAAAACACCACCTTGATTTGTCATGTTGGCTTGAGTTGCATCGGATGTTGCTCTTAGCGCCTTGCATGACTTGGTAATATGAGCCCTCAAAGTAGAGTTGCCTTCGGGTGCTAGAAACTTGTGACAAAGTTTGCACCGAGCCCTTTTTGAACCGTTGGACATCTCGCACAAGTCGAAATGTTCCCAAATTTCTTTATTTCTATTATGCTCGAGAATCCTCACCACATCGGTGTTTCCTCCTACGGAAGATGCTCCCGTATTCGGCATGCTACTACTACCGGCCATGATATCAATCTCAAGAAAGTGAATGAAAGTGAACTTTGGTGAATAAAAGTAGAGAATTTGGAGAGAATTTGGAAGATGTAAGTTGTGGATTAATCCTACAACATACCCACACTATATATAAGTTTTTAAGGTGGCAAAAGTGTAAAAAAAATCTGAAAAAAAGGTCAAGAAGCTCCCCAAACGGCTATAAAACGGCTAGTTTTTTGAAAATAACGGCTAGTAGGAAAAACCGGATAAAAAACCAATTATAAAAAAATCGGTTTTTTATCCGGTAAAAAAACCGGTCGCCTATAAATAGTTAAATCCGGTCATACTATCCGGTTACAAAAAATCCGGACCGGATATAAAAATCCGGACCGGATATAAAAATCCGGTTTTCCTAAAAACCGGTTTCGGATATTTTTTTCGTATAAATCGGATATTCGGATTTTTTGTGCACCTCTACTTGGGAATGTGGGACAAATGGACAATTAAGAGTGCATTTAATTGGAAATTCAATACTCGCTGAACTGCCTATCAAAATTAATTTTAAATAGTGTAAAATTAATCTTCCACTCTATCTATCTAACATCTTTTAATTTGAGTTGTTTTGGAAATTTTGAGAGGCTCGAAACTGGACACATTCAACTCAGTTGTTGTATACTTATTGTTGGTTAATTTGGAAGGTAAGAAACGAGGTGGCTCATAAAGGGTCAAAGGAATCTCTTTCAAAGCTATTTTACCAAGCTCAAGGTTTAGCGTTTATTGAGTGTAATTGGGTTTGTTCCCTTTCTATTTATTTCCTTTGTAATAATCTAATTATACAATAAGTTTTTTAATTTTAAATATTAAAATACCTGAATAACTTGAACACATGTAATTAAAAGAATCTATAACTCAATTTTATACATGAAGAACACATAACTCATGTTTTATATATATACACATTGGGTAAGGGCTTATAGTGTGCCCTTTTTATCATTTATAAAATAGGTTTTTTAAGAATGAATGTCTAAGCACCCTTATAAATATCTATCACAGTTCCTAGCCTAGCTCATAGGGGAATTGATTAGACCAAAAGGCATCATGAGGTTAAGTACGTACATGTTATTAGTTGAACGAATTAACTAACATGTTTGAGTATTTTAATGTCAAATCAATTAATTTTTAGAAATGAAAGTTCATACGAAAACCTAACAATTTAGACGCATATTTTTATATACAATTAGTTGAAATAATATTTGAGGGTTTTGTTGGTGTTTTGTCAAATTTCCTTTCAATGACATTAAGATATTGACAAGATTCCAAATTTCCTTTCTTTCATTAATTTATTTCGAGAACACAGTGTAATAGTTATTACATTTTCTATAGCTTTTGTACATATCCAAAGTGATCATTGTTTAGAGTGATTACAGTCACTATCATCACGTCAACTTTTTTATTCCGTTACTCAAACTAGCTTATAGTAAACACTTTCTATAATATGACATTTTGGCCTAATACCCAATTGATTGATCATATTAAAATTAAAAAAGAAGTAACATGAGAGATAGAGATAGAGAGAGACTGTGAAAGAAAGAAATAACATTGAATCGGTCCACACATGAGCAACGCTAGCGGTGCCAACCCTTCACTACAATGCCATGGTGTGGTGGCACCTCCTACCACGGCGTGGTGGCAGAGCTTCATACATGCCATTTTTGCCGCCCACTCTGTCCTCTCTAATCATATTCGAATCGAATCTCCTATTTAGTATGGCATGATATGGACAAGTAGGTATGGTGTTATGCTAAAGACAATGTGTTTTTGGGTCAAATAATTAGCGAGTATTTTAGACATAAGTGTAGGTCCATGATAATACGGTATCAGCAATCAACAAGAATAATATGAACTCAATATGAAGAATCCGTACGTGAGAGCATCGAGAACGTACAATCAAATTTAATCGTTTTATGAAAGCTTCTTTAAGAGGTATTAATTTTCGAGAGATTAAATAAAGTATAGAATAGATTGTAACTTTAAATCTTTAGTAAAGAGTTAAGACAGTTGCAGAGACAAACCATTAATTATTACACAAAGATAAACATTTTATTCTTCAGAATTATAAAACTAGCTAACCCCACCTGGAACCAAATCTTTTATTACCAGCTAACCCTTGGCCTCCTTCAATTCATGCATGCATGTTGATGTTCCCTTTCTTCATTAATCCTAATTTCTACCCAACCCATGCTTGCCACGTGGCCAAGACTGCCTTTGATTACCCCATAACTATTTTGGTCCCACGTGGAATTTCACAAACTTATAATTCAAACGACAAACAGTAAGTAACAACCATAAAACAAGAAAGCAAGCACTTCAACTCTACTACTCCTGATCCTCAGCTGCACCACCTTCCACTTTCTCCAGAACCTTCTCATTTTCTGGCTCGGCTTTAATCACCTCATGAGCTGGCTCGGTTTTGGCTTCGGGTTCACCTTCTGGTTCTTTGGCCTCTTTAACCGCCTCTTCCTCCGCACACGGCTCCGGTGCCACCTTCGCAGGCTGGTCCACCGGGCTAATTACCTTTCCTTCCTGAACGTCTTCTTCTTCTTCTTTCAGAACCACTTTGGTTTCAACCTCAGCCGCAAGGGCTTCGGGTTCAGCTTTTGGTTCTAGTTCTGGTTTTGTTTCGGTTTCTGGTTCGGCTGCATCGGTGGTGTCAGCGGGTTCCTTAGGAGGGTGCTCCTCTGATGGTTGTGGTACTGCAGTTACTGTTGTTTCCTGATCATCTGTGTTCTTTATGATCTCATCATCTTGGGGTTTCTCCACAGTTTGCTCCTCTATTTTCTCATCATGCAATGCTGGTGTAGCTGAAACAACCTGCATCACAAGCTAGTTTAATCAGATCACTAAAAATATAAAGTTGATCTTACATATATGCATGTTGAAAACATAATTGAGGAGTATTTATAATTAAATAAGTAATAGTATTTTGAACATATATATGTAATGTTAATTATATATAACACTGTATACTTTTACTTTATATATAATAATGACCAAGCCTCTAATTAAGTATAGTAGCAAAGCAGTCTCTGCAAAATTTCTACTTTTTAAATATTATAGAAGAAAATGTTCAATAAGTTTTTTCAACCATGAAAAATTAATAAGATTTAGAAACTTTTTCAATGGAAGTACATAGCTTAATTTATTTTCCTTTTTCTTTTTGGAAATCACAGGCCTAGCTAGCTAATCACAGGCCAATAATGGATCATCTATGTTTCTGGAAAAATAAAATAAAATACAGTAGACTTATAAAGATTGATTTAATATATTTATTTGATCTTACACCTTAATTATAGTCATGTACACAATATTATTTAATTTTTGAAAGACAAATCACTTAAGATAAAGTACAACAGACTTTACAATTTTATATATTTAATATGATCGATCTTACTCCTTAAGTGTACAGATCACTTTAGATTTAAAAATGATTCCGAAGTTAATAAATAAATAAAATTATAATTATTTCGTTGTTTACAAATTGTATTGCTTCAAAAAAGCATAATGTTTAAAAAGTTGATCGATCACTCTAAACAAACCCTTTTTGTCATGCTTATATATGTTTATCGAAAAATCAAATAATAAGATCGATTCGTCTATATAATGATCGAATGGATGAGATCTAATTAATTTGTAAAAAATGGCTAATTATCTAATTAAAGTTCATAAGTTGAAAAAAATAAAAATTACCTGAGCAGTGGCCATTGTATTCTAAATAATACAAATGCAGGAACTTAAGAAGATTAAAGAGTGATGGAGTAGTAATGGAGAACGTTTTGAGGGTGAAGAGAAATGACAGGAAAAAGAGGTTTATATAGAGCTACGTGTGGCTGATCATGAGAGAGAATTCAAGCCACAGGGTGTAAACTGTAATTAACACAAACTTTCATTTTTTTTTTAATACACGATTTTTTATTATTTGGAATACACGATTTTTTTAATCACTTACGAGGTTAAATTTACATTTATTACAGGAAAATGATATACAACGTTACTCGTAGGCGATACACTACTTTTTATCGCCCATCATAAATAATATATATACCAAAAACTTATATTTCAGTGGTTTTTAATATATTACGGATGTTATAAGGTCATGAATTCAAATTTATTAATAAACTAAAAGATAAAAAATGTATATCTATGATTTGTTTTACAGAGTATTTGTATTTTGTTTGTTTTGTCATTCAATATTATTTTTAGAATATTAAAGATCAGTAACAAAAAAAAAATGGTTAAAGCCATAAAATAACGGTCTATTTTCCCCATTTTCTTATTGTGGCACGTCATGTTTTTTTTTACACATTTGGCCGGTAAACTTATAAAAAACGTGTTAATGTGCCCATTTTAGTGATTTATTGCAGGTCATCTTCTTCCCCAATTTCCTTCATTTCGAAAACAAACTTTGGAGCCAAAATTCTCCATGTACACTTAACGAAAATCAATTATTCTTGACTCTATGGAAAGGTAATCGAGTTATCTATCAATTAGTACAAAAAAACAAACAAAAACGACCTTAAAATGTGTCAATTTTTTGAAATACCGTAAGGGTGTCGAATAGGATCATTATCGACCTTAATTAGCAATAACTTGGCCTACACTTGATGGTTTTTCATGAATTTGGTGTCCATTGAAAGGTAAAAAGATTATCTACGACAATCTATAAAAAGAATGATGTAAAATGATCAAGAATCGACCAAAAAACGAGTCTTTTTTTTTTGCCCTGTTTTCTAACAAAAAACCCAATAAAGTCGAGACTTTGAGCTCGAAATTCTCCGTCTATACTTGACGAAAATTCATGATTTTGGTGTCATTTGAAAGGTATAATGATAAATTACAAGATTCTACAAAAAAAATCACACAAAACGATCAAAAATCGACCCAAAAATCACAAAAAACGGTCTGAAAAACGGGTTGCAGGTTGCAGGTCACGAAATGGCCACATCAACACGGTTTTAATAAGTTTACTGGTCAAATGTGTAAAAAAAAATGACGTACCACAATGGAAAAATGAGAAAAGTAGACCGTTATTTTATGGCTTTAACCCAAAAAATAATAATACTAATCATTGAACATCTAAATATACCAGTTGTAGAAAATCCTTCTGTTATGTACTCTAGCTAAAATTCTTGAATCCGTATCTGATATCAGACAATGTTGTTAGTTGATGAACTCAAAAGTTATCAAATTAAGATGATTTTTTAACATCTAAACACACTCATTTTAATCTTACTTTTAAATTTTATATATATATTCATTGCGAGACTAGAATCCATAATAACTGAAAACACATTTTCGGTACACCTATCTCCTAGGATATAATATAAGTTAAATAAGATTGTTCGTATATAATTTTTTATCATTATATAATATATATATTAAAAATATAATATCGAAATCATTTCTTTTTTTAATAGTAAACACTATTTTCCAAATCACTGATAGAACTTTTTGGTGGGTTCAAAAGGCGAGTTTTTGACCAAAATAGGGTGTTTGAAAAAAGTATTTACCATATTAGGGTTGTTTTAAAAATATTTACCAAAATAATGTTAGTATATCCAAACACCCCTTTTAAACCATCTCAATACAAACCAAACACATTTTAAATCACTTTCAGCTCTTTCTCTTCCTAATTTGGCTGCTCTCACTGGAACCCAAGCCGACGCCACCACCATTGCCGGAACCTTAGCTGACGCCGCCGCCATCGCCGGAACCCTTGCTGCCGTCATCGCCGGAACCCTAGCTGCCGCTGAACTGCAAGCCGGCCACCTCCGTTTCCACCCCTGAACCGCCATTTCTCCCTTGTATTCACCGGCGATATCAACGCCGCCGCCACCTCCGTTTCTCCCTTGTATTCACCGGCGATATCAACACCGCCGAAAACGATCGCCGTCACAAGCGACTAGTCCAAATCTGAACCTCCGTCATTTGCCCTCTACCACCACACCGGCGCAACCCTTTACCGACGATCGATTCACCAAAAGCAAGAGAGAGAAAGAATTGAAAGTTGAGGTATAGTGGTCGTCGACGGGAGTGAGAAGCGGTGGTGGCCGTCGATACGTGTGAGGCGACGGTGGTTGCCGTCGACGAGTGTGAGGCGACAGTGGTGGCCGTGCCGTGTGTGAGGCGTCGTTGGTGGAGGACGGCGGTAATGTCCTTTGTTCTTCAAAGAGATGTCGTCGACGGGTTTGAGACATCGGTGGTGGCCGGCGAAGAGGGTACGCGACGGTGGTGGCCGGCGACGAGGGTAAGCGACGGTGGTGACCGGCGACAAGTGGCCGGCGGCAGTGTGAGGCTGGAGGATGGTGCCATTTTTTCGTGAGAGAGATTTGGGATTTGGGATTTGGGAAGGGTTTTAAGTATAGAAGGGAGTTTAGAGAGTTTAGTGTGTTTGGGAGTGTTTTAAGGGTGTGTTTGGATATACTAACACTATTTTGGTAAATATTTTTAAAACAACCATATTTTAGTAAATACTTTTTTCAATCACCCTATTTTGGTTAAAAACTCTCAAAAGGCGCCCATCATGTGTTCTGTGCAGTCGGGAATGAAGGTGACTAGATCCATGAATTTTAGTGCACACAATCATACCATTTCGACTACGCTAAAACACCGTTTTCTACTTTTTTTTTAATTAAAAAAATAGGTACTAAATTATGGTATTTTATTTATTTAAGTTTTAATCCTTAATAATAATTGGATTGTTAAGCGTTTTTCCCCCAAAAGCCACAATTTTATTTGTCAACAGTAGTTCTATTTATGCCCTACAATTAAACATATTTAATATCTTATACTTCAATTTCGTTAATTCTTTTTTTTTTTTTTGTATCCACCCGAGTCACTTCAATATAAATCATAAATAATAATCAATTCTTTTTGTTAATTCGAATGAGATTTCCTAAATGATAAAATATGATAATTAAATATATGTACGTGAATCATAACTTTCTTTCAATTAACAAGTATAATAATTGACAAGGGGGTAAATTACGCTTATACACAAAACACTTTGTTTTAAAATATGATTATGCACAATCAATTATATTTTTTATTAAACACTACATTATACGCAGTGTCACCTTACACAACAGATTGTTGGTAGAGTTTGATTTGCAGGACATCGAAGTTAGGTTTGAAGGTCTACGGATGGGTCATAGGCGGAAGATAAGTTTGTTCGGGGTTGTGGGTGGAAGAGATAATTGGTGGTTGGGGTTTATGAAGGTTGGTGGAGTTTCTTATGATCACTAGAGTTTTGTGTGATCATCGTACTTTAATTAAAGGTCATAATGATTCGTAGGTGGCTTTGTGGTCGAAGATATGTGTTGGTTGTAGCTTACAAAGGTTACCAAAGTTGGAATAGCACATAGCCACAAACATAATTTGAGAATATGATAACTTTCGCAAAAAAGGTATATATCTTTATCATCTATATATCTGGTCTTGAAAGAACAAAATTTTGCATGATTCATTGGAAGCCTATAATCCATGAGCACATCAGGTAGGGTGATTTATTACTTTCAATAAAATTAACTTTTAAACATAGTTAGAAAACAAATTTAGGAAGTTGATCGATCAGTTTGAATTGGCAAGAATGGACCTTAAACCTCAATAATATTGTTGCTGGTGTCGAGGAACTTGTTCATCTTGGTTTTAAATGGTAGGCTTGAATGTTAGTATCTTTTTTCCTCGGGTTAATTGTTTTTTAAGTTATCATATTGGTGTATTTTTCCTTTTTTGGGTCTTCTAAGTGAGATATCCTTCTTTGTCTTTAGAGGATAAAAATAAAGTTACATGTGAGTATTATTTATGTTAATTATATAAAAAGGATGAATGATATTACATTAATTGTGAAAACTTCTAATATAAATAAAAGACTAACATAGATTGATTCTATAAATAATTATAACTATTTATTTGAATAGAATTAAATTTGAATCGTCTATCTTCTAATATATATAAAAGACTAATTTGAAAAAAATTATTAAATAATCTGGACCCTTCAATTAATAAAAGATTAATCTTAGCCGTTAATTACTTTAATACTAAAATTTTGATTTTGCCTTTTTAGAGTCAAACTAATGTGAATTAGATTAAGATAACCCTTAATTAAATTAATGATAAATGTCAAAAGAATTATCTTTCTTTATCTTTAATTAATCTTCTAATATTATAATTTTTATATATAAATAATATAATAATATTTTCGTACTTAGGAAATTCAATATTAATCTTTGTGATAAGTAACAACTAATCAACTCTTAAATATCTCTTATATAATAATCTCCTTTTATATAATTTTTTAATATAAATAAAAGACTAAATTTAATCAAAATTATTATTTAATCTTAACATGTATTTAACAAACCAAAATTAATTATACGATCTTAACTACTCATTTTGAGAAAAATTAAAATTCAATTTTAACTTATCTTGATCAAAAGTTGATTCAATTTTAACTTTTATTTTTATTAAATCTTAAAATATCTTATTTGTCCATTCATTTTACAAATATCATATTTAATAATTATAATATTTTTAAAATATCATGTTTAATCAAATTTAATACTTTTACTAACGTTTAATATTTATCATTGTTAAACCATATCGATCCCGTGTATCACACGGGCAATTAATCTAGTTTGTACATAAAATTAAGAATTAATTATCAAATTGGTCCTTTAACATAGTTATTTCTTCCATTTTAATCCTTTAACTTTGAGAGTGACCAAAATGGTTCTTTAACTGCCACTTTATCACAAAAATGGTCCATTCGTTAGTTGACTGTTAGTCAAATCTGTTAAGTGAGGTAAAATGACATTTTTGCCCTTGTCTATTAATTAAAATAAGATTTAATAATATTTAATATATATTTATTATATTAAATTATTAATATTTATTATATTTCACTTTCTCTCACCTCTCTCATCTGCCTCTCTCATCTCTCATCTCTCTCTCTCGTCTCCCTCTCTCTCTAATCCCAACCATCACCTACCACCACCACCTACCTGGGATTTTTTAGAAAAGCAAACCCCGGCGATTCTTCAAGCATGTCATAGAAAAGATCGAAGCTTACAAGATGTCTTTCAAGCATCCCAACCACCACCGCAACCACCTGCCAAGCTTTCTTATGTTAATCTTATCTCCGCCAAACCCTCGATTTACCATAATCCCTATGTACCATCGACAGCTCTGTGCAAACCCTAGATCTATACCTAAAATGTGTGCAAACCCCTACAGATCTTTGAAGATGAGGCAGCGGCGGCGATTTGGTGGTGGCGATTGTGGGTGAAAACCATAAACTTAAGAACATAGGTTATGGTAGCGGCCACCACCACCACAACAACTACCAAAAGGATCTGGATGTTTCAAGAACATAAGTTATGGTGGCGGCGGCGGTGTCGGTTTTCGGTTTCCGAGAGAGAAAGACAGATATCTAAACGATTTACAATTTACACCTAAAATGACTGAAAACCCTAGAGATCTAAACGATTTACGGTGGTTGTAGATCTGAAAGTGTATGTTTGTGTATATCTGAAAGTGTGAAAACCCTAAACTTACGAACTCAAACTTTCTTCTTGTTTTTCTTGTTCTGTAGATCTGAAAGTGTGTGTTTGTGTATATGTGTGTGGTGGTTGCCGGTGAAACAGTGGTGGTGGTGGTGGTGGTCGATTGTGTCGAGAGAGAAAGACATAGAGAAAGAAAGGTGGTGGTTGTTGGTGGTAGGCAAGAGAGAAAGACAGAGAGAAAGACCAGTGGTGGTGGTTGTTTCCGGTTGTAGGCGGTGGTGGTTATTCCGGTTGTAGCGGTGGTGGTTGTTTCCGGTTGTAGGCGGTGGTGGTTGTTTTCGGTTGTAGGCGGTTTCCAGCGGTGGTGGTGTGTGTTCCGAGAGAGAGAGAGAGTGAGAGTGAGTGAGATCTGTGTATAGAGAGAGGGGAAAATATCAAGAATATATATTTTTAATAGTTTATAAATAATTAAATATTTTATTTATTCAATAACAAATAGAAAAACGATAAAAGGACAAAAATACCCTTCACTTAACGGAGTTGACTAACAGTCAACTAACAGATGGACTATTTTGGTGATAAAGTGTTAGTTAAAATATCATTTTGGTCACTCCCAAAGTTAAAGGACCAAAATGGAAGAAATAGCTATGTTAAAGGACCAATTTGATAATTAACTCTAAAATTAAATTCGATTTTGACTTTTTACAAGTCAACAATTAACAAAAAGAATATTGAAATAGCAAAGTTTGATTTATTTACATTATCAGAATTTGATTAGTTAACATAAAAAACTCCATGATTTATTAAATATAAGATAAGGATTATATTAAAAAAATTCAATAAATATATTTTATCGAATATAAGTCTATGAGCCCATGATTTATTATCCACAGCTCCATTATTTGTGTACATCAATTGGGTTGATTTTATATATTATCTAAATTCAAAAGTAATGTAAATATATTACATAAAATTTATTAATAATAAGATTGTTTCATTGTAGTCTAAGGAAACTAAATATGTGCAAAATTTTATCTTATCATCTATAATTAAATAAAAAATTATATATTATAATTTATAACTAGATATGATAATAATGTTAAAGAAAAAAGTTATAAGTTATAAATTTTATAAGTTGTGATAGTTTACATATAAACACTATTTTTTAATTTTATTTTAATATCATTAAAAGATTACATACATTTATTATTTTACATCTAATATTTGTTGTCTCCTATATAATACATGAGACACTTGGCTAGTAAATAATAATAAAAGAAGAAAGGAATGATCGAGTGGTATCAACGCTCTTAATATAAACTAGCTTAATACCCCGTGTATAAACATGAAAATAGTTTATATAAATTTTAAACATTAACTGTGTGAAATACTACTAACGTGTATAATAAAACAATTATAAAAAGTACACAATGATATAAAAACAAATAAAAGAAGGGTAAATATTAGAAATCAAAATTCATACATAAGATCATTATTATATATTTTGTAGAACCTTTTTATAGGAAACATTCATCATTTTATTTGTATACTTGTATTTTTCATCACAAATAAGAACTTTTAAACCATTTTTGTTTTTTACTTGAGAAACCACAACATATGACTGTTCATGAACATGATGTCTTAGAAACAAATCCAACATTGAATAATGATTAATGTTGGATTTTGTTTCTCGATAATGATTAACATTGGATTTTTTTTGTCGTCATTGGACAACAGATCATCAAAGGGAACCGTCTTCGTTAAAAGATTGCATGTGTAAATAATGAGACGCTTAACATAACTTTAAACATATACAGCGTAAAGACTAATATTAATCAAATCGAAAGTGTATCTTTATTTAGAATTCGGGTTACCCAATTAACGATAGGATCCGTGCCCAATTTTTTGTTTATGATACAAAGACGTAATCAAACAATAAAAAGTCAAATCTTAATTAATTAAAATGTTTTGATTGGTGAAATCACCTTTAATTAAGGAAGATGATATCAATCCATAAGCAAATATGGAAAGTCAACGTTTTATTAATTAAAAGGTTTTGATTTGTGGAATCACCTTTTTTAAGGAAGATAATTTTAAAATCGAATTTTGATTAATTAAAAAGTTTTAATTGGTGAAATCACCTATTTTATAAGGAATATGATGTTGTCGACTCTTTTCTTTTGGGAGGTAATTTGTACACAATAAAAATTGTCCATACACAACATATACAAACATATTACAGTACATGGTACAAGTAGATAATGCAGAAATTGTTGTGTATGAACAATTTCTATTATGTACGAATCACTATCTTTTTCTTTTAATAATGTTATAAGATAAGATAAAAAAACTTAATTATGTGGTTTGTAAGATAATTTAATAATATAATTCTTTTGCGTGAACTCAATAAATATATGAAAATTATTTTTAAATCTTTTAATATAAATAAAAAACTAATTTTTGATAAAATCTATTAAATAAATCTAGCCTTTGAATTTAATTAAAAACTTTAATTATCAAATCTTAACCATTGATTATGATAAAAATTAAAATTGAATTTTGACTTTAATTTAAATCAAAATTATTAGATATAATTTGATATATGTCCTTCTTAAACTCCAAAATATCATATATGTCCATCTTAATTTACAAAGATCATATTTAGCCTTTATAACATTTTAAAATATCATATTTAAACAAATTATTAGTTTTATCATTCTAAAATATTGAACATTCATTTTAAATTCTTGATTTAATTATAATCAATTAACGCTTAATCATATTACTTATAATTGTAACAATAATATTCAATAACTTATACAATAAATAAGACCATGTACATCCATCCAGCTGGTGAACAGCCGGATGGAGCATGGTACATTGACACACCATCACTTCCGTTCCTATCACTCGGAGCGAGTCAATTCAACTTGTTCCCACTCACGCTCTTTCCCCTTCTTACCTCTCTTCTTCTCTCAAATTTTCTCCTCTATTCTTTCTCTTATATTTATCATTTATGAAAAGGGAATAGTTGAGACGGATAAATGTGAGGGTTATTAGAATGAGATAAATAGAAGAGAAAAATAATGTTATGTTGATGTAATAGGGGAATAAGAGAGATGGATAATTAATTAATTATAGTCTAAGAACAAGAATGATTAGTATAAGAATTCCAAAAGAAATTGACGAATTTATAAGCCTTTTTTAAAATTATTAATGATTAAAGATAATAATACGTAACAAAATAAGTAAGAGGAAATTATATTAATTGGAAGAGTTGTAAAACTTGCATTTGATGGGAGACGCGACTTGGATAAGTTTGGACGGCGAAAAGTGTTGGGGCCCTTCGGTGTACATATTAAACCAAACAAAAAATAATGACGTGGCCCATTCATTCTGATAGACATGTGCGCTCAACTCAAGTATCAAAATACAACATCATCTGGGACCCGCCTCCACGTCGGATCATAGTCATGTCTTCTTGACATCATATTTCATAACTCAAGAGCTATTAATCATCTTATACTTTTAATAAATTATACATAAATATTTTGGTTGTTTGATTATTGTTCTTGAGCGGTTAATAGAAGGGAACGGGTGGTTGATAGCAGGGAATGGGTAAGGCTCTAAAGCATCTCATATTTATTTAAACGTGATCTATCATTTCTCTTAAAAACATTAGAGTGAATCTTATAAAGGAACTCATTTTTGAATAACATGGGAGACTCACTCTCATGTTTTTAAAAAAACATGATGAATCATGTTTGACTCAAACATGAAAGGATCTTAACCCAAATATTTTTGCCCGGTTTGGTACTTTGGTTGGTGTCTTTTGACTAAATTTTATAGTAGTTGAATTTAAAATTCTGTAAAATAATAAGTTTGGCTAGACATTAGGAAAAATGTGATTTAGGGTGTGTTTGATATAGAATAATAAAGGTAGAGAAAGAAAAATAGAAATAATTCTCGTATTTGTCTATACTTGAAACTCATGTAATGAATCGATTCTCATTCTCTACTTTTAATTATCTGCCACATGAAGAAAAAACGATAGAAATACATTTTTATTAGAAAAAACCACACACGTCACCTCTGTTAAGTAATCAACCCACCACCTCCGCCATCTGCCATCATCACTGCTACCACTACGACTTGTCACCATCTACCACCAACATCATTGCCACCCATCCACCGCCACCAACGCCTTCCGCCACCTACCACCCACCACAACCTTCCCACCAGCACATCACCCGCCACCAACTACCACCCTCATATTAAAAAAATTAAACATAAGTTACAATCTTTTGTGTCCGTACTCACGAATTAAATCAGATAATCGTCTAAAGATAATGTATACCAACTATGTTCTTAATTATTCATGCATCTATACGTTGGTAGAATAATTAATTTATAATATTAAAACAAGATTCTTAAATTCATTGTCCTGAAAATAGAGATGAATACATGCTAAAAAAAATTTTGGCAAACACATTTTAATTAAAAAAACCACTTTCAAAATAAATTACAAGCATAATTTATGATTTTTTTAGATTTCCTATTATATTTTGTGCTAAAATCCTTGTACTACCAAATAGAAAAATCAATTCCCATTTTCTAGACTATTTTTTTAAGTTATAATTTCTCTACAATTTCATTTTATATCAAACGCACCCTAACATGTCCAATCTCATGCTTAAGGAATTTGTAAATCCTCCCCATACCTCAAGGATTATGAAATCCTATGAGCTTGGGATTTCCAATCCCACTGTGACCTTAACCACAGTGTCCCCCATAGTCGCCCTCCACCATTTGCGCCAGTCTCCACCATCACTGCCTTCACCGTCAGCGACCTCTACCATCATCGCCACTATAACCACTTTCACCATCGTTGCTACCTCTCATCGTCAAGTTGCGAACATGAGCCAACTTAGGATTTCAAATCCATGAATCAAACATCTCCTTAGTGAGTTTTATTACGAGTGTTTTTCATACTACACCATACTTACCACTTATCCTACAAAATAGTAGAATACAATTATTGAAACATATCATATTGCGATTACAGTAGCAACCCTGACGTGTAAGCCATATGGATGCATTTATAAATATATCACCTTATAAATCTATTTTTAAAAAAGCTAATAATTAATTACTAATTTATACAATTTAGGAAGAATCATCAATTTAGCTTTTTCTTTTTATAAGTTCATATAATAATTTTCCGCAAGCGTTTTCGTAATTTACCGATTTGAACATGTCTTTGCTAAAAAAAGTACTCGTATTTTGGCATAATACATTGTAAAAGCGCCAGTTTTTAACAGATGGATAAAATTACTTGTATTATATAATCTTCCTTCAATTATTAGGTGAATATAATCAGTTTTGTAATATTACTAGATAACAATTGTCAGCAGATCCGGCACGGTGGTGCGGCCAAGTTCCGAGAAGATAAAGGAAGGGGGTGCGAGCCGAGCCGAGCCAAGCCAACGTGCCGTCGCGAAAAGTGGTCATCATTTAGGTCGCTATCTGGACTTCCATTTTCACGATTTTAGATCCAGACTCGCTGTTCAAAAGCCAGAAAATAAAGTCCCAAATGAGTAAGGGCGGTGGATGCCTAGCTAGCCCACGTTTAATAGGCCCCTACTTTTAAGATAATAGCGATCACTGCAACTTATATATTTCATTTTTATATTACAAATTTTTATAACACATACAAGTGTTAACAGTGGAGAAGTTACATTTTAATAACGAGTAGAGTCGAGCTCAGCTTAACTATATTAGGCTAAGCTTGAACACGAGTCTCGAGTTAATATTTTGAGGAGATAGATTTCAAGACACGTGTCGAGACTTGATTTGAGGAGGATTTAAAATTGGGTTAGAGTCAGTGGCGGACCCCGACCTTTTGGTCAGAGGTTGCACGATTTTTTTCCTCATACTATATAACAATAATAGAAGTAGATATGTTGCACCAATATTGTTTAGGGTAGCACTTGTATTTAAAAAAAAAATTTACACTACTCGGGAAATATTGAGGGGTTGCCTGTGCCACCGGGTGCACCACTAAAGGTCCGCCCCTGGTTAGAGTTCGACTTGAAAAGCTCGAATATTAATTTAAAGATAATTATACGTTATTGAACTTATTTCTAATATATCTAAAAAGTCATTTAAATAACGAAAACAGTTTTAAATGTGTATAGAATTATAACTTGAGCATAAGCGAAAAGCAAAAAGCGATTTTACACATGCGTCACTTTAGAACAAAGGGGATACAAGTTTCATTAGTAATGATATTTGTAAATTAAATATGACACATGTATGTTATAGCTTGATAGAAGTCGAGTACTTTTTTAAAACTCCAGCATGAATCATTATATATTTTGAGCTCATCTTTATGTTCGAACTTGATAAAAGCTTGATTCAAACGTTTTTAAACTCAAGTCGAGCTCGAGCTAAAAGCTCAACTTATTTGACACGATAAATAAAAGAAGTGCATAAGTCAATATTTCTTACCAGATTCTCATTCACTGCTTAGACCACCCATAGTGGTGCTCGTCGTCCTCTCATGACAAGCTCGTGTCCTGTCATCAACCACTACGCATCCGTCGTCGATCGCTCATCCTTCACAGACCAATCACTCAAATGATATATGGGGTTAGTCATGAAATCATAACTACATGTGAAGATTTTGTCATGATAGTCGTTTCTTGTGTTGTTTAGTCATATGATAGTTATAAGCTGGAAAGATTAAATCAATATAACTTTAACTATCAATGGCCGGTGTTATAAAGAAAAGGAGTATGTTAATGTAGAGATTTTCACCAACCTTTCTAATTTTCTTACTGTTAATGAAATAACTATTAGAAATTATAAAGGATGGAGATTTTATATTAGTTACAGCAACGAATTAATTAATTTTTTTTAAGAGCAATAATTTATTAAAAATCACCAAAACTTCTAATTAACCAATTTGCTTAGCTACTCCCGCCAGAATATCCACGATGTTGATTTCCAATTTTTAATCCAGAACGAACGTCAACCAATTGTATGAAAAAATTTAGCATCGAAACTAACTTCTCCAATGGAGGAATTCTTACCTTCGAACACAATTTTGCACAGACCAAACCCCCATCTCCCCAACTAAAGCAGATTTATAACTAGCTTTAGCAAAAACTCTTTTAAATTTTACTTTTAATGGTTCACCCCCACCCAAACATCAGACCAAAAACGACTAGATAAACCCTTACCAACTTTTGTTTTCATATAAGACCGTAAAGAAATCCCAATCTCAACGAATTAATTAATTAATTATAATATTTTGATTTTTTTAGCTCACCCGTGTTTTGCGGCGGGCAAAACATAAGGAGAAATGTTGTTTAAAACTAACGTGAATACATAAGTATTAAAAAACAATTATATAAACAACGATATAGTAAAATTTAACTTTCATAGTGATCATTTTGACATCATATCTAGTTCAAATTCAAATATATTCAAGTTTAATTTATTCGTATTACGAATAACATAATATTTAAAATTATTAGTTTTTAAATCAAAGAAAGATTTTTACGGAAAAAAACCCTTTTAGAACTACTAATTTTTTCATCTAAAAACATAAAAAGTATACTTGAAAAATAAGAATGATGTAAATTTATTTATGAAATAAACGTAAAATAAAGATTTAATGGGCTATTTGTTAACAAAGAAAATTAAAAATTCCGTTTATAAATTTTAAGAAAAAGAAAGTATATAGAGAGTATTTTCATTACAAAGTTTGAAACTAATTTAAAAGTTAGATTTTTATTTTGATTATAATCAAAATCCAATTCAAATCAGGAAGGATGAAAAAAAAAAAAAAAAAAAAAACCCAAACAAATAAAGGGTACAACAGGATTCGAACCTGCAAGTTTCTTCAATGATATAGTACCTTACCCAACTCAGCTACAATGCCTTAGTTTATTGGTGTAGCTTAGTAAATATATACAATATAAGCATAAGGTTACTATTCATTACTTCCTACAAAATATTATTATATATAATAGATACTCAACCATTTATTGTTTGCTAGCTTGTTACAAATTTAATCGAGAGTAGAAGCATATATATGAAAACTCTATGGTAATTTGCTTAAATTTATTGCAATTAATAATTATTATTTTCTTATAATTATTCAATATGCCCTTTGTTACGTTTACTTTCTGAAATAAATTAGACTCATATAAAGATAGCATTCACCGATTACGTAAAAGCATATATATACTAGCTTAATGACTTGTGTATAAATTATACGAGAAATGTTTAACGTAACTTTTAAACATGTTGAGTGTGAAAACTTACAAACAGGTAAAATAAAACCAGATTATAACATGACTTTAAACCTATTATTGAAACTGTTTTGAAGGCTTCATTTCGGTTAGCTACAATATCGATACGCAACCTGTTTACATAAAAAAAAGGACTCTAAGCATAATCAAAAAAGAAAGTTTAGATACATGAAATCACCTAAATAAAATACACACTCATACACATATATAATAGTCACAATTGACTCATTAATGTGTCAATTTGAGTGTTCTTGTAACTCAATTCTTCAACCTAAACTTGATTATCCGACCTAAACTTGCCACATCTATGTTTCATGATAGCTAATAATGAATGTAGCTTTATATATAAACATGTATTTTCATCTCAAGATCTATATATAAATGCTCCACTGTAACTAAAGCGAATATCTTTGGTATCAGTCTGCAAGAAAATAATATCAGTTAAACGATTTAAAGTCGCCTAATTGTTGTTTACAACCCTTGTAAATTTCTTTGTATTTCTAAGCAATCAAATTGACCAAAGATCACAACACAATTTCAATTAACAAAATAGAAGGAAAGCTCGATCGTTAATTGACAAATGGGAAACTGAATCAATTTGCATTGCATCCGGAGACTATATGAAGCGTTTGTGGTGCTTGACCAAAACAAAGAGAAGATATAAATTCAAATGGAGTGTTGCAGATATCAAACAATACGAACCTTACACAAAGTGGAATTTGAACATTAGGTTTTATTCGGGACATGCTGCTTTAAAAGGTGCATCATACAAGGTCACAAAACACGATCATTGTGCATGAAAATCAACATTTGCTTATACTATTCACGTTTGATACTTTCGGTTTCCTTGCACCAGAGGCATAGTAATGCGATGACTCCAAGATCTATATATGTAGTTTACAAAAGAATTAGTTTAATTTCATTTAACTCCAAAATCATATTATAAGATTGTCTAATAAATTTTATTCATTTTAGTCTTTTATTAATGTTAAAATGTATAAGATCTCAAAATCATATTGAAGGTTACGATGGAAGGTATCATCTTGTCAAAGAGTATAAAATTGATTAAGCACCGAATAATTTAATGACTAGATAATTTAAAAGTTTTATGTGAAACTGTTTCTGAATGTTAATCGTTGTTTAATAAGGGTTTTGAAAATCCAAATTACATTTTAACTTCATACTGACTTTTTCAAGATATGACTGTTTAATAATATATGAGAGAAAGGATATTAAGGTAAAATATTGGGCACTTAATGATTTAAAATGTACTTTATGTTGAAATGATTTAACAATGTTCTTTTATTTTGTTTAGCATTTAAAGACGATAATCAAATACGATAATTAGTGAATGATTCAAAAAATACTTTATTTCTCCCCTCTCCATACAATACCTTCTTCATACTTGAATTGCCTTCATTTCTCCATACTATAGAAATACAAAGGTAGACATGCTTGAATCTTTTACAAATTTTGGGCTAATTTTATTTTTATGGCACTTCGGCTCGACGTGAGTTGAAAGAATTCGCCAATTCTACGTACTTTTGATCTTGTCCTTAAGCCTTGGCCATGGGGTCGGTGGGTGACCATCTTCTCTTGATTGATTTCTAATAAATAATACATACAATTCGGATCACCACAAACCCCCTTGATTCATTTTAGCCTCCTCAATTACACCCCTCTTTTCTCTCCTCCGTTAGAAACCTCTAAAATTTCAACAACAAGACTTCAATTTGGAGCCCCAAATTCAAATAAAACTTCTTTCTTGTTCTTTTCCTCACATTTCAATATCTCATATATCTCTTGGCATTTTCCCTCAAGTCCCAAACAAACAAACCCCACCTTTTGAGATAGATACCCTAAAACAAAACATCCCTTTTGCTTTTTCTATATTTTCCCACTGTTCTTGGCCTAAATCTTGCAAATTACGAGGTGGGTGTTGTTAAAGATTTGGCCTTTTGTGAAAAAAGTTAAATCTTTGATGTGGGTAAGAGTTGATTAGTTTGTTTCATGTTGGAGCTAATTGTGGTTCCACAAATATGGGGTTTGAAGAAAAGAAGGAAGGAGAGAAGAGTGGGTATGAAGAGAGTGGTGATGAGAAAGAAAATCATGGTAACATGAAGAGGGTTGAGAGTGAGTCTTCTTTGTATGAAACAGAGGATGAAGGTGAAGATGCAGAAGGGAATAAAATTCAATTGGGTCCTCAATGTACCCTCAAGGAACAATTTGAGAAAGATAAGGTACAATTGTACAAAGTCTTTTTTTATAATTATTTTACACTCAATTTCTCATACATATTTTCTTGATTGTTTGAGATTTTTAGGATGATGAGAGCTTGAGAAAGTGGAAGGAACAGCTTCTTGGAAATGTTGATATTAATAATGTTGGAGGTACTGTTTATAGTTCGGAATCCAAAATAACTGTTTGTATATGTCATAGTGTTAAGAGAAAACTTAATTGCTAGGAACACCCAAGTTATGATGTTATATTTGTAAACAAAAGGGTATTTTTAGTATATATTTCAGGTACCAAAATGTGCCCCAAATAAATGCATCTATGGGCATGTAGCTTAATGTAAGTGATCAATGAAAGATGCTCAAAATTATGTTATGGCATAGGGGCAAAATGGTTTTATTTATGGTGACCATTTGATATAGGAATCTTGTGTCTTTTCATACATCAACAAATGCCATCAGAATCAATGTCATCGGTTAGGGAGGTGATCCGTACACAATAAAAGTGACCATTCACAACAGATTTATGCATCATCAGCTTGTACCATGTGCAGTAACTACTTGTACCTTGTTGTGTATCGCTAAAAACTGTTGTGTACAAATCACCTCCCTATCGGTTATGTAGGGGCACAATGCTGATTTTTTATCGCGACTTTCTAAATACATCAATGTGGTTTCTTTTAGATATATTAGAAATGAAATTTGTAGCATTCATTCACTTAGCATGTTTAACACTTTTCCTTTTTAGCTAACTTTTACAAAGGCTACTCGCCGGTTTCTTGAGCACATTTGCCATCAATCACACACGCTATGATTTAAACCATGGTTTTATTTTGTTACCAGAATCATTGGAACCAGATGTGAAGATCCTTAGCCTTTCAATCGTGTCTCCAGGGAGATCCGACATTGTTCTTCCCATACCCGAAAATGGCAAACCCGAAGGCCGTTGGTTTACTTTAAAAGAAGGCTGTCGTTACAGTCTCAGATTCTCATTTCAAGTCAGCCATAACATCGTTGCAGGCCTCAAGTACACCAACAATGTCTGGAAAACTGGTGTCAAAGGTAAGCTCAGTGGTGATAAAGGTGGGACTAATGGGACAACGCGTTGGGTTAAAACTTACAATACCCAAACTTTGGTGTCCAAAAAATATAAATTTTTTTATGACCATGTATAGTGTTGTAGTATGACTATGAATGTTATAATAATTTCAATATCAATTTGGTTTTTTAAACATATGATATTAAAAAAATACACTGTGATTGACTTTTAACCCGTTCTGACATGTTTTTTCAAGATAAACTTATTATTTTACACGCGTGATTCGTTAGAGATAAAATATAACCCAATCAACCCATTCATAAGCAAATAGGTTCCAGTTGATGCCAATTGCCAAAGATATGAATTTTTGAACTTTATGTTTGCAGTTGATAGCACAAAAGAGATGCTTGGAACGTTTAGTCCACAGCCCGAACCATACACATATGAGATGCCCGAGGAGACTACCCCTTCTGGCTATTTTGCAAGAGGCTCTTACTCTGCTAAAACCAAGGTAAATTGAAATTTTAACTCTAATAATTGCTCAAATTGTTTGTATGCATTTTTGACTTTTGAAGTCAAACTGATCATATTACTTGCTCATCTTTCCTTTTACCTATCATTTAAGTTGACCTACATTTATCCATTTTCGAATACCATTAGAACATACTTTGCTATTTGTATGCCTTTTGACTTTCATTGTCAAACTTAAAAGTTTTTATATTCATAACCAAGATAAATAGAATAACTTTGTTGAAAATTATTAAACGTAACAAGGTCATGGCTTGAATATAGTGTTCGTTACCCGCCTTTTCACTTCCTGTAAAAGTAACAGCTTCTAACCAGTGACTGGTAAAAGTTTGTCTTTTTGACCTCCAAAGTCAAGTTCTTAGGATTAAGTGTGCTGTTTATATCAATTGAATATGTTGTTTTTGCAGTTTGTGGATGATGACAACAAGTGCTACTTGGAGATCAGCTATTCCTTTGACATCAGAAAGGATTGGGCGAACGTTGAATAGACAAAAGAAGAGGTTTTTCTTCGTTGTACGAGATTAGAAAATCTCGAAAAGCATATATTAAAGGTTTCGGTTTCTTAGTGTGATGTATAGACAATTCAATTGTAGTGTTGATGCCATAAGTTGTTGAGCAAGAAACTTGTTTTTTCGTGTTCGCGTGCTTGGGTTAACCCTCAATAAAGAGGGAAATTTAGGTTAGTTTTTCCTGATTTTCCCTCTCTTTCAAGATTATTTGAAATTTCATTGTTCTTTTGTATTTATGGTGTGCAAATCTGTTATGTTGATTGTTAACATATACTACAACAGGCTAATATTTTGAATCAAAATTGCAGCCCAGTTTCATGGCCCAATCCAAAATATTTCATGTCTCTTTTCTGCCCAAGAAATCACATCAAAGCAAGTTATCAAGATACTAATGTTCTTATAAACATTTCTTAGATAAAACAACACAATTATTATGATCACAAACAGATATAATATGTCATTACCTCGAATATCATTCAACAACCAACTTTAAACACACATAAAAGCCTCTAATGTGTTTGTTAGTGTGAAGTCTGACTTATGTGAGGACTTATTAATCTATAACCATTAGAAAACTTTCAAGATTGATTTTAACAAGCTCATATGCTAGTTTATTCTTACGTTTCTTCTTTTATAAAAGAATTTCAAAGTTTATTTATCTTCAAGATGATAAAAACTTTTGTATACCACATGAACACTCTTTTTTGTGGTTATTATTTATCTAACTTGAAATCATGGCTCCGACGCCCTGTGATAGAAGGTCATGGTGGTGGACCGATGGTAGTTGGTTGTGGTAGCCGCTAGGTACGTAACAGAGGAGGTAGTGGTGAGGTGGATGGTACGTTCTGGTGGTAGGTGAAGGTTGTGGTGGTGGTGGTGGAAGAAGGCGGGAGGCGGCAACGGCGATGTTAGGTGGCAACCAACAATCACTGTTCATAGATTAGTCCATAATTAGAACTTCAATTGGTTGGTATATTTGGTAGTGTCTTAATTATATATGTGTAGTTTATTTGGCTAATCAAAAGATTATATAAACTATAAGGATTGTATTTTATATTATTTTTATACTGATTAAAAAGACAAAATAAAGTTTTGTCTTATCTAAAATATTTTTACAGTATCTTACAGACCAACAGGTGAGGTTGTTGAAACAGCACCTTTCTTCCTGATCTGCATGTTCTATTGTTTTAACAGAAACTTTAACTATTACTAATTAAATGTTAAGATTCATATATTTATTTATTAACTCCAAACTTCAATGCGTTCGTACGTGTCTAATTTTATTTTATTTATTAAAATATTATTAAGTCTCTAGTGTGATAATATGTTTATCGCCTTCCCGATTACTTTAAATGCTGGAAAATATGTATTGATAAATAAAAAACAAGGAAAATTACGTATAAACATAGATACGATGTAGTGAAGATATAAATGTACATCAATAAACTAATAACAAAACTTTCATATTATTATTACTCAATTATTCAGTATGTAACAAAATCTTTAATAAACTAAGGTCTAGTTTGTTTCACCGTAATGATAAGGAATGTAATGAAATTGAAATCAAATTCCGTTGTATATTGCGTTTGGTAACATTATTTGGAAAGGAATTCAATTCTTTGAAGTGTTTATATTCCTTTAGTTAGAGGAATGTCATTCCATAACTAACATGGATGGAATTAAAATCATTTCCATTCCTTCGCATAACGGTGAAACAAACGGGACCTAAGAATTTCTTTCTGACTCATCAATATTTTTTCACTGAATGGAGCTTACAAACAAAAAACTTATTATCTGTTAGAAAACCTGCACCAGGCACCACTCTTACCCTCACCCCACCTGCCACTCTCACTAATAAAAACCTCATTATATACACAGTACACTCCAACACTCAAATATCTATCTGTCTGCAGTATCATTTCACTTCACTGTTTTCTCTCTTTGAATTCCTCCAGCTAAAGGTCAGTTTTCACTTTGCAATCATCCCACATGCTCTGTTTAATCACATTTTGATCATCAAATTCAAATTAGTTCTCTTTTCACATAATTAAAGTCGGTTTATATTCTTATTGTTTTCTTGCTTGTTCTTCCAAAATGGGTTGCAGATCAATATACATTTGAATGCAGTGTCTTGCTATTATAGCAAAGCTTTGATCTTGAAATTTAATAACTATGCATGTTCAAATTTGGGTATCTTCAAAAACATTTTGTACCCATGATGGGATCTTTAATCTTTGAATTTGGTAGCAATGTTCTGATTCATAGTTCATAGCTCCCACATCTTGATTTACAGTTCTTAAGTGTTTGCTAGATTCACATACCTCCAGTTTGACCAATCCACTGGTCAATTTTATAAACTTTTAGCACTGATGTTCTATATAGATTAATAGATCTGTCATACTTTGTTTGCAGTTTGAGGGAAAAAAAAGAATTCAGCTTTTGGCCTTACTAATTAATAAACTTATTTGGGGTAATTAGTCATTCCTTCACAAGTAGAAACAGTAGGTTATCTCTATATATCATGGCCAAAACTGTTATTAGTTATTTAGATTCAAGTATTAATATCAAAAGCAAAAAGTTTATATGTTTATGTAATACTATAAGAATGTTCAATATAGTCCATATTTAATTCATAGTCCTAAGGGACTAATTTGAGCTTTTGGATAAATGGCATCAATGGTCCAGATTGTATTTTAAAATTTTGGGCGGAGGGACATTTTCGTAATTTACATGTGATGCTTTTACAAATCACATGTGATTGTATACTGAATCACCTATGATTACATATTAAAATTCTAAAACTATGTTTTTTACATAGACTTTATTGAACATAACTCATTAGTTATTATAGTACACTAATATGAGAATCTTGAGATCTAATAGAAAGTCAAATCTCATGCACAAGATTCCTTCTGTGTAAAAGGACTGAGATCCTTTAAAATTGAGCAAAAATTAGTAGGTAATTATTTAAACTTTTAAACTAACACTGAAAAGGGTGGTGATTTTTACTTTATATATTGCAGGAATTTAAAGATTCATACAATAAAGATGATTATCATAAAAACTTGTACATTCTTGCTTTTATGTTGCACATTAGCAAATGCCCAAGCAGGATATGGTTCATCACCAGCTGATTCAGGCTATGGTTCATCACTACTAGCTCTTTCATCCGCAACCACCCTACTCCTAGCCCCAACCCCAGCACCAGCACCTGAACCCATGCCCGAATACGTGAACTTGACCGATCTACTAAGTGTCGCGGGCCCATATTCGATATTCTTGAAGTACCTCGAGTCCACTAAACTCATTGAAACACTTCAAGCCCAAGCCAACGACACCGAGGAAGGAATCACCCTTTTTGTACCAAAAGATAAAGCCTTTACTAACCTTAAAAAACCAATATCACTTTCAAACCTTACATCGGATCAACTAAAACAATTGTGTCTTTTTCATGTTTTACCACATTATTATTCGTTATCGGATTTCAAGAACCTTAGTGGTTCGGGCCCGGTTAACACATTGGCGGGTGGGTCATACACGTTAAACTTTACGGATGGTTCGGGTACGGTTTGGATCGGGTCAGGGTGGACTAATACAGTTGTCAGTAGTAGTGTGCATGATAAGGACCCTGTGGCAATTTATCAGGTGAATAAAGTGTTACTTCCGGAAGCAATTTTTGGGAGTGATATCCCTCCGCCGGCACCGGCTCCAGCGCCTGTGCCGGTGCCAGATATTGCTCCGGTAGCTGATGGTCCAGAGGCTGATGGTGGGAAAGGTAAAAGTTTAGGTTCGAGTACAGCTGCAAGACCGTCGACACCGTCGTCTTCTTATAGGAATCTCGGGCAGAAAGGGTGGAGGTGGGTGGTGTTGGTGGTGGTTTTTGGTGGACTGGTGGTGATTGTGTAAGATGAAGACTAGATGAAGATATGGAGCCAGAGAGTCAGTTTTTGATAGTGTATTTGACTATGGTTGTTGAAATTTGAAATATTTTTTGTTAGCTTATGATTTTCTTTTTAAATAATTGTTAATTATTATGGGAGTGGTTTTTAATCTTAAAAGTTAAAGCCTGTCCTAGTTTGTGATGGATTTTCATGTTACATTGGCACCATAAATGTGTAAAATATAAGCACTATAGCAATTTACATCTAATAATACAATTGTTAAAGTTACTTTGATCATAGACTTGATGATGATCCACTTGGTTGGATCCTTAATGGATATGATCGCAATCTGATCCATAATCCCAACCTAATATCAGGATTTTGTTAGATTTTAATAAAGCTGCTTGATATCAGATGTAATTATTATGTTATTGTTATATAAGCATAATAAATCGAGATAAGTTAATTCATTCAATGAATTACATTTAACACGTATCTCGCATACTTTCTCTTTTATATAAAAAAAAAATGCAAAATTACTAGGAAGAACCACATTTCAAATATACAATCATATATATAGTAAATATCTTAATATAAAATATTTTAAAAAGTGTGCATAACTATAACCCATTAACTCAAATAACCTGCAAGACGAATTTACCAACATTTATATATAACTTTAAATGACTCAAGACGTCAAGTAATCTTATATTTTGAGTGACAATTAGTTTTATATTATATGTGGGAGGTTCAAATAAAATCCTAGCCGTCCAATTTCCCCTCTTTCAATGTCATTGCCTACCCATGAATTCCTCACATACATCCTGCCACACTTTATCCGCTCACGCTCTCCATCCATGAATTCCACTAACAAAATAAACGGCCGAGATTGAGTCTTCCATTCTCATTTAATTTCTCATTCTCATTTAAAACTTTCCCTGTATTATATTACATCACGTAGCAATGATAATTACATAAACCCCAACCAAAACATAGCCGAAGAGGGGAACCGATCGAGAGTCCGAGACCGGGATTAGCAAAAAAGACAGCCCTACCAAAAATGAGAGCCAAGGCCCAAGAGGGGATCGCAAAAAGTCTTGTCTAGCCCTACGTTGATAACAAATACAATAGACGAAAGGGTTTATACCTCATGGTATCTTGTATATTAGAAGTTCCATAAAGTTGTGGATTTGAAACTATAAGGCCATGTTTGTTTTTTCAAATAAGACCTTATTTTAAGAAAAAGTCTGCGGATGAAAAAACGTTTTCAATAAGATCATTTGTTTTTCCGTAGACATAAGGTCTGCAAACATCTTATTTCAGCTTATCCTAATAAGCTAAAAAAAAGTGCTTCTTAGGTCTTATTTTTCCCCATCACCGCTGACCACCGCCGACCGCCACCACCGCCCGCCAACGCCGCCGACCACCACCACCGCCAACCGCCGCCACCGCCTCCACCGCCGCCGACTACCGCCCATTGCCGACCACCACCACCGCCGCCACCGCCGACCGCCCCCACCGCAGCCGCCGACCACCGCCGCCGCCGACCACCGCCGACCGCCACCACCGCCGCCGCCGACCACCGCCGACCGCCGACCGCCACCACCATCGCCGCCGATCACCGCCCGCCACCGCCGCCGACCACCATCGGCGCCACCACCTCCGCCGACCGCCCCCACCGCAGCCGCCGACCACCGCCGACCTCCGCCGCCGACCACCGCCGACCGCCACCACCATCGCCGCCGACCACCGCCGCCGACCACCATCGGCGCCACCACCGCAGACCGCCACCACCGCCGACCACCACCGACCGCCACCGACGCCCGCCACCACCATTAACGCCGCCGACCACCGCCGACCGCCCGCCGCCGCCACCACCACCGCCGACCGCCACCACCATTGACGCCGCCAACCGCCACCACCGCCCGCCACCGCCGCCGACCACCACCACCGCCGCCGACCACCGCCACCACCGCCGCCGACCACCACCACCGCCGCCGACCATCGCCCACCGCCGACCACCACCACCGCCACCGCCGACCGCCCCCACCGCAGCCGCTGACCACCGCCTACCGCCACCACCGCCGCCGCCACCGCCGACCGCCACCACCGCCCGCCACCTCCGCCGCCGACCTCCACAACCGCCGCCGACCACCGCCACCACCGCCGCCGACCACAGCCGACCGCCACCACCGCCCGCCACTGCCGCCGACCGCCGCCTGGCCGCCGCCGACCACCACAATGACCGCCGACCACCACCGACCGCCGCCATTGGTGGTGGTCGGAATGGATGCGGTCGGTGGCGGTGGCCATTGGTGGTGGTTGGTGACGGTGGTGGTGGTGGCGGTAGGCGGCGGCGGTGGTGGTAGCGGTCGGCGGTGGTCGGCGGCGGTTGTGGCGGTCGGCGGTGGTCGGCGGCGGTGGCGGCGGTTGTGGTGGTCGGCGGTGGTCGGCGGCGGTGGTGGCGGTCGGCGTTGGCGGTGGTGGTCGGCAGTGGTCGGCGGCGGTGGTGGTGGTCGGAGGCGGCAGCGGCGGCGGTGGTCGTCGGAGGTGGCGGTGGCGGTTGGCGAAGGTGGCGGTTGGTAGTGATGATGGTGGGGGAAGTGTCGATTGGTAAATATAGTAAATAAGACATTTCTTAAAATTAAAAAAACAAACAATATTTTTTCGCAGACATAAGACCTTTTAAAATTTAGCTTATCCAATAAGACATTCGCAGACATGGTCTAAGACCTTAACAGCTTATGTCTTCAAAAAACAAACAACACCTAAATGTTGTGACGAACAAAATGTGTAACTTTAAAAACATATTTATAGAGTGTATGTTAAGCCTTTAAAAAAACAAATGTAATGGGTTGTTTTGTTTGTCCAAGATATGAAAATTAATACCGCCTTTTAACTTTACTAGCATGTTATCCGCGCAATGCGGCGACGATAAATAATTCATACTTGATAATATGTTCGTTTTTTATAACGTACGCTATGATATTCACGCACTATGATGACATTGAATAATTTTCATTCGCAACATTTTTCATTTTCTTTTTCCCTTTTCATTTTTATTTTTTTATTATCTATCAACTCTTTCGTTAATTTCTAAAATAACTTTTGAAAAACAATAAAATAAGAAAAATATCTCTACTTATAAAAAATAGAGTTAATTGCACCAATGGTCCTTTAACTAACCACTTATTGCGGATTTGGTCCTTTCTTTTAAAAAGTTGCATTGGTGATCCTTGATGTAGCCACTTTGTTGCAACCATAGTCCTTTGTGACGATTTCCGTCTAACACTGCCGTTAAGCCCTATCACGTACCTCACACATGAGGGCCTTTTAGTAATTTTGCTTTATTATATACTCAGAACCCCCCACGCCCACAATTACTTTACTCCTCCTTCTTCTTTTCAACTCCCTTTTTTACTCTGAAACCCTAACTTTACGGTGGAAGTGACGATAACATTCGAACATGGTTTTCCCTAGGTATCTAATTCGTTTGCGCGGTGAAGATTTCAATCCCCATACAGATTACGGTTAGTTTTATTCTTGAGTTACATTGAATCTGTAATGAAACAAGAATCTGATTTTTAGCTTTTTTTCTTCCATTACGCAGTTGGTGAACCAGACCTTTTCTCCATTGAGCTTCATCACGGTGGCACATTCACTAAATTTCCAGGGAGAACCTATGTGAATGGTAAGAAGAATTTTGTTGACCTTCTTGATATCGATAAGTTTGACCCACTTAATTTGGATGATGTACTAGAGAAGTTAGGATATAGTAACAAAGTAGAAAAAAATTGCAACTTCACATTCATTAGTGATAGGCAAAAGGTACTTACTTTATGCAACTTCACATTCAACAGATTCTTTCTTCATGGTGGTAATTCATGTTTCTGTCTTGATGCAGGGTATTGTACATGCTATTGAGACTATGTTTCCTTCTGCTGAGCATAGGTATTGGATTGTTACTGATTATGGGAGTTGTTTTAAACAATCTACTGATAATGTTGGTTCTTGTGACAGGTTCTGTTTGAGACATATTCATGAGAATATGAAACTCAAATGGAGGGGTGAAGCATACAAGAATCTATTGTGGAAATGTGCTACTGCTACTACAGTTCAACATTTTGAGAAGGCCATGGATGAATTGAAAAGGTACAATCAAGCAGCTCATCTTTGGTTATCAAAAATTCATCCAAAACACTGGTCAAGAAGTCATTTCTCAGGTAATCAAATGTTAAATTGCACTTCTTTTCTGTTTTTTCTTTTCTGTTACTTCTCAATTATTAAACTGTTTTCCTTTTCTGTTTTTTTTCTTTTTTTCTTTTCTATTTTCTAGGTAGATCCAAATCTGATGTGTTGTTGAACAACATATGTGAAGTTTTCAACAAGCAACTAATTGGATGGTGGTGGATGTTAAGAAGCTAGAATGCACATGCAGAAGATGGGAGTTGAATGGGATACCTTGCAGCCATGCAGTAGCAGCTAATTGGGACATGGCTTACAATGGTGAAAATAGACCAACACCAGAAGGTTGGGTTAGTGCCATTTATAGGGTTGACACTTGGAAAAAAGTGTACAACTACAAGGCTAACCCTATTAATGGCATGTCAATGTGGGCTAAAACAAATATTCCAACCACACTTCTACCACCAAAGTATCACACACCAATTGGAAGGCCAAAGAAAAAAAGAATTAGAGCAGCAGATGAGCAAGGGAGTTCACAAGGCAGGATGTCAAAGAGAAGGTCCACAATTTCTTGCCTGAAATGTGGAGGCATTGGACATAATCAAAGGACTTGCAAAGGTCAAGGTTCAAGTCAAGGTGGTGATCAAGGTGCAAGTCAAAGTGGTGATCAGTGCAAGGCAAGGTGGTGATCAAGCTGGAAATCAAGCTGCAAGGGGATGATGTTGACTTGTTGGTAGATATAATCATGGAAACTGTTTAGGTTGTTGACTGCTACTATTTTCTTATGTTATGTTTGTAACGCCACCCCTAACGAGCTTAAAATTAAAGTTAATTTAAATTTTTTAAACATCGATTATCAAAAGCGTTGCAGCGGAATTAAACACCAATTATAAAAACAACGTGGTTTGACTCGGCTAATTAATTACATCAAAAGTTAAGCCAAGTTCGTTTACTACAAGCGTTACCTACAAGTTTTCCCGACCATCGGATCCATACATACCACAACGTGTTCCCCAAAAGGTATTTACAACAAAACTACCACCAGTCCCGCCTCACCAGGCATCTAGCACCAACCTGCGAAAAAGGTAAATCTTGCACCGTTAGCTACAACTAGCTAGTGAGCACCAATTACACATAAGCAACAATAAGCAGGCTATCATGTATCAGAACAACACACAAGTCTATCCTATCATATTGAGGCGAGCCAAACGTGTCAGCAGTAGTCGTATGTTGCAGGGGAGCCACCCCGCTCAACAACCCAACAGCAGTCCACGTGGTACAGCATATCTTTCTTGCTGGTTCCAATCTATCAAGGAACCCAGTCCCATAGAGGAACGGCGGCCTGCAGAGCCCTACCCAAGTGTATACTACTTGAGTACCGTTAGTTCCCTAATCCGTAGTCCCTAAGGACCCTGGGAACCCAGCCAGATACTAACACCCGTCTACCTGACTGACCTCCGTGTTCTCCAATTCAGTGTCGGGACAAAACTTCATAAACAAATAGCTGATCCAATAAGGATCTAGTTCATGCGCCCATATAATTACAACAATATCTTTCATATAAATAATAAGCATGCTTGTACAACTCTATCATAACATACCTCCATTTCCACGTATCAATGCACCAATCACGTGTCAACAGGTACTACAGATAACTTACCTACTGAGACTCATGGGAAACCGGTACTCACCTCGAGTTTACAAGAGGCAGATATGCAATCGAGAATCCCAAGAGCACACAGAGTCGTCCGAATCACCTAACACAGTAGGTTCAGGCTTAGACACCCATTAACAACACATAACACCACTTAAACACAAGGGTACCAGGCTGACATCATAGAACCCATGCTTGCGACCGCAAGGGTCACACATGCGACCGCAAGGGTCACTTAAACACCCTCCTTGCGACCGCAAGTATTTTACTTGCGACCGCAAGGGTCCTACCCAACCCACCCAAGCTTGCGACCGCAAGGGCATAACCATGCGACCGCAAGGGTGGTATCTTGGGGGCTTACGATTGCAAGTTACGTACTTACGACCGCAAGTATCATTTCTTCGTCCTTAGACGGTAAACCACGACAACGAACCACTTGCGACCGCAAGACCCTTGCTTGCGACCGCAAGAACAACACACAGAGGCTTACAGTCGCAAGGCCTTTCCCTTGCGGCCGCAAGCACCAATTCACAGTGACGCACAACTCTGTTTTCCGACAGCCGCTGTTCTTCGAGTTTTAGCCACAAAAACCAACTTGGATCCGTATTCAAGTGTTTATACAGGTTATCTAACATACATATGAACTTACTATCACATTTTGGACACAAAAACAACACTATAATACACCTAAACCTTCAAATTTGACACTACACCCATATGAACATCAAGACTAGGTTTAAGCTTCAAAATCACTTACAAGATGATGAATACAAGCTTCAAGGACTGATCTAGAATTGAATCCAGCTTCTAAACTTGATCTAACTTGGTTCTCTTCTTGAAATCAACAAGGATTCATGTGTGTATGTGTTTAGTACGTATGTATGTGTTTGTGTACGTGAAGAGAACGTTAACAGGGGATAAGGAAGACCCATATAGGCCGACTTAACAAACTAATACCCCACATGGGTATTTTGTTCTCCTATTCAACTTAAAACACCACTTAGGGTTATCCGTTTCAACTAACGGAGATATTTTTGGAACCATTATCCAAAACCGTTCAACTATTGGTCAACATGGTCAACTTACAACACTTTTCATAACACTACATTTTTATCCACACTTAACACCAGTTAATACCATTTAACACCAATTAGCACCAATTCATGTTTAAAACACCAATTAACATTTAGGACACCATTTAACAACATGTTACTACATTTAACAGCAAGACACTAATTAAAGTCAACGTACAACTATTTGAGCTACAGTTACAACAGTTTACAACTAGGCCACATTTCAGGGTGTTACAATGTTGACTGTTTTAAACATTGTTTCTTATGGAAGGTTTTGTTATTAAAATAGTTTTTAAGAATCTAATTAAATTTATTCAATTGTTTCCTTTAAGTTTAAATAAGGGGTAAGTTAGTAATTTCAATTTACTTAAAGTTTAAGAGTTTTTTGAAGAGAGAGAGAGTGTTAAATGTTTAAGACTTTTGCTTAATCTCTTAAATTTTAAGTAATTTAAAATTATTAAATTACCCTCATATAAACTAAATGGAAACATGAAGTAACTATTAAATAGAGTTAATGAGATTCTTACATTTTATTTTAATAATTAAACATTCCATATTGAAAAAAAAATCAAGTCAATACAAATTAACTTAATTATTAAAAAATATTTTCATAACCAAACCTTTTATTTTAAATATTCTATCATGTAATAAATATTTTAATATAATTACAAAAAAATGTATACCGTAGAACTCACAAACCTGAATAATCTATAATCTGAATCTAGAAACATATATTTTTAATTTTTTTGAATAGATCATATAATCAATAGTTTCAAATTAGTTTGCTCTATTTTTAATCTCTTAATTTTAAATAGTTTAAAATTACTAGTTTAGACACTTTATTCCATGCAATTTACCCTATATTATAAGTAGAGATATTTTTTTGTTATTTAATTATTCTCAAAGTTTATATTAAAAATAATAAAGAGGCGATTGAGAATAGAAAAACAAATAGAATGGAAAAAAGATAAAGTAAATAAATATGTTACGAAAGTAAAATTATTTTTTGTCACTGTATTACGTATATACCAGAAAACAGACAAGTTACCAAGTAAAAACTATTTAATAACGCCGCATTGAACGAGTTACATACTATATAGATATTGAATCCAAAAAGAGCACTGGGCTGTGCAAATACAAAATGATAGACCTACGGCTTATCTCTCCATTTCCATATCCCCAAATAAGACCATGTGCATCCATCACACCCTTCACACAGCCACATCAGCGCCACATCATTCCCCCACCATTCCCTCATCTCATCACACAAACCTCCCATCCATTACATTCTTCACATCACAAAAAAAAACCCTCTCTCTCACAGCTGCTCCCTCACGCACGCGTCCCGGCTCACATTCGTGACCGTGAGCCATTGCTCACACAGGCCTGCAATGGTGCTCACATGTAATCACACTCGTAAGGGACTCTCAGGAGCTCACATTCGTGACCGATGCACATGATCTAAGAACAAAACATACTCCACTTTCACAGTTTCACACCCAAATATAACTCATAATTAAAATTAAATCATTATACGCTGTACATACTCCACTTCTACTATTTTATACGGAGATCTTTATATATTTTTTTGCCATTGGTTTTAAAGTTTTAGACGTGACATTGGGTAAGATGTAAGATATATGTTAGTACTGAACTTAATTTGTTGTTTATCCTTAAATATTTGTTTGTAAATGCCAAACCTATGATATCTTCGGGACAAGAGCTCAATACAAGCACAAAAAAAGAATATCAGTATTGGAATTAAAGAATCCTGTGGTCCCTTCAGTGATTGAGTATATGCATGTAAATGGTGTGTAAAAGTACTACCTCCTTTTCCTTGTTTAGTAACTAGAAAAGGAACATATTCTTTGAGCATCTTTAATATGTGGGAGTTAAATTCTAACCATTTCTACCCCCTTACGTTATCTACAGGGTGTTATTTTATACATCCTAATTTACTAACACCCTATCATAAATCATTTAATCGGATTTAGTTAATGTATAAAAATAGAAAAAATTAGAGTTATTACTCAATAATAACTTAGACATGTACAGACTAAAGTGTGTATGATAAGTAAATTATGGTGTATGAAAATGAGTTGTAATCCTATCCTAAAACACTATAAAAAACAAACAATTTTTGCTAGGACGCCAGGAGTACTATTTTAGTGTAAGTTGATTGTTTTTAAAACAACTCTATGATGTTAAACACACTATATTTACACGAAACATTTGTGAAGATTAGTAAACTCAAATAAATGTATTTTGTACTTTAATGTTTGTCGTATTCAAACTAAAAGTAAGTTGGTAATTTACTTCTATTTCAAAAAAATAGATGCAATCAGTAACGTAGTTAGGGCAAATACATGTCATTATTCTTTTTTGTTTTTGCTAAGTATGAACAAATAGCCATTATAATCCTTCATTAATAGATAGACTAGTTATTTTCCTTTTCAGTTTGAATTATAGATTTTGAGAAAACAGACTAGTTACTTTACTTAAACCATGAGTATCGGGTGTCCTATCAATTTTAAACCATATTAATTTTTCCTCCTTTTCACTTTTTTACCTGAAACCCAAGTATAGCCCCTTACTCTCTCTTACACACTAAAAAAAAGAGGAAATATGCAGGTGAGCTCGGGTTCCGGGAGCCAAGAGCTAACCCGAAGAGGGGGTTTAGCGGTGTTCTCGAGTCACCCAAATGTAACCCAAACACTCACGAATGCATTCGGGCTTAGCGCTACCCTTGGTCTTATTAATTAGTTTGAATTCTTTAATCAAGAGATTGGTTTTGATGTTAAGTCGGTATCATTTCAAAGGTTCCAAGTATAGGGTGAAAAAATGGAAATCAATAACATGGTTGCTATGGTGGCCGGTCGGACTCTTTGGCTGTGGCAAAGAAAGTTATCTAAACACCTTGCTACTATAAAACATGTTTCAAGAGTATCAACCAGTATCTGCATAAGTATTATACAGTAACTAACCGTATAGAGTTTTTCTTCTTTCTATCACTTGTAAAAATAATTTTTACATAATATTAATAGAAGTATATCTTTCAAACAAACAAACAAAAAAGGATCATCTATGAATAACTAGAAAATAGCAAGTAATAAGAATATACAATAACCTCTAATTTCTTTCGCTTGGCGTTTCCAAGTTTAAAAGATATTGAAGAAATCATAGAGAAAAAATAAAGATTTTCATATATATGTCTTTCTTAAGCGTGTTCATATTGTAATGTAATTTTTTATTTAATCCATTTTTACTTTTTTTTGTTTATTTCAAGTTTTTATTATTTACTGGGAAAAATTTAAACGAGAATTGTTTTTTGTACGAGAACTACAAGAATCAATTTGAGACGTCTAATTCCTCCTCATTTAATGTCATCACTCACTCATGAATTTATTACATGCACCCTGCCACACTTGATCCCCCACGCTCTACATCCATGAATTTCACTTATCAAATCAACGGCTAAAATTGGTTCTCGCAATTCTCATACGAAAAACAGTTCTCGTTTGAACCCTCACCTAGTAAATGTGTATAAATGAACTACAGAATTCAAAATTTGGTATGGTAAGAATTAGTGACACCATTATCGAGTTATGCGAGTGCAAAACAGATGCTGCAATATAGTGAGTTTGAAAGTGTTGCTGAACTTTAGAATTAAAAAAAAAGATGATTTCTTGAGATAGAATAGTGTGTTACATAATCAAACAAATCTCTAATAATTTTCTTAAATAGATCCGAGCACCGATAAACGACAAGAATCATAACAATAATAGGAAAAACTAAAAGTCAGCTATGCTATAAAAATGAGAAAATCAATAGTCACAATAATTAGTTAATATTCTCAAGCAAAACGGTAACCTTACAAGTGTAGTAAATAAATATTCTTTGAATTTGATTAACGGTCAAACTATCACTTCCTCAACGCTTAAAATGCTCCGATTCCATTTTCAGTTTTACCATTTCATTGGAGTGATCACGACAACGTGATCAAGAACGTAGATCTGACTGTTGCCTTTTTGCACGGAACCACGGATGGAGGATTAAAACTCTGAATAACAAGGAATCCCAAAACAAACCATTAATGGATTTCAAACTTAAATAGTAAATTGACTAAAATATTATTTGATTAACGGTCAAACTTAACTGAAGTTAGTATAAACGATTAAAAGTGAAAATATTATTTGATTAACGGTTAAACTTAACTGAAGTGAGCATAAACGGTTAAAAGTGAAATAAAGTGGTAGCAACAAAAACTATTTGCGTAATTATTGAAATTAAATGACTAAAAAATAAATTTCGTGACAACTACATATATCATTCATATAATTACCTATATATTTAATTTCAAAAAACTTATATTTTTATGTTACATCATAGAAAATGTTTTTGTTTTATTAAATATAAAGACAGAAATAAAAATAAAATAGTAGTATATACTAAATTAAAATATTATTACGCTAAAATAGTAAACAAACCCAATTAATTTTGTGAAAGCATGCCATGAAACAAAAAGGTGCAAAACTCCCGCGTGCCACTAACCACGTTCCTCGTAACACGTTATAGGCTCATAGCTGTGTAGCAGCAGATACTATTTCCCACCACCTCAACTTCTATACCAAAAATTTTAAAACTCTCAGTTTCTTCAATTTCTAGGGTTTTAAGATTTTACATGGCATCCTCTGATGAAGAAGGCGAAATCGTTCCTGACTGTGTAACAAACTACCACTTCCTCAACTCTCAAAATGCACCGATTCCATTTTCAGTTTTACCACTTCATTGGAGTGATCACGACAACGTGATCAACAACGGAGATTCGACTGTTGCCTTTTTGCTCGGAAGCACGGATGGAGGTCTGCAAAAGGTCTTCAAGGAAGTGATCGGTTGGAAGTTTGAACTATCCTATGCCGTGCCTGAAGTTTACTCGCTTTTGAAGGGGAAAACATGGATTAAGCTCCAGAAGCCAAGGAAAAGCTACGAAGATATTATCAAGACTGTTCTGATCGTTGTTAGTTGTCTTCATTTTGCGAAGAGGAATATCACGGCAACTAGAAACGAAATCTCGAGTCATTTGATGAAAACTTTCAGGCCTGTGTTTTTTGTCAAGTTGCATTAATATGATCTGATTTATTTGTTTTTTTATGTTTGAACCTGAATATGAGTTAACTCTGTTTGATTGCACAGTTCCTATGATGTAGTTCAATCTCTGGAGAAGTGTCTCTCTGCTCACTTGCCCTTAATTCAAAGTGCCGTGGCTAAAGACAACGATTTGGCGAAATCTAAGGTCTTATCTTTGCTGTGCAATCTTGATCACCTATATGATGATAATTTTGTCCCACATTTGTTTCTGAAATTCGCAAACAAAAGATTAACTTCAGTTTATGTCATGTTATACTAAACAATAATGTCAATCCTTGAACGCAAGGAGGATGCATTCACATAGTGTTTCTGATATACAATACATGTGTTATGCTTTACTGGATCTAGAGGCATTGTTTTATTTATAAGTTTTAGTGTTTGATAGTGTATTTCAGTTCCAGTTACTTGCATCTATATATCTATATGGAAGTGTATGATAGAAACTCAAACATGTATTGACAGTTGACACTTTATTCATTTGCAGTTTCTTAAAATGTTTCTTACGAAGATTGAGAATCCTGGGAGAAGAGAAACTCTTGACGAGGTTAGTAGTAGCAATGTTTCTGGATATTTTTCTCATGTTATTGTACCTTAGGGTATGTTTGGCGGAAGTAGCTGGTAGCTAGAGCTTAATAGTCTAAAATGACAAAAAAGGGCAAATTATAAAAATAGAAGGAATTTTAAACTAATTAAAGAGGGTATTTAGGTAATTTGGTATATAAAAGCTTCCAATTAGTTGTAAAAGCTACTTCAAGAAGCTTTTTGTTTTAGAGCGTTTTTGTTTAAAAAAAAGCTTTCAGCTTTTTCATCCGAACATGACTTGTAGTTTTTTCTTTCAAAACAAAAAGCTACCAGCTCCAATAAGCTTCAAAAAGCTCCATACCGAACATACCCTTTAGTCCATTTTTGTTCTTTAAATTTACCCATATTGAAGGAAGTTTTCTTTTTTCCTTTTCATTTGCATTGAAGGAGAATCAAACAACATACAAGTCCAAGTTCATAGTTCAAGACGACGATGTTGAAAATGATGATGACTTTGATGATGAACCTGAAGGCATATTTGATTCTGTTTGCACTTTCTGTGACAACGGAGGCGATGTTCTCCCGTAGGCATCTAATTCCTTTGTATGATGATTGATGACTTAGATGATACGTGATATAGATCACGGATATCCATAGTGCAAGGTTTCTTAGGGTTAATTAATTCGGAATGATGTCCATGAAGCAGTGGCAGGAGAGAAGGATTTCTTCACCTGCATGGATTTCCATGTGTTAAAATTTGCGAAGTGCCTTTTGTTGACTAGGCAATAGTCATTAACACTTGAAATGGTGCCTGATATGTGCATCAATTTTGCTACACACTTTATATATAATTAAAACATTACACCACTTCTTTTATGGCAGCTGTGAAGGACAATGTATACGATCTTTCCATCCAACTGTAGATGCGGGTGTCGACACTTGTTGCGAGTCCCTTGGTTTTGAAAATGCAGCTCAGTATGAGGTATGGACCTATGTGGTAGATATTTAATATTTATCATTTCACTCGTATAATGTTGACTTGGCTTGAGCATAATAATCTTTGAATTCGGTATGCAGGCAATTGCGACGTTTCTTTGCGATAATTGTAAATACCAGAAACATCAGTGCTTTGTTTGTGGAATGCTGGGCTCCTCTGACAAATCTTCCGCCGCTGAGGTTTGCCTACTACATTTTAAGATGTTTTCACTCTATATAATATTGTGACTCGTATATGTACGAGATTATTATTCTTTTTAATTGTAAGGAAAGTGGCACCTGAAGTCCTGAACAATTGAACGTCTATACAATTTCAAGTTTCAGTTAAAACCAACATCACCTTTCTTGAGACCACTCTCGCAAGAGCGTAAGATTCTATTTCATATTATGAATTATATGGTTACTAAAGATGATGCACTACTGTAAAGGAATCTTTTTAACTTAAAGAATATATCCATGCTTTTGAAATACTTCCAAATATAGAACTTATCTGGAGAAAGTTGTAGCTTGATGATGAACTACGTTCGTTCTATAGAAGATTTATCTGAGATACATTAGCCTATAAGTTCAACATTAACTTTTTATGACACAAGCTACGTAATCTACCTCGTCAGCAGCTTTGTTGGCTTATGAAGTCACACATGCAGCCTTGCCCTACAGATACATTCTTCTTGGATCTGTCATCCACTATTTTGATTATGTTTTTACTTTTTATTTTGCCGAATTTCATTCTTGTATGTTATGTAGTTTGGATCCATTGTTTATGCGTATGTTGATTAAGTTGAAATAATATCCCCTAAATTCTCATCCTAGGTTTTCCCTTGTGTTTCTGCAACATGCGGGCATTTTTATCATCCCAAATGTGTTGCAAGCCTGCTCCACCCATCTGATGAAACTCTTGCTAAGCAACTTATAAGTCACATAGCTGCTGGAGAATCATTCACCTGTCCAATTCATAAATGCCGACGTTGTCAACTAGGAGAAAATAAAGATGTCCATGAATTGCAATTTGCTGTCTGTAGGCGCTGCCCAAAGGCGTATCATCGGAAATGCTTACCTAAGTAAGTACATTTGCTCATGAGTTTTTTTGTATCTCCAACAGAGAACCTAATATGAACTGGACATCCCTGTTCGTGGGTTTTATAATATTTTACAGGAAAATTGCTTTTGAGGGTAGTGCTGATGGAACTATTGAGCAAAGAGCATGGGACAATCTCTTGCCAAAGCGTATCTTGATGTATTGCATGTAAGCGTCGTTCTTCTTACTACATGCTTGATATGCACATATGATATGACTTCTTGATTAATACATTGCCAGGAAGCATGATATCATTCCAAGAATCGCGACGCCGACAAGAGATCATCTGATATTTCCTTCTATTATAAGAAAAAGAAATCATGAAGGAACTAGAACAGATATGATCTCAGAAAGAAGGAGTAGAGCTTCCGGAAATCTTAATGAAGTTGACACTGGAAAGATGCGAAAGGTGGTTGGAAGGCCATATAAAGCGGTTACTTGTGGTAATACTGCAATTGAGAAAGGCAAGTTTTCAACCATGCACAAAAAGAGATCTTCCTTTGAGGACACCATATCCATTTCTAGAAATTTAGAGCAGCCTTCTAACATGATCAGAAGCAAGTCACCTTACAAGGATGTACAGAGAGGATGTCATACTTTTAAGCCTGCGAAGATCACAGCAGTGAGTACACCTCCTAGAGTAGATGCTGACATGAGAAGAAGGTACTCATGTCTTATTTCTGATCTTGTAATGTTTCTAATCTGTCACCATTCAAGGTCATTGCGAGTCTAGACAACAGTGGATCTTCACCCCATACACATCATAACATCATAACATTTTGGTGTATAGGATTTTGAATTTGAAAGATTCCATAAGTACGCTTGATTTAGAAGAATTCATAAAGGAGAAGAAAAGTAGATGTACTCGTGAAATATATATGCCACAAAATGGATTGGATAAGACAATTAACATGGGAAAGGTGGAGGCTTCTGTAAAGGTGGTAAACCAATCAATTTACAGTAGAAATCTATAAGATGACTAAAGATAAATATGTTTAAACGCATTATTGTGTATTTTTTTTACCATTATAGGCAGTAAAAGCAGCCTTAAAGAAATTGGATGATGGGTGTAGTGTTGAGGATGCGAAGGCTGTTTGTGAACCAGACATTCTCCATCAGCTCATTAGATGGAAGGTATTGTGATAGACGATCTTATATTAATTTCTACATTGCCTTGTATACGCTTCATTTTCTTATATGTATTTTTTATATAGTGGTGTTTGCTTTATTCACAATGAAGCGACTTGATCTTATATGATTTTATACTATTGTGAGCGATGTTCTACCACTCAATGTAGGAAATCCTCCAACGGCTTTAATTTTTGTCTACATCGTTTTTTGCACCCTATACGTTTCTCTCCCTGCTTAGACTTTTTAAGTGCATCCTTCATTTGACCCATTAATGTATTACCAAATATTGATATGCTTGTATCTAAAATTAGTACCTAATTAAGTGTCCATCTGTTCTTATCATTAAAGGAGCTTCCTTGTGATTTGGTAAAATATGTGTTGGATAAACTTTGCACTCTCTCTGTACTATACCCTGGAAATATTTGTTTTCTAAAACGTATGTTAATTCAAATACTATGTGATAATCCACAAAGAAATAATTAGTTTAATAGGCAGCACTCAGCAGTAAAAGATATTTTTTACTCCTTCCGTTAATATGAAGGGGACATTAGGCTATACAAATAGTATAATGTAAATGTCTGACTATTAGTAAAATATCTTAATATCCCTTAGAGTTGACTTATTAGAGGAGTCTATTGGATCCAAAACAATGTTAGCAACAGTCTGCAAGTTCATTGGGGGCAGAGGGGCATCTATTATGGACAACTCTATGCCAAAGAGGGAAAGGTTGCATTAATTTGGACATCGCTAGGTGAATTTCTTTACGTTTGTTTTGAGGTAGATGGAATTTTATTAGCCTATAGTGCCGCATAGCCTAACCTACCAGCAACAAATTTCATTTTACATGTATTCTAGGATCCTTATTCTTTGCAAGTTACAAAACTTCAATTATATTTTTTTTTTTTGCGGTAATACTATAGATATGTAGTAGCTGGGCTATGAAGTTGTTGAAATAAAGAGCCACTTGTATGTATCACTCCATGTGACATCTTGTTGGAAAGGACCATCTCTTACCTGCACAATAGTTCATGGTTTATGTTTCACGTACCGTGTCAATTATAATGTTCTAATGATTTAGAAAGATGGATTTCTCGTGACCTATTTTCCTGTTAATATGCAGAAAAAGCTAAACATCTTTCTGGCCCCTTTTCTACATGGAGCACGTTATACTTCCTTTGGACGCCATTTTACAAAAGTAGATAAGCTTAAAGAGGTACGATCTATATGTTTCGTATATCTTTCTATTGATGGTTAGTTGTTAGATTTGGGAACACAAAACGTTTATTATTTACATCTTTCTATTTGTTCTAAAATTAATATGGATGAAAGCTGGATCACATTAGGAAGGATACTGAAATGATCATGGTCCCTTGGTCAGAAGTACTGAGGTAGATATATGTTGCTTGTATAACAAAACTGAAACATCTAAATCCATCAATCCTTGACATAGTTTATGGCCCTTAAAAGGCACAAAGATCTATTTTGGCAGTTATACGAAACAAGTTTTTATCGTATAGACTTTGATAGGGTAAACACCTCTAGGCCTCACTTGCTCTTTCTGTAATACGACAATTATCTATGTTCTATGGAGATGATTTTGATTTCATTTGTATTACCAAAACGTTCATTAGTATATTACATATTGAAAGTACGTCTAGCAATGGATTTCTGATCTTAGCATGAAGCTTATTGCATTCCTTTTAATGTGCAGATAGTTGATAGGCTCCATTGGTATGTGGAAGATGGTGATATGGTAAGAAACTTCTATTGTTTTTTGTAAGAGGTTTTTCTTGCAAGTCATTTTATGCTAGATTTATGTTTAGTGAATCTCTGATGTTAATTGTACTATGTTTATAATGTGTAAACTTATAGTGAACCGATATAAATGTTTAGCCTTTACCTATGAAACTGCTATACACACATGATAGGCCTCTGCCCAGTGCATTACAACTATGATTACTCTAATCAAAATAAACAATGATAGTTTTCCATGAATTAGAGGTATGACTATCTATATCCTACCTCCTTCATACCCCGTATATGCGGGATTGGGTGGTGTTGTTGGATGACATATGAGATTTGAATATGATACATGTTTTATTAGGTGGGAGGTGTAAAATGGTGAGGGCGTGAGTGAATTAAGTTGCTGAAAGTTATTGGGGTTGTGTATATGACACAATTTGACATAGAATTATGGATGACAATTCCAACCCAAACTATTATGGATGACAATTCCAACCCAAAGACTTTTAAAATAGCCAACCATCACCACCCCTGCAACCACTTCTTCCATTGCCACAACCATGACCAATACCAACCACGACCACCACCACACCCACGCTACCTGAGCGGTTGCGCCTTCGTTGCCGTGCTACTTCAACCACCACCTCTACCAACCACTGTCATTGCCACCACCACCCGCTCTTACAACCGACTGTTGCTGCCGCCACTGCTCGTCACCACCTCAAACTTTGCGTCCTCCGCCACCATTACACCGCTACCACTGACGCGCGTTGCCACCATCTATTGGCACTTCCAACCATAGTTGTTAAAAGCGCGTTCAAGTGCTCCTGAGGTGCTGAAGCGCAAATCAATGGGCTTTTCCAATAGTGAAGCGGATAGGGTTTATGAAGCACACCGAAGCGCTAAAGCGACAAGGCGCAAAAAAGCGCGCCTTACTAACATTTATGTACTTCTTTGACTTTCTTCAAGTTCAATCTTCATTTCTTCAATTTCAATCTTCTTCATCGGTTCATCGACTTCTGTTCTCTGTCCTTTGCTTCGATTTCATCGGTTCCCACTTCTATTTTTACAATTCTCATCCACTTCATCAAATACTAATCTATGCAGTCAATCTCGGCGATATCTCGGTGATATCTCGCCGAGATATCGGATATCGGAGGTAGGAAAAAAATCGGTTTCAAATATCGGTTGTAAATATCGGAACCGATATCTCGCCGAGATCTGTCGAGATTGGCCGAGATTTGACCGATATTTGGCCGAGATTTGCCGAGATTGGCCGAGATTTTCTTCTGTCCACTTTAATAGCCTATTTCTCAGCCTAAAACCTAATTAACACACGTTTCCTTTCCTTCTTTCATTCTTGTATGAGCGACAAACATATGCTTTCTTTCTTTTTTCTATATGACATACCTCTTCTTTCTTCGCGTACAATTTTGACTTGAAGTTCTATGCTTTTTATTTAACTTTTTATGATTTTAATTATATATATGCGTGTGTTTTACATAATATAAAAATCCGATATCCCACCGATATCTCACCGCGATAACCGCTATTTCAAATCTCGGACCTTGACCGATATTTGATTTTCACACGAGATAACTGCATAGTACTAATGTTGAATTTTCATCCACTTCATTAAATATGCCCATAGCACTCAACACTCGACAGTTTACAGAATTACAAGAAGTTGATTAAATGTTTGATGTTTGAAGTTTGAAGTTTAGAATTATGTTTGATCTTTGATCATTAACATTTTATGATTTAAAACTATGTTTGATGTTCATCTATGAAGTTTAGAATTATGTTTGATGTTTGAGCTATAAATTTTATATATCACTTTTGATGTTTGAACATGAAGTTTAACTTCATTTCATATTGAGATGCTATTTTATTTATATTATATCACTATATATATTTTTTAATATTGTGCTCTTTGTCTTCATGAAGCCCACGCTTTAAGCTCCGAGATCCTTTGCGCTTCGGTGCGCTTTTCGCTTTTGATAACTTTGCTGCCATCACCATCAAGCGGCGCCACCATCAAACCGCCCCCACCACTTTCCATCATTGCCACCGCCACCACTGCCGCCACCACCAACGACTCCAACATTGACCAGTGCCGACTCTGCCACCATCACCAAGTAGTGTCATCGCGACCACCTCACTACTGCCTAACTCCATCATTAGTCAGTGCCATCACCACCAATGCACCACCGACACCACCAAACTTGGGCGGTGGTAGTGTTCTTTAGTTACCCGTTAATAATCCATCTTGACCCAAACCTAGTTAATGCCGTTTTTGTAATGACCCGTTTCGACCCATTACCACGCCCAAGCGTCTGGTTCGCTAGGCTTTACATAGAACCATAGAACAAGATCATAATCTGAAGAAAGAAAAACATTAAGTAGGAAAATAGTTCACTTTGATAAATTACAAGGAAAAAGAAGTGTAAAGAAACTAGAAGTCTGAAATTTTGTTTCTTATTCCCTTTGCTGCAAACTCTTATGAAGAGGACGAGGCCTTAAAAAGTTTGTTTCTTCTTTCTTCTTGTTCTATTTTTCGTTTATGAAAGTCTACTCACTTTGTAAATTGTAACAATTCTTCTTGTTGGATGTTACTGTTTGCTTCATACTTACTACTTTTAAATAATCTGTCATTAGATAGTGGACTTTTGCTGTGGTTCAAATGATTTTAGTTGCTTAATGAAAGAAAAGCTCGACAGCACAGGAAAGAGGTGCTCATTCAAGAACTACGATCTGATCACCCCAAAGGTACTGTAACTTTCAGTAGTTTTAACTGTTTAAGTATAATCAAATATTGTAACTACCTAAGAAAGTTAACTTGGTTGCTATGGTAAGCACTCCTACTCGATTACAGTGTAGCTGTTGGCCTGTTGCTTTCCATCCGTTTACCTTTCGTGTTGTCTTCCAAAAGACCTTAGTTTCTTCTACCTACTATATGCTTACTTGATATCTTAAATACATGTGCCTTTCTGCTCAGAATGCATTCGAGTTTGAAAAGAGAGATTGGTTTAGTGTTCCTCTACATGAACTACCAGATGGTTCTCGTCTGGTATGATACTTAATACTTTGGCTAATATGCTTTTACATTTTCCTTTGAAGGTTGGAGCAAAAGTTGGCAAAATGAGTGGGTTAATGGTTAAAACAAATAACTTAAGGGTCGTGTCATGTTGTCCACATTGTCCAAAACAATATAATAATTTAACTAGTTATTTGAGTAAAGTTGATCAGAAGCTTTTATTATACATTAAAAATACACTTTGGATTACGTTCGACCCTTTTGGCCAGTCTTCTTTTATCTATGTTTTTATTTACTCATGAGAGATTAAAGCATAATCTGAGTTGTCTCATTCATAAGTAGATGGGTCAGTAGTCCAACCTCTAGGCTCTAACTTAGAGCAGAAGCTTCTAATAATTGCTTCCTCAAAAGGTAATGGGACTAAATCCTCCGTTTGGAGTCCAAGCATCTCTAGCAAACAAATTTATTGATTATGCTCTCAAATTCAGACCAAAGCTCCTTATCCTTATCGTTCCAGAAGAAACTAGAAGGTAGCGACATAAATTGTTTGCTCGCTTGTATTTCTGTTGTATACTCTACATTTAAATTTATATCGACTTTTGTTTATGTGTAACAGGCTTGACCAGAAAAGCACTCCATATGATTTAATCTGGATGGAACAGGACATGCTCTCTGGTAAGGTATTACCACTACTCTAGTTATGATTAATGCCTAAGAAGTAGAGGTAGCTGTGGTCGCCTGGTTGGTATTCGGGTAACAATGCAGCACGAGTGATATTTGGTAGTGGTCGACATGGGCAGGTTGTTAATCATTTATAAAAATATTTTTATAATATTTTATACACTTATTTGTCTAACTTTTCAAAATAAGTTGTAAATAAATAACTAGTTTGTTAATTATGAGTAGAAATACTATTTTTGTAATAATAATGAAATTTTTAATAAAACAATTCAGGACACAGTAAGCATTTAAATCCCACTTTTGACAACTTTTGGCATGTTTAACCCATTAAAGGTACAATCATAACCCAAAGCAACCAGCCATTAGTAATAATAAAAATTGTCACTTGGCCCATCTCTAATAAGAAGTAATTACCGATTGTTCATTTACTTGCTCTTGCTCCTTCCAGTCTTTTTACCTACCTGGATCAGTGGACAGCCAGGACCAGCCATTAGATGACTGGAATATCAACCCACCACCACTCTCACTCTGGAGTCGGCCGGATTGGTCTGCGAAGCACATAGCAGTAGCCGAAAAAAATGGCCATGTAGAGCAAAAGCAAAACAAACCACACCAAGGAGCTGAAGGAGTAGTCTCAAACTACCTAATGGAAGAAAACCATGACTGTTTTGATGATTTCTCCAATATTATGACCAACTATCAGGATATCGCGACCATCTTGGATGATGTCCCAGAGGAACTTAACTGTTTTGCTACTCAACATAATGAAAACACAAATATGACACCACATAGTCTTGATGACGTGGTTGACATGGACATCTCTAGTCCAGTAATTTCCTCAAGCAACTCCATTGACGAACCACCGACACTCAACCCTACATGCATCCAGTCGAGCCATTCTGGACACCCCCCAGGTTTCAGTCCGCCACAACCACCTTATGCAAACACAAATGCTTCATATGGTCCATGTGCAGCTGGTGGGTTTGTGCATACACAATCAGGTCATATTTCAAGTCAACCTGGAGGTACTAGCTGCTATGGTCAAGGTGATCAGGCAACAACTGTGCATCCTGCTTATGCTAACTACAATCACCCTTATTATGGCTACCCTACATATCCGCCCAACAATTCAATTAACCCACATGGTCCTACTTTCTACGGTCAACCAGATTTTACAAGTGAGGCTAACGTTTGGCCACCAGGTACCACGAAACCTGATTTTAGGTACAGTTAGAGTAGTTTTATCATTAATAGATACTTGAAACCGTCACCTTGATGTGAACAAGTTAAACATCTATTTTGTAAGAAGGATATATAACTAATGCAGAGGATTGAATATAGTTTAATAGCGAATTTTTGAAGTTTAAAATTTTTAAATTAGTTGCATTTTGCACATGCAACCTCTGGAACAACATTTTTTTTACATTGCAGCACCCGATTCTCTCCCAGGAACACAGAAAAACGACTCACGGGGCCCTTACTAGCCCTCAGCAAAGCGTAAGACAACAATTTTCACATATACTATGGTTTTTAACTTACATCACATGCGTCAACTAGTGACGCTTAATTTGCTAGTGTTTAGTCGTCTTAATCTTTGATCAAGTTCCGCCATTACTGCCGTTTCTTGCTTTTTCCTTTGCTTCGATATATTGGTTGTCATAAAGCTAATTTTATCAAAGGCAAACTGCAGCCATAAATGAGGGTTAACATGTTGAACAAACATATGTATATAAACTATATATAGCATGGAGACTTACTGTTAACAAATCATCGGGATCAAAAAGATGATGGGTGGTATTTTGTATTATCTTAATTGCGTCTCCGACATAAAGTGTCATCAACAACTCTTCTTCCTTCATCTGTAACATCAGTATAACCACCTGTTAAACCTTCCACAACACAAAAATTTCTTCACATTTACCAAAAACAAGGAATTAGTCATCCTACCTTGAAAATAGCCAAAGCTACATTAAACAAGACTTTGGCCCCTTCATAAAAAAGAACATCCCACACTCTCATAGTTGTCTACATGAGTATTAAACAACCAAACTAATTAAAGAAAGATCAATCAGGTGTAGGTTAGCTCTTATAGTCTTATATCAAATGTTAACCTCTGAAGGCAAGCTCTTTGAAAACAAGCAAAGAAACCACTCGGTGGTGACAAGGGAGACATCGAAACCCATAGCTTCTAAATGAGCAGATAACCTGCAGTTTTCAGAACCATTAACTTCAAAAAAAATGGAAGAATTCACAATATGATATTGACTTAACTAAAGAACAGAGACTACCTTGGACATTGTTTGGTTAGCAAATCTTTAAATACCCTTTGTTCGACATGACAGCCTGATAAATTATCCGTGTAACAATCGTTGACCAATACGTTTTCCAGGAGAACTGCTAGCATCCAGAAAGCTTCTTCTTCGGTTTTCATCACTAGTAATAACAATGCTGCCACATAATTTAAACCCTGAATCATGAATATAATCACATACTGTATATGTTAGCACAATTACAAGTCTATAGTATCTTTTTGTGTTTTGATTTCCATTGCTAGTGTAATAAGAAACCAACCTGACAATAACCAACATCAGAATCACGGAAAGAGTACCCTACAAGAACACGTCTCACTGCAGCATGTCCCTCTTCGGTGTCCAACCATGGATGACCAGGGAACGTTCGTGGCAGGTCCTGCACGTTCAATATATAAACGACACACAGAGATTAAGATCTAAGCATACCAAATTGTAAAACTTGATTATTATACAATCTGAATATATATTTATTATTAACAAGATGGGATGACAACTTACATGGTCAATTTGCTTTGTGGCAGGTGTGATCTTATCTTGAACAGCTATTGTTAGATCATTATAATAACTATCAGGGACTGTGGATTTCTTTTTAGCAGCACCAGACAAAGAAAACCATACTTTAGGCCTTAAAGCTAGGGGGATACCCTTTCTAATTAGCTTCTTGAGGGCCATAGCATTCACTAAAACAGAAAACCTAAGAGATGATTTAAGGGCAGCAGAAGATTCATAAGTCTGTAAATACCAATTTGCCCCTTTGTTAGCTTCCATTGCCCACCAAACCTTACCCTGTTCCCTCATCTTTTCCCTCACCTCATTCAATATATTTACATCATCAACATTACCTTCTACCATAAACCCATAAAGATCTTGAAACTTTACAACAATATTTGCCCTTCTGGCATGAATGCTTGGCCTTAAAACTGGTATTTCTGGGTGCATTTCCAAGGCTAAATCCGCCTTTCTCTGAGTTTTATACATCTTTTTGTTTGAAATCGAAGGACCAATAAATCGAAGATGGATTGATGGGTGTTGTGGATTTTTTTTTAAAATGTGGAAGAAACCATGAACTTATAATCAATCTTGAAGAATCTGCGGGTTCCTTCAAGAAAAGAAACAAAAACGAGATGGGTTGTTTATATATGTATACATACAAAAGAAAAGAAAATTTCAAGAAAGCTTAAATCGGCTGACTAGGTGAAATGGGTAGGTTAAAATTGAACGTTTCTCCAAATGGGTGCTTTAGAAAACTTGAATTTGAAAACCAACAAATGACGATCGATATAATGTTAGATAGTGGCAAACATGAACATGAGACCAAACGGGAAAATAAGACTTATTATTATATATAATAAATAATAGTTATTTATACACATAAAACGCTCCACGAGATCTCCACTTGCACTTGTTGTTTTTGTTAAGGAAAAAGAAAAACCTGAAATTTTGAAAATTTCAATGTTAAGAATATACTAAATATTTATGCATTCTTTTAATTATGTAATTAAAGGGCTAATTTACGCGATTATTTATGGAAAATCATTTATGTTTGTGTTTACATATCATCTAAATTTCAAAGGCTAAAATGATATATATAAATACACCTTGTTTAAGTAATATTTGAATACATAACTTAATTGTTAATCAATTAATAACAGATGATAGCCGCACGACTTAATTGATAGAATGCAAGGAAATTGAGTTCCCACATGGCGGTGGATAATTTAAAGCAATAAGATCATTTGTAGAATAAAATGTTATCTTTTTAAGTGTGTTTTGAGTAGAAAACCGGGAAGATCCCATTTCTTTGGGATTAATAAACTCTTTAATTAATTAGCTTTTGATCTTGGAAGAGGCACTCGATATAATTAATAATGGCGAAGGTTTAATAACGGTATTAATGTAATTACTTAAATAATTATAAGATTTAAGAGTTTTTTTTAACGGCTAAACGCACACACACTCTAATCTATACCTTTTTTCTAAATTACACCATTTTGTCCATGACGTGACTCGAACCCCTGACCTTTGGCCAGACACCTAAGTGCAAGAGCACTTACCACTGGGCTATAACCCAAGTGGCATAAGATTTAAGAGTTAATTACACAAATAGTTCATATGGTTTATTAAAATTTTAATCGTATGACTCGCGTTGAACATGACATTGATGAATACTTATACCTGATTCTTATTTAAGTGAATCTATATATGAGGTTATTTGGACTTACTAAATTTAAAAAAATAAAAATAAAAATTTGGGAAATTACATTTTAAACATATGATAAGTTTGATTTTTTTAAAGTTATTTATTAACACCTATTTAATTTGAATCTTCTATGATTTTAATCAATAACTATAATTAATTCTCATAATTCTCCTAAAAAACAATAATAATCAAAATACCCTAACTCTATAATACCAGTAGTTCAAAGTCACTTACTTGTCAAAAGTTTACTTGTAATCCACCCTTAAAGCACCCCGTGACAAGTGATATTATTCAATGTATACGATGCTTCTTGGAAAGTTATACTATGATTTGCAGTAAATTACAAGCTATTTGAATTATGATATGCGTATTATTATTGCAAACTAATCATTATATTTGTAAATGAAATCTAGAGTACCTCAAAGTGGATGCTTTGGACTTTTTCGAATGTTACATTACATAACTAGACTAAATGTCCGTGTGATACACGGGTTGATTTAAAAGATAATAAATATTAAACCTTAATAAAATGTAATAAATAATAATAAAAAGCGAATGTTATTGGTTATAATTATAATGATAGCATGGTACGAAGAGACGTGATTGTATTTCTTAAATAAATCATCAATCATTATATTTACAATTAGGGTAATAAAGTTAAATGTTATTAGTTATAATTAAAATGAAATTAAAATAATTATAAAATATTTTACAATGATAAAACTAAGAATTTGGTTAAATATGATATTTTTGAATATTATAAAAGGTAAATATGATATTTATAAATTTTGATGGACAAATACGAATTTATATGATTTAATAAAGACATATATGAAATTATCTTTAATAAATTTGACTTTAAAAAGTCAAAATTGATTTTTTGATTTTAAGTTAATGAATGGTCAAGATTAAATATTTTTTTAAATGAATAATTAAGATCGTCTAATAAATTTTATTAAATTAGTCTTTTATAGTTTTATATATATTAGATAATGTAATCATCTTTGTATTCTTTTTCAATTATATACTTCTTTTTAATATTTTTCTAATCAAGTCATTTTTTTTCAATTAATGTAATATCACTTGATGGTGGCTAAGTAATTTTTCAATTTATGTAACATTTTTTTCGATTTATGTAACATTTGATTTTTTAAAGTATACTTTCCATTTGTGTAACAGTTTTGAACATCTTTATAAACAAAAAAATCTATAAAAAAAAAGTTGAGAGACAGTCTGTGCTATTGGTGGTTGTCGAGGCCAACAAACAAATAACCCAATATTCTAACACATAAAATAGTGTAAAGTGGTAAAGGGATCGTATCCACGGAGACTGGCTCAATTCAATTTTCTATGCAATCCAAAAGTTAAGATGGTTTTAGTAACAACAATAAAGTAAAATAAGGGGGGTTTGAGATTTGATTAATTAAACTAAATATGACAAGTAAATAAAAGTTGCAATTAAGGAAGATGGTTTAAATCAATGATATGTGAATTGGTCAACATTGGTTTCATCATATGAACAACTAGCTAGGTTTATCACGAAGGAATATGGTGCAATACTTGAACTTTAATTTAATTTGGCTATAGCAATTTAAAAGCTTAAATCACCTAGACTCTTCATAATTAACATGGAGGTTGAAGAAGCTCCTAACACACCTTCTTAGTCAAAGTCATGAACCAAACAAAGCATCTAATTCACAAAAATCAACTAGCATTACAATCTAAGAATCACCAAATCCAAGAGGAGTCAAAACCTTACACTACCATGTTGGAGAATACATTTCCATGGTTTGAGAGATGCATAAACATTCATGAAACCACTTGTTACTTGTTGTTTTGAAGATCTATTACGTAATCAAGAAAACAACTAACATAAATCATTCATATACTTGCAATCATGATATACAAACATAAGAATGAAATAAAGATTAAACTAGGAATCATATTCATAAATTTCAAGAACAAGTTCATAAATCCCTTCAAAACCCTAACTAAATGTTCAAGGAATCACCAATGTCAACCAAGATGGAGCTTAGCTACACATAACTAAAGCAAAATGGAAGTGAATAATTGTATCAAACATGTAAATACTTGATTTAGATGGAAGAAATCTTGAAGAAAGCTTCAAAAACCCTCAAAAATGGCCTCCTCCTTACTTCTTGTCGTGCCCCCTGTTTTCTGTCCAGAATGGGCTGTATTTTATGCCCTAATCCCCTTTAAAATGGCAGTCCCAAAGCAAAATGACGAAAATGGCCCTGGAGGGTTCACGCGGGCGCGCAGAATCTCACGCGGCCGCGTGAACGAGTCTGGCAGCTTTTTAAAGGCCCATATATAAAGCCCAAATGTCATTCTCTTGAGCCCAAGCTTGTAATTTTCCATCCCTTCTTGATCCAAAAGTATAAAGCCCACATGTTTTAAAGCCCATATTCTCCCAATTGATACCCGCTTAGCATCCGCTCCGCCATAATCTTCTAAAAATCTGAAATTAAATACGAAGACTAGAAAGTACCCGAAATAGGCCAAGGAAATTAAAAGAAAGACAAATGCAATTATATACAAATGCAAAACACCTAAAATGCCAAAATAAACTACTAAAAGAAGTAAATAAAATAACCTATCAGCTACACATTAAATCCGCCTATGGTGTATAAGGTTTGGTTCCGATGATAATAGACATGTTCAAGTGAGAAGATCTTTTTAATAAGAACAAGTCTGGACCCTTAAAATCTTGATCTATATGTTATAAAAATATGACATATATAAAACTTAGATGCATCTACAATAATAGATACATCTACTATATTTATCACTTTTACATCCGTTTTTTAATTTAGTTTAGTAATCTATTGTTTTTATATTATTGTAAATTAGAAAAAGATAGTCAATGGGGTTTAGCCCATTTGGTAAGACGCCCCCTTCCTCGCAAGAGGTTGGGGATCAAATCCTGCTACATACAGTATTGCAGTGGGTTGGAGATTTTCCCTTAGGGTTTCCTCCATGAAGTGAATGTGTGGTGCTCGAACGTTGGTTAAAGCCAAACAACGAGGGACGGTTGAAAACCTGCCATCAAGCAATTCAAACCCACACTAAAGAAGCTAGAAAATGTTCTCATTTACCGGTAAAAAAAAATTAGAAAAAGATAATTTTATCAATTTTCTTGATTTTACAACTTTATCTTTTTTTAAAAAAGGGTGTACTTTATGGAGTCTTACTCTAATGGTAATTATATTGTTGTATTATTGGAAACCGTGAGAACCTCTTGATTATTTAGACGTGAAGATCATGTTATGTAATGTGTATGTTACGTAACTATTATAAGTTAATGGGAATGCTCGATGCATTTTACTTTAGTTTATGCAATAAAAAGTGACAAATATCATATATTAAAAGTTGGACTTATAGTTATGATATATTGACCGGGAATGTAATTTCTTGGCCACAAATTAGCTAATTATTCGATGACTCATGTGTAGAGGTCCGCTAGAGATCGATGGAACGGTTAAATCACACTATGAGTGATTATATTAAAAGTGTAAGGAGTGGTTACACACTATCACATATAGTACATTGTTAGTCTGTCGCATCAATTGTTTTTCTACCACTTAAATCAACCACTTAGTTTTGTAACGGTTAATTTTCATAACATTGAATTAAAGACCTCACATATTATCCAATTAATAATCAAAATTTAATAAAAAAGAGCAAAAAGCCAAAACGCCCATCTCTCCTAACCCCGCCCCTAACATATGGTAAACACTACATTCCTCCTCCTTCCACACATTTATGATTTATGGAGTGGTATCACATCTTACTCCCCAAGTGGTCACCTCATCCGACACAGATAACACCCTTAACTCCTTTCAGTCTAAAAGATGATATGATATATAGTTATTTGAAATTTTGCTGTTCAAAATATATATATATATATAGTTATTTGAAAAATGATATACATCCTACTATTTATTTCATTTTAACATGTTGGATATAATAATTCTTTTTCCTTACATTTTTTATTAATTATAACACTTGTATTTATTTGTAGCTATAAGAAAATAGTAAAAGTATATACCACATCTAGTTATTTTTAATGTGGATTTAGGGGCCGTACGTACCAGATCCATCCGGCCGAGGACTGCTGGTTATCGAGTCTTCATGCAGCCGTTTCTCATGATCTCTTTGGCTAATTAATGGCCGGCGCTTAATTTTATCTCATAACTAAATTAAATACTAATTAACTTGTTTCAAACTAAAATATCATACCTGTTAACAATCCATAAGACTATGACTAGTACCAATCTTTCTCTTTTTTTTTACTCGAATGTCACATTATCGTCACATTATTTATAATTATTTTCTAATTTCTTACTCGAAACCTAAGTATAGCCTACGACAAAAAACCCAATATTTTTTTTCTATCATAATTCTCTGTATACAACAAGAAGAAAATAGGAAAAAAAAATAGTAAAAACGAGTTGCTTGGGTTGAGGAAACCGAATGCAAACCCGAAAGCCGTAACGATGTTCCCGAGCTAACCCAACCTACCCGATCATCTACCCAAATTATTTGGAAAAGGATTACGCTTGGCATAATAGACCAAATACATATATGTTTTGACTTTTGATCTTACAAAAAGTTTGTTGGTTTTACCCGTTAACCTACCTGGCCACTTGAACCACCGAGTTTAATGTTTACCACGTCTAGTTTGACTTTGGAAAAGTAAACAAGTCAATAGACGGTTTTTTATTTTACCGGTATAACTCTAATAAGCCGCATAGGTAAAAAAAAATTGTTTCATGATAAACTTAAGCTCAATTTACACATTCATCTCGACTATATATTGAACTAGTTTAATACCCGTGCGGTGCCCGGGTAGGTTTATAAATCTTTTATAAGTATAGTTTATTTTTAATACATAATCTTTTTTAATACATAATCTAGTTTGTGTTTTCTAAAATATAAAGTAAATTTAGTAAATAATCTTTAGGTAAAAAGTAGCACATGTAAGCTAAACTGTTAATGTAGTCTAAATAAAATCTATTGAACAATATTAATCATTAATATGGATAAGAAATTTAATTATCAATTTTTAAACATCAAAATTTTTAAATCCAATGTTGACCAAGAATCATTGTTGACTTTTATTCATATCAAAATTATGAAAGATACTTCATATATACTTTTCTTGAACCTTATAATATCGTATGTGTCCACTCCAATTTATAAATAGTATATATTAATCTTTATAACATTTAAAATATTATATTTATTTAAAATCTTAATTTTATGATCTTAAAATACCTCATAATCATATTTTAATCAATGACTTGTATAATTAAAAAATATAATTATATCTTTTCGTATTGGATACCATATTTTTGTTATCACGTCTATCATTCTCCTCGCCTTGACGCTTCAAACGCTGGTCAAAGTGTTATCGCCTGTCAGCCACTATTTTGTAATTCTCATTATATTAGTGTTTTAATTATTTAATATTTTTTTGTTAGTTTTTTAATTTTTATAATGTTAGAAAAATATTCCTCAATGTCAGAAAGAACATCTTGCGCTATTCTTAATTAAAAGTGTTTCTGTCCAACACGTTGTGCGCCACACTAATAAATTGTGACATCACATGAAGAATAAACTATAATATTATGTTACAAAATTATTTGGTCTCTTGTTTCAGGACATATTAAGTACGGAACCTTCAAAATAAATAAACCAAATCATTTGAGAAATGTCGTAGAAATTTCTGAGAAAGAGATAAACAAAAAATTATTATCGATGTTTTATTAAACTTATAATACAAAAATATTGAAAAAATTAATTAAATAGAGAACATATTAATAATGTATATTGCGTTTTTTCACCCTTAAATTGGGCAAATGGTCTGCTACTACCAAGTATGATCGAAACATCTGATTGTTAAAATCTCTTTTTACGTCACTGTTTCATCAAGAAACCTTACAAGATCATTTCCCAGCATTAATAAGATCATCCGGAATCATAAAAGCCGTGAAAAAAAAGCTCGCAATAATATAAGGATAATTTGTAAGTTCTTTCATATAGATAAGAGACCAATAGTACAAGAAGTTAATTAAATTGAAGGAATAAACATGTAAAATTTGTAAGCCAGAGACCAAATCCTTATTCAAAAGGGGTGGGACAAAAATTGGTAGTTAACTCGATGTGTATTTTATGTAATATTATGAAAATGCAAATTATGAAATCAAGAATAATTAAGGTACGTGTGAACGAGCTTAATATATTTGGAAATTAAGCACAAGAAGATATATATTTAACTGTTTGCTTGTGGGCCGATACTGGACTTCGATAAGCATACGTTGTGTCCTTGTTGTGTGGCCGAGTTTAATTACTTATTCATGAGTAATTACCCATCAAAATATTTAATCACCTTTATAATATTCTTTTCTCCTTCCTCATGACCAGGGATATTGTCACCCGATCTGATTCATGTATGATGGATATGGATGAAGTTAAATGAATAAATTTCGGATATGGAGTGGATATGGATGTTTATTGGATCACATATGGATAACGATTTTTCATCCATGGATGAATTCATTAACCCGAATTAAATTTGATATAATTAACTATAATTTCATATAGGTATTTTAATTTTAAAACTTATATATAAATATATTAGTAAAGATATACATAATTATGTAGGTTGAATTCACACACTCTTCTATGATATTTTTGTTTAGTTGTATCAGTTATATACATGTAAGTGTCAAAGTAAAAGAAACTATGATTTTTTTTTTTGAAGAAAATATGTATTTATATCAATAAAGATCATAAATAATATATTAAAATATAAAAATATGGTATTTTCTTTGAGGTAAAAGTTCTTCTGACATCCAATGGATATTCATTTACCCGTTTAATCCGATGAATATGGTTACGGACGGATGAAATTATTTTAAATGGATATGGATAATGAAAAATTAAATGGTATGGATATGGATATGGCACCCGATCCATTGCCATCCCTACTCATGACCTTAACAAAATACACATCACTAAAACTGATGATAAGAATAACCTGGTTATCAAAGTTAAGATTACTTTACTTTGCAGACCGTATTACTATTAGGGGGTGTTTGTTTCATTCTTTTGGGGAGATTTCAAGGGAACGGGAATTCAAATCCCCCCAAATGATGTGTTTGTTTTGCAATTGTGAAGGACGAATCAAAATGATGGGCATCCTTAAAATCCCATGAATGAGGGATTTAGAAATCCTCCCACCCTCCTGGTATTTGTAAATCCCACACCTGTGGATTTGCTCCGGCGACCCCTCCGGCTAACATTCCGGCAAACCATCACCGATTTCGCCGTCGCCGTCATCGTCACACAAACCCTAGCCTTTGTCGCCCATTTGCCTTCGTCTTTACCAACGACAGAAACCCTAGATCCTCCGTCTGTTCGAAGTAGAAACCCTAGATCGACCGAGTTCGTCTGTCACCGAAACCCTAGATCCGCCTTCGTCTTCACCAACGACTAGGGTTTCTTCGTCTGTCACCGAAACCCTAGTCCACCATCTTCGTTCGCCATTGCAAACGCCGTCGCCATTCGCCATCGCCTTCGTCTTCGCAAACGGAGGGGTTCGCAGAGACGGGCCGGCGTTCTAGGGTTTCTGTGGCAGAGAAGGGCGGGGTTCTGTGGCAGAGAAGGGTGACGTTCTAGGATTTTGGTGGTGATGATGGGTTTATGTTGGTGTCAACAAAACAGAGGATTGAGATTTTAAATCCCCCAAATGAATTCCTATCAATTCCCAATCCCATCTATAAATCTCAATCCTCCCAAAATCAAAGAATGAACCGAACACCCCTTTATAGTAATTAATATGTCAACAATTCTAAGTAGTGATATGATACATAATAATTCATATTTGTATCTCCTTTTAGGATGACAGTACCATTGCAATAGTTAGAAAGGGACTAATTAATCAATATGAAGATTTGCTTTAAGAGGGTGAATATATAGTTAACTAAGTTTACAAACTATCTTTTGTTTCACGATAACATGTTTCTGACTTTCACATCTGCCCTCCCCGTACTCCAGCGCTTCTATCGTTGGTTTAGGTGTTATTGCTATTTGTCACTAGTTTTCATTTTTTTCTGTGATTTATAATTAATGTTTAACATTTCTTTATTAATTTTTAAAGTTATTTTTTCAACTAACCCTAGAGATAATTATCTAATTTAGTTAATTAATATATGTGACGATATATATCTTGCTCTTTTTTGCATGTACGTAATTACAATCGATCTTTGATGGGCCGAGACAATTAAGGGATTGAACCTACTTTTAAGGTACCAATGATGATAATAATAATACTAGACACATGCACAGGGGCGGACCTGTGTGTCTTTTTTCAGTTCGCAGTGTCGACTATCGATTTTTTGAGACGGTGCTACCGGTAAATTTTCGGGGTGCACCCAGTGATTTTTTTAAATGCAACCATATATAACCTACCAAAACTAAAAAAAATATATAAGTTTAATAAATTTTAATCTTGTATTTTATATACCTTAAAATATTATAACATTATAAATTTATAAAAATAGACTAATAGTTATAAAAATAGGAAATGGGCTATTTTTAAAGGTTTGTGTGCATTTGGGCTTAAGAATGCATGAAGGCCTTCGGCCTATGGCCAGACCCATAGCTATTTTTAAAGGCTTTGCCTCTTGGTGGGGAACAAGGGAACATCATTTGACAAAAACAAACAAAAAAAACGCCCTGGAGCTGCTCGTTGCTGGCCTATCTGCCGCTCTGCGTGACTGCTTCTATCTCGCCGTGAGCCGTCGCCGGACGCCGCCGCCTGACGCCGTTTCCGGCTCGCCTCGCCGCCGCATTTCCCCTCTGCTCTGCGCCTCTGCTCTCTGCCTTTCCCCTCGCCGCTGCTGCCCTTATTCTTCTTCACATTGTGAGTTTTTTTACCCTAAATTTATTAAAACTTGTTTATTTGCTCTAATTTTTAAAATTTTGAATTGTTAGTTGATTGAAACTTGTTTAATTGCCCTAAATTTATTAAAATTTGAATTGTTAATTGATTTGTAGATATTGCTAATTGCTTGAGGCATGATCCATGGAAAGGTTTTTTGGTAGCCTTGGTAAGAAAAGGGCATTTAGTGGTACTAGTGAAGGATCTTCAAGCCCACAAACCAATTACCGGTTATTATTGATATAAACTCTCTTCCTTGGGATCCCGTGGATAGACCAAAAATAACCGAATACCACCCTAACCAACGCGACGAAATAAGACGGCTATATTTGCAAAGAGGACCTTGTCAACCACGTGGGCATGTATTTCCATCAAAAATGATTGGAGGTAAAGCTAGACGTTTTGTTGTTTCTTGGTTTAACGAATATCCATGGTTAGAGTATAGTGTGAAATCGGATAAAGCTTATTGTTTGTGGTGTTATCTACTTAGATATAACATTGGGAATGATGTATTTGTTACGGGTGGTTTTAATAGTTGGGGTAAAAAAGATAGACTTGATCTTCATGTTGGTGAAATTAATAGTTTTCACAACAAAGCCTTTCAAAAATGTGAAAACTTAAAGAGAGAAAGTCGGTCTATATCTAGCGCATTCCATAAGCAAAGTGAAGCTTCAAAGGAACAATATCGTGTTCGATTGACTGCTTCAATTGAAGTTTGTAGACTATTGTTGAATTGTGAATTACCATTTCGTGGTCATGATGAGTCCGAAAGCTCTTTGAATAGAGGAAATTTTTTAGAAGTATTAAAGTTTGCGGGAAAACTAAATGAGGGTATTGCTAATGTTACATTAGGAAAGGCTCCTAAAAACCATCAAATGATTTCTCCTAAGATTCAAAAAGACATTGTTCAGTGTTTCTCCTAAGATTCAAGAAGACTACTTTCACACTTTTGACTTTGTTTTCTACTTGCATTTGATGTCGCATATCTTAGGAATCACAAATGTTTTGTCAAAAGTTCTTCAAAAAAAAGATCAAGATGTAGTAGATGCAACAAAGTATATCAAAGGAATTAAAACATCATTGCAAATTTTTAGAGAAAATGGGTTTGTTGAACTTTTGGAAATTATATCTAGATTTTGTGAAAAACATAATCTTGATATATTGAATATGGAAGAACATTATGTCAATTCAAGAAACAGGAAGACTAACATCACAAACCGACATTACTATGAGGTTGATGTTTTCAACACGGTTTTGGATATGCTAATTCAAGAGTTTGGCGACCGTTTTAACGAGATATCAACCGAATTACTTGATAACATGTTCGCTTTGAGCCCATTTGGTTCTTTTAAATTCTTTGATGCATCAAAGATAATGAAGTTGAGTGAAATGTATCCTTATGATAATATCGTGAAGTTGTAACTAAAGATGAAGATTATGCTAACTTGAAAAGCATTTCCGAGCTTGCAAGATTGATGGTGGAAACCGATAAACATATTTACTTTCCTTATGTTTATCGGTTAATAAAGCTAGTTTTAGTTTTGCCCGTCGCAACCGCAACGGTTGAACGATGCTTCTCCAAAATGAAGATTATAAAGTCGGACTTGCGTAACCGGATTGATGATGATTTCTTGAGTGATTGTCTTATTTGCGGGGTAGAAAAAGAAGCTCTTGACAACGTGACGAATGAAGCTGTAATTGCACGATTTCAACAAAAAAACGAAAAGAATATTTGTAAAAGGTAACTTCTAGACTTTTGTACTTTATTTAATATATCGTTATTTTTAATTTTTTGTAGTCGTTATTTATGTTTTCGTCATTAACTTGACCCGATTAACCCGAACCCGAAAAAAAACCCGAATTACACCCGTAATCTTAATTAGTTTTATTTTTACCAATTTAGGGTGCAACCGGTCCCCAGAAATCCTGGGGCCTGAACATGCATAGCTATGATCGACCATCGTACAAACAAAGACATCAATTAATTAATTAATATCGTACGTACTACAATACAAGCTCCGCTACTTGCTTCTTATTTTACATGCAGCCCTAACTAAATATACTCCATCAGTCGATCGATCATGCATGTCCACCCGCTGCAGCCTCTTTCTGCTTCTTCTCCGCACCACCACCACCACCTACAAATCCAGGGCCACCGCCACCCCATCCCATCCCAGGCCCACCGCCACCCATGCCAGGCCCACCGCCTCCTATTCCACCACCACCCATTCCAGGCCCACCTCCGCCCCATCCAGGGATAAGACCACCACGCCCACCAAGCCATCCGGGACTACCACCACCTCCCCATCCACCACCACTTGTTCCACCAGCAGCACCAGCAGCACCACCTGGACCAGTACCACCCCACCCACCGCCTTCACCACCACCACCACCAGGACCACCACCGTATCCTCCACCTGCACCCCTCCCCCTATTCCCCCCTAAACCAGTACCACCCCTACCCACCCCCCATCCTGCACCATACTCAGCAGCACCTATTTCTTTTGCTGATTTCACACCTACTCCACTCTCTGCATACATCCACAAAAGAAACAAATCTTTCAATCAAATTGCAAGAATTCGATCTATTTACATACAACAAAATGTCTAAGAAATTAAAAGCACATACTTTTAGTGGGATCAAGAGTTTGTTTATTGGGAGCATCATCAGAAGAAACTACAAGAACATCTGCAAACATGAGAAGCAGAGTTAAGAACACCAGAAAACCTTTGGACGACGTCCAAGCCATATAATTATATGTTATCCAAGATCAGAAAGCTTATTTTTTTTTCAATATAGTATTGATTGGGAGCGTATATGGATTTATATATATGGATTGTGTGAAAGAAAAGCCAAAAACGCATTGAAGAAGGACATTAATGGAAGGTTCAGAAACAGAGCTAGGGTTTTGACTTTCGGCGGACGGATTGTTCTATGTTATGTTAGAGTTAGAGAGACAGATAGACGACCATAAATGAATGAATGAATGAATGCATGGGAAAGTAAGATACATGCAATTGTAGTGACATCTGGGAAGCAGGTTACACCCGTTACGCCACGTAAGTACATTTCTTGGTAGCTACACCGATCGATCATAAATTAATTAATTATGGGAGGTGAGTTCAGATTTCAGAAGCATGCATGCATCCTTAACGTACTTCCATCAACACAAAAGTAATTAGCTTATACTCATCACACCCTTTTGCTGCTGGCCGGCCGGATAATCAAGACTCTCCTTCGTTCCCTTTTTAATTAATTAATAGTTTCATTTACTTTCAACAACGTCCTACATTTATTCTATCTCCGAATCAACTAGACACGTAGGGGAGGGTTCATTTAACAAAATGTAAATAAGAAAATTGACTATCGATATTGACAGATAATATGCAAAAGTTTAAACGAGACTATTTTTAGTGCGAGAATCACTTTTAGTGCGAGAACCAATCTGAGCCGTCCAATTTTTCTTACTTTAATGTCATTGCCCATTCATGAATTCCCCACATGCACATTGCCACGTTCTATTCTTCCACGCTCTCCAGACATGATCTTCTCATATCCAAGAAACGGCTGTGATTGGTTCTCGCGCTACGGTTCTCGAATGAATCCTCCCCTATATATATATATATACACACACACACACACACAGGGGAGGGTTCATTTGAGAACTAATCTTAATGCGAGAATCACTAGAACAAACCATAGCCATTCATTTAGTAAGTGAAATTCATGGATGAAGAGTGTGCATGGGGATAGAATGTGACAAGGTACATGTGAGGAATTTATGGGTGCGCAATCAAAATGAAAGAGGCGGAATTTTACGGTCAAAGAGATTGGTTCTTGCACTAAGAATGATTCTCAAATGAATTTCTTCCTATATATATAGGCAAAAGCTCAAATGAGAACTGTTTTTTGTTCGAGAACTGCAAGAACCAATCTGAGCCGTCCAATCCCCCCTCCTTCAATGTCATCACCCATCCATGAATTCATCACATGCACCTTGTGTAACATCCTAATTTAGGGCCTAGTAGTAATATGTTGTACATTGTGTTGGTCTAGTTGTACGTTGACGTTAACCAAGTTGTTTAAGTTGTTTTGTTGCTTAATTGTTGTTATTTGTTGGTGCAGATTATGTGGCTAAAGTTAGAAATGTTTCATAAATAAATAATGTTGGTAAATAGTTGCACGGTTTCGGATAATGATTCCGAAAATATCTCCGTTAGTTAAAACTGATAAACCTAAGTCGAGTTTTAAGTTGAATAGGAGAACGAAATACCCTCGTGGGGGTATTAAAACCCTTTGGGTCGGTTTATGTGGGATGTTTATCCCCTGCTTTGTTCAAACACACACTATACACACATTCTAACATACGTGAACACCCACACACATACCCTTTGAAGATTTGAAAGAAAATTCAAGAAGTAAGTTGCTGCTTGTGGTTTCGTTAGCTGAATTCAGAAGCAAACCGTCCAAAGCTGTTTATCTTGTAAGTGATTCTTAAGCTTGAAATCTAGTTCTTGATGTGGTGATGAGGGTAGGTCAAATTGATGGTTTAATGATGGATTCGAGTTGTTTTGAAACAAGAAATCGTGTAGTAGATGTATATATATGTTAGAGATGAAGTAAAAATACTTGAATGTCGATTTAAGATGGATTTTGTGTCAAAAACGGATAAAACAGTCGCTGTGTCGAACAGAGCAAGAACCCTTCTGTAACAGGGTTGCTTGCGATCGCATGGTGAGGCATGCGGTCGCATAGGTGCTTGCGATCGCATGGTTTCCCTTTGCGATCGCATGGTGCGTCTGGTGTCTCTTGCGATCGCATGCATGGGTCTTGCGATCGTAAGGGTGTCGTTGTCGTGGTTTACCGTCCAAGGACGAAGGAAACATAACTTGCGATCGTAGGTACATAACTTGCGATCGTAAGCCCCCAAGATACCACCCTTGCGGTCGTTTGGTTAAGCCTTGCGGTCGCAAGCTGGTGTGGTTTGGGTAGGACCCTTGCGGTCGCAAGGTAAACCCTTGCGGTCGCAAGTGGGGTGTTTAAGAGGACCCTTGCGGTCGCATGAATGTGTCTTGCGATCGCAAGTGTTATTGTTTTGTTGGCAGCTTTGTTGTATTGTGGTTTAAGTTTCGTTGGTTGTCGTTGTTTGGTGTCTAAGCTGGAACCTTATGTGTTAGGTGATTCGGACGACTCCGTGTGCTCCTGGGATTCCCGAATTCATATCTGCCTCTTATAATCTCGAGGTGAGTACCGGTTTTCCCATGAGTCTCGGTAAGTAGCGTTGTCTGTTGTTGGTTGAAATATGTTGTTGATGTCGCACACATGCGTATGAGGTATGTTATGCCATGTTGTTATATATTGTTGCCATGCTAAGTTGCTTTACACGTTGATTATGAATCGCATGCGTATAGTTGAACCCATTACGGGTAGTAGTTATATATGTGGTACTGGTCCGGACTGATGTTGGCATGGTTAAGGTCAGCTTTCTTCCCGAAGGCTGGATCCCTTTGATGGAATAACGGGGATCAACGGTACCCGGTGTGCAGCACGCCGGGGTGGTCTTGCAAACCGCCGCTCCTTTACGTGAGTGGGGATCTTAACTTTCGTTGAGATCCGAGATGTTGAGCTTCGAGCTTCGTAACGCGTTTGGTGGACTGCTCTTCGCTCCCCAACCATTGCGGATAGTTGTAGCTGATGGTCCCCAGTTGGAATCGTTGAACGGGGCTTTTTCCCCCTGCGAGATATGATTCCTACTGACTCGTTGGCGTGACGATGTATGTTAGGATAGCCTTATGTGCTGTCCCGTAGTTGGGATAACCTGCTTATTGATGCTTATGTGTTAATCTGTACTCACTAGCTAGTTGTAGCTAACAGTGCATGAATTTCCCTTTTTGCAGATGCGAAGTAGTTGGCCTTTGTGAGGCGGGACTGTTGGTAGTTGTTGTACATATCTTTTGCGGAACACTGCTCGTTGTAAATATTTGTGATCCGATGGTCGGTGGTGGTCAGTTAGTTGGTAACACCAAACTGTTGAACTTGGCGTAATTTTTGTTATATTTAACTGCCGAGTCAGTTAACACTTACAATATTTTGTAATGACGTTTACTTCCGCTACTGGCTTTTATTATATAAGTTTAAAAAGCTAAAATTTTCCCTAATTTTAAGCGCGTGAAAACCGGTTTTACACATTGTCACACTTAATCCCCACACGCTCTACATCCATGAATTCCACTTATCAAATCAATGACTAAGATTGGTTCTCGCAGTTCTCGTACGAAAAAAAGTTCTTGTTTGAACTGTCTCCTATATCAAGAAAAAGAATGTAACCAAAAATTAGTCTAGCCGGTCAACGCTATATCAGGTTTGTGATCGATGACTAACCAAGTTAATTTGAGTCCCGATTCATGCGGGGTTGTGTTGGGATTCCTAGTAGAAACTAACCAGCGTTCTTAAGGCCAAAGAGTCGGCGGAAAGGGGGGATTATTGTGATTGAAATCTCGAATAATTACTTTCGAGTAACCGTTTGAGGTTGTGCTTTTAAGAGTGTGTTGTAAAATAAATGGTTACCCGAACCCATTTTGATCCTTGCGTGTTTCGACCCACTATTCAATCCGAATGTTACTTTATGGGTCAAAATAGATCGATTCGTGTTAAACCGGGTTGGTTGACATGTTAACATATGATTTAATTAAACTTTTATGTTCTTAGTAACGATGGAGGTTTTATAAAATTGGGTTATACGTAAGTGTAAAGATTATCACAATTTGTTGAGAATATGTAAAACTAAGAGGAACAAGAAAACAGGGAGAGAAGAATATATAGGAGAGGGAAGAACTTGTTTGGAAAGAGATGAATGTCTACAAATCAAAAAGTGGATAAGAATATATTAGTTGATATTATTATTGGATAATAGATCTTTTTGAATTATTATCCGGATCTTGAAAGTGTTGTCAAGATAACTTTACTTTCAGATATTGTTAGTTGATATTTTTGGAATCTGGTCTCCCATATTTTCAAACTTTAGTGTCCGATTATTATTAATTGAACTTTAGTAACTTTAGAAATAATCTACATCTTTTTGAACGGCAATAAAACTAGTTAAACCCACAAAACTCTTCCACTTTTAGGCCATGAGTATAGCCTTTATAACCCAAACAACTCAAATATCACCTTAACTGTCACATCAGTTTTTCTTATTTTTTTCTTTCCAACCCAAACTCAACGTAAAATACAAGTAACACTCATTCTTCAATCTAAATCAACACAAATATTTTCTCTCTCTTTACCTATTCACAAAACAAAACAAAAAAATTAAAAAAAAAAAAGGGAAAAAGCTGACAACTCTCTCCCTCCTCTCTCGGTTTGGTGAACCCAAAGGGTGTTGAACCCGAAGCCAACCCAAACCCCCGTAGAGGTGTTTCATATGCAACCTGAAGAGCCCGAGGGCTATACGCGAGTGCCCCTATGAGGTTTAAGAGGAGGAAGGAGACACGTCAGCTAATAGCCTACATATCCCACTATTTTTTAATTATTTTACTACTAGCTCATTTACACTTTTAATAAAAAAAACCATTGAAATTGTTGCAAAAGAATTGGCAATCCAGCAGCTAATAGTTTACATGATTTACGTATTAGGAATCCATTGAAATATATATAGTCTTAAATATGTGCTAAATTGTTGTTGCTAATATGTTGGAATTCGATAGAAAGCATTCCTTTATAATCCGAGAGAAAATAGCCTTACACTTGTCGTAGCGCGGTGACATTAACCGTATTAGCACGTAACAACGCAAGTCCTTATCCTTTTATTGTTTATATGCATTTTATTGTATGTCTATTCTTTTTCGTGACACTTAGCGGTTATTATAGTGCTCCGATAAAGTTGATCGATCATTATGTATCAAGGATTATTCGTAATTAATAGTATCACAAGTTTAGCCTATGTCATAATAGCTTCGGTGCGAAGTCAATACGGTGTTCTAGGTTCAATCTCAAAGAAGTATGAAATGTGCGGATGATTCTCAATGGAGAAAACAGATCACATTAATATATTAGAAATTGATAACCACTACTTTTAAATGCACTGGATGAAAATAAAAGAAATGTTTTTTTTAATTATTAATAATGGCAACCTTATTTCATATATGAAAAGTTAAAACATGATTAAAGATAAGTATGAAAATTATGAAAAGTTGATTATATATATAAAATGTGATCGTCATTTTTTAAAAACTAAAATTACCTTTATTATTCTTATTCACAGCTCTTAAAACTATAGTTATTATTCTTATTCACTTGGCTTATACTTTATGTTATCATCTGCAGGAGTCATATCTCCATGCGGTCTTACCAATAGGTTATGCTAGTCGTGTTGTCAGTAGCAATACAAGGGTTGAACAAGAGTATGCGACTAGTTATGTAGTGAAACTAGAGCGACTAGCTATAGCCATATTGCTTTCGAAATGCTTTTGGAAGCAGCCTCTTTTCTGTTTATGAAGTCATTCAAGAAGAACATATACCACAGAAGACATTCGAGTTGGTGATCTTATACACAGAAGCTTTCAACATGTTTTAAAGTAGGCCACTGATGCAGGGTTTAAATGTTGTTGCGGCATTGTTTTTACCTGTCATGAAAACCGCAGAAGCTTTCTACACCAACTGCTCTCCTTGGAATCCTTCTCATTCATAAGCAGTTTTGTGGTTCAATGCTTTCATCATTTGTAGAGTTCCTGCCCCAAGAATTGCCATTCACACAGCCAAATTAAAACAACGCTATTAATAAAATGGTAACTAAGGTTGAACGTACAACCCTAAACTTGTAATATTATTGTACATATTTTTACTCACAGCCTACAAAAGACAGTAATTTGTATGGTTCACCAATCACCATTCTAGTTCATATACAAGTAATTGATGTTATGAATCATTCTATACCACCCACATCTGGAATAGTATTTAACTATTCTCGAGTCCAGTTTTTAACAAGATAAATACATCTTGTTGACTCGAACCAAGATAAATCCATCTTCACAACAAATAAATGAATCCCACAAGCATTTGCAAGTACGAAGAAGACGAAATGATTGTGGTAACTACAATCTTTCAACCCATCATGTCTTTGGCTAACGATAAACCCATTGGCCTGTGAAATCTTGATTTGAAGTTATCATTATTCTTGGTACTGGTTTTAGTCAACAAAGGCTTCTCTTTTGGATCCAAGTCATTGGTATCTGTAAGAAACTGAAGCCCCTGAAATATTGAAGTTGCAGAATGTCAACCAACAACAGTGAATGTATGACCAGGATGAGGAATAAAAGGTTCAAGACTCTTGACAAACCTTTAAAGAAGTCTCCTCGTATGTAATTTTTGATTGTTCACCTAGTTTAGCTTCGATATCCTGTTGCAGGTTGAAACATATGTCATTTAAAACAATTTATCAACAAAAAATCAGTGGATATCTCAGATCTTGCATGCTTCGCATGGTTTAGTTATAGATGTCATGTGGCTTACGTGTGGAAGAAACAATATGCCAATTAACCATCAAGGATTAAGGATATGCCAAAAAATGGTAATGGGTCATTTTGGAGTTGGCTTGCCCACACTTTTTTGCTCATATTAAAATTTTTAGAAGTATAATAATTAACATTGACTATTATAAGTTTATAACAATAATAAATATCAAAATCTTTGAATAACATCGTATAAGAGGTGGTGTATATTATTAAATGACTCCAGATGAATTTTCACAGGTTTGACTTGTACCCTTATAACTAAACTTTTTGAAATGACATGTTTGACTAGTTTGAGATTATATAAAACCCAAATTGATCCATTCATAAGGAAAGAGTCAAAATTTGCCAGAACTACCCGGAAAACATTCACATCCGATCAAAAAAGGCCTTTTGTAATAGATTTACCAATTTCTATGGCATATTGGACATCGTTCTAGTTGTAATGAAATAATTTGGAACCTAGCGCACAAAGGGTCAATAGAACTCATAATCATCAAACTACACTTACAAACCAAATAAAGACACGTAATAAAAGATACATGTAACTATCATTAAATATAATGCATCACTTTAAATATTATTATCCGCATGTATTTTAACATGAAAATTTTGCAAAGTAAATTACTCTGCAACAATATTGGGGAAACCTTAAAAAGGTGTACATTTAGGAGAAGGATTAATGAAAAAGGGAAAAAAGGAGGGAGGGAAGGGGGGGGGGGGGGGGGGGGTCTGCCATTTGAAAAAAAAGGAAATGATAATATCTGACCTGAAAGAGCTTAGCATTTATCCCGTCTTTGATCCCTCCAGCTACTTGACATAAATAGTACAAACCTGAGTTTGTCATATCCTGTTGGGCAAACACAAATACATTGATCATTAGAATCTTTCCTGTTATGAATGCAATACAAGAAAACAAAAAAAACATGTAAGATTGAATAACTCTCACCTGCTTTCCTTCAATAAGGTCTATTTTTCCTTCCTGTTATTTTTATCAACTGTTGCATTAGTAAACAATAAAAAAGAGTTTCAAAACCACTATCGCTAAAGTAACAATGAAAAACTTACCAACCCAGCCACCATTTGATGGATCATATCGATGTCATAACCTATCTGATTAAGATTGGACTTCACATCATTTACCTGCATAAAACAACGATTGTTAAGCGCAAAAATTATTAGAATTACGTGTTGCAGATCCTTCATTTATAATTGTCTACCACGAATCTCAATCATATTGTGCTTATAATAGCAATGATATATCAGTTACACATGTAAGTAAATGAATTGCTATTGCTATATAAAATATAATAGTTTCATACATTTTTGAAAACTAAAATTTTCATAGAGATAATTTCAATTAGTCATACCGTCATAGTTACAATATTTGCAAATGTATTTTTTTCCCTACCATTTTCCACTATATTCGTTTTGGCAATAATTTTCAGTTATTCATTTGGGTTTGGCTTTTCCACATAATTATCTTGATGTATGTTTAAAATCCAACCCAACTTAAATCAAATCTATTTTCCACTATAAAAGAAGGAATTTAAAATTAATACTAGAGTGGCATGAACTTCATATGGCCTTTTAAAGCATGATAAAAGTTTAGGATACCAATTTCATTTAGACATATTAATCTTTAGCTTTTGCATTATAAGGAATGCTAAAAAGGTAGACAGAAATCATAAAACATTTAAAAACAGAATTGTAAAAGGAGTTGTCTTACATCATCCGCAATCAATTTACTCATTTCCTTCTGCTCATCTACCTTCCAGTCCAAGTTTTCAAGTCTCTTTGATAAATGTCTCTTTGTAGACTATAAATTTCAACCAAAAAGGAAAAAGTCAGCAAATATAACGAGCAAGAAATTAATAAAATATGGATTTGGCGTCACTCACAGCTAGTGCGTCCGACACATTCTCTAATTGTTTTGAGACCGTTGCTACAGCATTTGCCATATTGTGCTTAGTAACGAACATTACATCAGAAAAAGACAAACCCTGAAAAATACATAATCATGTGCAGGAAACATGCATCACTAATCAATATACTTAAAGGGTCACAAAATCCAATTACACAATTGTTGACACTTTGAGATAGTGTCAGCCTTACCTTCCACCACATATAACAATAACCCATTGCTCCAAGTGCTGCAGCTGGCATCAAGTAAGATGAGTAACCCCCTGCCACATGACACATTCAAGAAAAGACGTCAGTTTTTAAGCATATGAGAAACCAAGGAAAAATGTGGTTCCAGCTATATTATGAACCCCAAAAGTGAAAAAAACGAGTTTCATTAAGCAGCTAAAAGCACCTGCAACGGTTGAATATTGCTTTGTAAGTTTTCATGGGAAGTGTTATTATAGATAACATGAATTCAAGCATTGGCCAGCATGTTAATAGTTGGTCATAACAAGTAATTTACAATTATAGATGAGAAGAGAGCGATATAACAAGCATGCCAGGTTCCACTATTGCAAAATCCTGTGAAATTTTATGGAAAAGAATAAGCACATACAAAGTGGTATCATAATTAGGGATGTAAACGAGCCAAGCTACTCGCGAGCTATTCGAGCTCGAATCGTTAAAAGCTCGAAACGAGCCCAACCTTAACGAGCTCGAGTTTAGATTAAAGCTCTTTTAATAAACGAGCCGAGCTCAAGCTCCAAAGAGTGGACTCGCGAGCTTAAACGAGCCTAAACGAGCTCTATATATAATATTTATACTTTATATGTTTAATTTTTAATAATTATATATATGATTCTATAAAGTATATCAAAATAATACGCGAGCCTAAACGAGCCTAGCTTAAACGAGCCGAGCCCGAGCTTCATAAATATTAAACGAGCCGAGCTCAAGCTCAACATCATAAGCTCTAAACGAGCAGAGCTCGAGCTCGAGCTCAAAAAAGCCTAAACGAGCCCGGCCCGGCCCGGCTCGGCTCGGCTCGGCTCGGCTCGGCTCGTTTCGTTTACATCCCTAATCATAATTAACAAGCTTGTGCTTTTCTAGTGTTTTTGAACCATCATAAACAGGTACACATCATGAACCACTATGTACCTGAATCAGGTGACTGAGCCACGTGTTAATTATCCTTTCTGATAAGCAAAGGTTAGGTGGTCACTATTAATTTAGATAAAAAAATTATTACTCAAGGGCTTCCTACCTTCATGAAGCAATTTTCTATTTTGGAACGTATCAGTATGTTTGCATACTTTGTACAATCCACGATTCCACCCATCAGGACAATCACCATAAAACATGCGGCAATTAATTCACTCCAACTCAAACAAAGGGTATGCATAAAAACTTACGCAAAGAAAAAAGATGTCATGGACAGCCTAAAATCATGTTTAGGATACAAAGGATCATTCCTCATGTATTAAACCGCAATTATTCATATAAACTTCCTCATGTAAGAAAGTTATAATGTCCTAAGTATAAGGTGACATGAAATATGGCAGTGGAAGGATATAAACTAAATAACAGATCCTACAACTAACATAAAAAGAGGCACAAACTAAAAGGAAAATAAGAGCTTGTAGAAAGAGCTACATCGATGAGCAGTGTTGCAGTTCACCAAGAATGTATCCAACACAAGTCAGTGGCAGGTTGTTCCATTACACAACTTTCTACAATGCGGTATGTTATACATGACATTTCATGGGTCTTTGACTCTTGGGTTTAGACAGAGAAAGTTAAAGAAAAACACTTCTCAGATACATCAGATTACATTAATGGTATCATTAATCTTGAGAAGACCTAAGATAAGGTAAGAGAACACTGATTAAATTGTCTGGTCATGTGCTGCAGAGAGCTGACTTTTCCGATCATTTGGTCTTCTGGTTCAGAATTTTCTGGGTTTTGCTGTGGAGTTCCATCCGTTGTAGTGTTTTCTGTTGTTCGTGTATTGTGTGGGCCAAGTCAGCTTGTGTCGTAGTTTGCATTATGATATCATGCATTTTGACTTGTGTATTGTGATGTAAGATTGTTCAGGGATCAAAGCCCTCCGTTTTATTGGCTTCTGTGACTTGCAAACTGATGGATGGAGAGATGTTGTCTTCGCAGTATTTTTTGAGTTTATTTGAGCAAATAAACAGTTGAAAAATATGAAAGCCCTTACATGGCGATAGAAAACCTTACCCTGTAGACTTCTAACTTCCAACACACGTAAATATTATTTCCATTGTTCAGGGATCAGAGCCCTCCGTTTTATTGGCTTCTGTGACTTGCAAACTGATGGATGGAGAGATGTTGTCTTCGCAGTATTTTTTGAGTTTATTTGAGCAAATAAACAGTTGAAAAATATGAAAGCCCTTACATGGCAATAGAAAACCTTACCCTGTAGACTTCTAACTTCCAACACACGTAAATATTATTTCCTTTTCTTATGCAAATCAATACAAACACTCAACTATCTGAAGAGACCCAAACTCACAAGCTACAGATTTTGACGCATTGACGCTCAATACCATTGAGCCAAAAGCTTCTTGCAATTTGGTCCTTACAAAATTTCCTTTGGTTATGGATAAGCTCACAGATGTCATACATATCATGCAAGCTTTATGGTTTCACAAAGGATATTGTGTCTATTGATGAAATTAAAAAAAGTATGAATTACATAGTTGAAGGCATGCAGAAATTCCAACTATATGATGAGTAGAGAGATTGACGAATAATGAGGATATTCGTCATTGGACAAGAGGCCGTGGGTGAAACAAATGAAAGCTTGCTTTCATCACACCATTTATGAAGAAATGTTTCATTAACGTTGTGTAAGATGGTGGTAAGACACGCTAACAAAGTATACACAAGCGGGTTGTAGCAATAAAGCAAACACTCAGGTCGATACAAGGACATACAAAAAAACTACAGAAAATGAAGATATGCCAGAAGGTGTGGAAAGACCAGGAACAAGTCAAGGTAACATTACTTGAAATGGTTTTTACATCTCCATCCTAGGCGTCAAATGCATCACTTAAGGCTTAGAAGATAAAGTATGCTAATTATATTTATAGAGAAAAAGTAGTGAGTTGAGATTTAGGCAAGTAGAACACATAGGAATGATGGAAAAGATAACAATATGCTATTCATGCTGCAGAATCCTACGGGTGGATTTGACCGCTTTATAACTACATTTTGCCAATCCTAACTAATTTGAATGAAAAGGGGTTGTTGTTGTCACTTTGAAAGATTAATATCAAAAGATTTTTACTTAAAAGCACACATGTCATAAACTTTCTAGCATTACACTGCAAGATTTAGTTACATCCTCTAAAGAAGCATGCAAGTTAAATATTTTAAGCAACATTGTACATGACTGTCAAGATCATCCTATAGAAAGCATGAGCAATAAGCGTAAAGAGCTATGAAAGAAAGTTCAAGTATCATACCGCTAGATGTAGTATTTCCATTAAAAATGGTGACAGGCCGAGAGAGTGACAATTCACGGATCTCTTGTGCTAATTGTTTGATCTGGAGTGAGGCCAAGAATGAAAAGAGAAAAAAGTAACCACATAAACATTACATCTAATGTATAAATCATACCTAAAACGCATCCCCCAATTAAAGTAAAGTTCATTTTAATAACTATTAAAAACCAACTTGCTACATTTGTTATTAAACTCTATTAAAAGCCCAATATTGACAGCCATAACGAATGAATTCACATTTCTCCTAGTAGCTTTTCAGATACCTGTGCTGCAAGAGCTGCACTATCATACTTTCCAGGCTGCATTTCAATTTCATTAACACCTTTCATCAACTCCTGAAGCTCTGATATTAAATCTGAGAGTTTTCCGCTCCTCAAGATAACAGAACTAGTCAGACCTATCCAGCAAGACAAAATACAACATGGGCAAGTCATTAGATGACGAATACAAATTACAAAAACATGCAACAAAGTACAAACAACTCTACAAGATTCTCCGTAGTCCGTATAACATGTTACATCAAGTATCCCTTTTCTGATGTTCAGCCATAATCCTTAATCAACTTAAGTTATTATTGGAAAAACCCTAAACTTTCAACATCATAAAATGACACAACTATTGCTTCGACCCATAAGGTTTTCAATCATTCTGTAAAAATAAATCTACAACAGAGATACGAATTTTGAGTTCTAGGGTTCGTAAATCAATTTGAGAATAAAGTGCAAAACCTGCTCCGACTAGGATCAGAACTTTGGAGGTGCTAACTCCAGTTTGCATCGCCATTTCCGACAATTCTCACTGTAAATTTGGATCGATCGAAGACGTCCGGTTGGGCAGGGGAGAACGGGACAGATGCAGGGGAATGTTAAAGAGATTTTTGACGATGGGCGGATGGGAGGTACGTAGGCTTTGGTTGAAGTCAATATTCCGGGAAAAAGATTTTCATCTGACCCTTCAAATTATGAGCGAATTTAAAGATACACCCTTGAAATGTATCCTTTTTGATAATTTATTTAGAGTTTTTTACAAATTTCGTCCCTTTTTCAAAATTTCGCTTTTTATCTTCTAATTATCAAAATTACATTGACAGTCATCGTTACATTTCGTAATAAATTTTGTCCTTTATAGTAAATACCGATACTTTTTCGTGTAACAAATTTTGTCCTTTATAGTTAATACCGATACTTTTTCTATTAAAGACCCTTCATAAAGACATATGAGGATACTTCGGTCCTTTTATTCATTATCTTTATTACCAAATCAAGGAAAATCTTTGCACTCCAAAGCCACCATCCAAATACGATATAATGGTTGGTAAAGAAATTGAGGATAGTAGAAAGGAGGGAGAGTTATAGAGAGATAAGATGTTGCAGGTTGCAATGGTGATGTGATCTTTGTTTTAGAGTGAGTAATAGAAAAAGATTTAGGATAAAAGATTTAATTTTATTTGGTAATAAGACTATATGTAGTCATGGTACGTATGACTGTCATGATATGCTGCTACATCAGCTGTTCAACCTATGAAATGGTCATGACTAAACAACCTAGTCATGACATGCATGACTAACAGCCCACATCATCACCCATTTTCCTTTTAACCTGTTGAAAAGTTCGTTGTGGTGATGACGAGCAAGGAGACGATGAGGAGATGACAAGTGTGTCTTAGTGGGTGACGAGGAGATGACGAAAAAGTTTGCTCGTCATCTGATGATGATGATCTCCGCTACGCATGGCATATAGATGCGCAAAAAGATCAAAGTACCCCTATGTACACCGTACACGGTACATGAGTGTTCTTAGTTGTAGAATTTAACCCCCTTTTTTCTAATGGACGAAACACAAAATGAAATGTAAACTACAGTTTTAATTTTGAAAACTATTGGAATGAAAATTTTAATTTACTCTTTAATTTATAAAGATTAATTTCTTTGATGTTTTTGTAATAAATAGTATATTCTTTTTAGAGTTAATTACACGGTTAGTCCTTTATGTTTGGCCCAAATCACACTTTTGGTCCTTTACAAGAATTTTGTGACATTTTAGTCCTTTATTTTGAAAAGTTGCACACCGACAGTCCTTTCAACAAACAGACGTTAAAAGAAAACGTTTGGACAGGGGTAAAACAGTCTTTTCACTAGTGTTTTCATTAATATATTTAATTTTGTTAAGGGCAATATACGTGTCAGTCTCTGAGAATGCCATGTCATGTATTTCAGTATTTGTTTAATATTTTTACATTTTAATAACAATTCATGTTTATAAATATTGATGTTCTCGACGATATGAAGGCCCTCCACCGTTGACCACCGTCCCACCGCCGTTGACCACGGTCCTCCGCCGTTGACCACCGCATAAATGTATGTTCTTGAGCCAACAAACACAAATTTGAAAGAGAGGAAGAGAAAGTTTAATCTTCAAACACTAACAAGAACGGAAAGAGGGAGAACCTTTAGATCTTGAACTAGAAGAACACATCTCGAAAACCCTAATCTAAGAACACAACTCGAGAATACCTACCTCGATTCAAACTCAGATCTGGATTCAAACTCAAATCTGGATTCAAACTCAGATTCAAACTCAAGAACACCTACCTTTACGAGAGATTCAAACTCATATTCAAATCCAAACTTAGATTTAAACTCACATCTGGGTGGCTTCGAGGGATTCGAGGGATCCAAACTCACATCCAAACTCAAGTTCACCTACCTTTAAGAGAGATTTGTTTGGAAAACCCTAATCTCGGGTGGCGACGGGGTTTGAGCGACGGCGGTGGAGCGACGAGGTGGCGGCGGTGTAGATCTAGGGTTTACAGTGGTGGTGGAGCGATGACGGGCGACGGCGGTGGAGATCTAGGGTTTACGAGTTGGTTACGGCGGAGATCTGTGGTGGTAGCGGTGTAGATCTAGGGTGGTGGTGGCGGTGGATGGCGCTGGTAGGTTGTGGCGGTGGAAGGCGGTGGTGGCGGCGGATGGTGGTGGAGGTGATGGTAGAGAGGGAGAGGGAGAGATGAAGAGAGAGTTTGAGAGTGTGTGTGTGTGTGTGTTGTGTTTGTGGTGTGTGAGAGAGAAGTATATTACCTTTTAATAATAATTAATTCTAAAATAAGTTAAACTAAAACTAAAAAATAGTAAAAAGAACATTAATGAAAAAACAAAGGAAAAGACTCTTTTACCCCTGACCAAACGTTAACTTTAACGTCTATTTACGTAAAGGACCGTCGGTGTGCAACTTTTCAAAATAAAGGACTAAAATGTCACAAAATTCTTGTAAAGGACCAAAAGTGTGATTTGGGCCAAACATAAAGGACCAATCGTGTAATTAACTCTTCTTTTTATGTTTCGTATTTTGTTTAGAGTTAATTACACGGTTGGTCCTTTATGTTTGGCCCAAATCACACTTTTAGTCCTTTACAAGAATTTTGTGACAATTTAGTCCTTTATTTTGAAAAGTTGCACACCGACAGTCCTTTAAGCAAACTGACGTTAAAAACAAACGTTTGGTCAGGGGTAAAAGTGTATTTTCCTTTGTTTTTTCATTAATGTATTTTTTTCTATTTTTTAATTATTAATTGATTTTATATTAATTTATTGTAGAATTAATTACAAATTAATGCATTTCTTTCTCTCTCCACAAACACAACACAGAAAGTCTCTCCATCTCTCCCTCTCTCTCCCTCTCCTTCTCTCTCGGTCACTGAACACCTCCGCCATCCACCGCCGGCACCGCCACCATGTACCAGTGCCATCAACAACCTCTAACTATCATTTTCCGGTGCCAACCTACTCATCAACCCTGCAAATAGTTAACCCCACCGCCGCTGCTTCCCTATGGCCAGCAGCCGCCGCCACCATTTCTAGGGTTTTCAAACGATGTGGCTATAGAGAACGAAGACTAGTTGTTCTTGCTTTTTTTTCTTTCTTCGTCTACACATTTTAAGATCTAAACAAAGACACACACACACATTTTCAAACAAAGAAAGCACACACGAATACACGATTAGAGTGGAGAGACCAAAGGTGTTGGCGGCGCTTTGGTTTTTAGGGTTTCAAATTTTTAGATCTTGAAGAAGCAGGTGATGTTCGGTGGCGGCAGCTTGGGTTTCCACGGTGATTGTTGGGTTTCCACGGTGGTTGTTGGATGTACAAGAGAGAGAAAGAGCGACAGTGGAGAGACCAAGGGTTTTCGGTGGTGTTTTAGAGATCCAAGGGTGGAGTTGAGTCTAGATCTAGGGCTTGTTTGTTTGTGTGTTTGGCTGTCGTTGTTGGAGTGTGGCGGTGGTAAATGGTGGAGTGTGGCGGCGGTAGATGGTGAAAGATAGCATGGACTGGCGGTGGTAAATCGTGTAAATGGTGGCGGTGGTAGATGGTGGTACTCGAAGAGAGAGAGAGCGGAGGAGAGAGAGAGAGAGAGGAGAAAGAGAGCAGGGACTGGCGGTGGAAAATGGTGGTGGTTGTAGATGGCAGCGGTGGTAGATGGTAGCAGTGATAGATGGTGGCGGCGGTGGATGGTGGTGGTAGGTGGTGGTGGTGGTGTGGTCCTTCAATAAAAAGAAGAAAGAGCTGATGAATGTTAGAGAGAGTGTGTTTCGTGGGTGGAGAGAGAGAGAGAGAGAGTGTTGTACTGTTGTGTTTGTGGAGAAGAGGGAGATTTCTAAAATTAAATAATAATTATAAAACCAATTAATAATTAAAAAATAGAAAAAAAATATATTAATGGAAAAACAAAGGAAAAGACACTTTTGCCCCTGACCAAACGTTTGTTTTTAACGTCAGTTTGCTTAAAGGACCGTCAGTGTGCAACTTTTCAAAATAAAGGACTAAATTGTCACAAAATTCTTGTAAAGGACTAAAAGTGTGATTTGGGCCAAACATAAAGGACCAACCGTGTAATTAACTCTTTTGTTTATATAAATTACATGTCATGATGGTCATATAATCTTTAAAAACTATGTGATAAAACAAAATAACTTAGCATGAAATGTTTTGTTAGCTTGAACAATTCAAAGCTAGAGGTATACATATTGTTGCAAATAAATAACTAATGTTTGATAGTACTTGTTACCTTTTACTTTAAGAGCATGGGGAGTACCCCAAGTGAAGCATCTCATGCTTCATGCCACGTAAGTGTTACATCACTCATGTTTCACCAATGCTTAAACACCCGTACTACTCATGCTTCATATGATTCAAAAAAATATTATTAAAAAATACCCTCTTTTCTCTCTCCTCCTTTTCTCTCTCTTCTTTACTCTCTTTCTCTCTCATGTCTCTCTCTCTTCTCTTCGGCATTCTCTTCGGTAAACCGATGCTTAGAAAGCATGAAAACTTGCGGTACCAAACACTTGGGGGTGGTGTAGCTGCGGTACCAAGCTCTCCACCTCAGCATGCCGAAAGCATGCTGAGGGTACTCCGCATGCTCTAAACGACATAAAAATTATCATATTACTTTAACATGAAACAACAACAAAATCAATCAAACATAAAACAACAATATAAAAACAAAAACGAATAACATATAGTAGGGAAATAAGATAAGATGTGACCAAACAAAATGAACTTAAGTAGATTTGAAATCAATAGGAAAATCAAACCCTCATGGTTGAAAAATCAAATAACATGAAACAAAAGCAGCAATAGGTTTGATCAAACCCTAGAACATCGAACAGATGTGAATTTCAAACATGAAAAATCATTAATCAAACAAATCGAGCAAATGTGAAAATTAAACATATACAACACATCATGTTCATCATGTAAATTTCAAACTTTTTCTTGATTATCTTCCATCAAGTGTAGACCCACAAATATCAAACAATTCTTTATCTCTCCGTCAAAAATCAAATAGCAAAATCTAACATCGTGAACATATTAGGGTACAAAGCATCATGTTAAATGATATGAAGGTATTTTGATTGAGAATCATCTAAAATATCATATATATAGAGGTTGTACGTCATCATCAAGAGGTACTGTGTATCAGATATACCTAATATTTTTCGATTCAATACTTGATGTTTAATAGTCCCATTTAAATGCTATCCAGCACCCCTTTGACATGGTATTCAATTTATATTACTAACATGATATATACATAAATATTTTTTGACATGGTACATGTGTATAAAAATGCATGCATGTGGCAACCAAGTCGTAGTGAAAAGCTTTGTTATAAATGAAGCTTGCAATAACATCACATATACATATAAACATAAAAATGATACGTACTATGGAAATCAAATAGCGAATAAGTTAACACTATGTTTATCTTAACATTTACAGCACGTATGTGCACAACCATCTTTAATCTTGGCATTTATAACTTGCTTTATATTTGTAATATTAATTGACACCATGTTACATTCAACTTCGCAACTCTAGTAATCACCAACATTAATAGCACCAAACAAAACATCGTAGTTGGTTATCACAACACGTACATCAAATATACACATATATGTGTGTGTATAATGGTTTAAACAAGAACTTTTTTATGAGAACTAATTATAACAATTCGATGAATCAAATGTTTGATAAAATATTATTGCGTAACTACAATTACTAAATTTTATTTGATTAAAGGCAATACAATAATTTAGAAAATTGTATATAAAATGAGGGAAAAAAAACTAAAACTATTTGAATCAATGTCAAACAATCACATGATACAACTCGCAACTAAACTTCATCAATTCTCCGACAAAAAGAAATATAAAGCTAAAACGCGGTTATTCCTGATCTTCAAAACTCCACAAGAAATTGATAGGGACTAAATAATCCAAGCATCATACAAAAGTACAGGGAGCAAAAATGAAAAGTGAGCTTTTGAGAAGCCATAAATAGAAATATCACATCTTCAAAAAGGGTACTAAAAATGCATCCAAAAAACGCCGTTGCCGGGGATCGAACCCGGGTCACCCGCGTGACAGGCGGGAATACTTACCACTATACTACAACGACTTGTTTGTTTTCTGAAGATAGCACAGTCATATTATATCAGTTAGAAAATTATTTGCACAAAGGCTTAATTTCATTCTTACCCCCTCTTTTATAAAGTTTTTACTGAATTGTCTTCAAATTATTTGGATTATATAATCTTTTAGAAAAAAGTATCTTCGACACTTAAATTACAATACAATCGAAATCATTTTTCTACCTCGACAAAGATCAAACAAATTGAAACGAGAATAACCCTTTTTAATTTGGAGAATGTTGAAGTCTTGAAGATGTAAAAGTTGTTGGTTTTGCATTGTTATAGGATAATAGATGGTACGCTGTGATACGTCATACAACATAAGTTTGTAAACCGCAATGTATTAATTAGTGTAATACAAAACACATAACAATAATAACACGTATTAGAGAAGAACGTGAATCTATCACCATATGCCTTGTTATAGAACATGGCGAAGACATATGTAAATCATCAGTGACCAACTATAACTATTTCAGGCGTGTCATCCGTCTTTGTCTTTTCAGCCTCCTTTGTCTCTTTGGTGCCTTCTATGACAATTGGTTTCTTTCGAGAAGGGGCAATGACACAATTGGGGTCAGTAGGGTCGCATGCGGGACTCGCTGCTTTGGTTTCTTGAATCAAGAATGAAGAGACGAGGAGGGCCCAAAGGCAAAGAAAAACCATTTTTCGTGAAATTATGACCATCTTTTTATCTTCTTGAAATGAATGTGAGATATGTTAGTGAGTTTTATTGTGATTGAGAAGGAAATAGATTGTATATGTGTGAGCCTAATTTATGGTTGAAGGTGATTTCAAAATTCAATGGCTATTACACCTTTGTATGATGTACGAATTGTAATTAGTGGTTTTCCGAAGGATGCAAGTTTATCGATTTTTAAAATATTAACGACCATAAAAAAAATTAGTTGGTAATAAAAAATGGGGTTTTCCGTGAAACTTTAGAAAGGCGTTACAATATACTAGAGTAAAAAATAATATCTATACTTGTCGTAGGAAAATAAGTAGTAAGATTTTCAAAGAAAATGAAAATATATTGATATTTCATGTTTTTGCCCATGAATATCACATTATTTTCATGTTATTGCCCATGAATATAAGAATATATTGGATTAAACTTTCATAACAAATAAAACACATTTGACATTTTGTTTTTAAATGTTGTTAGTTTATACTAGTAACTGGCTTTGCTAAACATGTTATTGTTTGATTATATAATAAATGTAACATGTCAACAAAAAACAAGTGTTACAGAACAAGACCCAATTTACAGTATCAATTAATACTAGAATTTTTCAAGAAAACTTCCAAAATTTGTTGGCCCAAAAAATAGCTATTGTAATTTGCAAACATGCTCCATAAGACTAGTTAAAGTTTCTGCCTTGGATGGTATAGCACAGTCCAAGCTGCTATTGAGCTCGGAGTGTTGTCAAAACTCGAAACCTTGCCATCCAAATTACGACTAGTATCATGTACCAGGGGTGGAGATAATAGTTTCATAACCTTCTCGGCGGCAACGATCTGTTCTTCCCGAACTCCTCCATCATGCATTAGTTCCCTGAAACACCATAACTCATTCATGTTATTCCAGAATATTGGTGTCATCAACAATGATACAGAAGTAAGAAACATGCAGTTAATCAAATAAAGCTAGAGAAAGCAATTTTGACTCATTTATCAATAGATGAGTCAACTTGGCTTATGTTATATCTCTAACATATCATTAATTAACCTAATTACTATATAGTTCTTTTTTTATTAAAAAAAATGACTTATTTTTTAATAATGTTGTCATTGTAATCATATTTAGCATATTAATATTTATAAATTCTGAACTCAACATGCCAAGTTCGAATTCTTCTCGAGCTTTTCGAGCCTTATGTAATATTTAGGTAAAATAAATATATTTTTGAGCTATTCTTGCCAAGCTCTAGCCGATATATATACTTGAGGTGTGTTTGGTTATCGAATAATCTTATCCATCCAAACTAGAGCATGCATCATGACGGCTCATCAAGCTATTGTTTAGAGCTAGAGCTCAGATCGAGCCCTACCAAGCTCAAGCTTGGTAAGCTCACATGCAGCCATATTGCTACCATAAAGACTAATCAAACCCAACATGATCTTACATGAGCAATGAAGCAAGTCTTGTAGGGGTGCATTCATGGAAAAGGGCTTCAGGAATGACAGATGAATTAAGAAGGATATTCGGGAGGGACATGTAAGGTATTTTAGCTTTATAACGTATCGCCCATTCTGTCAAGAAATGGGCACGATATGCAACGACACATGGTAATCGTGCAAGTTGCATCTCCATTGCTACTGTCCCTGATGTGCATAACGCCACCATGCTTGCCTGTATCATAATGTTAACACTCTAAGCAGTTTGTAATAATGAGGGTGACAATAAAAGTATGCATAAAGATTTTTACTTTAATTGATGTCTTCATGAAGAAAGCGTCAGAGCTTACCATTTAATGTAATGAACTTTCGAAACTGACCTTTTTGATGTACTTAAATTTGTTTATTAACATTTTTATGTACCCAACTTCCATTATTATTTACTATTGTATGTAAACAAATTACATTAGGTAACATTCAGAAGCTCGGTACATCAAAAGGTAAAATTTAAAAGTACGTTACAAAAAATACACTAAAACATGTATGGTTGGATACATTGCGGTGTAGTTTGCCCTTGATCTTTTAAGTAATCAAAGACCTATATCAAACACTAAGCAAGGATACTCTAGAGAACCTGGGTATTATAGGTTACAATTTCGAATATGAAGAATTTGATTATAGGTTACAATTTCGACCCATCTAATTATAAACGGGGCGATTTGGCTTTCTTAAGGTCTTGCTTTTATGCATACAGCCTCCTAAATCATTTTATTCAAAGATATTACATGATTACTGTAATAATATTGACATATTGTTTATGAGCATAATTAATGCACTAGTTCTTCATAATCCCTTTAAGAAAAGAACATGAGTATTTACAGTCAACCTAATTTGACCGGGCCCATGCTACAAAAATGACATGGTTTGACCCGTTACCCAATCCACCAGATCTACCCATTCCCTCACCTCAGAATTTGATGTAGCTGTAGTGCATCATTAATGTATAACGTATGGAAAAATGGAGCCTTAGCCCATGTAGATTAGGAACAAAACACCAACCCATGTATATTTCCTAGAATCTTGACCATATAAAAGATGGTCAGCCACGCTTCAAATATCCAATCTTTGTTGTCAGCAACTTTCCAACATGTGTTTTTTGAATTTATTTTTGAGAAAGGATGCAGCACTAAGATCATCAGTCCAGTGGCAATGATCAAGCAGAAGGAAATTGCTAATGTTGAAATATCACTTACACTAAATGCATCGTATTTGGTGTAGGCTGATCCTCCTGGAACCAGTACTAAAGGTGCAGGCCACTTGTTGACTGCTTTATTGATGTATTCTTCTACATGTTGGTTAGGTGCTACATGGATTACTGTAGTCAAGTCTTTAACAGACTCCTTTAGAAGATCCATGGTTTTTGAGTAAATGGGAAGCATGCGAGACACTTCTTGTAATCTGCTCCCAGGAAGCAAGGTAATGATTGTTGAACCTTAGACAAACCATACACATGTTTTAGCAGGAAATATAAATGTTGACTAACAGATCAAATGAAGAATCTCTATTTTCAGTAAATTTAAAGCAAACCATTAAAAAGGACTACCAAATCATCATTTACTCATCCAGAAACAATGGTAAAATTTAGCAAGTTTGATGATTGCATAGAAATAACCTATGAGGAAAGACTGACAAAGTTGATATCTTTTTGCAATGTTAATTTCTTGGTGGGGAGTTAAAAAAAGTGATATTTAGATTATGAAGGAGCACAATTGTATACCATTTTAATGCTAATGTACGCAATTAACAGGGTGATAGTAATTTTCAGTAAAAAGTTTTGTTCGATTTAACTTGTGGAACACTTATTTTCTTTTAAAAAACAGCAAATTATACTCCCATCACCTGAAGATATTCCGTATGTACTCCTAAAGGTGTCAGCATTTCCGTGTACCTTCCATCCCTTTTCGGTTGTGACCTGTCGCTGGCATAAAACAAAGTCACGGCATGATTATGTAGATTTAGCTGAGCAACGGCTATTAGTGTAGAACAGGTTGAAAGTTGTCCAAAGTCTATTTTGATGCATAAATCCTCCAATAGTTTTTATTCAGAGAGTTAGAAGATTATTATTAAAATAATTATTATTTATGATTATAATTAAATCATTAGTTATTTATAAATTTCTTAATAATTTGGTCAGACACATGTTGCAGGACACAAGCCAGCCCGGCCAGTTTGGGCCACAATAAAAAAGGACCCGCCTTAACCCAAAATCATTTGTGCCTTTACCCAGCCCACACATCTTGCCACCTCTAGTAACATACAATGAAACAATATATAAAATGTAGACATGTGAAAACACTAGTACCGAATTCATCTCTAGAATATCTTCCAGTACTGGATGACCAACAAAGGTTGCATCGACTCCATGGGATATGCAGATTTCCTCCTCAAATGGTAAAATGCACAAGACATGATCGACAAACTCAGAGAGCCTGTTAAGTCTTGCTTCACCCCCTTTCCAGGCCCAGAACGATGGTGCAACATAATGGAAGTGTAAAGGGGCACTAGTTCCTTGTTGGCCATATCTAGCTGCAAAAATCATTCCCCCACGTTCCTACACCATAAATATTATGATCGATAAGGAAAATCTGAAGTACATCTCTGAACTCAAAAGAGATGGTAAAGAAGTTACCCTTTAATTGCTTTAGGAGACGAAAAGAAAACCCTTTGGAATCAATTGTCACCACAACATGAGGACGAAAAGCAATTGCAGCCTCACATGTTTCCTTCAGTCTAACCTGGAAAAATGAAGTTTAAAAATATCATGGATTGGAGTAATATGCAATCCCTGTTGATTCTATGTCATCCAGGGAACTATAAGAACACTTCTATATTGTGTTTCATGTGTTTATGTTTTTAGTAATTTATATACTTCCTCCTTTTTGAAAAAGTTCCTTGGAATCAAATCCGATTTCTTTACAAAAGTTTAGGATAAACTCTTGAACTATTAACTCACAAATCATGATGTATTTCTTCATTGCAGATGGAGGGAGCATCATGCTTGTTAAAGGTGAAGAAACTGTGAAAACTTACTTGGAACTTATTAAGATGTGGCAACAACTCCCAGATCCCCATCACTGATATATCTTCCATGGGGAAAATGGATTTCAATCCGTGCTTCTCCATCATAGATCTGAAAAATGACACAATCAAACTCTGTATTTTGTTGTTGATAAAAATTGTAAAGATGAATAAATGCAAAATCTAATGCACAGATACACACACATATACATACACTGATACACACATGTATATATGTATGTATGATTATTAAAAACTGGGATTTCATGAACAACTAGGGAGGTGTTGTGAAGTTAAAGAACTTGATATCTCAACTCCACTCAACTACCAAGTAGAAAAGATATTTTCAGGGAAGTTCAGAGCACAAAATCATAAGGACTACCAACTGATTAATGAGAACACCATATCGTGGTCTGTCAAGAAAAATATCATCACTAACTGTGAAAGGAAGAAAAAAAAAACTTTCAGCAAGACAATTCTAATGAGTCAGAGTAGTAGTTGAGGAAACAAAACCAAACGCTCTAAATAATAAGATTGGAAATAGACTAGTCTACCTCCTAAGGCCTAAGATCATCATGTTACAGATGTAGTTAAGGTAAGAAGATTTAAAATAAAAAGTTAAGAAGAACATATGTCTGTATAGCTTTACCCGCCAACACCCGCAACACGGATAGGGTATGGAGAAAGCTTCTTTATTGCAGCTAACAGGCGAGAACCAATAGCATCCCCGGAAACCTCTCCTGCAACTAAAAATATCCTCATTTCCCCATCTTTGGAAGCCAGATCAACAGCAGCTTGGCTGGAAGTAGATAAGTATTTTCTCACTGTCGGCGATAACAACAAAGTGGTTCTTCTATTTGGATTCTGGATGACCTTTAGCAACATTATGATGTTTACTGCACATTAAAAACTCAGATCAGCTGAGATTCTGGACAAACTTTAGAACCCAGCATATCTTGCATATTGATGAACATTATAAAATCAACGTATTGGAAGCTAATTATGATTTATCATCTGCTCATTGCCTATTTCCCCATAATGCTGTAATGATAAATTTGAGCTCGATGGTAAAATCTGTACATCTTGGTGTACGCATCCTCTCATATTCAAAATTTCCCAATAAAATTGATTTCAAAGCTGAATAATGAAACCAAGGTCAAATGATGCCTAAATTCTGTTTCTCATACTTTAAAATTAGGGCTGACCTACGTTTATGGTGCTTTTTTTGCACTATATATTCAACTACCCTTGGTTCAATGTTACATATGAAGAACTTCAACTATTTTGGAGGTCGTTAGGGATCATAACGGCAGGCGAAAGTAGAAATTTCCGTCATAGAACTAACTACGCGTCTCGAGTTTCATAGACTCTGTTCCCATGCCGACGCTAATGCAATAATGGTTAACTAAAAATGCACACTACAAATCAACCATTATGTGTTTGCAGAATAAGATATATATATATATACACATGTATATCAGTATGTATATACTATAGAGAGAGAGACCTGAACGGACGTAGATCGGATGCAACCGTGCAACGGTCGGAGACGATGTAAGCCACGGCCAGTTCAGTTGCGGCGATGGATTTCAGAGCTCCAGTGCTTTTTAAAAAAAAATAAAAATAAAAACTGTTACCTTCAATAAAGTTGTGTTTGTGATCAAGTTAAGTATCACCAATTAAAAGGAGAAAATAAATAATAAATAATTATTTATTACTTTACGCATAAACTTAATTAAATAATAGTTTAATATTAAAAATTAATTTTTTTATATAAATAAAAGGCTAATATGTCTAAAATTATTAAACAGTTTCAACTCTTAATTTAATAATAATAAATTTGTTTGTTCAAACTTCAGGGTAATTAAAATTATTAGCGGAATTTTATATATACCCTTCTTAAAATTTAAAAATAAAACTTAACTATCCTAATTTACAAATATCGTATTTTTTGAAAAATATGTTAAAATATTATATTTAAGTAAGTTCTTAATTTTATCATTTTAAAATTTTTATAATCATCTTAAATTATTTTTAATTTATAATCGATAAAGACTTGACTTTATTGCCAATTATAACAATAAAGATCGATGACTTATACAAAAAGTACAGTTTAAGTCTTTTCATATCATGATACCACCTTTATGTTGTCACGTTTGCAATTAGCCTTGCGTCAACACTTCCATCATAATAGTTGTTGCCGTCAATTGTAGTCATTTTGTTAGATTCTCATTTCTTTCGTGTCTTATAATCATTTAATATCTTTGTACTAATATTTAATATTTTTCATTTTAAATTTTTTTCGTGTATCATAAAGAGCATCTAATCTTGTTAATTAAAAGTTTATTAATTAATTAAAGGTTTGGGTGTAACACTGTACTTTTTAAACATATAATTAAATCGCATGCGGAAGCTAAATACATATAATTAACTTAATTACATAATAGATACAAAAGATTATCTTGTTTTATACACCAAAACTTTTACAGTGTTAATCCAAAAACAGGCTCTTATCAAAAACTTGACATCAGAGTACGGTCTGTCCATATTCCCAGTCCAAGCTTCAAAACTCACCGGAGATAATCTGCAAAACAGTCTAGTGGGGAATTAGCACAAAGCTAAGTGAGGGAACCAATATCTAATTAAATACAAGGCAAACATGCCTAAACCAAATAGCTCATGAATCCCAGGAGAACCGGCGGTGTTGCAAGCACCTACAACCAAGGTCGGCCAAAACCAAGGTTTACCGATAATCTTGCTAAAATGAATAACAATACCAGCCTTCTTGGGTACAACAGATGCACCACAAGATCTGATACGGTAAATCCCCCAAGCAATGGTTCAGACTAAACTGATCTCCAAATAACATGTATATACAATCCAAACAAGAGCATTCCAAATAGGATATTAAATCCTGTATATCAAAAGATATAAACCCACTCACTTCTTTCGTGTATTCCAAATCCTGTATTCCAAATAGGATATCATTTTGTTAGATTCTCATTTCTTTCGTGTCTTATAATCATTTAATATCTTTGTACTAATATTTAATTTTTTTTCATTTTAATTTTTTTTCGTGTATAATAAAGAGCATCTAATCTTGTTAATTAAAAGTTTATTAATTAATTAAAGGTTTGGGAGTAATTTGTAAATTACTCAAACGTGAGTGTTTTAGTTTAAGTTCTTGAAAGTTTGGTTTGAATTAAGATATGTTTTATATTCGTTAAGAAGTAAACCTGAATTCAGATTTGTTAAGGCTATATAAGAATAACAAATCAGGGTTTAATCACAATTCCAACCAAGAACCAAAAAATCCCTCCCTCCTCTCTTTCATGTTCCACGGCCGACGCGTACACACAAACACCCTCTCGGCTTTTGCATTGACAGAACACAACACACACACATCTATCGAGTTCGTTTCTTATTGTTTGGTGATCCCTTAGTGCAACTAGTAGAATGGTTTGTCGATGTGCAATGACGGTGTAAATCCTATTAGCATTGCCAAGGTTTCAAGAATTGCTCAAAAGGTAATTTTTCTTAATATCTCTTGTATTGATTTTTTATTGAATAGACTATATCGTTGATGAGGGTTTTAAGTTAAATTAGTTTTTTTATTCTGCTATGCATGATTAATTTTTTAACCATAAAAACCAACCGGTTATGCCCTTTCTTTTTCCGGTTTGTAAATAGGAAACCACTAAAATATCGTGTCTATGTGTACCAAACAACTAAATAGTGTGTGACATAAAATTTGAATTTCAAATCATGATGAACAATTAACACAACGGGATGAAATTTTTTGTCTTGGACTCACCAATATCCTTAAGATTTATTTAGTTACATCTCATTTTGTACAAATTATTTTTGTATAAAATTTGTTTGTCCATTAAATTATATCTCAATATATATAATTAAGGCTTGCATATCTATTGCATTTGACCTGTTTGGTCATAAGAAGTCACTTTTTATGAAAATTGTGATCATGCAATTGTATATTTTAATAATCATCTTAGTAAATTTATTATATTTATATTAACTTTAATTTTATAAAATTACAACTTTTTGTCTACTTAAAATTATATCATTAAGATATTATAAATAAAGTTTAATATAAATTATAACAGTGATTGCACTAACAAAGTAAATTACAAATGTTGTTTCTTAGTTTACTCCAAATTATGTATAAATTGGTTCTGCGTATCATATTTTTATAGGTCCGCTTGTTTCTTAGTGGGTTTTCAAACATAATTGGTCATTTTTCAAATTAAAATTATCGAAATACATGTGTTCCTTTATTTATTTCTTTTAATGTTAATTCATTTTATAGTATTATCAAATAAATAAATATTTTTAATACAAATAATTTCAATTAATTTTAAAATAATACTTAATATAAAATAAGTAAAATTATCTTTTTTTCTCAAACTTCATCATGGCACCATATCCCCCCCCCCCCCCCCCCCCCCCCCAACCCCATCTCATACAACCTTCACCCTTTCCAACCACCTCCATCCTCTTAGGCCGCTTGTTTCATGTGCAAAGAAAATATATTCGACACATTTATTCACCAAATTTAACACAAATCTCCAAAATTAACCCGAAAATCAAACCAAAAGCCAACCCAAAATCGATTTGAATATGCAAGAATAGATAACCAAGTACACACTTAAATTCTAAACCAAATTCTAACCCAAATTTGAACCCTAAACATAAACTTGAACTTCAATCTCCACGAACCTAAACCCAAAATCGAACTTAAACATGCTCTAGAGATTATGTTGAAATGTTAATGCACTCAATTTCATGTGAACAGGGACCAAATTATGTAAGAAAATTGGGTTGAGAAGTTCTAAACCATTAAAATTATGATCCAAAGACGAAATACATAAATTAGACACAATCACAGGCACCAAATATGGTATTTACTCTTACTTTTAAGATTGCTCTTATTAGAACTCGTTGCAATATGGTCTCTAAGTCCAATAAAATTAGATGGCGTCAGGTAACTATATGTGTGTGTGTGTGTGAGAGAGAGAGAGAGAGAGTATTTGTTTTGGGTGCTACTATTCAGCCCGCCTCCTCCTTACATACCCATATGTTAAATCATTCATACACTATCTTCAATGTAGTTTTTTTCCTCACAAACATCACATTAAGGAGGTCAAATAGACTTTGAGGGGGGGCTTTTACTTTAGATTAGTGTGTGATCTGGATAGGAAGGTTACATAAACATGATTTACGTTTAGTTTTAATATGCCCAGTCTATTTGGTGAATGATTAAGATCATTAGCATCTAGGATTTAATATGGTTCCACCACCCATAGCTGAGCCATTTGGCAAATTTTTGTTTTGTTGTAGTGGGAAATTTAATGTGTTGCCGAATGTGAGGACAAAAAGGGAGGGGTAAAGTTGACTGGAGTTCTTGTCGTCAGGGATTAGGAATCTCCGAACCGAACCCGAAAAAAATAAAAAATAAAATGCCCATATAAGAACAAAGAACCGAACCGCTTGTTCCTAATCGGTTCTGGTTCCATCGGTACGTTCCTGGTAAAAATCGAACCCAATGGAACTGAAACTGAAATAAGGGAGATTAAGAACCGAAAACCGACCCAAAAGTGTATAAACGGTTATGTTCGGTTCCGGTTCGGGTCAAACAAATTTTTTCCTCATTCATACCAGGAATGTAGGAGAAAGGACGATGTGGGAGGGTGCAACTATGAATCTGCATAGTCTATGTGTGTTAAGTGTATAACCACACATCACAACAATGATATTGGCCGAAGTACATGTTTTCCTCGCACTTTGATTATACTTTTTGGTGAAATTATGCAGATTAGTTCTTAATTTGTTTACATTTCACATTGTAGGCTTGGAATGACGGCTCAATGACAAATTGCTGTTCAGAAAAAGAGAAAGGACGCACATGTTTTACCCTAAAAATGATATGCCACCACAATAGTGAGTCTATAGTACTAAATCGACTAGCATTGTTTAAAATATAAAACATGATGAACCAAGTTTAGGATATAAAAGGACACTTTCATCTAAAATTAATTATAAGTGATGATAAAGATAACTAGCATTGTTTCTGTCAAACTGCTTTTGTTCCTCGACGAAGACAACTCTCGGTCTATATGAGTATCGACAATGTATTTGGTTGTTTAAAAGGAAAAAGGCTAAACGAATAGAACTTATAACATGAAAATTCTGAAAAATACCTCTAAAGTCTAAAGTGACGAGTACTTACACGCACCACAGTTACCACGTTACAAGGGCGATATTGCTTCAACACAATAACAATCGAATCATAAACTCTATTAAGTCAAAATCCTTTTCCAACTTAGGTCACCCTAACTCACAATTCATCATTGTCAGGGCTAGCATCACCCATAAGTTCTTCCAGGGAGAATTCATCTTCTTCAATGATCTCTCCGTCTTTACCGTCCCATGGTTCAGTTTTCACGATTGTCGGTGTCCCTTCTAATGGCAGGGTACCCTTTCCACCCAGTCCAGCCGTTTTCACAAACTCTCTGCAAATTCAAACACTAGTCAGTTTACACTAGAGCTGACAATCTTGGCCAGGTTTTAATGTCAAAAATAGCTAAATTGCAAAAAACTGCCTCACCCAACTTAAAATAACTAAAAGAGTTAATTATCAAAATGGTCCTTTAACTATCTACTTTCTTCCGATTTAGTCCTTTAACTATAAAAGTGACAAAGATAGTCCTTTAACTACCACTTTTCGGTCTGAATTGTCCTTTGGTTAGTTGACTGTTAGTCAACTCTGTTAAGTTAGGGCAAAATGACCATTATACCCTTTTCGGTCTGAATGGTCCTTTGGTTAGTTGACTGTTCTAACTAAAATGGAAATAGTTTGAATGGGTCATAACACAAAAGGCAAATGTGTGCGTGTGCGTTGGCCTGACCCGATCCAATTTGACATGTACAAAAAATCGCCTGTTTTGGATTGTTACCAGCCTGCCATTTTTATACCTATGGATGAGTGTCAGATAGAGTGAGAGTGCAAGACAGAGAAACATACATGATCTGGTCTCGTTCAAATGCACTTCGAAGTGGAGCATAAGCACCTTTCTTTATGTTCAAAGCTACCAAAGCTGGATATCCATAACCACCAACACCGACATTCTTCTCAAGTTCAGGCTGTTTACCTGCAGCAGCCCACACATAGCTGCACCAACATTTACCAAATTCCAATTTAGTTTGCCCAATAATGATCATTAAAATTTAATTCTTCTAATAAGAAAGAAACGGAAACTAGATATTGTACCTGTATGGACTCCTTTTGAACTTTTCTGCAATTGATAGTAAAGTCTCTAAATACTTGTTCCTTCCCTCTGCCTTGGAGTCCAAAATGTCAGGGAGGAAGGCAACAAAACAGATGGCTGCTGAACCACATTTTTCTTCCATTACATCCTACAATAAGAATATTGTGATCAAGTGTCGTACTTCTAAGGCTACCATTTCATGGTTTTCAGGAACAATATCAGAAAAGGTGAGTGAAATTAATAATAGATTTGGAAAACTCACTGAGCTAGTCAACTCAGTCACTTCTGGAGGAGCAACATTTGTTTCTAGCTGAACAAGAGCAAATGATTCAATAGCTGAGGCGGTTCTTGCTCCTTCATACGTGATTGGACTATCTTTGTCCGCACCAAACACCAGAATAGTGGGGAAACCTTGAACCTTGTATCTGCTCATTAAAGACTGAAAAACCGTAACCCATCAGTAAACCCCCTATTTTGGTAAATAACAAGACATAAATGGCGAAAAAATGAGATAATATTAATATATCATTAAAAATTTAAACTTAAGATTACCTTCTCATCATCACCGTTTAAATGACCAAGCTTCACCTTCCCCTGCAAGTTCTTTGCAGCCTTTTTCCATTCAGGAGCAAGCTTCTTACAGTGCCCACACCTGAAGAAAAGACGACATATGGAGAATCTTAAAGAAAGGTTGGTAACAGCTTTGTATTGAATTGATTTATAAGATTGTCAGATACGATCGCCAGCAAGAGTATCAACCAATTTAATGTATAACAATCACCAAATAACCTAGAGGGATATAAAGATAATTGTGAAATTTAATGAAGGCGAAAGCTAGAGAGATCAATCTGGTCGTTGCTTAACTCAATAAAGACCCCTCTAACTATCGTTTTAAATAAATGATGCAATCAAAACATCTATTCTATTACCAATTAACTGGCATGAGCAACATAAACATCAAGATATATTTCAAGGCCTAAACATTAATCACCAGATCCGATAAACATTCAACCATATAACGCATAACAATCGTGTAACTGGATAAATATGTCTTGAGTGCAATACTTTGATCATATGAGCATCACATACCATGGCGCATAAAATTCCACCATCCAGAGATCTTTGCTTTTAACAACCAGTTCATCAAAATTACGTGAATTCAGTTCAACTGATACACTTGGTTCTGATTTTTCACTCGATCCTCCTGTTGCTTTTCCACTTAACCTGTCCTTGAGGAGTGCCTTCACCTGTATAAAAACCCATCTATTACTACTTTTAAACATTACAGCTGGCATAAAGGAATTACTGATAACAGGCAGAAGAATATCTGAATCTGTGAAGAATCAGTTAATTGAATACAAGAAAAATTCTTCAGTTAACCTTCCTCGTGTCAGGGTTTGATTTGTAAATGAAATAATTGCAAATGGTGGTTAGCACCTATAATTAGAGAGCATCCTAAACATGGCAACAAATTCTGCCACACAGAAATAGACGGATGCTATCAATTCTATAGCAGACGTCAAACTTTAGTTTCAAGATAATGACCTGTTGAAGTGCAAATTCTGCTATTGGTTTTGCTTCCCTAGCTCCTTGGTAATCAACAGGAGGTTTTCCAGGCACAAACACTTTAATGGTTGGAAATCCTTTGATACCATATTCCTGCAGAAAGCAAAGGGCAAGACATTACACATGCATGGATTGCCATACAAATAGACCAGCAAACAAAACATTTTTTAGAAACACAAAAGTTTCTTGCTTGTAAGACGAGCTCATAATAAAACATTAGTATTACCTAAAAACTACATATTGGCATTAAGGTCTCTTTAGCAGTAACCAAACTTTAAGAGCACACCCCTTGTGTTTCCATCAAAGTAAAGCAAGCAGCCTAGTAAAGTTTACAATTACAAACTTGTCGACAGAGTAAGCCACAAACTGTGTTAATGATGAGCAATATCTTAGTGTGTGCAGAAAAAATGAGCTAGTAAAGCTCAAATATTTCCTTTTCTTAATTGTGGCAATATCTATAGCCACAAACACCGAAATCAAGGAAGATTAAAATCAATGTATTTCACCCTCTTCTAAGCACATCAAAGCTGATAACTATGTTTACCAGTCATTAATGCATCACTACACGACAATGGACCCATCCTTATAACCACACTTGCAACTACAACTCAGCCTTTCAGGCTTTCAAAGATCTTTATCAACAAACAATTCTCATTGTCTACAACGCTAATCATGAATATCATTGGGTTTCTAATTACCATAATGAATTACGTTTTGTAGATACCACATTCATCACACCTTTACATGGACAAGAGGTCTACACTATGCATCTTCTTGAGGGTGAATGTTCAGCAAAAGCTAATGATGTACCCATATCATATACCATACTATAATTCTATAAAAGGTTGTATAAGAACTAACTAGCGATAACTGCCCAAAAATCAAGTTGGCAGAATGGTGAAATGAATATTTAAAAAAATGCATCAACAAATACAAACCTGCGCAATAGACTGGTGTGCATCAGCATCAATAGCCGCCACAGTTGCTACACCTTTCAATACTGTAGCTACCTTCTCCCACGTTGGTGTCAAAGATTTACAATGGCCACACCATGGCGCGAAGAACTCAACCAAAACAACACCATTTGAATTTTCGACCTAAAAGAATCACAATTAGTCACCAGTTAAAGCAGGTCTCAAGTTCCTTTCACAAAGTTCAGGAAACATTGGTATAGCAGCAAGGATAGATGATAAATGTTGTTTGGTGCAATTTCCAGAACACACGATCAGGCGATCTAAAACATAATTCCAGCTTAGAAATGGCATGACAAATTATCAAGCACATTTATTTTCTAATAACTCATCTATTATCAGTTCTATCACTGGCGGTTTGCATATTTGTTGTTTGACTCAAGATATGATGAAGAACATACCACTAACTAATGATAACAAAATCTAGTGACAGCAAGTCATTTTATGATTGATCAAAGAGAATCATTGAAATCAAAAGAAAATATGATCAAGATCAATAACAAACATGAAAACAAAACTTACAATATAGTCGTTACCGAATCGAAGAAAATCGTATAATTAGACATTGATTTGGTTACCTTAGACTTGAAATTAGAAGGTGTGAGCTGAAGCACCGGTGATGATGAACCGTAAAATGCATCAACGAGATTTAAATTTAAGCTAACTGATAACAAGAAGAAAGAAATCAAGATCAATACTTCCGACGAGCGATTCATGCTTTCTAACACACACAAACACACAGTGAGAGAAGTAACGAATAGAAAACGAACGAAAAAACCTTGCGGACGCAGAGTAGAAAAACCCCTTCCTGCGTTTGATATCGTGGACGAGAGATACGTGTATTAACCAATGAAATAGGTACACGTCAGCTTGCCTTGTAATTTGATGAAGGAATTGAAACGTGGACGAACAGGATTTGCTAGATCCGCTGAATGCAAACATATCTTAAAACGTGTATGCAGGTGATTGAGTCAATGGTATTCCATTTTTAGCCTTTGGTATACGGTAGTAAAATATGGAACGGGGAAACGTCTTAATTTCAATACGGTATTCCAGTTTAGGAGAAATCATATAATGTTAAAATCATCTAATTTAAGCTATAAACTACTTTAATAAAAAGATAATTTAATAATTTTAGTATTTACTAATTTAAATTGTTTGTGAATATAACATTACCTAAAGTTAGACAATAATATTACAGATTATTTTTTCTAAAAAACACAAATAGTAAAAAACATCTTTATTAATTTTCAAGCTAAAATCCTAAAACATAAACGAATAGATATTATCTAGAACAATACGTTAACATGGTTATAAACATTAAATTATACTGGTAATAATCAATTTTACAAAATTAGATGTGTGATGTCCTTAATGAAGTTTGAAAAATACCATTACAGGATTATACACAACATCTTTCGCATTTACTGCAAAGACAAAATCAGCATGTGCATAATCCTCTTTGTATTGTACGACAAGCTTGTCCGGATCGTGATCCTTGACACTTTCAAGCAATGTGTTGACATCTTGCACGTCGGACAGCTCGTCTGCACCTCCATAACTCAGATACATTGGGAAGTCTTCCGGAATGCTTCCCATGTCATATGTCGGAGGCTTTGACTGCCCATAATGCTTTTCATTATCACCAGTATTCCCATAATCATACATCGTTATAGTCCCGGTTCGAATCACTGCATTTATATTTGCGCACACACAGACAACAATCATTAAACAAACAAACACATAATAAATTATTAATCAAGTAGAAAAAGGTGTTTTACTTTGAGCTAGATGAATCATGTTCTTAGTTGATGTGGATTGTGGTTCGTGTTCGAGAAACTTATCGGTCATAGACGAGTTCACACAACAATTTTTGCCTGCATTCACCACAACAACATGAACTTTTGTTAGAATCTTTTAACGTGACAAATATTTAGTTAAATGTTTGAAATTCAATAATACCGGTAAATGATGTCATCAAGTCACTGCAGTTGTTCCCAGGCTTCTTGCATAAAAGGCTTAGAAGATCGGCAACTGCTTCCCTGTATACAATCAAGTAAAAATGGTGTTATTTTATTAATTGACTGCAAGATTAACTTTTAAACGATACAAACTCAAGGAATAAAGTGAATAAAAAAAATGAAATAGTTTTAAACTAATGGGTGAAATACGGTTTAATCATCAAAGTTTCATTTAATTTTCGGTTTAACCATTAAAGTTTTTTTTTGAATGATTTAACCGTCAAAGTTATAGTTTACTTGTTAGTTTAGCCATTTAGACCTACTACTACGGGTTAAATGTAACCAAACACACCCTAATTTTCATTAAAATAGGTTATATTAATCAAACACTCCAAGTCCTATTCCAAGCACTTATCCCCCCCTCCCCAAACAACCTCCCTTCGTTTTCACCCCTCTCTCCCTCTCTCTGTCTTCCATTCTCTCTCTCTCTCTTGGTGAATCAAGTGAAAAACGGCCACCGCCGCCAAATACCACTGCAAGTGTCACCACCACCAGATCCACCTGCGCCATGGAAGCCACCACCATGGTTTGAATAGATTTCGTTTTTTTGAGGGTTAAATGGAAAACCACCATAAACACCACAGTATGAAGCCGCCGCCGCCGCCACCATACACACCACCGCCACCAAAATCCGTCACCACCAGCAGCAACGCCACCAAATCCACACCACCGTTTGAATCAATTTCTTTTTTTTCAGAGGTAAATCGAAGAACCAGATCTGGTGGTGGCCGCCGTTCTTTTCTTGCTTAACCAGATTTGGTGGTGGCCGCCGCCGTATGAAGCCCTCCTCATCGCCATATGAAGCCCGCCGTATGGATCGATTTTGAAGCCTGCCACCACCATACACACCGCCACCGCCGTATGAAGCCCGCCATATGGATCGATTTTCTGATTTATGTTCTGATTTGTTCTTGGTTATTGTTCTGAGTTGTTCTTGATTTATGTTTAGATGGTTTGATTTCATGTGTCGTTATTTGGTATGAACATTTAGGATTTCATGTTCTGATTTGTTCTGGGTATGAACATTTGGTATGAACATTCAGGATTCATGTTTAATCTTCATTCTAGATTTTAAGATTTTATCATTTGCATTTTGGAACTATCTTCACTTTTCAAATTCATGTATTTGTTGTGTTTGCTTTTGTTGATCAGATTATACATTTTGTATAATTTATTGGGTTTCTCTTTGATCTTATTAAGTATAGATAGGCTAAACTCAAGAACATATGAAGAACTCAAGAACATATGATGAAGAAGATTAAGGAAAAATAAAAAGTAAAAAAAAAATATTAATTAACCTGTCAAACAAGTTACAGGGTAAACATTTGGGTAAAACTGAAAACCAAACATAACTTAAGGATTAAAATGATTATCAAACAAAACTTTAATGGTTAAATCATTAAAAAAACTTTAATGGTTAAACCGAAAAACAACTAAAACTTTGATGATTAAACCATATTTCACCCTAAACTAATCACACTTGTGATATCATTAAAGGATGCCTGTTTCTTACCCTCTTGGAGCAAATTCATGGAGACCTAACCAATATAATGTCTGTATATATATAAAAAAAAAACATTTAGTTGACGAAATGATAATCTTATTAAAAAAATAATGAGACACGAGAGAGATTTACTTCGCCTGCGAAAGCATCAGCTGCGGCTCTAGCAAGAGTTGATGACATTTGGCCTAAATACGCGATAGGGCTAAGCAACACGGCTGATCTCAACATGTTCAGTGTTTGGTCTTTTGAAAACGCAGAAAATGCGATCAAAGTTCCCTAATAATCATCATATATATTTTCATTTTAAAACGTAAATAAAGATTTCAGATTTAGCATCACAAAACAACATTTGGTGTCATGAAAAAGTACCAAGGAATGACCAACATAATGCAGGTTTTGACCCGTATGTTCGTGCACATATTGGATTGTAGCTGGAAGATCAAACGTTACTAATTCATCCCACGACCATTCCCAATAGGCCTGCAACATTAATAACATTTTAATCTGACATAATTTACATAAGACACAATAAACAATCACAACTCTAGATAATATCTTAAGAAAAAAAAGGCATGATAAAGAAAAAGATTGGTTTCATGATTCATAACGTATTATATTTTCTTACAAACATAAACTTGAGACCCTTATGTTACATTAAAACCAACTCCTGTTTATATCACTTTCATATTTATGAGAGAACATATATAACATGTCATAAAACAGATGTATGAAAAGATTTTAATCTTATAGGAAACAGACCGGATTATCTGGACTAAGTGAAGTGTGGCCACGACTAAAATTGGTTCCACGAGTGTTTGCTATCCACACATCGAACCCATTATCTGCCAAAATAAACCCGAGTGATTCGTCTCTAGAGTTTAAGACCCAAGTCCCGCCATCCTGCGAGACACTAACACAAGTTTATATTCAAGGAAACACGTACTAGCATATCATTTTCGGGTAAGTTGTGAAATTACCATAAGAACCCCATGTTGTAACAAAACTGGTGGCTTGTTTGCCTTCATACCACCATGTCCATTTGGAATCCGTTGCAAACTAAGTATATAACCATCTTTCGTCGTCACCTAAACATGTGTTATTAAGCTAAGTACTAAACGTTTTATCTAATTATCTGTCTACTCTTTTCACTTATGATTAAAACAACTTACCTCGTGTTCTTCACACGTGTATCCTTGTGTCTCGATTAACAAGCTACAAATGCCAACTTGATTAACCGACGGCGAGTATGTCTCATGATGTCTGCTGAATGAATTCATGTTACGCGTAGCTTTAGAGATGGAGATTATGTAAAGAAAAATAATAATTTTGGTGGTAATTTGATAAGCCATGTTTGTTTGGCTGGTACAGCGTTGAATGTTCGTCTTATATAGGAAAGACATTGATACGAGGACAAAATTAAGAAAACATAGTTTAGAACAATAAAATGGTCCTTGTTATTTGGACCATATGTTTAACCTGAACCCTGCTTTGTCTTGATCAAGATTTCGTGACACCTACGATGGTACGTCCATTTTGATTGATTAGATCTTAATTAATATGCTTAATCTCGAAGGTCTTGAACCAAGTTTTCATACAACATAGTTCATCGTGTCGAAGTTTTTGTACCAAACACGCTAATTCCAAGTATAATGATATGTCATTTATAAGCATAACTTTTAGAGTTGAGATCGGTTCAAAAACTAGGTTAGACCGAACAGATTGGATCAGACGAAAACCCGAAATCTACAATAAACAAAAACCAAAGACCGGAGAACGGTCTTAGTCCGGTTTACTTTAGTTTGTCAGTTTTTTCTGTCTATTGTACCGTATGCTCTGTTGGGTGTGACTTGATTAGCGGTACGACATTTAAAACTAGAATTAATCGGAAGCTCGACGTTAACGTAAATTGCGAAGATTTGAATTAATTAATTCAAATAATTGATGTGTGCATGGCATTAAGGATAAGGCCACGACATGCATGGAATGGGATAAGTGTATTTGAAAGTTTGCATGCTTATCCTGATACGGCCGAAGTTGATATCTAAGTTGTGATTATCTTTTGATTATTTGAATTAATTAGTTAGGGATTAATTAGAGTTTGATTAGGATTTCTAGTTGGTTGCATATAAATACAAGGTTAGTGTCAAGTCATATGTACATATCAAATACCTTGAGTCATAATAAAGAAGTCTCTGTTTCTGTCCGTGGATGTAGATCGTGTTTGACCGAACCACATTAAATCTCGTGTTCGTTTATTTTCTGTTTTCCGCATTATTCTAACGCTTGTTTTAGGTTTCTCGATCCTAACAAGTGGTATCAGAGCCACGGTTCTGTTCACCGGGCTCGCGTATTTGTTGATTGTGAAGATGTCCTCTTTAAAGTTTGATTTGGAGAAATTTAATGGCTCAAACGATTTCATGCTGTGGAAGGTAAAGATAAAGGCTCTTCTGGTTCAACAGAGTTGCACGGTGGCGTTAGAAGGAGAAGATAAACTTTCGAAGGAGATGAAGGAGGATGTTAAGAGAGACGTTCTAGCAAAAGCGTATTTTGTAATTTTGATGTTTTTGGCTGATGAGGTATTGAGGGATCGAGGTGGTGGATCAAACAACGACTGCGAGTCTGTGGGAGAAGCTGTGTGAGAAGTATCAGAACAATACCCTCACGAATAGGCTTTATTATATTAGAGGTTGTGTACCCTCCGGATGTCAGAAGGTACCCAGGTAAAAAAATCATCTGAATAATTTCAACCTTATTATCCTTAATTTGAAGTCCGTGGATGTTAAAATTGATGAGTAAGATCTTGCCCTGATTTTGGTGTGTTCACTAATGCATTCGTATGAGAGATGTGTTGATACCATGTTGTATGGTAGATCAACAATTTATGTTGCTGTAGTAAAGGATGTCTTGTTGTCGAAGGAACACAAGCGTAGGGTTTCTGGTAATTACGGGGAGTCCGGTTCAGGTCTATACGTGGGTAGGGGAAGGGTACATGGTGGAATGGGTGGACTGGGGGATTCGCGTTCGAAAACAAAATCCACGAGAAAGGTAATGTTTTATTACTATAAGGAGATTGGTCACATCAGGAGAGAGTGTCCAAAGAAGAAGGGAGATGGTAATGGTTCAGGAAGATAGCGACATAGGCGATGCTTTGACTGTATGCACGGATAGTCCTGCAGATACCTGAATCTTGGATAAGGATGCATCTCATCACATGGCGTTCTCACGTGGTCTGTTTACTTCCTTTAAGAAGTGAAATGGTAAGGTGAAGCTGGGAGACGATGGGATTCAGAGTATTAAAGTTAGTGGTACGGTGCAGATTAAGTTGCATGATGGAGCGGTTAAGCGGTTTAAGTGCTGGTATGTTCCGGATCTTCGGAAGAACCTGATTTCCCTTGGTATTTTGGCCAGTAATGGATATGAATATTCTGATAAAGGGGATGGACTGAAGGTTTCTCGGGATGCTCGAGTGATAATGTGGGGCAGACTACGACATGGTATTTCGTTTGGCATGTCCGAGGGGTCACTACTCACACCCCGAACGAACTCAAGCACCACAGTAAGCTGCCAGCTTACCCATCCCAGTGTGGACTCTTGAAGTACTGAGTTCAACCAATGCCTTCTTTTATTCCTTGGCGGCAAAGCCGCTCATTGGCAGCCGCCGTCACTCATACCTTTGAGTGTTTATAAGGAACGTTCATTTGTCACTTACGCTATTCTAAAAGTTGGGATTAAGAGATATGAACTAACTCTATAACCCATTTACGTTCTGGAGGACAGTTCTGTGAGTGGAACGTCAGCTGTACCGACCTTGGAGCGGTAAATTGACCTAACGAAGTCGAGACGACACGGATGGTATTGGTCACAGGTGAAATCACGTGACGCGGTATCGGACTTCGTGGCTCGAGCGAGGAGGTAATCCCTTCGGGGATGTTGGCAGATGAGAGACGGTTATTTGGTGATGACAGTTGATGTTGAAGACTCGAGTCATGGGAAATTGTCGGATCTCGGTTAATTGTTGAAGGATACTCAAGTCAAAGGGGAGATTGTTTGGTGTGACTTAATTGATTGTCGGTACGATATTTGAAACTAGAATTAATCGAAAGCTCGACATTAACGTAAATTGCCGGGATTTGAATTAATTAATTCAAATAATTGATGTGTGCATGGCATTAAGGATAAGGCCACGACATGCATGGAATGGGATAAGTGTATTTGAAAGTTTGCATGCTTATCCTGATACGGCCGAAGTTGATATCTAAGTTGTGATTATCTTTTGATTATTTGAATTAATTAGTTAGGGATTAATTAGAGTTTGATTAGGATTTTTAGTTGGTTGCATATAAATACAAGGCTAGTGTCAAGTCATATGTACATATCAAATACCTTGAGTCATAATAAAGAAGTCTCTGTTTCTGTCCGTGGATGTAGGTCGTGTTTGACCGAACCACATTAAATCTCGTGTTAGTTTATTTTCTGTTTTCCGCATTACTCTAACGCTTGTTTTAGGTTTCTCGATCCTAACAAGTGGTATCAGAGCCACGGTTCTGTTCACCGGGCTCGCGTATTTGTTGATTGTGAAGATGTCCTCTTTAAAGTTTGATTTGGAGAAATTTAATGGCTCAAACGATTTCATGCTGTGGAAGGTAAATATAAAGGCTCTTCTGGTTCAACAGGGTTGCACGGTGGCGTTAGAGGTTGTGTACCCTCCGGATGTCAGAAGGTACCCAGGTAAAAAAATCATCTGAATAATTTCAACCTTATTATCCTTAATTTGAAGTCCGTGGATGTTAAAATTGATGAGTAAGATCTTGCCCTGATTTTGGTGTGTTCACTAATGCATTCGTATGAGAGATGTGTTGATACCATGTTGTATGGTAGATCAACAATTTATGTTGCTGTAGTAAAGGATGTCTTGTTGTCGAAGGAACACAAGCGTAGGGTTTCTGGTAATTAGGGGGAGTCCGGTTCAGGTCTATACGTGGGTAGGGGAAGGGTATATGGTGGAATGGGTGGACTGGGGGATTCGCGTTCGAAAACAAAATCCACGAGAAAGGTAATGTGTTATTACTATAAGAAGATTGGTCACATCAGGAGAGAGTGTCCAAAAAAGAAGGGAGATGGTAATGGTTCAGGAAGATAGCGATATAGGCGATGCTTTGACTGTATGCCCGGATAGTCCTGCAGATACCTGAATATTGGATAAGGATGCATCTCATCACATGACGTTCTCACGTGGTCTGTTTACTTCCTTTAAGAAGTGGAATGGTAAGGTGAAGCTGGAAGACGATGGGATTCAGAGTATTAAAGTTAGTGGTACGGTGCAGATTAAGTTGCATGATGGAGCGGTTAAGCGGTTTAATTGCTGGTATGTTCCGGATCTTCGGAAGAACCTGATTTCCCTTGGTATTTTTGTAACATCCTAATTTAGGGCCTAGCAGTAATGTGTTGTACCTTATGTTTGTTTAGTTGTACATTGACGTTAAACAAGTTGTTTAAGTTGTTTTGTTGCTTAATTGTTATTTGTTGGTACACGTGGTTATGTAGCTAAAGATGAAAATATGTTGTTAATAGAAAATGTGGGTAAATAGTTGAACGGTTTCGGATAATGATTCCGAAAATATCTCCGTTAATTAAAACGGGTAAACCTAAGTCGAGAAATAAGTTGAATAGGAGAACGAAATACCCACGTGGGGTATTAAATTAGTCAAGGTCGGTTTTAAGAGGATTCTTATCCTCTGTTGCTTCTCAAACACACCCAACACATACACAAGCATACGTAAACACACACACACATACCCTTTGAAGATTTGAAGAGAAATCAAGGAGAAAGCAATCTGATTTGGAGTTCTAGACGTTGGATTGATTGATCTTGTACCATCTTCTTGTTGTATTTGTAAGTATTTCTCCATAAAAGCTTGTTGTTGTGTTCTTTAAGAGAAAACACCCATTTGAAGGGTAAAGATTGATCAATAGTTGTTTTACAACTTAATAAACATGTAGGTAATGTTGTATGAGGTCTAAGTAACATGCTGGAACAATTAAAGCCTGATTTCAGTTGATTAAATGGGTAAAAACCCGAAGAACAGTCGTTGTGCTCGAACAGAGCAAGAACACTCAGTAACGAGTGTCCTTGCGGTCGCAAGGGTATTGCCTTGCGGTCGCAAGGGTATTGCCTTGCTGTCGCAAGGGTATTGCCTTGCGGTCGCAAGCGTGTTCCAAGGTCACTTGCGGTCGCAAGCGATGGGTTACCGTCCAAGGACGAAGGAAACATACTTGTGGTCGTAAGTACATAACTTGCGATCGTAAGTCCCCAAGATACCACCCTTGCGGTCGTATGGCTATGTCCCTGCGGTCGCAAGCTAGTGTGGTTTGGGTAGGACCCTTGCGGTCGCAAGGTAAACCCTTGCGGTCGCAAGTGTGGTGTTTAATAGGACCCTTGCGGCCGCATGGATATGTCTTGCGACCGCAAGTGTTACTGTTTTGTTGGCAGCTTTGTTGTATTGTGGTTTAAGTCTTGTTGGTTGTTGTTGTTTGGTGTCTAAGCCTGACCCTAATGTGTTAGGTGATTCGGACGACTCCGTGTGCTCTTGGGATTCCAGTTTTCATATCTGCCTCTTATAATCTCGAGGTGAGTACCGGTTTTCCCATGAGTCTCGGTAAGTAGCGTTGTCTGTTGTTTGTTGACATATGCTGTTAATGTCGCACACGTGCGTATATGAGGTATGTTGTACACGTAGTTGTATATTGTTGCCATGTTAAGTTGCTTTACACGTTGGTTATGAATCGCATGCGTATAGTTGAACCCACTACGGGTTATAGTTGTATATGTGGTACTGGTCCGGACTGTTGTTGGCATGGTTAAGGTCAGCTTTCTTCCCGAAGGCTGGATCCCTTTGATGGAATAACGGGGATCAACGGTACCCGGTGTGCAGCACGCCGGGGTGGTCTTGCAAACCGCCGCTCCTTAACGTGAGTTGGGATCTTAACTTTCGTTGAGATCCGAGATGTTGAGCTTCGAGCTTCGTAACGCGTTTGGTGGACTGCTATTCGCTCCCCCACCATTGCGGATAGTTGTAGCTGATGGTCCCCAGTTTGAATCGTTGAGCGGGGCTCTTCCCCCTGCAAGATATGATTCCTACTGACTCGTTGGCGCGGCACTATGTGTTAGGATAGCCTTATGTGCTGTCCCGTAGTTGGGATAACCTGCTTGTTGATGCTTATGTGTTAATCTGTACTCACTAGCTAGTTGTAGCTAACGGTGCCTAAATTTCCCTTTTTGCAGATGCGAAGTAGTAGGCCTGGTGAGGCGGGACTGTTGGTAGTTGTTGTACATGCCTTTTGCGGAACACTGCTCGTTGTAATTATATGTGATCGGATGGTCGGTACGTGTCGATTAGTTGGGTAACACGCGGTAGTAATTTTTGGGACTTGGTTTATGGTGTTGTACTTTTTACATTACCAAGTCAGATAAACAATATTATCTTTTGTAAAACGTGGTTACTTCCGCTGCTGGCTATTATTATATAAGTTTAAAAAACTTAAATTTCCCTAATTTTAAGCGCGTGAAAACCGGTGTTACAAGTAGGTATCAGAGCCTAAGTTTGAGGAATTGGGTACTCGTAGGGGTATTCAGTCTCAAGCTCGGGCCCGACCATCGTTAAGTGTTCCTAGTTGGGTATTTAGGGATGAGTGTGAGCGTTATGTGGTAGTTGCATGTTGAAAACTAACTTGTAGTGTTAGTAGTTGTTGAGTAAATAGAGTACTAAACATTGTTCCTATGTGTAGTAAGTTCATATAGAATGGCTGAGCAACGACTTAACACCGAAGAAGCTCTTAAGCGTATGGAGAATGAAGCTTCAAGCGTTCATCCTGAAGCTGATGAGGGATCGGCCTCTCATGAGGATGAGCCGCCAAGGCAAGATCCAGAACAAGCAGCGCGTATTACACGTCTAGAGGAAGAGCTCCGACTTACAAGGGAGCTGTTGTTAGCGGGTGTGCAAGGGCGTAAGCCAGAAAAATGTTCGTTTAAGAAATTCCGTTCTTGCGGTCCAAAAGAATTCGAGGGCGGTGATGGTCCTTCAGGTACCGTGAGGTGGCTTAGAGAAACCGAGGAGGTGTTCGATTCTTGTGATTGTGAAGCCGAACTTCGTGTCAAGTACGCAGCACGGATGTTGAAAGGTAGCGCGTTGTTTTGGTGGGATTCTGTGAAATCTAGCTTGAGTAAAGAAGTTCTCACTGCTATGACGTGGGAACAATTTGTTGAAAAAGTCACGAAGCGGTATTGTACCGATTATGATATGGAGAAAATGGAAAGAGAGTTCAACGCTCTCAGTAATGGAGATAAGTCGGTGGATGTTTTGATCCAATCCTTTATCGATAAAGTGAGGTTTATTCCTAGTTTAGCGACTGATGAAGCGGCAAAGATGAGAAAGTTTGTGGGAAAGTTGCCTGCTGATTACCTTGCTCTCGTTAGAATGGCTGGGAGTTTAGATCGAGCGTTTGAAATAGCTCGACAGATTGAAGATGATCGTGTTCAGGGTAAGGATGACCGAGTTGGTGAAGGTCATAAGAGGAAGTTTCAGCAGTCCTCGAAGTCGGGTCCTTCTAAAGGAAAATCTGTTGCAAGTGGGAAGTTTGATTTCCAGAAGAAGTCGTGGGTGGATCGTCCGTGGTGTGCAACTTGCCGTACGTATCACAGTGGTGACTGTTCTAAAGCCATTGCTCGATGCTTACGGTGTGGGCAGAAGGGGCACGTGGTTGCCGAGTGTGAGTATAAAGAGGATGTTTGTTACAAGTGCCACAAGCCAGGGCACATAATATCTGACTGCCGGTCAAAGCCAAGTACTGGTGCTGGTGGATCTGCCTCTGGGCAGAAGAAAGATGGTGCTCCCCGAGCCAAAGGACGAGCCTTTCAGATGATAGCCGAAGAGGCCAAAGGTGCTGGGGACGTGATAACTGGTACATTTCTTGTTAATTCTGCCCCAGCATGTGTATTGTTTGATTCTGGAGCTACGTATTCCTTTGTATCTGTCTCTTTTTGTGATAAACTGCAAGTACCTGTATCTGTACTATTTGAGCCGATAAGAGTAGAGACTGCTAGTGGTAGAGTAGTTCCAGTTGTTGATAATGTCCCTCAAGCGGTTATTGATATCGACGGGAGTAGTTTTCTTGTTTCCCTTCTTCTTATGCCAATTGCGGGGTTCGATGTTGTAATTGGGATGTATTGGCTTAGCAAACTGAACGCTGAGATTTTCTGTTCCAAGAAGTTGATTAGAGTCCCTCTACCTGACGGGTCATATGATGTGGCTCGCGGTGATAGACGCAAATCGGATATTCCTGTCATATCTCTAATAAAAGCAAGAAAGGCAGTTTCAAAAGGTTGCGAGTGTTATCTGGTACATGTGATTGATGCTAAATTAGAGAAACGAGTTGTTTGCGATATTCCGGTGGTGACCGATTATCCAGAGGTGTTTCCTGACGAGTTGCCTGGGTTACCGCCTGTTAGAGATGTTGAATATCGTATTGATCTTGTTCCGGGGGCTACCCCTGTGGCCAAAGCTCCGTATCGTCTTGCTCCTTCCGAGGTTCGCGAGATGATGACGCAGATTCAAGAATTGCTAGACAAAGGCTTAATTCACCCGAGTTCTTCTCCTTGGGGTGCTCCTGTGCTTTTTGTAAAGAAGAAAGATGGAACGATGAGAATGTGCATAGACTACCGGGAGCTGAATAAGCGAACGGTAAAGAACAAGTATCCTTTGCCGCGGATAGATGACTTGTTTGACCAACTACAGGGAGCGACGTGCTTCTCAAAGATTGATCTGCGGTCGGGATACCATCAAGTGTTAGTTGCTGACGAAGATGTTCCAAAGACAGCTTTCCGTACTCGTTATGGTCATTACGAGTTTTTGGTGATGCCTTTTGGCTTAACCAATGCTCCTGCTGTTTTCATGGACCTGATGAACAGGGTTTGTCGTCCTTTTCTTGATAAGTCGGTGATCGTGTTTATTGACGATATTCTCATTTATTCTAAGACTGAAGCTGAGCACGAAGCGCATTTGCGAGAGGTTCTCGAAACTCTTAAACGGGAGAAGCTTTACGCTAAATTCTCGAAGTGCGAATTCTGGCTACGAGAAGTTCATTTTCTTGGTCACGTGATTTGCAGCGATGGCGTGAAGGTTGATCCAGCGAAGGTTGAGGCGGTGATGAATTGGGGAGTTCCCCGAACTCCTTCTGAAGTTAGAAGTTTTCTTGGCCTAGCTGGTTATTACCGACGGTTTATCCGCGACTTTTCTAAACTTGCGGGTCCTCTGACTAAGCTAACTCGCAAAGAGGCTGCATTTGTTTGGGCAGAAGCTCAAGAACAAGCGTTTCAATCTCTTAAACGGCTATTGTGTGAAGCTCCAATTCTTTCGTTGCCAGACGGATCTGAAGACTTCATTGTTTATTGTGATGCTTCGTACTCCGGATTGGGGTGTGTGCTGATGCAGCGTGATAAAGTGATTGCCTATGCTTCAAGGCAATTGAAACCCCATGAAGGCAACTATCCGACTCATGATCTTGAGTTGGCAGCTGTGGTGTTCGCGTTGAAATTGTGGAGACACTATCTTTACGGCACCAAATGTGTGGTTTGCACAGATCACAAGAGCCTACAGTACGTCTTCACATAGAAAGAACTCAATATGAGGCAACGCAGATGGCTAGAGTTGATAAAAGACTATGATTGTGAGATTCGTTACCATCCTGGTAAGGCCAATGTGGTGGCGGATGCCTTAAGTCGCAAAAGCTCTACTGTAGACGCAAAGTTTATGAAACTTACTGTGGTTCCTGATATCATTGCTCGATTAAAGGAAGCGCAGCAGGTGGCATTGCAAGATGAAAATCTGAAAGCCGAGTTGATGAGAAAGCTGAAAGATCAACTCATTGACGATACCCGTGGATTAAAGACTTTCCAGTCTAGCGTGTGGGTACCACTTTGTGGTGGTAATCGTGATCTGATACTGCAGGAAGCTCACAAATCTGGGCTGTCGGTTCATCCGGGCAGCACAAAGATGTATCATGACTTGAAAGCGTTGTATTGGTGGCCTACGTTGAAAAGAGACATTGCCTCTTTCGTGGAGAAATGCCAAATCTGCGCGCAAGTTAAGACAGAACACCAGAAGCCTTATGGCAATCTGCAACAACTTGAGATCCCTGAATGGAAGTGGGATCACGTTACGATGGACTTTGTAACGAAGTTTCCGAAAACCCTCCGTGGTCACGATGCAATTTGGGTCATTGTTGACCGATTGACCAAGAGTGCTCACTTTCTGGCTATCAGCGAGTCTACTCCGTTGGAAAAGCTAGCAAGGTTGTATGTAAACGAGGTGGTATCACGACATGGTTTGCCATGTTCGATTGTATCTGATCGGGATGCACGATTTGCTTCCCATTTTTGGCAGAGTTTACAGAGCGAACTTGGTACTTGTGTTTACCTGAGCACGGCGTATCATCCACAGACAGATGGCCAGTCAGAAAGAACGATTCAGACGTTGGAGGACATGCTTCGCGCCTGTGTTCTCGAATACGGTGGTGCATGGGATTCTCACTTACCTTTGATCGAGTTTGCTTATAACAACTCGTATCACTCCAGTATTGGGATGCCTCCATACGAGATGTTATACGAGAGGCGTTGTCGCACACCAACATGTTGGCTCAAACCCGGTGAGAAGCAGTTTGCCGGACCCAAGATCGTTCAAATCACAGCTGATAAAGTGAAAATCGCTCGTGAAAAGTTGAAAGCCGCACGTGATAGACAAAAGGTATACGCAGATCCGAAACGTAGACCTATTGAATTCAAGGAGGGCGAACGAGTATTCTTAAAAGTCTCTCCTTGGAAAGGTGTTATTCGATTTGGCCGGAAAGGCAAGTTAAGTCCGAGATATATTGGTCCGTTTAAAATCCTTCGTAAGGTTAACGACCAGACGGTATCACTTGAGTTGCCACCAGAACTTTCTGGAATTCATAACACGTTTAACGTGTGTTATCTGCGTAAGTGTAAAGTGGAGGAGAACCAGATTCTGCCTCTGCAAGAGTTGAAAGTAGACGCTTCAAAACGTCTAGTTGAAGAACCCGTTGAAATACTCGGTACAAAGACCAAGAAGCTGCGTAAGAAGTTGATAAAGCTGGTTTTGGTTAAGTGGAAACATAACCTAGGATCAAATATGACCTGGGAGACCGAAGACGACATGCGAACAAGATACCCTCACTTGTTTGTGGACGATCAGATTCCGAGGACGGAATCTTCTTAAGGGGGGTAGATTTGTAACATCCTAATTTAGGGCCTAGCAGTAATGTGTTGTACCTTATGTTTGTTTAGTTGTACATTGACGTTAAACAAGTTGTTTAAGTTGTTTTGTTGCTTAATTGTTATTTGTTGGTACACGTGGTTATGTAGCTAAAGATGGAAATATGTTGTTAATAGAAAATGTTCGTAAATAGTTGAACGGTTTCGGATAATGATTCCGAAAATATCTCCGTTAATTAAAACGGGTAAACCTAAGTCGAGAAATAAGTTGAATAGGAGAACGAAATACCCACGTGGGGTATTAAATTAGTCAAGGTCGGTTTTAAGAGGATTCTTATCCTCTGTCTAAGCCTGACCCTAATGTGTTAGGTGATTCGGACGACTCCGTGTGCTCTTGGGATTCCAGTTTTCATATCTGCCTCTTATAATCTCGAGGTGAGTACCGGTTTTCCCATGAGTCTCGGTAAGTAGCGTTGTCTGTTGTTTGTTGACATATGCTTTTAATGTCGCACACGTGCGTATATGAGGTATGTTGTACACGTAGTTGTATATTGTTGCCATGTTAAGTTGCTTTACACGTTGGTTATGAATCGCATGCGTATAGTTGAACCCACTACGGGTTATAGTTGTATATGTGGTACTGGTCCGGACTGTTGTTGGCATGGTTAAGGTCAGCCTTCTTCCCGAAGGCTGGATCCCTTTGATGGAATAACGGGGATCAACGGTACCCGGTGTGCAGCACGCCGGGGTGGTCTTGCAAACCGCCGCTCCTTAACGTGAGTTGGGATCTTAACTTTCGTTGAGATCCGAGATGTTGAGCTTCGAGCTTCGTAACGCGTTTGGTGGACTGCTATTCGCTCCCCCACCATTGCGGATAGTTGTAGCTGATGGTCCCCAGTTTGAATCGTTGAGCGGGGCTCTTCCCCCTGCAAGATATGATTCCTACTGACTCGTTGGCGCGGCACTATGTGTTAGGATAGCCTTATGTGCTGTCCCGTAGTTGGGATAACCTGCTTGTTGATGCTTATGTGTTAATTTGTACTCACTAGCTATTTGTAGCTAACGGTGCCTAAATTTCCCTTTTTGCAGATGCGAAGTAGTAGGCCTGGTGAGGCGGGACTGTTGGTAGTTGTTGTACATGCCTTTTGCGGAACACTGCTCGTTGTAATTATATGTGATCCGATGGTCGGTACGTGTCGGTTAGTTGGGTAACATGCGGTAGTAATTTTTGGGACTTGGTTTATGGTGTTGTACTTTTTACATTACCAAGTCAGATAAACAATATTATCTTTTGTAAAACGTGGTTACTTCCGCTGCTGGCTATTATTATATAAGTTTAAAAAGCTTAAATTTACCCTAATTTTAAGCGCGTGAAAACCGGTGTTAAAATTTTGGCCAGTAATGGATATGAATATTCTGATAAAGGGGATGGACTGAAGGTTTCTCAGGATGCTCGAGTGATAATGTGGGGCAGACTACGACTTGGTATTTCGTTTGGCATGTCCGAGGGGTCACTACTCACACCCCGAACGAACTCAAGCACCACAGTAAGCTGCCAGCTTACCCATCCCAGTGTGGACTCTTGAAGTACTGAGTTCAACCAATGCCTTCTTTTATTCCTTGGCGGCAAAGCCGCTCATTGGCAGCCGCCATCACTCATGCCTTTGAGTGTTTATAAGGAACGTTCATTTGTCACTTACGCTATTCTAAAAGTTGGGATTAAGAGATATGAACTAACTCTATAACCCATTTACGTTCTGGAGGACAGTTATGTGAGTGGAACGTCAGCTGTACCGACCTTGGAGCGGTAAATTGACCTAACGAAGTCGAGACGACACGGATGGTATTGGTCACAGGTGAAATCGCGTGACGCGGTATCGGACTTGTGGCTCGAGCGAGGAGGTAATCCCTTCGGGGATGTTGGCAGATGAGAGACGGTTATTTGGTGATGACAGTTGATGTTGAAGACTCGAGTCATGGGAAATTGTCGGATTTCGGTTAATTGTTGAAGGATACTCAAGTCAAAGGGGAGATTGTTGGGTGTGACTTAATTGATTGTCGGTACGATATTTGAAACTAGAGTTAATCGAAAGCTCGACATTAACGTAAATTGCCGGGATTTGAATTAATTAATTCAAATAATTGATGTCTGCATGGCATTAAGGATAAGGCCACGACATGCATGGAATGGGATAAGTGTATTTGAAAGTTTGCATGCTTATCCTGATACGGCCGAAGTTGATATCTAAGTTGTGATTATCTTTTGATTATCATTAATTAGTTAGTTAGGGATTAATTAGAACTTGATTAGAATTTCTAGTTTTTTGTCTATAAATACAGGGTTAGGGTCAAGTTATATGTGCATATTAAATACGTTGAGTCAAAATAAAGAAGTCCCAGTTCATGCCCGTGGTCGTAGGTCGTGTTTGACCAAACCACATTACATCTCGTGTTCATTTATTTTCTGTTTTCCGCATTATTCTAACGTTTGTTTTAAATGTCTCGATCCTAACATGCTCACCCATAGCTTTTAATAGATAAACATAAGTTAAAATGTTAAATGGTTTAAAGTCATTTTAGAATGTCTTCACAAGCTATTATATTAACATATTAATTGTTATTTTGTACCTAATAGCCTTATAATATTAGTTATTTATGAAACTAAGACTTTTAAAATACAAAGTGTTGGTGGATCATTTTGTTTACCATGTATTAAAATGTATTGATTGTCTTGATGAAATGTCTTTTAGTACATAATATACAATACTGGCTCTGAGTCTGGACTAACAGAGCACACAAGAATTTTAACAGTTCATTTTTTTAACACATCCCAATGTATACGTTGAACAAGCCAAAGAAACAAAAGAGTGGTCGTTAATATATACAAAGGTTGAGTAAGTGTGGAGTGGAAGCAAAATACAATATAGAATTAAAACACATGCAAAGAAAATAAATTTCTTTAAAAAAACAAACAAACACATCGTATCATTAACTGTACACATCTTTGGAAAGAGTCATAACATTTGTTAATGATAATCTTACATTCTTACAAACTGTAAACATACTTAGCGTATGATATATTGATATGCATGCCTTAATTTACAAAAGGCATTAATTCTGGGTTGATAGCAATATTGGGCAGGAGTATGAAGATCATCCTTGTATTTGGTATCATAGTACTATCAAAGTTCATTTTGATATTTGTTGCTGGTGGTACTATTTTGTCAAATACAAGATGTGGATTTGGGATGTATGGAAGCTGAACTTTGATTTCTGTTGTTGATATCTGAAGTTTGATCTGATTTCTGCTGTTGATATTGTTATTTATGATGGGTCATTATCTTGTTCTCACTGGAATACATATTCTGGTTTTCTGGTTGCTGTTGGTCACATATGAGAACTGTACTGGAAAGACTGTCTTGGAAAGTAGTAAAAAGATTTTGATGAAATGTGTTACATCTGTTAAAAGTTATAATAATATTGTTGTTGGTTTACAAAGTCTGCTGTAAATTAGGATGAGATTTGGCATCTATACTATTTCTTATCATCAAATGTTGTAAATTATGATTTGTAATTCTCCAAAATGATGTTTTATGAAGGTACAAAGCAGTCAAAATGATGTATATATTCCAAATTTGGCTACAGTACAAAATCATATAGGGAAAACATCATTTCTGAACAAAAAAGAAATGAACATTTGAAAGAAAGTATTCAAGTGAGAATTCATCTTCAAAAGTTTCAGACCATACAAAACATCTGTAAGGATAAGCCCGCTCTTATTGATTAGAATTAGGATTTGGATATGATAAGTTTCGCGCCGTCTCATTGAGCCGGTAGCAGTCGCTTACAGAATTGCCATTAGTTTCTCTACAAGTTTGAATGATTATCTCTATAATTTATCATTAAAACTTAAAAGGGGTTCCCACAGATTAGATACGTAAAATCAATTAAAAAAGACATACGTTCACTTGGTTGTAATATAATTAAAGAATGTTATACATTTCAATTCGTGGATAAATCAGTTGTATAAACAAAAGAATCATCTCCTCTTTGATTATATATATATATATATATATATAGACAAAAGTTCATGCGAGAACTGTTGTTAACGCGAGAACCGCGAGATCCAATCTAAGCCGTCCAATTCTCCCTTCTTCAATGTCATTGCCCACCCATGAATTCCTCACATGCACCATGTCACACCCTATCCCTCCACGCTCTCCATCCATGATACTTCCCATATCCAAGGAACGGCTGAGATTGGTTCTCGCGGTTCTCGCACTAACAACGGTTCTCACATGAACCCTCCCCTGTATATATATATATATATAGGGGATGGTTCATGCGATAACCAATCTCGGCCGTTCCTTGGATATGGGAAGTTTCATGGATGGTGAGCGTGGAGGGATAGGGTGTGGCAGGGTGCACGTGAGGAATTCATGGGTGGGCAATGACATTGAAAGAGGGGGAATTGGACGGCTTAGATTGGTTCTTGCGGTTCTCGCGCTAACAACGGTTCTCGCATGAACTTTTGTGTGTATATATATATATAGGGTTGAGATCTACTACAAATAAAATAAAGCTACTAAATGTAAGGTGAAATCTGGACCACAGGATTTATCCAAAAGTCAAACAAAAAAGTCTCAATTTTAACTATATTTTCGGAATTAAAAAAATAAAAGAAGGCTAATATGGTAAATTAAAAAAAAAAAGATAAAAACGTGGCCAGTCAACTTTAACGTCTGTTGCCATCAACCAACTCTCAGATTCTTATGTACAACCATTTACTGCATAAAATACAAAAAATTTGATGCACATAATACACTATTGATTCACAGATTTCATTTAATGCACAAATTACAACAATTTGATGCATACTTTAGGGAAAAACCTGATGCACAAAACATGAAAGCAGCGGCGGCGGTGGTGGTGCACCGGCAGTGGTGGTGGTCCAGGCGACGGTGTTCGCCGGCTGTGATGGTCTGATGCACATAATAAAAACGATGCAAACTTCTGTAAATCTAATGCATAGGGCAGCAGCGGTGGTGGTCTAGGCGAAGAAAATGCAACGGTTGAACCAGTGGATGCACATCACACAGAAGCGGTGATCGACGACATATGTGACGGATGGAGGCGATGCAAACCGAAGCCGACTCAACCAGCGACGGGGCTGCGCAAACCAGCGGCTACGACAGCGAAGCGACGGCGATAAAAAAGCAGCGACAACAAGTAAAGAAGCGCGTTGGATGATTCACGATGATCCATGGCGACTGTGCAGTCTTCAAGCGACGGTGGAGGCTTCAAGCAACGGTGGGTGCACAGGGAAGGAGGCGGCTGTAATTTCTTTGCACTAGGGTTTGGCTGTAAATGAGGGGAAGAGAGAGTATATGAACGTGGGAGAGAGAAAATACAAAAGAAATGTGGGTAGTAAATTTAGGAAGAGAAAGTGATAATTTTAAACTTCCGAAAATACCCTTTAATCAGAAAAGACACGTGGCACATTCTCCTTTCTCCTTACATTTAGTACCTTAACATTTTTTTACTTGAACCTAATTCTATATACATATATGTATGTATATAGGGGACGGTTCAAACGAGAACTGCGATAACTAATCTTAGCCGTTGATTTGATAAAGTGGAACTCATAGATGTGGAGCATGGGGGGATCAAGTGTGGTAAGGTGCATGTGAGAAATTCATGGGTGGACAATGACATTGAAAGAGGGGAATTGAACGGCTCAGATTGGTTCTCGCAGTTCTCGTACGAAAAACAGTTCTCGTTTAAACTTTTACATATATATATTTATATATATATATAGAGAGAGAGAGAGAGAGAGAGAGAGAGATGGAAAACAACATTATTAAAAGAGACAAGGTGTGAATTATAGCTAAACCACACTAAATGCTGTTGCACAAACCCACCCACCAATCTGCCTTTATTATCCCTCACATTTAGCTCGCAACCAAACCTTTATATCACGGAGTAGTTCGGTTCAAATGGGTCGGTTTTGAATTTTATTTATATTTACAATTTTACATAAAGAATTTTGTCAACCATAACTTCTAGAGGTACTACTAATTTTATAAATTCATCTTTTTCTATATGATAAACATGAAAACATACTAGATATTAGCCAAACTTAACGCTGTGTTCCCGAGTTAAAAGTAGGGGAGAAAATAAATGATTTAGGAAGGAAAATAATCTTTAGCTATGTTCCCAAGTTTTTTAGGAGAGAAAATAAAAGATTTTGGGAGAAAAATTATCCCTCATTTTCTTTCCTGATTTTCCTCCCAAAGTAGGGAAGATTTTGGAAGTAAACCAAAAAACACTTCAAGCTTCACATCTCCTCTCATTTTCCTTCGAACTCGGGAACACCAAATGACAAAAACATATTCTTTTCTCTTCTTTTCTTTTCTCTCGTTAATTTTATATCCTTCATTTTCTTTCCTCGTATAACTCTGGAACACAATGTAAGTGAAAATCATTTCTACACCTAACAACTTCAATTTTTAAATATTATTACATTCACATACCAATTAAACATGTATTTTTACTTCCTAAATAGAGAAATTCTATATTATTTTACTTTGTATTCCTAATTATCTTTCTATTCTCAAATCACAAGTGACAAGACTGACCATTTCCTTTTCGGTTCGGTCTTTATGTTAATGATTTAAGTATTTAACATTTCCAGGTTTTTGGATCGGTCCAGGTTTAGAACCGAACTAAGCCCAAGACTGACCATCCGATCCGGTCTTTATGATAACAATTAAAGTAATTAGCATTTTCAGGTTTTTGGATCAGTCCAGGTTTAGAACGAATTAACCAGGTTTTAGGCTCACGCTCACTCTTATTTACATACTAATCGAACATAGTTCCAACTTCCGACAAGTTATTGTTTGGCTTTTCAGATTAGGTTCGCTTCATCTCAAACAAAGCTCGACCATAAATATTATGAAGACTTGTCAAAATCATGAGATGATATAAAGAAAGATACTTAGGTATTCTTTAACAAGTGCAAAGTGGTATATTGTTAGCAAGCAACATACAAGCTTGGTCCGACTTTATAACCGGCTCTATATATGTGTAAATTAGGAATGCGCCTAATCGGTCCTTGACCCAAAAGACCAAGACACAGGTCGCGTAAAGCCAAAACCAGCTCGAATTCTACATTGATGTCCTGTATCCGGGTTCAATATTCAGAAAATTTCAAGTTCTAACTCGGTCAAAGTCCAAAAACGGGCTAAGCCAAGATTGATCATTTCTCTTCTGGTTCGGTCTTTAGGTTAACGATTTAAGTATTTAACATTTTCAGGTTTTTGGATCGGTCCGATCTTTAGGTTAACGATCTAACCAGGTTTTAGGCTCACGCTCACTCTTTATTACATACTAATCGAACATAGTTCCAGCTTCCAACATGTATATTTAGGTTATTGTTTGGCTTTTCAACAAACAAAGCTCGATTATGAATAGTTGTCAAACCAAATTGTAATGACTTCAAAAGAAAGATTAATACAAGAAAATATGAAGCAATTTCAAGAAAAATAACTGTGTGAATCTCTGTTTATAAATTTATACAGAAAAATTAAAAGATTGGCAAAAGGGAGAAGATCATCAGATCAGGAGATAAAAAGAAAACTCAAGATCAAGATCATCATCCAAATGGGGGATTTTTGTTTCATGAATTACATAGCTTCATGATTCTCTGTAAAATTACGACGATCTATACTAATACTTCAATATCACAGATTTGAAGCACAACCCAGATCGCATAGTGACCTCAAATTACACTAATCTACAAATATCATCATCATCATCATCATCATCATCATCATCATCATCGACATTAACAATCATTCTAAACAAATCAAGATTCATAAGAAATTTACCACCAGAAATTTCTCATCTTGAAATTTCCCCCAAAGACGACGATTTTCTTGGAAAAACAAGGAACACAGATCGAACCAGCAACTCGTACATCTCCCTTGATCAAGATTGTGGGAATTTATAAGCAAAGTTCGGTATCGTATAAATCATGATTAGGGTTAGAAGAAAATCCAAATTCATCGGACGGTGGAGGGAGGTTGAGATCGAAAGGCAAAGGTTTCCGGGACGATGACGTAAGATCGACGTCACAATAATAATCGTCAACAACAGAGGACGACGAATCGCAATTACTATGACAATCGTCGTCGTTTTGGGGAACCGGCGGCGGTTTTAATCTCTGGTGGGTTTTAACGGGAATCGACGGCCGTGGCCCGCTCGTCGACTCGACGGTGCTGCTCAGACTACTCATCGTCGGCCGCGCTTGATAAAACGTCTGTTGTTGCTTAAAATGATCATCGGCTGGAGGATCGTCAATTTCGTGTGAAGGTAAAAACGGAAAATTGGTTTTAGCCTTGGAACCACGGAGGGAGCGCGCGGCGGTGTCGTAAGCCCGGGCAGCGTCCTCGGCGGAGTCAAAGGTGCCTAACCAGACCCGGGCTTTCTTCCACGGGTCACGGATCTCGGCGGCGAACCGACCCCATGGCCTCTTTCTAACCCCACGGAACCTCGGCTCGTTGTTCTCCGGTGTCGATCCGATCGGTTCATCGGCGCCAGCGGCGGCCTTGGTTCTGCTGCCTCGTCGCATCACCATTTTCCCCGTCGAACCAGATTCAACAAAAGATGATGAATTGTTATACGATCTTGTAAATTTTATCGGTAAATCACCTCCGCGGTGGATTGAAATCACAACTCATCTTGTCGATCCGTCGTTTTTTCAAGATTTCTTATTTCCGATCTTGATTTCTCTGACTCTCTCTCTCTCTCTCTCTTACCTTATCTTTTTGTTTCTCTCTCTGAAATTTCTTTCTTCTTAATCTCCGCAATGGAGAAAAGAAATCCGGCACATTTGTCCGAAATTATTTTAATATTTATTCTGAAATGACCAGTGCATGGACCAAAATGCCTCACAAATTTTTATTCTTTTTCCTTTTATTTTTCTTGATTTTTTCTGGTTTGGGGTTAATATCGTAAATTTCACCCTTATCCTTTTGCAATCCAAAGGGTCTCTATTTTCAATTCCATCTCTTGGATATTTGCCAATAAAGCCCTTGTACTTGCATTTTTTGCAATGTCAACCCTGTGATTCTCTTTTTCTGTGATTTTATTTATTATGTCAACTATGAATGGTGTTCAAAGTTTTTGCAATTTGTCTAATCTTTGATGTTAAAAAAGTATTATAAATTGCCATTTTTATTTGGTTGTTCTTACAAGATGGTCGTTAATTCAAACAAACAGATTCACGAAGATAGTTGATTGTTTAGCCAGTGATACTCGATATGTATTTATCGATGTCGACTCTTTTTAAATGGCACCTTGAAATAATTAGCAAAAAATGTCATTCATTTTCTTTAAGTATTAACAATAACTTAATAAGAAATGTTTGTTGTTCAAAGTTGATATAAAAGAAAGCATTAGAAGATATTATATCGTATTTTACTTGCGAGTTTAAATGGAGAGTAAAATTAGAAAAATTGATCCACTATTCCCCTTCTCTTTTTCTTATCCCTGTATGTTAGTGAAGTTTAATATTCCTATGTGAGAAGCAATGTCTAGAGAAGCCACTATGGCGTTGAAGTCGAGCAAGATGATATCTTTATTTTTTTTTAATGTCAATACATTGATGATAATACTTTTTTAGAGGATTTGGACCTTAAATTACTATATCACCCAGTTTCAGAAACATTGAATTAATTATGGCTAAAAGATTAAAATAAGGTATTTTGCTTTATGTGTAAATTTTATGTCTTAAGCCTTAAATTGTTAAGGGTGAGTTGGTTTGACTTTGTAAAGTCAAACATATAAGGCTTCAGTTAGTTCTTCCAATCTATCTCTTCCATTCTAATGTGTCCTAATGATTGTATAATGAAAGAGAAGGGAAAAAATGAAACACTTGTATGGATCAAGATCATAATTAATCAAATGAAATCCTCTTCCAACACAATTAAGAAGGGATTACCATCAAGAAGTGTCTTTCCTTGAACACATTCAAATTGTATTGAATTAACATATTAAGAACAAAGTGTTTTATGCATATGTTCAACACAATTTACCCCTGTTTCTTCACCCATGAATATCTTGTTGAACTTAATCAACTTTTTTTAACCTAAATTCATACATAATCAAGAGCACTAAAAATAAATATATAAACATCAATTTCATGATTTTGTACTAAAATCATAGATATTATGATTGAAATCAATTTTTCACATTAATCTTTATTAAACTTACAACCAATAAAATTCATCTTCATCCTAATTTTTCTAAAAATATCATCTTCAGCTACAAAAATCTTTTCAGGTTCCTATCCGCAACATATCCTCAAGTTTTACAATCTATTTTCAAGTTGAAAAAAGGAGAGTAAAAGACAATTATTTTTTATTTATTTTTAATTCTTTTTCTTTTCTTCGCTAAAAAAGCTCGAAAACAGGTTGTTAGTTCTCTATCTTAATACCTACTTCGATGAGCTATGTACAAAAATCATAACTTTTTTGGTCAACATATATCATTGGGCAACATGCATACAATTGATCAAAACAAGTGCGTATCCATGTTGCCAAAGAGTTACCTAAATGAAAGAAAAATATCTTGCTGGATTTGAAATAGAAGTACTTTGAATTAATATGCAGAATTAGATATATAGAAGGAGAGTAGGACTACATATATATATATATATATATATATATATATATATATATATATATATATATATATAATCATATGATTTGGTTTTTCTTATGATTCAAATCCGAACCTTTTCTTTGCTTTGAATGATACCATGAATGCTATGAATTTCAATAATATTATAACACAAATAGTATATAATAAATATCTAATTATTTTTTGTAACGCCCCAAATTATAAAACTAATATTTTTATAAAATACTATTGGCTTAAAACTATTGTAATACCCAAGTTTAGAAATATCTAATTAATTATATTAAAAAATTAAAATAAGGTATTTTGCTTTATGTGCAAATTTTATGTCTTAAGGTTTGAATTGTTAAGGTGAGTTGGTTTGACTTTGTAAAGTCAAACATATAAGGCTTTAGTCAAAGTTCCCTTAAAGGTCAAAGCTATGCTTAATTGCTTATATGATTATATGTAACGACCCGAATTATCTTCTTTAACTCAATTAGTTCTTCCAATCTAATGTGTCCGAATGAATGTATAATGAAAGATAAGGGTCACAAATGAAACACGAGTGTGGATCAAGATCAAAATTAGTCAAAGGAAATTTTCTTCCAACACAATTAAGACAGGATTACCATCAAGTAATTAAGTAATTAGTGTCTTTCCTTGAACACACATTTAAATTGTATTGAATTAACATGTTAAGGACAAAGTGTTTTATGAAAATATTCAACACGATTTAGTGAATTTACCCTTGTTTCTTACAGATGATTATCTTGTTGAACTTAATAAACTTTAATAACTAAATTCATAAATAATCAAGAGCACTTGAAAACATAAACATCAATTTCCTAAAAGTTTGTACTAAAACGAGTTAGAAGATAACCTACGCGTTATAGCGGAAAACAAAAACAAATGATGAGATGTTTGTGTGATATACGGATTGGTTTTAAAAAAGGTAAACATTAATTAAAAGATATTATATAATTATAAAACACGAATGGACTAAGTATTTTAAAAAATGGTATATTGAGTTAACATGCATATCAGTTGTGGAAATATCGATACACCAAATTAATTATTTTAAATAAAATAAGAATCAAATGAAGTAAAAAATGAAGAAATGAAAAAAAAACATATAAATGTATCTGAGAAAATTTGAACCCTGGTTGATTGGGAGAATGTTCAAAACCTTTACCAACTCACCTACACAACATTTAGTTTATTGAGTTAGTTATTACCACGGGTTATTGTTCATTTCCCTTGCAAATGTTATATAATAATTGATATTACTGATTGAAATCAATTTCTCACATTAATCGATCTTCACTAAAATTACAACCAACAAAAATTCATCTTCATCCTAATTTACGTAAAAATATCATCTTCCGTTACAAAAATCTCTTTAGGTCCTTATCATTAAGTTGTTGGGCAAAATATCCTCAAGTTTTATAATCTATTTTCGAGTTTATAAAGGAGAGTAAAAGACAATCATTTTGGTTTTATTTTTGATTCGTTTCCTTTTATTTGCTAAAATTCTCGAGTACAGGGTGTTAGTTCTCTATCTTAATCCCTACGTCGATGAGCTATGTACAAATGTCATAACTTATTTGGTCAACATATATCATTGGGCAACATGCATACAGTTGATCCAAACAAGTGCATATCCATGTTGCCAAAGCTTACCTAAAAGAAAGAAAAATATCTTGTTGGATTTGAAATAGCAGTACTTTGAATAATAAGCAGAATTAGATATACTATAGGAGAGTAGGACTACATATGATATCTAATCATATGATCGTGTTTCTCTTATGATTCATATCACAGCCTTTTAATTGCTTTGAATGAGACCATTAATGCTATGAACTTCAATAATGTTATAACACAAATGTTTTGGGAAATAATAATTTACTGAAAAAACATAAGCATGTGTTGCTTAAGGAGAAAATTGAAATTCTAATCTAACGACTACAAATTAAGGTATTTGTACAGATGCTCTATGCATATCTACCACATTAATCTAGATTTTTCTAATATAATTTTGTTATGTTTTTTTTTTAATTTGTCTTCTTGTTACTCCTAAATTAGAAATGAAGTTAATTTTGTTAATTCTAATATTTTTATCAATGTTCTTCGTTATTTTTTGAAAGAGGGGTGTTCTATTGGTATCCTTGAAAAACTTAAAAGTTGTCATATTATATTCTTTAATCTTCTATAAAATATGCTATCATATACACGACGTCTTCGCTCTCACAATCATTTTGGTTGTTTGGCTATAAGACATCAAAAGGAAAAGAAGTATCCGGCTTGGAAGACATGTGAGCTAGGTTAAATATAGTAGTGTTTAATTACTAGAAAATAATCCATGTTGTCATGTTTTGTTATAGTATATGCCGAACTTTAAAATTTATCATTTAATTTTCGTATTCTCAAAATTTATCATTTAGTGTACGGTGTACCTGGTTACCTACACAACAGCTAACCGGTAATTTCTTTATTTTTAATATCTCAACCTCTGGCATCTTATTAGTTGTTGCCTGGTAAGCAGATGAGCAATATTTGAAAGAACACAAAGCATGGACCGATGAACAATCAAAATCTAAGAAGGATAATCAAAATCAATTGAAGCATAAACTAAAGCAAATATAAAAAATGATTCTAAGAACACCAAAGCAAATATCAAAATCGATTGAACAATCAGAGTTTAAGAAGCATAGCGAACAAAAAATTAGAGGGTTTGAATACTTGCATCCAAAAGGTAAAGTGAAACTGAAATCGCAAATCGAATCGAAGCTTGCATTGAACCCTTGATCATTGAAAACCAAAATCAAATAAATTGAAGTGATAAATCAAATCGAAGCATGCAGCTATAACTAAAAAAATCCATTTGATGAAATCGCAAACTAGAACTGAAAAATCCCAAATCAAATCAAACCCTTGATCGTCGCAAATCATAATTGGAAGAACGTTTCAAGCCCTGGATTGAAGGAATGGAAATCAACTTAACATGCTAATCAAAGGCTATCATTGAAACCCTAATCGAAAACAGATTTAGTTTGATACTAGAAATCAAACCTAAAACCCTTTGAAAATCATAGGAACAATTATCCTTTGATGAAACCTATTGTATTCGCATGAAGTAGTGAACTTTTTGGTTCACTATCTCCACAAACCTGATCCTAGATGATGAAAACCTTATCACAATAGGATCCAAGAAGCATGTGATGAAACCACGGCTGCTTATTTATTAATTATTGTATAATATTGTTATATTTTGAACTATTTTTAAAGAATAAAAGTCATATTAGCATTCACATCATCGCTATGTTAATAAAACTGGTGTCAAGTCATCTTGCGAACTGATATACTAGTTTTGATACACTAAATGGTAACTTTCAAAACTTCAATACATTAAAAGGTAATATTGAAAGTTTGATACATATACTAGCAAAACGTGACAAGTTAAATGCATTTTCATCAACTAAACCCTATATAGTATGGGAGATGATTTGTCATACAACACTTTTTTTACCATACAAAACAAAAATGTCTGTTTAGATCATAAGACCCTTAAATATATAATTGAGAAATATAGTTACTAAGTTTGTAGGAAAAAAAATCACAATTATTATATATAACAAACAAATGTTAGTATGTTACATAAAAATCTCTCAATGTAATATAACAAGTAGTTGCAAATAATAGATGAAGGCATGCAAATTATTGAAAGTTTAGATATGAAGATGAATAATAGATGGATGACACAAGCTTCTTTTGAAGATTATAATTTACGAAAAGAAAATTTCAATGGGTGTCATCATTAGTATGCATGCCAGTTATATATCTAATCAACCATTATTTCCATCCAATTAGTATTAATTAAGCGTCTTAATTGATAAAATAGTGGAGTGGAAAGTCCCATCTATCAAATGCGCGCATGTGACTGGAATACACTCAGACATACACTAATTTATTAATTTTTGGGTTCATAAATTGAAGGTCGTACTAATAGTCTAATACATAATAATCTTCAATCCGGTTTTTAAAACCTTTAAACCGGCCTGATTTTAAGGTTTTTTTGGAATGAGGGGATAAAGGTATGAGGTAATTAATTCAGGTTAAAAATAAAATTACAGCTAAAAATCTTTTAACCCTAGTTATACATATTTGAAGGAGGTTTCAAACCACGTATGAATAATGCTTTCTATCTCGGTTTGTAAAACAAAATACCGGGTCCTTATAATACATAGTTTTTCTTGTGTTTTTGTTTTAAAAACTATCAGATAAACTTGTTAAGTTTGTTTCATTAGATATTACTTTTTTTTAAGGAAAATCCAAGTGGTTTATATATATATTGTAACACCCTTCTTACCGGCCTAGTAGGATTAAGGTAATTAAGTAGGATTATTTTAATTAATTGATTGATTATTAGTTTATGTGTTTTAATTAATTGAATTTAATTAAAATATGATTAGTTATTAATTAAATAATTAATTTGGTGAGTGGAAGCATAGGTGTCGGTTTTGACACCTAACTATACCAAAACACACCACCTAATCACCATTACATGCAAATATTCAAAGGTGTTGTGTGTGTGTTGAGACCTTCGGCCGAGAGCAAGAAAGAAAGGAAGAAAATTGGAAATTGTAGATTTGGATTGTGTAATCTGAAATACTGAAGTGTTCTACAACAATTAAAGGTTAGATTAACTGAATTGATTGTTAATTTATGTTTAATCTTGGTTTTAAATGCATGTATGCAAGAATACGATTGAATGAATTTGTTTGATGAATTGATGATTCTAGGTTGCATGTATGTTAGATTATGATGTTAGGATGAACAATACATGTTAGAATTCAATTCTGGAAACATATATGTTGTTGCATGATTAAAATCAGAATTAAATTGAAGTTAAGGATGATTTTCGAATCTGTCGGATTTGAATTTTATCGTAATTGGTTAGAATCCGAGAAAACTGGACTATTTGCCTTAGCATTTTATCGGATTAGCTTTTATCGGATTGTTGGATTCTCGGATTGTATGTTTATCGGATTTGAAGTCTATCGGATTGCTAGATTTTATCGGATTCCATGTTACTCGGATTTGATATTTTATCGGATTGTAAGACTTGATCGGATTTGGGCTCTTCTCGAATTGTGACCTTTATCGGATTGTGCATTGACAAGGAATCCGATTATTTCGGAATTACCTTTGCTCGGAATTGCCATTTCTCGGATTTAAATGATCGGAATTCATGTTTTATCAGATTTAGCCTTATCTCGGATTTGATTTCATCGGATTTGGTTCAATCGGATTTGATTTTGTCGGATTTGAAACAATCGGATTTCCAGTCATACCTATGATCGGAATTTGTGTGCTATGATGTGAAAGATCAATTTTAGAACATGAACTTGTTGCCTTGGCTTATTAAAGGAATGAATGATTTGCCTAAGCTAAGGAGTTGGATGAATTCACAAGATTACAGCAAGTAAATGGTAATAGTGAATTGTGGTATATTGATTGTATATACATGAATTGATATGTACTTGTGATTGTATGTACATATGTGTTTGATTATAGTATTATGCTTATTGTGTGAATGATTAAGCAAATACTGACTGTTAGTTGTTTGTCCAGGTGGGGACAAGACTCAGTAGTTGAGAATAAACTGAGTTGCCTGAACTTTTGAAGATATCGGTGAGTGGATATATATCTTGGATGTATGAGATATATCACCTGATTGTTTGCTCTTTTACTGTATATATGCATGTGGTTGTGAGATCAGCTTGACGGTTGTTTTAGAGATATACAGTAGTAGTATTTGTCTTGATGAGCATTTTTTGTAATCAAGAAGTGCTATTATTGTTGTCTGTGGTAACTAGGCTATCGGTAAACCTTTGCTTTGGCCGGCATTTGGTTGAAGGTCCCACAAGACCGTCGGTTCTCTTGTTTGTTTGAGCATTGTTGGTTTGGGGTTTATGCCTTGTATGTTTGTGATATCTATTCTCTCACTTAGCTTTGTGCTAATCCCCCACTGTTGTAATCTTTTACAGGTTAAACCTGGTATGTGGATTAAAGAGATAAAACTGGAATTTTGGGACTGATCATTACTCTGATATCTGTTGTTTTGTAAAGAGCCTGTTTTTTAGTAACACTGTATATATTGTTTTGTAAATCAAACAGATTAAAGTTGTATTTTCTTTATTATGTTATATTAGAAATGTGTTTTAGCTTCCGCGCGTATTTCAAGGTAGTATTAGAAAGTACGGTATTAGATATATAGACATTTCTTTTAATAAAAATGTTACGTTGTTAATTGTATTGGTAAATGTGAGCTGAAATTGAATCAATTGTATAGATAAGCTTTTATTAAAATCTTTTACAAATATTCAAACCTATTAATTGTTTTACAAATTAGGGTAGAAAGTATTATTTAGTTTAGTGCAAGATATACTTTATCTTAGTCAAGGTGGAAACTATTAATAGTCAAAAGGTATCTCTAACTCTTGGGGCTCTCAACTTAGCCATACTCCATTAGTTAACTTCTCTATAAAGATTATCCCACTATAAATAGTGAGTCTAAATTGTCTATTTGAAGTCTCTTCAAATGGGATAGATGGTGAAGAACTTAATTGGAAATGGACTATTGACAAATCTGAAGTGTTCACAATTAAATCTCTTAGGTACTACGTGGAATATAAGATGTATATCACACTTCGAACCAATCTAAAACTTTGTGGCTGAATACAATGTCATCTAAGGTGAACATTATGTCAGGGAGTTTAAAAAATAAGAGACGTATTACTCTTTCTAATCTATATTCCATGATGGTTAACATTGATTCTTTGCTATGTTTTATTTATAAAAGTAGTCATGAATCTGAGGAGCATCTTTTTGGGCGGTGTAAGGTCTTCTCTTCTTTTTTAGGATCGGTTTGGTTTCTTCAATTGACTCTGCTTTTCATGGGGACTCTCAATGGAGTATAAGGGAAAGGCCCTGATTCTTTCAATAATATGATTTTTGTGATTTGGAAGTTGAGAAATTCTATTGTCTTCCATTCGGGTACTAATTGTTCTAAAGATTGGATATGAATGATTCAAAGTTTATCATTGTTTTGGTTAAACACCAAAGGAAGATTTGGAAGAAAGCTAAATTGGATAGGGTGGTGTTGCAATCCAATCTTTGAAATTTCTTTGTAATTCACGTCTATCTACTATTTGTTTAGAAAAAAACTTGGGAATCGGAGGTGGTCTGCAAGGTGCAAACCTTGTAGCACTCTGACACATGTCTTATTTTCTTGCGGTGCCTCTCAATAGCTATCAAAAAATTGACTTTTTACACTCTCGTCAGCCGATATTTGTATGATCAAAAAAACCTCACATTTTAAAATGTACAGAATTGATATTAAAATTATCACATTTTTTAGCATGTAAAAGTAGTAATGAATAGAGGTTAAAAAAATCACGATTAAAAGCCTAAACTTTTAATAATAAAGCGATGTTTTTGATATTTTCATAATTAGAAGCATGAAGATTTAGATTATTATTTACAATAATACTTGAAACATAATTTTTAGAGTAAATTACAAAAATCGTCCAAGTGGTTTGCAAAAAGTAACACCTTTGGTCCTTTTTAATCAAAAAGTACAAAAATCGTCCCTGTGGTTGACATTTTGTAACACTTTAGTCCTTGTGGTTGACAATTTGTAACACATTTGGTCCTCTATACAAACGTCCGTTTAATTTTTTGTTAAGGGCCCCCTCATGTGCCTTGCACATGAGGGTATTTTGGTCTTTTTACCAATTATTTTCCTTACCAAACACTAACCTATATTCAAACTCATAAGCTTAACTCTCTCTCACACTCACATTACCTACCATCTCTCTCCCTCTCTCTGTGAAAGAATAACCGGCACCACCATCGGAACCACCGCCACCACCATGGAAACAACCGCCACCTCCACCTCCGAATCGCACCACCATCGTCGTCACCAACCACCTCCGAATCGCACCACCATCATCTCGTCTGATCTGAACCACGTCCCGTCGCCGCCTGCTATAGATCTGAACCACCATCTCGCCGGATCTAGGGTTTTCTCCAACCACCACCGTCGCCCTAGTTCGTTTCTCCAACAACCACCGTCCCCACAGAGAACCACCGCCGCTACTAACTACGATTAGGGTTTTTGAATCGCACCACCACCGCTAGGGTTTCTGATTGCAGCTACAAATGAAGTTTCAATTTGCGCCGCTACCTCCAGTGTATCACCGCCTTCGTGATTTTTCTTGCGTCTCTACCTCCAGTGTACCATCGAAATTTGAGGGTGACTTCCTAGTTTCGAATAATGAGGTTGATGCAGGAGGAGATGATTGGGTATGAGAGCAAGGAGGAAAGGGAAATGGAATCGAGTAGTAGCTGTCGTTCAATCGTTGAATTAGGGTTTCAGGAGAAATCGATGAAGGTTGTTGTTGTTGGTTATGCTCTTATGTCTAAGAATATCAAGAGCTTTTTGCAACCAAAGCTTAAAGGTTTGGCTAGGTAATTTTTGAATCATGTTCTCCGATTTTTACCCCTATTGACAGCTACTACTCGAAGGTTGAAGGTTTGGCTATCGTTCAATCGTTGAATTAGGGTTTTAGTATTTTTTTTTTGTGTTTATGTAATTTTATTCATCATCTTTCTGTTAGGGTTAAATCTGTTTTTCTTCTTCTTCATATGGAAATTCATTGATCTATTATTGTTCTTCATCTGGAAATTCATTGAACAAATATCAAATTTAATTTTTTTGGTGTTGATATGTTGTTATTCATCTGTTGTTCTTCATCTGAAATCATCAAGAGAGAGAGAGAGTCAAGAGGAGAGAGAAAGAGAGTTGGTAGAGGTGAAAGAGTGTTTGAAAACATGAATTAAGGGTAGAAAGACCAAAATACCCTCATGTGCAAGGCACATGAGGGGCCTTAACGGAAAAGTTAACTGCCGTTTGACTAAAGGACTAAAAGTGTTACAAAATGTCAACCACAGGGACGATTTCTGTACTTTTTAATTATAAAAAACCAAAGGTGTTACTTTTTGCAAACCACATGGACGATTTTTGTAATTTACTCTAATTTTTATATTCTTAGATGTAGTGTCTACAAAACAAATTAGTTCGACAAACCACATTTTTTCATGTCTACACATAATTAAGTGGAACATGCAACTAAAAAAAATGCAAAAAGTCAACAAATTCATTGTAGTGACTGTTGGAACCTAGAGGGGGTGAATAGGTTATTTTACTTAGTTTACCAATTTTTCACAAATAAAATTTGTAAGTTGTGTTTAAAAGATTTTTCTTGAAGTTTATAACACAACAAATATATATACTTGAAATAAAAAGAGTAAGGGTAGAGAGATATCACCAAGAGTAGACAAGAGATTTATAGTGGTTCATGCAAGTGTTAACAAACTTGCACTACATCCACTCCTTGGCCTCACCTACCAAGAGTTTGCTCCACTAGCTTCTCTCTTTGAAGGTAGAGATAAATCTTTTACACTTCTCTTTTTCACTAGCAAGAATTAACACTTCAAACTTGCAAGTAAGGTAAAGATAACCTTGCTTCACTCTAATTCTAAAGGCTAGAGTTGATCCTTACTTCTCTCTAATTCTAAAGGTTAGAGATGATCTTTACTTCACTCTAATTTGGAAGGCTAGAGTTGATCCTTACTTCACTCTAATTAGAAAGGTTAGAGTTGATCCTTACACTATTACAATATATATGAATGATGTTGTAATGTTTGAACTTTGATGGCTTTCACTCTTGCTTGGATCTTGATCTTGAAATATTGAATAATATCAAAGTATATGAGCTCACAAGATATGAATATATGTTCTGTGTTTTTTTTGTGTGCAAGAGGTGAGTAATGAATGAGGTTTGAGTTGATCAAATAAGGAAAAAGGAGTGAGCTCAAAAAGTGTCCAGACATCTCACGGTTTTTGCCACGGTCGACCGTGGAAAAAACCGTCAGCATCCTGGAACTTTTTGAGCCTTTAAATTATAGACGTTGGACTTTATTTAAAACCACACTCAACTTATTTTTACCATAAAAATCAACTGAAAAGTAGATGTTCAAAAGGTTGGTTGATCCCATACTTCTAATGTTTGAATTTAAACACAAAAATGGAAGTTTGGAAACCAATACACAAAGCATGTTGGAATTTTACCTCTTTGGGAGATTCCTTTGCTAAATATGGTTGTGTAATGTTTCAAAGTGGGATTGTGTTTGGTATTTGCTAAAATTGGAATTCATAGATTAATTCAACCAACACAAATAAGTTTAAAAAAACATTGTCCATTTTTATAAAACTTTTTATAAAAATAATTTTATAAAGACTAAAACTTATTTGATTATTTTATTTGTAAGCTCATATAATTTGAACTCTTGTTTGTAGATATATTCGTCATCGGCTTTGAAGATATCATCTTCACTTGTTGAGTACGAGTTCGGTTGACTTGAAGAAGAACAATATTTAAGAGTTGTGAGCTGAGCAGCGACGGTTGATTCACGGTCGACCCCGTGGGATCGACCGTGAAGGTTCCTTTATCTTGATTTCTTCTTTTCTTGTTGAATTGAAGTCTTCAATTATTTATTCTTCACTTGATTATTAATTTTAGGTTTGTTGATCTTTAAAGAATGTAGCATATGAACATATGAATAAATTTGATAAGCAATAATATTACTTGTTCATATTTTTATCATCATCAAAATAAGAAGTGCATTTCTTAATGTGTGACCATGTATGCACTAACAGTGGCTATCAAAAAAATTGAAGGCTTATAAACGAATTTTGAACTGAAAATATGTAAAGTACAATGGAACTCCTCAATCCTCATTAAAGAAGATGTAGAAAATGATTAACTTCAAGCAAAAACTTAATAAAAATGATACTTTGTTAGAATTTTGATACTAAAGATTCTTACAGACCTAACACCGTATCTAAATCAAAATTGATTCTTGATCAAGAAGATGATATTAGCAAACGATTATGCACGCCCTAAACCCCTAAAAATCGACAACCTACACCACACTCTAAGATCGCTTCTTGATCTAGAAAATTGGTGTTCCTCATAACTGCACAACACTAAACTAATCATTAAAACTCTAAATTGGAGTTCGAAGCTGTAGTCAAAGGCGGGCGAAAGGTATCGTGTTTTGGAGTTGTGGGGTTGCTTGATTAAAGGTAAAAATTGTTCTATTTCGAGTTAAAACCTTTAAGAAGAAACTTTTTTAAAAAGGTAATAAGTTGTTATAAAAAAAATGTTGTATACAATTATATGTTTTAACATATTGACATACTAAAAGACAAAAATGGTAGTCTACTACATACGGTAATAACATTTAAGTAAGGTTTAATTTATATTTTGCCACTTGCAATACAAAGAACGTATAAAACTTATCATTTTGTGTAAACCATCAAGTGCAACTTACTTTTTATTGTATAGGGTTTTCTTAGTTTTTTCCTTTTCTCTTTCCATTAGTATGTTCGATAAAACTAGATACGGCTAGAGTTAGGGCCAAGGCTGGAATTGATTATTATATTTAAAAAAAGGGTTTATTGTACGGAAATGTAATAAACTATGCGCGATTTAACATTGTATGTAACAAACTAATTTTTCTTGCAATTAATACAATTAACTATCATTTTTTAACATTTAGTGCAATTTTGACCTGCAATTGTAGGTTACCGGTCATCCTAAACAAAAATGTAATGAACTATGCTCATGTGTCACTCCACGTAGGACTCCTCCGCCACATATGATAAATTTATTATTATTTTTATTATTAATATTAATATTATTACTATTATTATTATTATTATTATTATTATTATTATTATTATTATTATTATCATCTTCAAGTCTTCAACCACACACCCTTCCCTCCTTCCACCTTGCCTCCTCATCTTCAAGTCTGCAACCTCGGACTTCGACCTTGCCTCCTCGTCGACTTCAACCACACAGAAATGAGAAACCCTCGACGACTTCAACCATCGCCAACCGCCGCCTCATACGCCAACCCTCGTCGTTAGTCCAGATTTGTTTTCGCCTCGTCGTTGTATATGGTGGAGGTTGCAGATGGTGGTGTTTCATTTTAGGGTTTCTTGAGTTTTCGCCTTGTTGCAGATGGTGGAGGTTGCAGACGGTGGTGTTTTCGCCTCGTCGTTATCAGATATGCTTCTAGGGTTTTCAGATGGTGGAGGTTGCATCGCTTGATTTAGGGTTGCAGGTAGTTAAGGTTGCATCGATCTTTTTTTCTTAAAAACGAAAACGAAAACAGATCTGCTTCTAGGGTTTTCATCGATCTTTGTTGATCTGAGTTTTGGGCTTCACAGATCTGCTTCTAACATTTTCTTTGCTCGATGTTTGATGGTGGTTCACTGGTTCGATGTATGGTGCGGCGGCGATGGTGGCAACGGTGGTGCGGTGCCGACGATGGTGGTGGTGATGATGGCGGTGGTGGTAGCTTGAAGATTTGTCAATAATTCTGAGTATGAGTTTGTCCAGATCTGTTTAAGTTAAGGGTTTCTTTGTAAATCTTTAATTTTTGTTTGGTGTTGCTTGAGTTATGGATTTCGTTTGTCCAGATCTGTTTTGATCTTTGGTGTTTGCTTGCTTGAGTTATGGATTTCATTTGATTTTTGTTTTGATCTTTGTTTGGTTGTGGTTGAATGAGATGGTGGCAGAGGTGGTGGTTGAAATTGGAGGTGACGGTGGTGGGGGTTGAAAATGGAGGTGGCGGTGGTGGCAGATGAAGTCGGTGGTGGTGGTGGTGGTGGTGAAGAAGATGATTAATAATTATAATAATTAAACAAATAATAATAATTATAGTTAATAATACTATTAATAATATAATAATAAAAATAAGAATCCACATCATCAAACAAATGACACTTGTACATTAATTTAAAATAAAAAAGATAAAATTGATTTTTACCTGCTCCACGTCAGCAGTTACCTGCAAAGCAGGTCAAAATTGCACTAAATGTTAAAAAATGGTAGTTCATTGTATTAATTGCAAGAAAAATTAGTTTGTTACATACAATGTTAAATCGTGCATAATTCATTACATTTCCGTGCACTTAACCCTTAAAAAAAGCTATTTTAAGTAGTTGAAGCTCTAGCTAGAAAATTGTAAAATGACCTGAAAGGAGACATAAACAAATGATAAATTTAATCCTTGAGAGTGTACTAATATTTTTTATTAATCATAACCTCAAGTATCAAAGTAATCTATAAACTTAGGTGGTGTTTATTTTTAAGATGTAGTTTTAAAGATTTTATATTTGTGAATGTTAGTGAAAAACAAATTGTTTGTTTTTTAATTTTAAAAAATGTCTTATTTACAATATGTAATTTTAAACCAAATTCTACAATTTAAGTAAAAATATCATATATCCAAAAGAAAATAATATTCAAAATATATTTATTCAAAAAAATAAATCTGCTCCACAATTTTCTTAATTAAGATAACAAAGTCATTCTCAATTAAGATAACAAAGTCACTAAAAATTTTACATTTGCTTTAATTGTTCCGCAATTTAAACTATATATTCACGATCCGCCGTTGTTCGATGTGGTTCATTCTCATTATCAACATCATTACTATCATCATAATTTAGTCCAAGACTCTTTGTGCATACTACCTCTTTGTCTACGAGATTTGTTGACTTCCTCAAGACATAAATCCAACAAGCATTTCTAGCTTTTCTAAAAAATCCAACAAGCATTTTAATTGCTCCTTTGTCCATTGTGGTTGACCATCCTAAAAACTTTTACCTCTGCTTTTTACACGTGATTTCACTAGCATCTATTGGAAGTGAACCCTACTTTTGGGAGGGATGTAGAATGCAAAATAGAAAACAAAAAATAATAGTGAAACAATAATATGTTAGCTGCAGTAATAATGTATATCTTTATTATTTTATAAAGCATTTAGTCTATTTTTTTAAGATTTTTTTAAGTTAAGTAGTACAACATATTTTGCATATATTACAATACAATAAAGCAATATTTTCAAACATTAAAGTTATGAAAATTAATTAATTGTAAGTTACAAAACAAACTAATTAATTACATTAATTTAAATTATTATAACCAATTATTATGATTTATTGCATATTAAATTGAACTCAAGTTTAGTTCAATAATTTATTGATTTAAGGTATTGTAAGTAATCTGTAGTAATTGTACTACTTAATTAAAATAGTTTTCAAAATTAATAAATATTTTTTAAGGTATTAAATTTTTGTTGTAATTTAAATAATATTAAATTCAACATAAATTTTGTTAAAAAAAAGATTTCTTAAAGTATATCTTGATTACTTATCTTAAATTTAGTCCTTTTAAAATGGTTTAAATATAGACAACACATATTATCGACAATCACACTCTTCTTTTAATTTTACTTCAAAAGTTAATATTATCCCAAAAAACATATTTTATCCCGCCGCATTGCATGGGCAAAACACTATATATATATATATATATATATATATATATATATATATATATATATATATATATATATATATATATATATATATATATATATATATATATATATATATATATATATATATATATATATATATATATATTTACTAATTTATAAAACATTTAGCCTATTCTTTTTAAGACTTTTTTAAGTTAATTAGTACAACATATTTTGCATATATTACAATACATTAAAGAAACATTTTCAAACATTGTAGTTATGAAAATTAATTAATTATAAGTTACAAAACAAACTAATTAATTACATTAATTTTAAATTATTGTAACCAATTATTATGATTTATTGCATATTAAATTAAACTCAAGTTTAGTTCAATAGTTTATTGATTTATTGCATATTAAATTGAACTCAAGTTTAGTTCAATAATTTATTGCTTTAAGGTATTGTAAGTAATCTTTTAGTAATTGTTTATAATATATACCCGCGCAATGCTGCAGCGGCAATAGTTTATATAGTTTATATATATATATATAAGCTAAATGGTTTATAAAGTAGTAAAGATATAATTCGGTTTATTCGGTTTGAAAATTCCTAAAATCGTAACCTAACCGAAAATCGCTTATGGTAATCGGTTTCGGTTTTTAAACCGAACCGAAAACCGAATTTGAAAACTGTTTCGTCTTTTTCGGTTACGGAGCGGTTCGGATTACGGTTAAAACGGTTTATAACCGAATTTTGAACACCCCTATGTCCACAAATGAAACTATTTTACTCCGCCGCATCGCGCGGGTAAAATACTAGTCATATACAATGCAAGAAAACCAAATCAAGTTATGAACAATTAAACAAAACCTATATAGATCATAAACCCTAAAAAAGCCATAACTTACTTGCAGAAATCAAGATCAGTGTTAGGTGTTTATTCAGCAACTTTTGTAGCCCGCGAGATGAACATGATGGCTGACCCAACAGTAAGAGACAAAGTTGAAGTCAACCATGGGTATGGAAAAGCATTTAAAACCTTCTTATTATTAATCTTTAGGCTCCATCGAATCTTTAATGAATACGTTAACACATGACATAATAGGTTGATCTCGAATGGCGGTGGGCAGGCAATGAGAATCATACTTTATATATATGACTAAATTTGTTAATATGTATTTGAATGTTTGTTACACGTCATTACATTACAATTCACACAAATTAATTAGTTCATTACAATTTATTTTTCAACTTTCCATTTAAAAACAGTCAGTAATATAGTTTGCTTGGATTTCACATATCGTCCATCCTTTATTGCAATGAGAATCATATTTTATGTTAAACACTAAACAGTCAGTAATATAATCACAAAAATCTCTTTGGCAAGAGAAAAGGGCAGTCAATACTCATGAGGAGTAAACTTTGTGACTCAGAAATTACTACAAATAAAAAAAATTCACAAAAAAACAGAGTATCAACAATATTACAAAGTATCCGGTAACCTACATGGCAATCATCTAGCGTGTGTTCATCGTCCAGAAGTAAAAAAAACATGAACAAATTTCGGCATCACCACTCATAAAATTACCAAAAATCATCCATAAAAACAGTTCATACCGAATAAAATGGTAAGAGTAATAGCAGTAAAAGTTAAAACATTTCTCCTCACCTGCATTTTATTCAGAACCAAAAACAAATCCCTCCTCTCAAAAATACCACTAAATGAGACGTATAATCAGATTGATTCTGAATGTGAAGGGGAGGCACCATTTTCCTCTTCAGGGGAAGGCGAACGCGAAGGTGAACCTCCTGGTGTTTTAGCACCTGCATTTTTTGATGATTTTGAAGGGGACGACAGAGATGAATGATTGGTCCCACCATAAGGGAACAAAGATGGGTTGATCATCGGCATGCTAGGCACACTCATCCCATAATTGTATGAATATCCCACCAAAGGGTGATCATATTTACAAGTTGGCCCAAACTTGCAGATTCCATACAGACTGTAATATGAACACACCGCCTGCCCCTGCATTTTTAAGCCCGATTAAATCATATAACATGTGAAAATTCATGTAAATAAGCAATAAAGGTGTAATAATCTAAATATATATGAATGAAAACAATTTATAAAGTTTAAAATTGCAATCTCTAAGGAGCACCAAATGTTTAAAATGAATGGAATGGAGTAACTTACAGGTCTGAGAGGGAGGCCAAGAGGGCCAAGAGAAGTAGCAGCCATTTGAGCAATCTTCTCCTTTGGATGATGGTACTTGCAGTCTGATCCATATTTGCAGTTTCCAGTATTCATGAAATAACGACATTCAGGTTCACCAGGACGTTCAGGCAGATTAGAACCAGATGTTACTGTATAGCTTTGGTCAACAGAACCCGCACCACCAAAGATGTTAGGCGAGGCTACTGGGCTCAGACTTCCCTGAGCAAGCAACACCAACACACCATGTAAGTACAGACTCCATTCGTTATTTTCATTTCAAAAACTATAAAAAATGTCATCTTTTGACCATTTTAGTATAAATATACTTACCATATAAGTACTCCAACCTTGTGTGGGGGCAATGCCTTGAGAAGGAGGAAGAAAAATTGGTAAGTAAGTTTGAGGATCCGAAACATATGTTGCTCTAGGTGGTAATGACCATGCAGAAATACCAGATGAAGGTACAAGTGTCGATGCATATGTACTAGATCCATCCACTGATGGTTGTGGATGATGAAACTTGCATGCAACTCCAAATTTACACGATCCAGTTCTTATGTAATGAGGGCATGGCTTCTCTTCCTAAATCATGCACCCGTGTGCGTTTAATTCGATTTAGATTAATTACAATCATTAGCAGATGTTAGAAATTGGTAATTTAAGAGTTGTACCTGTCGCATTGGTAGCCCAACCATGTTCAACACGATGGGTCCAGCACCACGCCTATCACGAGGATGATTGTATTTGCAGGTTGATCCAAATTTGCAAGTGCCCGTCTTTAGAAAATACTGAAAATGGAAGGAAAAAACGCATATTTTCATCTTTCTACTTAGAAGTTTATCGGGCATTTAATTGGATGTCTTGCAAAAGTAATATAGCTATGGAGCATTCTGCCAAAACTAGATCTGATTCTGAGTTTTTGATTCTTTTCTTATGTTGAAAACAGTCAGATTTTGAGAATTAGGTTAGAATTGTTGCACGGAAACTGCTTTTTAAAGAACGAATACCAAGTTTAATCAGATAATTCTCTAAATCTAGTAATCTAGATCTTGAACTAGTAAGAATCACATTAAAAACATACATCTAAACACCCTACAGATCACCTTATTAAAGAGATTTATGTTTTCTCTAAAGTTCAAACAGATTATGCACATAGACAGAAGGAAACAAATTATCTCTGAAGTTGAAAAAGGAAAACAGAATAAGAAACATATATGACAAATTGATGGTCCAAGCCTGTGTATCTGTATATCTTTTTCTTGATTCTCTTGGAACAAATATAGTAATCAGATTTTAAAAACAGGTAAAATATTGCTGCAGCGAAACTGTTTTTTTAGGGTAAATGTAGAAATATACAACTATCCCTAACATATCAGGTGTTGTAACACTTATCCCTAATTTGATTCACGAACAGCACAATAATCATTATAAAAAGGCACAAACAAACGCCCCTAAACAAGCACTACTCGTTCGGTTTAAGACTCAAAGCATATACCAATAGGTACTCCAGTAAGTAAGATTCAACACAATTAAAGAACTGAACTTGTGTAATTCCTTTTCCAGCACTGCTGCATTTCAAAACCCGTAAAAAGACTAATCCTTTTTTCTCAAAATTCTAACGAAACCCACAAAAGATATCCGCTTAGCACACCAAGAAACTTACCACACAATCTGGCTCTCCAACTCTTTCAGGGAGCTCACCTCCACGTTGATTGGCCTATGAAACAATAAAGATACAAACATAATACGCATCAATGATCGAACTACAAACGAACAAATTAGCTGGGAATCGTTTAAGATAAAAGCATTGAAATTTAAAATAATAAAAACCACGGTGCACCAGTGCTCTTTATGTTTGATTGATCAACCGCATGTTCACAGAAAAAAATAAAAAATAAGCAGTTTAAAAAGTTCCTATTGTAGAGAAATCTTGTAAGTTTGTAGAAAGTTAAACTGATTTTAGAAGAGGGTTGTTTTCTTTACCTGCCCAATGTGGGTTGGATGATTAAACCTACAACTATTTCCATAACCACACATGCCAGTCCTTAAATAAAATATACAATCGGGTTCACCGGGTCGATCCGGATACGCCATCGAACCAGCTTCTGCAGTTCCGTCTTCTTTCCCATCCGTCTGAATTCTTAATCGCCTTACAGCTTCTAAAATTCAAGAATTTTAAATAAGAAACCAAACAATAAAACTACGGATTCACACCAGATTTCGAACAGTTCATGATCACGACGGTAGGTGGTGGCAGATAATAGTCAAATTAATGGTACGGAAACACAAAATTCAGACATAGGGCAAATAAACAGAGAAAAATCAGGGAAATTTCAAACAAATGAATCGAATTGTAACAGAGTAGCATCAGATATTTACAGAAAGTGAACAAACGAAGCATTTAAAGCATGATCGCATTCATCAAAACTGACGGGTTGCTTTGAAATTAAGCATCAAATAAATCACTACCATAAAAACGCTAAATTATAACTCAAAACACAAGTGTTTATGTATAATTGTACCTTCAATGTTATGAACAGACGTATTTGAAGAAGAATTAGCGATGCTACCATTCCTCTGAACTCGCCGATTATCCGGCATACCAATATATAATTTTATAAATGTAAAACAGATTCAAATTTATAATTAAAATAAAAGAAAATTGCTCGCACAGTGTCTCTCTGTGCTCTGAATTTTTCTTATAAAGTAATCAAACACCCAAAACGATGTTCAAAACTCCGTCTTTATTGAAACCCAGAAATCATAAAAACCGATGTCGACAATGGATTAAAAAAAACGATAATTACGGCCGATTTCACCAAGAACTTGAGGGAAAGAAAGCTAAAATTCTTAAATTCGTCGTCGTGAGATGATGATCAAGTGTTGTTGAAGATGAAACTGGATTGAAAATCGAAAAGAATCTCAAACCGAAAAGGAATTCATGAATGATCTATCGATCAATGTGATGAACGAAAAAATCTGACCCAAATATTCTTTCTTCACCTTTTCCATATCGGTAATTTCCCTCAACCTCCCCCTTCCCTTCCTCTCTCTCTCTCTCTCTATAACTTTCTCTCTCTAGAAATTCTTGATTTTTAATTTTTGGATCTCCTCGATCTCGAACAAGAATTTTTATTTTTTATTTTTTATATATTTTGGCGTAAATTATTGTTTTTCGCCTCGTGTACGAATGGGAAACCATTGTCGACTGTCAGTTGACTAAAGAGTCCTGGGAATCTAAAAGAGAAGGAGATGGTGTTCAAGGGTAAAATGGTAAAATACTAACATTACAATAAATACCGTATTTTTGTTTTTGATAAATACTGAGAATATTTTTCTTGTAGAAAATCGCCGCCGTTTAAATGGCGGGAAAGTGGGTGGCGTGGAAGAGAAGTTCAGTGATCCTGGCCGTTGAAGTTTTAGTGAGGACAGGTGTCAAGTGATGAGGATCATTCAAGGTTTAGGTTACGTGTTACGCAAATTTAATGGTACTATTTCGTAGTTTTCGTTTTTCACCCCTTGAATTATTATTTTTTATATATAACCCCCTAAATGAAAACTTCTTAACAGTAAAGTCCCTCAGGCATACAACAATTAGTACAAGCTTCGACCTCTTACAAAAACTAATTAATACATGATTAACTACTGAACATATCATAAAATGAACATTAAATATGCCTTCTAAATCTCGGGCAAGCAAAATACGCCAAACAACCGACGTGGCTTCATAACCTCAATAAATTGTATTAAACTGGAAAAACACAAGTAGGAAATTCCGGTTACATACAATAGAGGGGAGGTGAACGGAGGGAGTGCAGGTCCCCGTGCAACGGCAGCATGGATTAGGTGTTCGGGCTATGTATTTATGTAAGGCTGGCCTATACTACTATATATATATACAAATATCACTAAATAGGAAATAAAGCAGTTGTAGCTAAAGCTGGTCTTGCTTGTTTATAGTTGCCTACTAAAGGTATTCATGGAGAGTTAAAAGCTACTATAGGCCCCTTTTAAATTTTAATAAAGATTGAATTTATATAATATATAGATAAGAGCCTAAGGCTAGCTAAGAGGGCACTAGAAGCACTTGTAACACATATTAAACCACTTTTAGTATATTATGCTATAGAAAACTAAAAGGCTGTTAAAAGCCTTTATTTTAGCATTCGCTTACTTAGGGACTAACAAGAACTACATTAAATACAGGTACCTTTTTTTTAACAGGAAAAAGGGAAACGTTAATAAAAAATCTTCGGCATGATCAATTGATCATCATCCTCTCTAACGGACCCAAGAGAATTTTATTAATAATCACTAGCAATAAGCTAGAATAATAATTACAAACAGTTAAAAGAAAATATTGTGATTACAACACCACATAGACCAATCACATAAAAAGTGTAGCTTATATCTCATCGGAAATCAACGATATCACAAAACGTTTTCCGTTGAACACCAATGCATTATGTGCTTTCCACATAAACCACATCGAACTCCCCATTACTACTTCAATAAACTTTTGTTGCTTCTTGGTAGCTTTAATGCAAAAGACAGGGGGCGAGGTGTGAGTGTAGGGACTGATCAACGCTTCCTTTTTAAGTGTAGGTCTACTAGTTATTTTGGTCTTTGATGTGACCTGATTTTTTGCCGCTCACAAAACAATTACGTATTGCAAATAAAATAAACAACAAATATTCTTTGGGGTTGGTAGATAAAATCGTAAAAGAGCAAGTCTATCACGTTCTTTTCAATTATTGTATCACCAATGTCTCAAAGATAAATTAAAGAAATTGTTAGAACTCTAAAAGTTGTATTCAATATATTTGAGTGAACAAAGATAGTACATGTGACATTAGTTATAGTTTCAGGTAAAATTTTATCCTAATTTTATAAGCATTTCAATTCTCTGTATGTTCTTAGTTATCTTCCCACCTGTTCATACATATGTACTAAGTTCATACACATATATACTAAGTTCATATATAATTATTATCGATGTGATTCAAATATTGATTAATACTTAATACAATTAAGTCCTATATAAATTAATATTTTATCTTTCTTATAATATATGTCCAAAATTAATATATAAACTAACGTAGTATTCAGTTATATTCAGGAAGACTATTTAGACGACCTTAAGGAGTAACGGTAGTCGTTAGGAATGTAAACATGCGTCGAGTACGAAAATACATCAAGGACTAAATTTGTTATAAATGTTTCTAACCGAAAGACTTCCGGTATTAATCTTTATAGTTGATGGACGAAACATAGATATATAGTGTGAATATTTAGAGGTTAGGCAGGAAAGCGGGCCCGAAGGTGAAGGTGGGACCCATGAGGGTCGCGTGACGTTTCACGCATTCTGTCGTAGGCTTGGGTTAAAAAGGCCACATTCACCGGTTAGTCTTACGGCTGAAAATTCGCCACAGTTTTCACGCCCTTCTTCATTCTATTACTACTTCGCTGCCCGCAGCAACTCTTTTAAAACGAGGTGATATATTTATGGTAAAAAATTAATTATTTTATATATGACATAATATTTTTAAAGTTAATGTGTAAGTTGATAAGCATTTATTTGTTTTGATAGATAAATTTTTTCTATGAAAATATTATCTTTTTTCTTTAAATGACTGTTGTAATTCCTAGTTGGGAAAAAAAACAAACTAGTTGGAGTTGGGTATCGCCGTATCGGAACCAGACTAAACCCGTACTGAAACGGAAAGTATCGACCAAAACTTTGGTTCTTTCAAAACGGAAGACTTGTAACTACTGATACGGGTTTGATTCAGGAAATTTCAAGTCAATACGTTTGCCACTACTATAAACGGACCGAACCGATACCAAAACCAAAACTATTCGTTTATTAGTACCAAAAACCGAACTATAAACTTATAACTGGTGCTGGTTCGGGAAATTCAGTCGGTCAGCAAACCATTAAAGAATCTACGGGCATACTACATAATTTGGTAGATGTCCCGAAATATATTTTTGTTTTTCTACGTTTAGGATTCAAAACCAAAAGTTAGCAAACTAAATAAATAAATAAAATTACTATATAGTAAAATTAATTATGAATATAAAGTATTGATTTTAAGGAAAATAAATGATAGACGGGAAGTCGTATTTTCACATTTAAATCGTACCGGCTAATTTAAACTTATTTTATATGTGAATAATAAATATTTGAACCTCTTGGTCATTTTTTAATAGAGTGAGAACTTGAAAATCTTGAATTTGAAAATATTTACTTTTTTACTTTTTCAATGTATTTATTGGTATTTTTGATATACTTTACATATAATATGACATTATAGAGTTCTTCTAACCGGTTTAACAATAGAACCAATATAACGACTATTTGGATAATCGGTCTAATTTTCAAATCCATTATTGAAAGTGAGTTTAAACTTTTAATTATTAGCTATTTTTAATTTTGAATGCTACAAATATTATATGACCCTAAAGTGGTGGGAGTGGAAGGCAATCTGATGCTTGAAAAGTATTTTCTTCACTTGCGTGAATGAACCGCCGTCGGTGTTTATTTCAACGTGAGTATTAGTCACGATTATAGTCCATTGTTGTAAAACTCAGCTTATGTGGCTGAGTACTAGGGGAGAACTAAAAATTCGGACACTTGTCGATGCGAGTTTGGGCTACTTTGCCAAATTACTTGGATCCGGTCAAACTAGGGCCTACTTGGTCCTACTCGGTCAATGGAAGTCAACATTTTTACTTTTTATTTTCCAAAGGGCATGCGGTATACACACAACTGTATTGTTTAACCTAGTTCATTCTCTGTCTTTTGTTGTTTCTCATGACTACAAAATCGATTGTCTCCTTTCCGCTTGTTCTCATGACTACAAAATCAAGTACTCCCTACCGACCGTTCCACTACCGCTAGCGAGATTTACAACATTGTTATAGTTATGGTGTACTCTCACCTCTATTATTTTATTTTGTGAGTATAAAAAGAGTTTGTATGATGGGATACGACTCTAGTGTAATATTCGTGTGATATAGGACGAAAAAGTGGTGTGACACATTACGATGGGGTGTGTATGATATATTTTATTTTCTGTAAAAAAATATATGAGTGCAAAAAGTGATCCTTTAATTTCATGTTATAGCGTTCTTTATTTAGAAATTCATTACAAATATAGTACTACAAATTAAAATTATAAGTTTTAAGTTATAAGAGTATAGAATGTACCTTTGTGAGAAGAAAAACAACAATTGTTATCTACTAAATAAATAATCTAGTTGCATATTAAGCCGAATATCTAATTTGATGTTATAATTTGTTTATTGAAACTCGTTGATTCTGTAAAAATTTATAGATAATCAAATCAAATACATAATATTGTACACAATTATGATCTTAATTATATAATAATTAGTATTAATTCAAACCGGTCTTACTTGACCTTTAGTTAGCAATTTAAAACATCAACTTTATTAGCATAAAGTACAAAACACATATAAATTAACCTGCTAACATCTAAGTAAATCATACGAGTACTTTTTAACGAAAGGTTTTGACTTTAAAAGTTTAAAAGTTGTAAAATGAAAAATAACTAATGTAATTCTTCAAAATTGGCTATGTTGAAGATCTTAGAAGGAAGCAGCAAACTATTCGCGTTGATACAAAAAGCTTCTCATTAATGTGTCAAAATAGAAAGCAACAGCAAAAACTAATCTTATCCGTAAAAAACTATGATACGCATGCTAGTGAGACTCTAATCACAATTTGATGGTGGTATGGGATCGTTTAGTGATCTTCCATGGCGCTCGTGTTAGTGTTCCCACTTCTACTTCATACACCCTTTACAGATTATGTAAGAACAATCCAAAATAACTCAAATTTTCATGAATGAATAGTGACTACAAATGGAATCGAAAAGAATCCAAAGTTGTTTTTTGGTTATAATATAATATTGGTTGCAACTCCCAAACACAAAAGTGGGTCAAGATCCAATAAAGAAGAATACCCGAAATAGGTATGGACCAAAGTCCCAAGTTTTATTGTTTGGGTTCAGACCCACTTTCAAAAGATGGGCAGGTGGGTGTTGGACCCACCTTCAGATTTAGTCAAAGCTTCAACCAATCAAATCATGCTACGTGGATGTTGTTTCCACAATTAAACCTAGCAATTAATAAAGAATAAATAAGGCCACTTTAGCGTTGAATGGTGGACTAATAAATCGCATCGAATACGTTTGCAGTTTTTGATTTTCTTTTTTCCTTTTTTATTTTATTTTATTGTATTTAACTACTTCCCACGTCCGTACTCTTCCTTTAATTATTTTGTAAGGAAATTATGGATATTTTTATTATTAAATCATGTATATATTTTTTAATTATTAAATTAGAGAAAAACATTTTCTACCACCAAGGCTTTAATTTATCTATGTAATTAGATTGTGCTCATATTTCAAATCTATTAAGTTTTTTTTCCTTCTTCAATGTTAACCTCCCTACTCTCTATGTGCAAGGTAGTATAGGTACCCCAATGATGATAAACATATTATAATACAAGCATTCATGGTAAGGGTATTGTTGGGTCGTGTTATATGAGTTACTGTTTACTCGGTTAATGTTATTCAGATTCTAAATTTTAAAAAGATAATTGATAATCAAATTGAAAAAGAATTCAATTATTGGATTTCGGCTTGTAAAACTATGTTTCTGTGTAACAAATTAGACTACCATATAGTTCCTTCATAGCAAGTTGGTAGTTCAATATTTCAGAAAAGGAAATAGTAGAAATTTGAACCAAATATTTCTATCAACTTTGATTGATAAATCAAAATCTATCTAAAATAAATTGTGTGCTTTATGTTATTTGACGAATTGTTTCACAAGATACAATAAAGTAACATGTGTTGAAATTCTATCAACACCACATGAGGTGGTGATTAACTAAGCATATTACTGAGTTGCAAGAATTTCTTAAAATGACTTAATTTGTTTTTATAGTAACAATTACTATACCGTCTCCTCTAGCGAGTTTGACATGATCATCAGGTACCTTTGGATACACCAAAATGACCTCTCAATTCTCCTTTTCAACTTTCCCAACCCGAAACAAACCCACCTCCTCATCCCCTTCTCTTTCCTCTCTTTCTTCTTTTCTCTCTCTCCTACTGTCTTTTTCTTTATCTTTCTTTCGATTAATAATAAAAAATAAAAGAGAAAGTAATGTCGCTGACATGACGGGAGAGAAGAAAAAGGGTATAACGGAAAGCCTTATAGACAAGATCGGGAAGAACATTTTGAACCAAAATAATTGACCAAATGAAACAAAACAATGTAGTTGATATATATTATTACAATAAATTGATAAAACTTTTTATTCAAAGTATGTTTCAGAAAGATGATACAAAATGTGTTATCCATCTTGTCCTTTTATAACAAATAAAAAGAAAAGTAGAAAAAGGGCATCTGCATAACTCAGTTATAACTTATAACGACGTAGATTTCAATAGTTTGGTAACTATCCTTGCCTTTTCTTAATATATATATTTCAAAATTCCTTCAGATATATTACAATAATAATCAATTTCGTAAAAACAAGGTACGAGGAGTTAAAAAATATGTCTATCCATACCTTTGTCAGCAGATAGAAGTACTATAATAATTGTCTTGAACTCTTGATATACAATTGACAATTAGGTAAGGTGTTTAAACAATTTTTAAAGAAAATTGCTTAAAAAGTAATCTTTTAATTTTTTAAAAGATTACCATTTTAAATAACCATTTTATACATCTGACAATTTGAGTAATACTTCACAAATTTGTCCAATCTCCATCAAATTCACCCAAAAACCATTTGAAAATATTCTACCAACTAAGAAGTGAATAATAAGGGTAATAATTTATACACAATAAAATTTTATCATACATAATAAAAACAGTTTTTGAGATCATTATAATCATAAATTTATGGATGAAATTAATAAACGGATTGGTAGGAAAAAAAGACTTTTAATTACTGTGTATACCAACTCCGATTGGCGATTGTTATTATACTAACTAGCTTAACACCCCGTGTATAAACACGGGGAATATTTAAAGTCGGTTTTAAAATTTTTATGTTTTTAAGAGTACTAACATGTATATAAAATACAATTGTAAAACATACATTATAATATAAAACGTATTATGAACATAATTGTTTTCTCTAGAATTTCTTAATCGTGATTTCATCCTATAAGTTGAATATTGTTCCAATAAAAGTCTATTAGAAGATGACGAAGAGGATTGTTAACTCTCCGTAATTGATAACTATCACAATGAAGAAGAATCATAGCAACATGTGTGATTTCAAAATGCAGTAATGTTTATAGATTTAAGATATAAATGCCTACAATAGTTACGATCCTCCCGTTAATAAACATTTATATCTGAAAAGTAATTAAAAAATGAAGTAATGAGCTGCTAATATTTCAATTCATATTGTGGTGAATTTAAACATTTTTAATTGTTTTTAAAATAAACATGTTTTTAACTAATAGATAATGACATTAGAAAGTTTATAACTTAATGTTACTATTTACACATATCTTGTAGGATAATTAAGATATATTATTTTTATATATTATATGACTACCAAAACTAATCACCTAGAAATATGGAAAGTTTGAAAATTTAAAAAACTTTAGTATCTAAAATTATTTTCGATTTTTAACTAATCACTCTTGATATAAGAAAAGTAAATATATTGAAAATATGATGTTATCGGTAGTTATAGAGAGTTATTAAGAAAATTTGTGAAATAGAAGGTTGTAAAATTGATATAATTAAGGGATAATTATGAGGGGGTTATTCATAATATTTGTAAAATATAAGATTGTAATTGATAAAAGTTTACTATAATTAAAGATGATGTCACCATGTTTTTTTTTTAAGAATGATGATCATCCTTTTTTTAATAATATTATAAGATTGGCAACTTTATATAGTGCGGTAATAAGGTTACACGTGTCCACTTTTTGACCAAGTCAAGAGCAACTTAAAGATAGTTTTGGCAAAAATTGGTTTAGCTTTAGCGTCACCCTCCCAGTATTTATACAGATCAGAACCTTTCTCTTCACTATCGTCTTTTTTACAAATAATGAACCTCCCTAGGCGTTTTCATGGAGCCACTTTCAACAACTTCCATCATTTAACAATTACCAACTTCAACTTAGGAATGCTCATTTCCCCTTTATATACGAATCCCGACCACGGCCTTGGCTTTTTCGGCATTAAGATAAAGCTCCAATCTGCCTCAAAGCCTCGACCGCATCAGGACACGTGGCGTCTCTTTATTGGATGAGCAAAGATTGCCAAAATGTCTAAATTGCCCAACTGGATTGGCTATTTTCGTGACACATCACACTTTTATTGATGAAAACTTTAGAGCAAATAACTCTTTACAAAAAGTTGAACAGCCAATTGGGTTGAGATGATTTAAGTGATCGTGTGCATGGAAAAATATAAAAAATATACTTCAAGAGTGTTCGACATAAACCGAATTGAATGATTTTAAAATACATGGATGCGTACGTAGATCTAAAACTTGGTTTGTTTTAAGTGAAATAAATAGATGATGCCAAAAACAAGTAAAGCAACAAGTGCACTTTACTCGAGCCCAAAAGGACCATACTACATTAAGCCTTAAGTTAGGACTAGTTTCAATCACCCACATGACTATGCTACTTCTTAATTAACACCCACATCAGAAAATTTGCTACATCCTATAACAAGATAATAGTTAGGTGAACAAGACTCCTAGGCTGCACAACCCATCAAAATCTGCCTAGTCTATTTCTCAAGGACCTGTTGCTAGATGTTACACTAACACTATGCACCTTCCCAATTTACAAGGATGAATAACAATTCTAGACATTTTAGTAGGTTGGTATCATTGGTGAATGAATGGAGGGGATTAAATGTCACACCTTAACAAAAGAACATGGAGTCCTCAACATCTTCGTGCAACTTTGGGAGCTCCGGAACATGTGTGGAAGTGAGCCCGTCCTTTTCTGATAAATCTTCAAATTTTATAAACTGACCCATTTGTTGGGCAGCGAGATGAGCATAAGAAACAGGCGCCACTGCAAAATATCAATGAGATAGATTAAACACTTTTTCTACTCATTTTTCTTCTTTTGAATAATTAGTGTGTTATATAATAAATATGATTACGGAACTCATTATTTCGATAGTGAAATAATCTTTTGGAATGATATAATTTGGATGGTTTTATGTATTAAGATAGAGTTTCAACAGAAGAGGTACGTTAAAGATGAAGAAAGTACCAATTGAAGTCGCCGAGGTACTCCTTTGATACCTGTGATGCCATTTAGAAGTTCAATAATACAGTGAAGAATACCAAATTCTTCTACTTTGAACAGATTATGACATGCCATTTTCATTAAATGACCAATATAGCTACAGAATGCTACAGACTTACAAGTCAACGTTTTCAGCCAAAAAAGAATCATTTTAATGCCCAAAGGTGGGTTTATTATGAAATGCAATTTTTGATAAAATGATAATACATACAGTTAAAGAAACTGCGTCATCAAATAATAGATCTTAGTATTTTGTTCACTTTAATTGCGATCTGAAAAAAGAGTATCATATAATAAATCCTCAAGTGGTACTTTGTCAAAGTCTTCAACTTTTTGGCCAGATATAGACATATGGTGCATTATTCACCTATAAGTATATTCCCTGGTCCACTTTCATAAAGTAAAAAAAATTAATTACGTGAACAATTTGATAGCTATTTTCTAAAAAAAACCCATGACCTTGGATAACAAATCCCCTACTTTGAATACTCACACGTATGATAGTGAAAGGATTAGATTCTGCAGGGCATCAGGAGAGAAACCAATCTCATCAAGCAATACATGATAGTGGGCAGGACGAGAAGTGCCCTGCAAATTAGTTTTAATAATAATTCAGTTACTATAAAAACTACTCCATTTATATCAGATACAGCTAAATCTTTTTTGAATAACAGCAGCTTTATAAAATCAACTCCCCCCTTTGCTTTAACTTTAGTCCTGTTAATTCTACACAATAATCAAGCATTCCTGACAGGTGTCATTCAAAATTTGAAGGCTGAAACTAGAGGCAGCAATATGGGTGGGTCAGGTAAGTTCGTATAGGGGACAAACACGTAATTCACTGGAGCAGGGTCGAAAGTAAGTGTATGGTTATAAAAATCATATTGTTTGACAATAATATAATTTTCATGGTAAAAAGATTTAGGAGGTTTATGCATTACTATTACACTTTGGGCAATTTTCGAAGTGTTCGGCCCATTCCTTTTAGGCGATTTTTTTGGTTTACCTATTTGACCTGTAAAAGATAAAACATAACCCGAATCGCCACATTCATAAGCAAATGGATATATTTTCCACCTCTATAAGCTTATTTCTATCTAATTCAGTAATTTGTTTGGTTTTACTTTTGCCATTTCTTTAAACCAAGTCAAAAGATAAAAGAATAAACAATACCAGGTTGACTACATTAATGTATTGCCAACAAGTGGAGTAAGAACTAGATGTACTAATTACATGATAGGATATAAATAAGGAAAAATACTTTTATAAAACTCACAATCATTCCGGGTTGAGCACACATGTAAAAATCATAGTTTCTTGGGTGCACCACTTTGATGTCTACTACGGTACCTGAAAACAAGCATGACCATGAAGATAGAAGAGGTTAACTTAGGTTGAGTTCTTTTGTTGTTATAATAAAATAAATGACTAAGACAACCAAAAGACGGACCAGAAGGGACATTTTCAGGGCCATTAGATTGGAAGAACTTCGTGTGGTGTCTCTTTTGAGCCACAATCACCGTGAACTTAGGAGCATCAACCTCACCAAGCAACTGGTAAGCCTGTTTGTATCAAGCAAGGACCCATAAGTTGGGTGGCAAAATGAGGGGTTTGGTAAACAGGTCAAAAGGTTGGGATCAAAATGATTATCTGATAGCATTGGTAGAAGCGGGCCAGGCGGGGGAAGGTTGACCCACAAGCACTTTTTTAGTAATTATTTTATAACTTAAATAATAAATAACGTTTTAATTACAAAGACCATCTTAACTATGATAATCTGCAGTTTCTTCAATAAAGTGATTTTAGAAGATAAGCATTTAAAATTAAAATACATTTCAAATGACTTTCGACCCGTTTCACACTTTCACGAGCTAGACCCATTTTTTCAGTTCAAAATTTAAGATTAACCTGTTAGATATATAACAACCAATTCTACTTCCTCTCCTCAGATACATTAAATAGGAAACTATGATCAATGAAACATTTAATCTTGCAATAAAATTCATTTATAGAATCTTATTCAAAGAAAAATACTTAGAGCAACCACAAAGGTGAAGACTCCTGAAGGCTGCTTGCAAAATTTCCTTCCCTAATCCTGATAAAGCCAAGAATTGTAGTATCTAGGTGTTCCCTCTTTCATAATCAAAATTTAATAGAGGTGAAAAGATGGGTCGGCCAGTTAGGTTAGGTAGCAAGTCAAACAGGTTCAGGATGAAATGGGTCACTATTATCAAAATGGGTCACATTATGGAGACAATATTGTTACAAAAAGAACTAAAATCTTTGAATAATACAATGTAGGAGGTTGTATGCATTAAAAATAGACTTAAGGTAACCGTTACCTCATTTGACATATTCCCCTTTTAGCTAAAAAAATATAATTGACTAGCTTGAATGAAATACAACCCAATGCAATGAAGGCAAACATTAACATACCTTGATCATTTGATCCAACTCATAATTCAGAACTTGACTGAACTGGGATTCGCTCACACCATCTCTGAGAGAAGCAAAACAATGACATTAGATGCCACACATGGGAAACAGAAAGATGATGCATGTCTTCATCAAAAAGAGAAACTGAATATAATAGTACCTGAATACTATAATTTGAGTTGGTTTATGCTTATTGCTAGTTCGATAAAATTCCAGAAGTAGTTCACTGTTCAAGATAAGACTATGTCAATACAAAACATCAAGACAGCCAAGTTGGAACATACGTTAACGGATGATTTGATAAAACGTAACACTATCTATGTTGTAAAACAGTCCATGTTTTACTACCTGAGTTGCTTCTCAACTTCAAAAATTGAAACAGTTTTGGTTCTTGAGAAAAAGTGGATAATTAGAAGAGCCTAGAGGTGGGAAATTAAAACCATTTTGCTTACAAATAAGATGATTCAGGTAATGTTTCATCTCTACAAGTCAAGCAAGTAAAACAGAAAATATAGGTTGTACTAAGGTCCCGTTTGTTTCACCGTAATGGGAAGGAATGGAAATGATTTTAATTGCATCCATTTTAGTTATGGAATGACATTCCTCTACCTAAAGGAATATAAATACTTCAAAGAATTCAATTCATTACCAAATAATGTTACCAAACGCAATAAACAACGGAATTTGATTTCAATTCCATTACATTCCTTCGCATTACGGTGAAACAAACGAGACCTTAATGCCTACAACCTCCAAAATACTTTTTAAAAAAAACTAGATAATCATAGAAATAACATAGCTACTAGAATAATATTTGATACACTACGTATTTGTTAGAAGAAGGATTTTGAAAAATCGTTCTGAGTAAATCCGAACCGAACATGTTTCCAACAATATCAATAAATTACCTTTTTTGACCTGTTACCCCACCCACCGACCCACGCATTTTGCCACCTGTAGTACTTCACTTAAAGTGAAAGAATATTTACAAAACAAAATGCTAGATCTATAGAACTACCTCATCATGCCTTTATCTGTTCCATCTTCTTGTGGTTCAAATAAACCTTGAATCATCTCCACCTTCGATGATTGAGTCCTAACACATGCTTTATATCTTGATATCAACGGCCAACATCGAGATCCAACAATCTAGAAATGTAACCATTGACAGACCAACAGAATTATAAATACTATCCGGTAACGAAAAGAGAAAAAGAAAAAAATGAGGTATATATAATAACACTGGTACCGCAGCAATCGATGGGATATCCAGCTGACCCGGTGACCCATGAGAAACATCCATCCCCATTATCATTGTTGGAGTATCATGTATGAGGGGTATACGCGATGGCTGCTCTATTGCTAGCAAAGAATTGATACCACCAAGCTTAAAATAAATAACAAAAAAATATAAGTTTATTTAAGTTTAAAGATAAAGTAAAAATAAATTTACAACTCTAAGGCTTTAATTTGGTACCTTCGAATTAATTTTCAAGAGTACATTTGTCAGATATTGATCATTGATCTTAACAGGACACATGCATTGTGTGGGAATTCCATGATCACTTAAACATACCTTCTTCCACGGACCTTCAGAAATTTAAATAACACGATAAATGAGGTGCTGATGTAACGCATTTCAGATATATTAGATAGACTCGGTACCATATATGTCACAATTTTTCTTCTCTGGTAATATGCAAAGAAGAAACTCAGGAGCACGCGTGAACTTTGCTAAAATATGTTCAAACATTTTTTCCACACGTACTACAGGGCCATATTTACGATTCTGTTGGTCTTCCTCCAACAGTGAAAATGGGCGGTTAATATTCTGAAAATCCGAAATCAAACCATCAGTCAAGTCAAAACATTTGGAGATAAAAGCAGAAAAAAATAGCATATGCATGACTTACAATTCCTTTATTCCTTCCACAATTTATGAGTTCCCGTGAAAGATAACTTGCATCACACTTAGCAGAAAAATTGACAACGGCCCATGATTCTATTTTGGTGGGAGTATAAACCTTCTGCAAGGAATTTCAAAAGGAAAACAAGAATCTTCAGTACTTTCATATATAGTAGATGGCACCAAGACTATACAAAATTACAAAACATAGAAGAATACCTTGTTTTTAAAGCTCCATCTCCCATTATGGGGGACAAACTCTTCCCCATTGCCAACCTTCAACTAGAATAACAAGAAAAATAAATGTGAAGAATATCATGATCACATTTCCAGAAAATATAAAAACATAGCTATTAAAGTGAATAACCACCTTTGGTGCTTCAAGGACACGACCTTGAACTTGAGCAAGTTGTTTCTCAATAGAAATTCCACATGAAGCTAGTAAAGGGTCATCATCATATCCATAGTTTTTCATAGCCTGCTAGATTAAATGAATACACACTTTACCCAAAAAATGACGGATATACCAAGATATTAGAGAATAGAGACAGCAATTTCAACCACATTTCTCATGAACGGGTCATTTCAGGTTATGATTTTGTCCCTAACAAGTTAAATAGAATGTAAGATTAAGTAAAGGTATTTCTAATTCGCAAAACACCTAAATGAATTCTTAAGAGTTTAGATTATTATAGAAATAATATAAATTTTTGTAATCATATAACACCTTAAGTATTTATAAAAAATTTATTTTGTTACGACGGAACATATTTTTAGTCAACCCAATCCGACTCAGTTTGACATGTGCTATATACTTTTTTTGACCCGTTACCCAAACCACCAATTTTGCCACCTCTACAAGATATGCAGGATAAAGGGGGTAATAATATAGCATTACATCAGTTATAGCTCGCATTTTCTCTTGAGGTTTTTGTCTAGATTTTTCAACTAATGATGCTCTCTGCAACGTAGATAATGCCTTTGTGTACCGTTGAAGTGGAACAAGAGAACATAACTGGGAGTCAAGTGAAATTGATAACATCATTAGAAGGTTCTTTCTTAATAAGCTACAGAGATTGGAAATGAAAATTAAAAAAAAAAAATAAAGATACAACCTCCATGGGCAAATAGCTTGGCCTGTTCGGTTTACCAACATCAATGCATGGTATGTAAGCAGAGTAAGTAACTTCAATGTTACGATGCTTGGTAAAATAATCAAACACTGTAATGTTTATGGTCTGGTCATCATATGTACCATTGTCTTTTTTCATTCTCAAAGGAAACCTTAAGAAAAATAAAGCATGTCAGTCCTCACACAATAGGGGGTGAGGGGGTAGCATATAGTTAAAAGAACAAAAACTTACAATTGTTGATTGCAAGGCTTTTCACTCATCCCAGTGATCTTGAATTCCCTGTTGTTGTGCGCTGTTCTAATTCTCATGCTTTTAAGCACTTTCTTGGCCTGCCAAGAAACCACACCTTAGATACAAGTAAAAACAATAGAGCAAATCAAGTGTATAACCTTTGTTACCTTCACCCAGTCAATAGAGCGAGCATCACGTGCATTTTGGTTGGATTTTAGAAAATCAATCACTGGTCCGGGAGTAAGAATTATCGTAGTTGATACATCTGCACAAACAACACAAGAATAATTTTATAAAACTAAATGAGTGAGATCTGACATGAGTAAACTAGCAAAACCATACCCATATTCAGTGACAAACCATCATGCGTTGGACGAAAACTAGAATGAAATCCACGACATCCAGTGACACCCCCTCCAATATCACTGAAGTTCCTTGAGTCATCGTGAAAGAATGACTGTCTAACAAGAAGGCATCCCCTGCATCAAAAGTAAACTTATAATAATGATAATAATTATAGTAATAATAATCATAATAATAATAAATAATGAGCCAGGAGAAAGATGTAAGTGAAAAAATGAGAGGTTGGATGAAACGAAAAGCGGACTCAGGTGAAAGCAAGTAATATTTTAGTGCGGGTCAGCATGGGTCACGTAGAGTTGGGTCCATTAGCAAAGAACATTTTTCTGCAACTTTTTTTAAAATTTTATTAGTGTTAAACATGATTGCAGAAACTATATCATTGTAACAATATTCCAAATTTTTTTTAAATAATGTAATTTAAGAGGTTCTATGCATTTCAGTACACTAGAGCTGACTTTTACTCCATTTGACTTGTATCCTCTTTAGTTAAATCTTTTATCTTAACCCATTTGACTCATTAGTCATTAGATACAAAACATAATCAAATCAGCCATTTGTGTAAATGGTTTAAATTCCACCCCAACCCCATTCTCTCTCTCTTCCAAAGTAAAAGTAAAACCAGAAAACATGCATGGACAGGAATTTATAAGTGCCTTAGAGCTGCTTGTTGTCTCAATATGATATCAAGAACCCTGAGAGCATCTTGGAATTTTTCAGGCTCTGTTCCTTGAAGGGCTAGAGAAACCGACTTTAAAGGTATTTGAGTAGCATAACTGATCTCCACTTTAAAAGTCTTCTCCCGAAAAGAAAGTCTTAACCTTTTACTAGATTCGCTAGGATTCCCATCCTGAACAGGGCTTCCACTACAAGAAGAATTACTTTAGCTAAAATCTACGAAGATATAAAATTCAACTACAAGGCTGACGAGTACGAAAATTTAGCACACCAGTTTGCATACGAATCTTCTAAAACAACCATGAACTCAGACTTGCTTTGTGGGAGAGGTCCAACTGTATACAGACTCTTTCCTCCATCATATGCAAATTTCTTACCACAAAGTTCAGACGAGTATATTTGGTAAAGTTTGACAAGAATTTTTCTCCCTAAAACTTTGTTCTCAACTGTTCTGTCATCTTCAGAAGTAATGCATACCTGCACCAACATGCCATTGTAGGAACTACGTGCTTGACTAAATAGATTATACAAAAATGATTGAAAATACAATACCATACACTGTACTGGTAGAATATCTCGTCTGGATTCTTGATAGAAACTTTGAAATGATTAGCAAGCAACGGAATCTGTCGTCCCCCACTTCCAAATCCAGGCCTACAAATGATACAACGCTTTGCTTGTTCTGTCTTCATGTCTGAATGCATAACATTTGACTGTGGTGGCGTGGAACCATTAGCGCCTTCACTGTTTACTTTCTCCATCTTTTACATCCACTGGAATCCCTAAGGAATTAAACAAATTATAATATAATTAATGGAACAAAAATAGCATGGCATGGTAATATTATGAAGAAGTACCTGAAGTTTCCTGAAACTAACACAAGTAATAACAAGATTCATTTGAATGTTATTGATCAACTTGCAGATTTCAGCATTTGACAATAAGACCAGATACCATTATCGGTGTAAATTGTGTGTCATGGTTGCATTTAGGTTAATAAATTATGAATGGTCTAACTAATATTAGCATATCTTAGTCGCTACTCCCTACTATTGTACCCACTGGCAATTCAAACATAAGCTTCACTAGCCTCAAGGCATAAACATTACCTACCAAAAATGTTATTTTCGAGCCTGTGATGTCAACACCTTTGGTTTCAGTACTCACACAGTTCATGCAAACCTCCAGTACAGAAAGAGGACGCGGCCCATACCCAAAGGTATGTCCCCTGTGGATTCAAACTTGGATCTCTCATCACTTGAGAAATGCACAAAGTTGGAAATAGTTAAATGTTAACCAACATGAGAATACAATTCAAAACTTAAATCAGTAACATATGGCACTAAAAGTCATTTGTGAACTTAGTAACGGGACGGAAAAAGCATCAATAGTCGTTTTACAAAACCTAAAGTAGAAAACAGAAGCTGGAACCATCAATATTCAGACGTATTATACAATTCCACTTGAAAACAGGTATGTCAGAATAAGGAAAACCCAAAAATACCCACAATCCTTCAGAAATTATACAATGCAACCAGTGAAAAGAAATTAGAGACCTGATATCTGAACATTAAACACCCGAAAGCACCTATCAAAGTGACAAACATGTCTTACAGAAAGAAATAGAGTAATTCTCTTCCAATCATGCATAGTGACTAAAATGAGAGATTGACGCATAGACAGCAGCTACAACATACAACAGACAGCAGCTACAAGGATTCTAGATACTATCTAGGATTCAGGTGACTGAAATGAGGGATTGACGTATAGAAATGAGGATCAATTGAGGATCGTTCCGGGCGAAGATGATAGTAAAATTGGAAAAGGAGCATTGTGAAGTTACCTGTGAAAATGATGATGTATGGATTCCGCAGAAATATTAGGGTTTTGGGGAAGAATGGAGAGCAGACAATGAGACGCTGAGTGATGATTCTCCGCCGTCTAGTTCGCCCCCGTGGTAGCTACAGAGCGAGGGTCAAACCAGTCGTACTGCTTCTGGTGTGGGTGTGGTGACTACCAAAATACACTGCCGATCGTATCGCACGAAAAGCGGGCTTTAGATCGCACGAAAAGCGGGCTTTAGCATAATTTTTTTTTTCTTTTTCTTTTTCCGCTCAGTTCTAAGGTTTTGAAATTGGCTCTAGTATTCCTTTTATTAGGGAGTTAAAAAAAACCGAGAAACCGAACTGTCTCGCGTGAACCGAAACCGAAAAAACCGATACCCGCAGAACCCGTTACCCGAAAAAACCCGAAAACTAGGGTACCCGCTAAACGTGGGCGGGTACGGTTTTTAAAATTCAATATCCGCGGCTACCCGCCCCGCCCCACCCCGTATGCTTTTAACTTATATATATATATATATATATATAGGGGATGGTTCATGCGAGAACCGTTGTTAGTGCGAGAACTGCGAGAACCAATCTCAGCCGTTCCTTGGATATGAGAAGTATCATGGATGAAGAGCGTGGAGGGATAGAGTGTGGCAGGATGCATGTGAGGAATTCATGGGTGGACAATGACATTGAAGGAGGGGGAATTGGACGGCTTAGATTGGTTCTCGCGGTTCTCGCGCTAACAACAGTTCTCGCATGAACTTTTGTCTCTCTCTCTCTCTCTCTCTCTCTCTCTCTCTCTCTATATATATATATATATATATATATATATATATATATATATATATATATATATATATATAAGGGATCAAATAAGATGGGATTTAAAGTAAGATGTGTAAGATGTAATAGAAAAGTGACACTAATGAGTATTGGACAATGGGCTTTTTAGGTATTTTAGTGGTTTTAATTTCTCTCCCTTCCGTTAATCAAGGACTCTCTCTCTATCTCCTTCTAATTCAAGTCTCTCTCACACCCTTAACCTAGATCTGAAACGCAGCCCCATCGTTCTCAAAGGATTGATGCCGGAAAAAAGATATCCCAATCGCAATCGTGCAGGAGATTGACGAAGAATCATTACGATTAACTCATTCCTATCTTTATCGTTTGAAGGTAACCCGACTGCCACCGTTTTGCCGTCTTCACAGCATGATTTTTTCAGTCTATGCAGCCAGAAAAGAATTGACGGTAAGAAGTTTAAACCATTTAGCATCTGTTAAATCGATTCAGTCATCCTCTCTCTCCTTCTTTGCTAGAGATTTCCACTACTGTTCAAGACCACTGCATTTATTACCTCAAGGGAAGCAGAGTACTTTTGAACCACTTGCTTCAAAAAGATGAAGATATTTTCTTTTTATTTCCGATTTGTAGAAGGCTTATGGTCATCTTTTGATCAAAGATTCAAAATATCTTTTATTTTTGTTGGTCATATCTGTATTAGTCATCAAGTCTCCTTTTTAATCAATTTGAGTAATATGACTCAAGATTTGTAAATAAAACATAAATCGAGAGCTTAAATTTATAACACTGTACTTTTTAAACATATAATTTACTGCACGCGGAAGCTAATTACATATAATTATCTTAATTACATAATAAATACAAAAGTTTTAACTTGTTTTATATACCAAAACTTCTACAGTGTTAATCCAAAATACAGGCTCTTTCAAAATACTTTGACATCAGAGTAAGGTCTGTCCATTTTCCCAGCCCAATACATCAAGCTCACCACGGAGAATCTGCAAAACAATCTAGTGGGGAATTAACACAAAGCTAAGTGAGGGAATTAATATCTAATCATAAACAAGGCAAACATGCCTAAACCCAAATAGTTCATGAATCCCAGGAGAACCGGCGGTGTTGCAAGCACCTACAACCAAGGTCGGCCAAAACCAAGGTTTACCGATAGCCCTGCTAACAGTGATAACAATACCAGTCTTCTTGTGTACAACAAATGCACCACAAGATCTGATACGGTACACCCCCAATCAACAAGCCCAGCATCATGCTGATCTCCAAATAACATGTATATACAATCCAAACAAGAGCATTCCAAATAGGATATCATATCCTGTATATCAAAAGATATAAATCCACTCACCAAAGTCTTCAAAGCTTTGGAGCTCACTCGAGTACTAATTCACTGAGTCTTCTCAGTCCCTGAGATTGAAGTAACCCAAGTCAGTATTCAATTTATAATACTGATCCAAGATAGATATCATATCTAATCATGTTAATCATGTATGTGTACATATGCATATATATTCATCATTCATAAACCCAATAGATAAACAATTCATATTTATCTTTAAATTACCAAATCCGAGTAAATTTCAATTCCGATTGAATTGAATTCTGAGTAATTGGCCAAATACCGATAAAGCCCAAATCCGATAGTATCAAATCCGAGAAATGTAGAAATCCGATATAAGTCAAAATCCGATATAATCCTTCAATTCAGAGCAAAGGTAAATACCGATACAATCACAATACCGAAAAATATCCAATACCGATATATTATTCAAATTCCGAGAAAATAGGTAATCCCGACAGAACAGTTAAGGCATCATATATATATATATATATATATATATATATATATATATATATATATATATATATATATATATATATATATATATATTCAGTCGGATTCCGACACAATCCAATCCCGATAAAAGAGTTTGGGAAATTTTATAACTGTTCTGTCGGTTTTCATCCAATACCGAGACATTCAGTCGGATTCTCACTAAATCCTGATAAAATCAATCGGATTTCACCAATCCCGACTGATTCAATCCCCAATTCCGACTCATTCAAGTGTTCTTCCCCAATTTCCATTTTTAACATCAATTACTACTGATTTTAAGCATGTAAACGTTCTATATTTCCAGTAATCCTTCTAATCACTTAAAGAACATATAACAAGCATAAAATCTAACATGCATACAACCTAAGTTCATCAAATCACCAATTAGCATCAATCGGAATTCATATCAAATATCCAAATCCGAATAATCTATCAATTAACAAATTGAATTCAGTATTCTAACCTTGATTGTGTTATGATATCAGAAGTATAATTGCATGCAAGATTCAAGATCAAATTCTTTGATTCCTATCTTGTTTCTTGATTCACGGCCGAGAGCACAATCAAAACACACATACACACACTCAATTGGGAATTTGCATGTAATGTGAGATAATGGGGTTGTTGTTGGTGACTAATCACCCAAAATCGGCCAACACACACACCCCCACTAACTAATAATCAATTTAAATTAATTATCTAAAAATATTAAACAATTAATTGTCAAGTAAACAAAATAACAATTAATTCACATAATTAACTTAAGTTCAAATCTAAACTCGGTTAATTACCTTAATTAATCTAGGCCAGGTAAGAGGGTGTTACAGAATTAGAGTTTTTTTTATTATTTTTCTTTTAGCAATTGGATTGTCTGTAACATTTTTTCATAGAATGTAAATAAAAAAAGTGTTTCTTCATCAATTGTTCCATATGAATCCTTATTTTTCATCAATTTTATTGAATTGTATATACTTAAAATCATGAACAATAGTGGTGAAGAGTTTCTGGGTTTGTCCTACTTTACCCATCTTGGTATGGAATAGTGATGAATATCACTTTCATCTTCCGCATGTTTCTTTTGTGGATTAAAGTTTGTTTGTTGTTTCGGAGAAATATATATGAAATCAGTTCATCAATTTTCAGAATCATGGATGTGCATCAAACCTACAATATCTGATCGATTGTTTATTATTCATCAAGTGTTATTCATCATTTTTTGGTGTTCCGGGTTGTATATAAGATTCAATTAGTGTTCTTTTCTTTGTTAACGTATTTAATCATACTGTTTTTAGTTGGCTTGTATTAAATTATCTATGCTTTAAGTTTTGAATTGTATTTAAATAAAGAGTTATTCATCAAAAAATTTGGTTGACTTGTGAACGAATCGTTGTTGTTCATCCACTTTTGAATTATATATAAATTGAATTATTTTTTTGAATGAATTTTGGTTGCTCGTCGGTGATTGTTATTTAAGGAAGGTAATCTATCTATAATTTGTCATTGATTTTTAATTGCCTAATTTGCCTTTAAGCCTATTTTAATTAACAGTTACATTTAATAATTTTTGACTATTTGTTGTTGACTTTTGATGAAATCTTGTGGCTGACAATCCATCTTACCCATCTTACATTTAAATCCATCTTACAAAAACTCTACTATATATATATATATATATTACATATAGAACCTTACTTAAACATAGAATCTAAAGAACCACTTTAGGTGATGACACGTGGCCTCCCCCTCCCTTCCAACAAACTTTAAAAAAAAAACCCTCAATCTTTAAATAATCATAAATCATTCGTTTTTAAGAATTTTAACAAAAAAAGTATATCGTTAGATTCAGTTTTTCGTCCTCTTTCAAACAAGACCAGACTTGATATATATTTCTAAAACTTTATTTTTTTTTGAAAATGCAAATTTTTCAAAATTTTCATTTTTACCTGTGTTTCATTTGAAAATGCAAAAATGCAAAAATCGAAAATGCAAAAATCGAATATGCAAGTTATGCATATGCTTCCAAAAATGCAAATTTTGAAACCAATACTGAAAATGCAAACAAGAACTAACTGAAAATGCAACCCAAAATGCAAAACAAAATTTGCATTTTCATAAAAATTTTTGAAAAATATGGCAAGAGTGGTCTTGATTGAAAGAGGATTAAAAAACTAAAATATTGGTATAATTTTTTTTTTTAAATTCACAAAACTTAAAAAGTTATGACAATTTAAAGTTTTGGGGGATATTTTTTTATTAAAAACGTGAGTTTGTTGAGAGATAATTACAATTATGTCATCCTTAATCTCAACCATTGATTTTGATGATCCAATTGTCCAGATTGGTTCTATGGTTCTATGTTTAAATAATGGTTCTGTATTGATCCATTTTCTATATATATATATATATATATATATATATATATATATATATATATAATAACAAAAGCCATATGAAAACTTAAAATCCACAAAACTACTTAACTTATCTCTAGTAGGCCCCACCGTCTCCCCAATTCTTCTTTTTTTAGCTTTTATATCTAGATTTGCAATCATGCTACGATCGAGAGTTTAAATGGATACACCGAAATCAATCACCCGTGTCAACTTCGATCATATCGTTATTTTGTTTTTACGAAGCACTCATTGAAGATCTGTTTGACTTTTAATAGTGATTTATTCATTATTGTAACTTCTTTCTACCGTTGTTTATTGTTTTATTATAAATCTAAACTTGTTGAAAATAACAAAAATGAAAAACAGTTCGATTTTAGGGTACCAGTAACCCGAACAGTGGATAGCCGCCTTTCTTCGGGTACCCGCTGTTCGCGGGGCGGTTACGGTTTCTAAAACTAGATACCCGTCCCGCAGTGGCGGTTTACAAAAATTCTACTATCCGCCCCGCGCTGCCCCGTGAACACCCCTACCTTTCATTGCGGAGCTAAGACCGTTTGTTCTATGACTTACCTTATATCTATCAATAAAAAATTATTAAAAGCAAAATGAAATAGAGGGAGAATGGATTCTGCTAGGCTCACCGCCGTATCACATTATCTATTGTCAAATATCACCACATTATCATATCGGTTTTTTACTCATACATTTCATCTATCATTTAGTCTTGTAATGGTCATTTTCCACCGTATTAAACTATAAAACTTGTATATTACCTAACTAATAATCAATCCAAATTTGAAAAAGAAATAGTAAAAAAACAAATGGAACCACATTCTTTCACCACACACCCTCTCAACATGCAGTAAACATCACACTTACTCTTTTACCATATTTTCATAGAGTGGTACCATGCTTCACCTTCCAAGTATCCATCCTCGCCCCGCACTCAAGACATCTCCACTCCATTTACTCTAAAACTAAGATGTGGTAGCGGTAACCACTTGTCAGTTGTTAATGTGACATCTCTGATATTACAAGAAACTGTTTTTTATTTTATTACGTTTGTTATACTCTTTTTCTACAAATAGCTTTGGCAATTATTATTTTGATAATACAAGAGTATAATTACATCATAGTTATTATTTTTAAGAAAAAGAACCTTTTCTCATATATATTAGCTCAAATGAAAGTTAAATTTTGGTGGACAAAATATACTCTAATAAAATATAAGTTTAACTACGTAAACGATTTTATAAAAATATTTTTTTATTACTTCCAATATATCTACACATCAAAGCACGCGAACATTACTTTCTATAAGAAATAGGTGAGTATCATGAAGTAAAAAAAACAATGAAAATTAAGCAACAAGACAATCTCTAGCTTTGAAAACCTTTATCGACAAAACTTTTGTTTCTAATATCTTATTCGAGTGACGTTATCTGTTAGGAGGAGTATATCCGTCTATATATAATTGATCAAAAGGAAGTAAGACTTAAAAACACTTCTTTTTAAATGATAAACACATACTTATTTAATTTACACATTATGTTTTTAACATAATTTGAAATCTCAACCCACTAATAGGTAGGATCATCTTAGTGTAACCAAGGTATCAAGTATCAAAAACAAGAATTAAAGCAATCAACAAATATGATGAACTCGATTATGGTATGAGAATATGAATGAGAGACGATCTTAGATTATTAGAGTATGTAGACATGTATTTATACTCTTTCGGTATTTACAATATCGATCATATACTTAAACTAAGTCATAAGCAATAAGCAAATAACAAACTATAATATAATATATTAAACACAACTTTAGAGACGTAACACATAGTTAAAACAGAAAACACTCAATCTACACCTTAACGCAAAACACTTCTTTCATACGAAATTGAAGCCATCGAGCATTTAGCATATTAAAAATGATCCATCTTTTCAGGTTAAATCCCAGATATATAAAACATATCGCCAGAAATTTACGATCGATAATCCCTTTCTCTTGGAAATTCGACAGTACTAAAGGAAGCTCGTTATGTCAAGATGTTTCAGTTCCTTTTTTTTGGTTGAATAGAAGATGTTTCAATTCCTAATGTAGGTTTTTTTCTAGTAGTTTTCCATTGATAACTTAGGTCCCGTTTGTTTCACCATAATGTGAATGAATGTAATGGATTTCAATTCCAATTACATCGTAATTTGCGTTTGGTAAATTTTTTGCAACGTAATCAAATTCTTTGGAGTTTAAACAATCCTTTATGTAATGTAATTCAATTCCTCTAATATATTGAATGTAATTCAATTCATTTTCCTAAGTAATGTTCACAAAAGATAATATTACCCTTGATTTAACCCTAATCAACTAATCCCACTTAATCCCTCACCCACCACCACCGCCACCCCCACCAACCGCCACCGCAACCTCCACCACGGACCACCACCACCGCCTACCATCACCAACCGTCACCACCGCTGCCGACCACCACCAACCGCCACCGCCACCCTCACCGCCGACCACCACCCCCACCGCCGCCGACCACCACCAACCGCCGACCACCACCATCCACCACCGCCACCGCCGCCGTCAACCACCACAAACCGCCACCACCGCCGCCGACCACCCGCCACCGCTACCCCCACCGCCGCTGTCGACCACCACCAACCGCCACCGCCGCCAACCACCACCAACCGCCACCCCCTCCGCCGCCGACCACCACCAACCGCCAAAGCCACCGCCGACCACCACCATCCCCCACCGCCACCGTCGACCACCACAAACCGCCACCATCGGCGGTGGCGATTGGTGGTGGTCGGCGGCGGTGATGGCGGTGGCGGTTGGTGGTGATCGGCGGCGGCGGTGGTCGGTGGTGGTCGACGGTGGTAGTGGTGGTCGGTGGTGGCGGTTGGTGGTGGTCGGTGGCGGGGGTGGTGGTCGGTGGCGGCAGTGAAAAAAATAAATGATTAAGTTATGTTTTTGAGTTGGAAAGAAAATGAAGTAAATGGAGGGACCACTTTCCTTCCAAATCATCTCATATTTGTTTGAATAATTTTTAAACCAAATAGTCCCTACTTCCCTCTCTCTCTTTTATTCTTAAAAAACTTAAAAACGCAAACACTAATGGTTTCCTTCATTCTGCCTCTCTTTCCTTCCAAAATTATGGGTCTTTTGTTCAGTCGACAACCTTTCATGTCAAAATTAAAGTTGGTACCAAGGTATGTACGATGTTTATTCATCTTTAAAGTTGAAAGTTCAGGTCTTACTTTAGACAAAAGGTGTAGAATAAATCTTGCTTTTAATTAGATTGTTCAATGGCTAAAAATGCTAATGATTTATCCTCACTAATCACTCGTTAACATGGATATTTTAATTCAGATCTATATTATATATAAAGCATCAGGGGTTCAAATTTCAGATCTGTTCTAGACTGCCATCGCCCCTGTTAATTGCGATGGGGACTAATCCCCTACTCGTTCGTTTGTGTCAAGAAGCCTCTACTGCTGCTGGGTTCATCCCCGCTATCCATTGGTTATGATTTATTCTTTTTTTCAACTACTTGCTTGATTAGTTGGTTGCATCGATTTATAGCATTCTTCGGTTGGTATATCGCCTTCACCTATTTGCTTGCATCTGGTTGTGAAACACTTTTGCATTTGAAAGAGTTTGTAAGTGCTGTATTGGGCTGTCCACAAGTCTGGATATTAGCTTGCTTAGGTTATGTTGTCTTTAATTACTACAACATTACTTATCCCAATTGTTCAAATGGCTGCTACTCTTTGCCATTTTGTTATTGTGTCTTTTGCTACTGGTTTATTAATCAATCTGATTATTTGTGGGTTTGATTTTAGTTTCGATTTGTGTCTTTGGCTACTGTTCTTGTCTACATCTCACCTCCCCCATATCCCGCTATAGCGGGATTGAGTATTGTTGTTGTTGATTTTAGTTTCGATTTGTTGCTAAGACTTAGTTGTGTAAATCAATAAATTGTTGTACGTGTTTGATTGGTTACTGTGTCACGATATTACGTTTTTGTGAGTTCCATACGACGTCGTTCTCGGAGACGTCAATCCAGTACCCCCTTGTCAATATCACATCTTCCTCGGTAGTTCGACTTGTAGGTGTGGCTCTACCGCACAATTTTGATTTCTTTTATGCTTCCTCCGGCTTTGGGTTCGGTCTAGAGCATAATTTGCTCCTCGTTTTTGTTGTAGCGACTTTTAAAAGTAGATATTGATGGGATGCAACTTCAATATGTAGATTGTATTGAACGTTTGATTTGTTGTTGCTGAAAGCACCCCCTGGTATTGAATGTCCGCGACAATGTGGTTAGTCGGAATATATTTTCTGATGATTGTGTGGTAGAGCTCGTACCTTGAGATTTATTACAGAGGTGGGTGTTGTGAATTTTTTTTGCGGTGGTTTGGATCCATATTTTTAAGAAATTTGTAGAAACTAGTATAAAAAGTATAACATATGCGAGCCGAGAGAATATGTGTAAAAAATTAGAATTATTATGTGTATTTATACTGGATGGGGAAGAAAAAGGAAAAATAAAAAATAAAAGGTAACAAATAGACTTCGTTATAAAAAGTATAGCATTTGTGAGAGAATATTTGTACAAAATTAGAATTGTTATGTGTAACGAGTAAGAATTACCCGCGCTTCGTGGCGGGATGAAATTACTATTTCATCTTCTTTGAGTCTATATTATTTACTTTAACTTTTTATTTAATGCTTCAAATGGCTCTATAAATAATAATATAAAAGACTTTATCCACAACTTATATTACTGATATCAATATACAATACACGATCATTAGGCTAAACACTCAAACATAAAGCTGATGAAAAAATCATTATGTACAAATTAAATATCGTAAAGATAAATATAATAAAAAGAAGAAAAACCAACCTTCCTAAAGATAAATATAATAAAAAGAAGAAAAACCAACCTTTTACATATTATTAAGAAATAGAAATGAAAGCATTAAATAAAATAATAATAATAAAGGAAAATCAAGAGAAATGAAAAAAAATAAAAAAAAAGAAAGAAAGAATCTGTAAAGAATCTTTGAGAAAACACAAAACATGTACAATATACTGGATGTTATATATATATATATATATATATATATATATATATATATATATATATATATATATATATATATAATTATACTGGATGGGAAAAAGAGGAAAAATAAAAGGTATAATATACTTAACAAACATTCGTTAAAAAGAACTAAACTTGTAAGAAAATGATACTTAAAGGATAGAAAATAGTTTTTAAAAAAATAAGACTAAACTTGCAATATGGAGTTAGTTAAATGACTATTTATGAAATTAACTCTTCTTTTAACTTATAACAAACGACTTATCACGACAGGCGACAGCGCGTTAAGACGGAAAATAAAAAGTAAAAATTTTTCAACTTGTCAACTCAACTAGAACAATATTTTATTTATTTATTCGTGTTTTATCTTATAAGTTGAATATGTAATGTTTGGTGTAAATTTAAAAGGAGATTGGTAACTTTGTCAAGATCTATGTTTGTATTTTGAGCGGATGAGGTAAAGCATGGTCATCCTAATTGCATGTCACCATCCGCAAGGAAACACATCTTCATCATCAGAGCCTGATTATTGTAAAATATTTTGTACAACGGAAAATGCTTTTTGTGACAGTAGGAATGACAATTGCATTTGTGATCCTAGAAATCTAGCCATACCACCACGGTAACCACAAGGGGTTGGTCTAGTGATAAGACTTGGGCTTCAATGGTAAAAATACCTTCAAGTCCCAGGTTCAAATCTTAGGAGCAAAAAAGATATTCCTTAATTTGAAGTCCCAGGATTAAGCATACAAATGGATAATTGATAGTTTAAAGACAAATGGCGTTTCTAATAGTTTTTATGGAGTAAATGGAAGAAGCATATATGAAACAGGTAAATGAAAGGTTATCTGTTTGATGAGAAAGACAGCAGCAAGCCAACAATATTGTAACTGTGTAAAGTAATGAGATGGTGTGTTAGAGTGAGAGGAATGGTTACTCCCCACCACACTCACCACATCGCCACATCAGCTTTTTTCTCATATCACTTAGCCCATCACTCAGTTACGTAGTGATCACTTTTAACCACATCAAATTTGAGACCCACACAATACACACTATTAATAAAAAAAAAACCAAAAAAAAAAGAAAAAAGAAAAAAATCCACCGCGCAGTGTGAAAATCTCCACATTTAAGATGGATGACGGCGCGTTGGAGTGGAAAAAGAAACCACCACGCTGTAATTGATCACCACATGGAGGAAAAATACCCCCCACTCCGCCTGCTCTTAGTTATAGTGGTTTTCGTCAAGCTTTATTATTCAAAAGTTTTGTATGTGTGCTGGAATATGAGGAAGAATTATGAATTGATTGTTCTGTTATGAAATAAAAGATTGGAATGTTCAAAAAATATATAAAATTAAAGTTGTAAATATATCAAACAGATGTCTTTGCAATTGCATATATTAAGAGCTTTTATTATTTAAAATTTTATCTTATTAGTTTCAGATATTAACCCTTGTTATAAATATGTGGATGAACTCATTTTCAACACAAGTTACATATTATCAAATTTATCATTACTCATTGTCTATTAGTCAATGAAGTATGGTAAATCAATAGTGAATTTTGTAGTATAAACACCTCATCTTGTAATGAAGATTATGCACCTCTTATATGAACTTTTATAAGTTCCACAATTCTATTACTTCTACTTTCAATTCTCTCAAAGTATTAAGGTTATCCTGTTAGTCTTAAGCTAATCATTATTAAAATTATAACAACCCCTAAAATATAAAAATTATGTTGTAATTATATATATATATATATATAGAAACTTAGAATTTTATTTAATACTATGTATTATATGCCTATTAATTAACCATCTATATTATTATACATATGTAAGGGTTTTTAATTTTTAATGAACCATCTATTAGTTAACCATCTATGTTATTCTACATATATTAAGTTATTCGATTTATTGGAAGTAATAAGGAGAAAATGATTTATAAAGCTTTGAAAAAATGTATATACTTAAATAGAGCTAATTTGTACAAATTAAAATTTATTTATGTATATCTTTTTAAGCTGCAAACATACACATCTATACTACACCTTATGTCCACGATGAGACTTGAACCCTCAACCTCGTAGAGGGAGGAACACCTTAACACTTTTTGTACCATACAGACAATTTTTTTATGTACGAATCACCACTCATACTTAAATGCCAATTCTTTTATAATTAGGGTTATTTTGTCGTATTTGTTTCTTAAAGCCAAAAAATTGCAAACTTAGGCTACGTTCACTTCCAGAAAAATCATCTATTTTTTTCAGAAATTTTTTCTAAGAAAACAGAAGATCAGAAAACATGTTCACTTACACAGTTTTTCAAGAAAACGGACAACTCATTCACTTTCCCAAACTTCTCAATTTTTTCAAACTTTCATACTTTTTCAAACAACATTTTCAAGAAAACACTCAAACTAAACATGTGTTCCATTTTATTCTGAAAAAGAAAAACTCCACCCCTTCATCTAAATACGTCTTATATTTTTTTTCAGAAAATGAAAACTTCACCCTTTTTCATAGAAAAACGAAAAAGCAAAAAAATTTCTCCAGCTAAATGCAGACTAAGTCTTTTATCTTGGAAAATTGCACATTATTAGTCCTTTAATCGCACACTATTAGTTTTTTATTTTGAAAAATCGCATACTATTTGTCCTTTATTTAAACCATCAAAGAATTCCAAAATCAAGGACTAGGTTTGCAACCTTTTGGTTTAAAGGACTAATAGTAGCTGTAACATCTTATCACACCATATACCGCAACGTCAGCCTTTTTTTTCATTATCCAACTCATCACTCAACCTTTTAGTAGTTACTTCCGACTACACCAAATTTTAGAGGCACATATTACCTTATTAGCCAATCAAAATAAAAAAAATAAACAAATGGTCTCACCATACACACCCCAAACGATAAATGTCACATCTCCTCAAATCGTTAGTCCATGACACTCCCTACCACCCTACCACAGTGACATAGTCACATCCCACCTATTTCTTCCTACATAGATAATGGGCTCTCTTAAGATTTACGAGAATCTTTACAGAATTGGGCTTTAAGTTATGCTAAACGAAATTTCCAGGATGGCTATTAAAGCTGATTAATCAATAATTATTTGTTTCTTGTGTTTGGTTGAGCTAAATAACTTATTTGACGTACAAATAAATATTTTAATGTACGTTAATTAAGTTAGGCTAACTCACGAGCTACTAGATAGAATCAAATTCGACCCGATTTAGTTCTTGTCAAGTTTGAGTTACTTGAGTAGATTTTAAACAATGGCAAGACCTAAAAATATTCGTCAATTTTAGTAAACATATAAAACAATTCGTGTAGAAATTGCACTTATATACACAAACAAAAGATCTGGTAGGAAATTAACGCTACGCATAAAAGTTGAGATATAGAACGGATCCATGGGCTACCCAGTGTTGCATACTAGATTTGCTCGTGCTTTTATGCCGATCAAGCTCGAGTATAGAAAACCTTGAGTTATAAATTAAACTCGTCATCCTTTTAATTACCATTTGTGTAGGGATGTAAACGACCGAGCTATATGCGGGCGAGTTCGAGCCTAGCTGGACTAAATCTCATTTAGTAATCGAGCTCAATCAAGCTTTAAAGAGTAGGCTTGTTTTGCTTGAGAGCCTAAATGAAACGGGGTACGGATAAACCTTAAACGAAAGGTTCTGTTGCATGTCTAAAAGCCAAAGAATTGAATTGAAGTATTCTTCAATCATAAGGTAAACAAAATTAGTAAACATCTATAGAAACACATATATTTGAAAACTGAGACAATAATCACATTTGCTATTTTTATACATCTTATAAATATACAAAAATTCTTTTATGAAAGAATGTCATCAACAATATATCCTAACTGATACATAAGACTCACAATACTATACAATACTATAACATGTACTTTACTTGGTTAATTCTTCACTTGTGCTGATCAAGTTTCTTCGTTCATCTTTCTACACTTTTTTGTAAACCTTGTCCTTTCTTCACTTGTAGAAACATAGTCGGCTTTTACGGTTCAAATGGTACAATTTGTCGAAAAGTTACATTATAGTTTAAGCAAGATCGATGATAAAAAACAATAGTTCGTAATATATATACAAGCAAAATTTACTTCCACATTTCATATAAGGGTGAATTAATTGCTCATGGGAAATCTATTAGAACAAGATGAGGATGTCCGTGTCACGGGCTTGCAAGGTCAAGAAAACACCGACATCCTCATGAAAGTTCATATAAAGAAATAAATAATGTAAGAAGAATAAGCTCAGGAGGGATACCGCCGACGAAATTGTCAAAATGCTATTTCTTGCTCTACCAACTTAGCATGGTGATCACTTGGAACAAGATCACACATGACCAAGAGAGACAAAAGTGGGTGGTTAGTAGTAGGTGTTGACATGGCTAGGACCCAAAGAGAAAATGGCTCGGAGAACTGGGGTTTAGATTTGAACCACCATATTATGAAGATGATCTGGTGGTTCATCTATTTATAGAGTTGAGAGGTTGTGGTAATACTAACTGAAACTTGAAATGAAGAATGGGATGAAACCCCACAATGAGTACAACTCATAATACACAAAGTACAGTTTTCATGTACTGAAATTTGATCATTTCTGCTTCAACAAAGAAATATTAATGTGGGTTTGACTTTGACTCATGAGGTTGGGTGTGTAATAAAGGATGGTGTTTTGATGTGTCGTTTTCTACATAAAAGGACAGGGACAGAAAGCATGATGAGAGTTTGTTTTCTTGGCTTTTGGAAATCCTGCCACTAATCTTTAAAGGTTTGACATTTATTCCCTGTAAACAATATGACCTTTAGAGGTATGTTTGGTTTTTACAAAAATGTTGAAAGATAATTATGTCTTTAGCTTATTTTTGTTATAAAATACTATGCTCAAATATTAGTGGTCATTCTTTATACTTCTTCAGGCTATCTAAAATGTTTCTTCAGAAGCATTAAAGTATTAAACTTATCAAGTCTTTTTTAAATCTTGGATGATTATTATAAGATTAGATCATGTATATCATAACTTAGCTCAACTCACTAAATTAATTACTTAATAATGAATTTTTTTCATCAAGAAGCTTTGATACGTACTAGACTAACCGATGATTATATCAATTAGAATCGTTCATTATATTATATGAATTAATATTATAAGGCTTGTAACTCGTGTTGTGTTTGGGTTAAATAGGCCGTGTTCCTTTCGTGCAATTTTCGTGTCGACCTATTTGATATCCAAAGTAATTTCTTGTTAGGTTTGGTTTGGGTCGTGTTTTGTATAAACCCATTTTACATTTAAAAAATCAAAGTTGTGTTTTTTGGGGATAAAGTTTGACTTTCCGACGAGTTTTAGGTTAACCCAATATATAAGAAAAAGTTGCATGTGAAATTGACTTTACAATACATTATATTGACTTCAAAATTCAGGTTTTGGGTCAACCCATTTTACGGGCTCGGTTTTGGGTCCATAACTAAGTTGCACACTTCATAAGTTCATAGATTGAGATTTTAATTTTTAGGATTTCAATTTCATTTGACTGCTATTTTAAAGTTTTAACATTGACTCATTTTAAACTTAATACCTTTTTACTTAAAAATTTATATAATTTTATTTTTAACTAATACGTTTTTATATAACAAAATCCGGTTAACCAAGTTATTTTCGTGTCGAACTATTTTTTACACATTTGAATTCCATGTCGAGGTTATGTCAAATTATTTTGTATTCAGTTAAGGATTTTGGGTTCATGTTATCAACCTTGGGTATGTTTGGCGGAAATAGCTGGTAGCTGTAGCTGGAAGTTAGTAGACGGTAGATGATAACTGGAAGTTGTATATTTTAATTGCATATGTATTTAACAAATTAATTATTAGCTAAAGTTGAATAGTGTAAAATAACAAAAAAGGATAAACTGGAAAAATAAGAGGAATTTTAAAACAATTAAAAAGGGTATTTAAATAGTTTGGTATATAAAAAACTTACAACTAATTTTAGAAGCTACTTTGGAAAGTTTTTTTTTGTTTTAGTGTGTTTAAAAAAACTTTCAGTTTTTCCATCCAAACATAAATTACAACTTTTTCTTTCAAAACAAATAGCTACTACTTCAAAAAAAAAACTACGTACTAAACACAGTCTCACTCATATATGCTTGATAATGTAAGCATTTTTTCCGTATACATGTGAATAATTTAACTCCTACTTTCCTAGAACCTCGCCCCTTGGGAATCAACTTTACTGTAAGTGGTAAGAAGAATTTATAGATGAAAAGCGTAGAGGATAGAGTGTAACAAAATGTATGAAATGATTGCATGAGTGGGACAAATTGTCGTGTCATCAAGTTGTGCACTTTTGGAAGCAAGTGCTAAAATGGTCTAATTTGAGTTCTTCTATTCCTGATTTGCTGGAAGAAACTTGATTCTTGATAGATGGTTGAGGTAGATTGAAAAATTACAATGTTACTTGGTAGGCGGCTGTTTGTGTTGTGACTTGTTATATTTGGGGTCATAGAAACCATCTAGTCTTCCAACAAGAAAAACAAAAGCTACATGATAGATTTTTCGAGCTATAACTTCAGTTATACATGTGGATTTCCTTTCAGTCATAGCAACGATCGTTGGACTAGACTGGGTGGCTCCTATGTCTAGCAGGGTGTAACTAGACACTGATAGCTGATAGCTCAAAAGAATTGAGTTAAGTCATGCTTCGATTTACCTCTTGAAGAGGAAAACTCATGTAGTATTTTTGAAGGTCATGTTTGATTGTAATTGTAATTTTAATCCCCTCCGTCCTTTTATAACTCACAAAAGCAAAGGATGGAAAACTTTGTGTTCTTGTTGGTTTGGTTTTAATAAGTTACATTTTGCTTTAAAAAAATCTCTCTCTATCTCTTTCATCTTTTCATCTTTTGCTAACATAAGCGATTCTAAAATAATACACTGGTATTAAACATGAAGATATAATATTCGTTGTAATCGATAGAAAATGACTCATTACATCCCAACCTATCACTATTCGTATTAATTAATATAAGTGTATTTAGGGATGTAAACGAGTCGATCTAGACCCTTATTGAGCCGGGCTCATTTAGGCTTTTTTAAGCACGAGCTTGAGCTCGGCTCGTTTAGAGTCTGTGATGTTGAGCTCGAGCTCAATTCGTTTATGCATTATGAAGCTCGGGCTCGACTCGTTTATGCTCGTTTAAGCTACGCTTGTTTAGGCTCGAGTATTATTTTGATATTTTTACTAAAATGATATAAGTATTGAAAATTAAACATATAAAATAAAATTATATTATATACAGAGCTCGTTTAGGCTCGTGATCAGCTTAAGCGAACCCACTCTTTAGAGCTCGAGCTTTGCTAATTTATTAAATGAGCTCTAATCTAGGCTTGAACTCGGCTTATTCATTAAATAAGCTTTAATCTAGGTTCGAGCTCAAGCTAGTTAAGGTTCGGCTCGTTTCGAGCTTTTAATGTTCACAGCTTGAATAACTCGCGAGTAGCTTGACTTATTTAGGTATCTAAGTGTGATGAGTGTAACCATAAAAATAGTAAATAATTAAAGAAGATTGCTAAAACGGGAAAGGGCAGAGCGGGACATCCCAACAGTTTTCAAGTCATCCAATTGTCTCTCTGTTTTGCAGTGTGTGAGGTCAATCTCACTAGTCATTACATATATACATATGGTCCTCACCCCCACCCCCAATTAATAAATGCACATTTGGAACTTTCTTTCACTGCAGCATAGCATAGCATCTCCTAATTTTCACTTTACTCCCACCTGTTTCCACTATATCGCCTGTGCAACCTTCAGGTTAGCTAACCACTTAAGGTAAATAAACTTATCCTTTGTCTTCTTGTCAAATGATTCTAGAGGCAGCTTAAACTTTGTTAGATTATTATTACACAAGCAAATGTCAAATGAGGCCACCACAACTATTGTTACATCAATATCAGCCACAATCTAAAATATTCTCATTTGGTTAAGTTTTTACTTGTTAAGGTAAAAAAAATATAAATCACAACTTTAAACCGGGACAAAAATAGACTTTAGAATGAATTAATAGTTTATTAGCAATTTTATGGATATGTAAAGTTTTTCATATAGTCAAAGAGCAAAGGTTTTGTATACTGCATTGGTGTGCAAGTGAGAAATTAATGCTCTGCTTTTCTTGGCAATTTGAATAAAAACCCAAAACTATGTAAAGTTTTTCTGTGTTTTTGTACTCGTTGCATGGGTGTCTGTCAGCACCTAATGATGACTCTTCATACTCCCTTTCGTTTTCCATTCTCATATTTTTTCGTGTAAGATTATTGTCCATACATCCCAGCCTATTTTGCATTCAAAGTGTAATCAATACATGTAACTAACTCTTATTTTTTTCTGTACATTGACTAAATCTAAGATCATCATCATCTAACCCTTACTTATCTTCTCTAACTTACTGCTACATCATCATCCACATCATTTGCTATCTCTAACCCCTTCTAGAGTCTAACCCACAAATCCTCATATCCAATCCATAGTTACCCTTTCAACCCGCATATATAATTTTATTTATAAAATATATATAGAAAAGAGAGAAAGCAGGAGTAAACAAGGAAGAAAAAGAAAAAAAGCTTCAACCAACAGCTAGTTGATGAACCAGCTCCAACTAGTGGAGCAGCGATGGTGTGCTAGCTCTAGATGGAGAACAAGACAGCACTGGTAACCCCCCGATGCGGATAGTCTATGTCAGATTCCTATTGTTGTGTTCAATATATTTTAGTAAAGTTTAGTTTATATATGATATGTCATATTTTAGGGTAGCTATTGTAAATACCCAAAGGGTATAACTAAAAGTTTGTAAACCCTAAATCACTAAACAATTTCGTACGTATCATTCTTGTTCTCTCGGCTATCTCCATCGACAAATCTACATCGAGAGTTCATATTATTGGGTTGATTGCTTCGATTATTATTTAATACTTGATACAATTAGGTCCTACACCTAATTAAATAACTTATGATAGACTTTTAGTAGATTAAGATATATAGAATAACACCTTTTCATATTCTTTACATCAAACTTTTAAGAAGGGTACTTGGAGAGACATGTACCATAACTTATCAACGTGAGAGGTTCTATATCCTCTTACTATAATGTTTTTATTTATTTTCTTACTTACTATGTTAATACGTGTGTCAAGATTAAAAGAGGAGATAGGTATAAAGTATTAGCAAGTTTAATATGACATCATCTAAGATAAAATAGGAAGATTTAATATCAGCAATAAAAAATTTTCTATCAAGTTGTATATTAAATCCATGCTTCTAAATGTTTTAAATTGGTTAAATTTGCATGTATTATTGTGATTACAACATATTTCCCTCTCAATTGTAATTCTGAATATTGGGTCAACTAAAAATCTGATGCGATTATCTAACACCCTTCCTAATTTTTCTACTACGCCAACACCATATTATCTATCCTCTATCATCTTTTTTTCATCTTTCAACCCTATAAATTGTCTTCTCTTTACCTTTTCCATATTTTCTTTATTTTTTACATTTTTAAATTTATATCGGTCTCAAGAGTCAAATAGGAAACAAAAATGAAACAAAATGTTAGCGGGCGAAAGGAGTCGCAGCTGCAAGAGCTGCTATACAATATTTTAAAACTCGGGTGTTTAGTTGACCCAGTGTGGTGATTGGGTCAAAGGTCAACCTAGTTTTCAAAATATGTATAACATGTGTTTTCAAGTTAGGGATTTTGTGAGTTCTTCTATTTGGTGTTGATATTTCATATCCACCTTTTACCCTTATTAAGTTAATCATCATAAAGCAAACAAAAAAAAAAAGAAACCCTATAACCGGGTCCATATGGGTTGAAAGGTCGGGTCAACTAGTTTAGCCGAATCCTCCTCCTCTTCAATATGAGTCAAGAAAATAAATAAACTCGGTCATTGTCAAACCTCTCTCATGATAAATTCTTGGTTCAACCAACTAAGTCAACTCGGATTTTAAAACATTGCTGCGATGTTACTAGGGAAAGGGCATGGGGCCATGAGATGGTGGTCTAATAGGGTTTAATCGTCACAAGAGCACCTAAACTAAAGGGATGAGAATCCACATACCATTTGCTCTCACATAGAAAGATAGAGATAGAGATATTGGATATGTATACACAATTACATACGCATTATGAATATCAACTTTGCGGCAACCGATGTCACTCGTAAATTCAAACTAGGTTTTCAAAAAGTACCCCACCCCATAATTAACAAGATCAGGATGAATTTGCATCATGGAGCAGTTTAAAACAAGACATGTTATTAAGAAAAAATAGTTACATATAATGGTAGAAGCATTTTACATATAATATATAAAAAATACCTCACATAAATTACATCTATTAAAAAATATATCGTTACTTAGAGCACGAGGAGTACCCATAATATGCTTCTCATATTTAATATCATATCCGTGTCACGTCACTCATACTTTATCTAGGTTTTAACCCAGAAAATACTCATGCTTCACATATTATACATACTTAAAAGTTAAAAGTTTTTTTAATAATATCTCTCTCTTCTTTTCACTCTCTCCACCTTCTGTAATAAAACACCTGAGACATCATCAAAAATTCTCATACCGCAACCATGGAAATGGGGTTGACCAGCGATAACACATACCGAAAGTGTGTGCCAATACCACTCCGCTTGGCCTTAGTTGTTACATATGATCCAGTATATGTTGAATGGAATTGGAAGCAGATGTAGAGACTAGAGAGTAGAGTTGCACAAAAAATCCGAATATCCGATTTTGTGCAAAAACTATCTGAACCGATTTTTTATAAAACCGTTATTTTTTTCAAACCGGAGCGGATTTAACCGGTTTTATCCGATCCGATCCGAAACCGGTTAAACTTTTGTCCGAGAAAATCCGGTTTTAATCCGTACGAAACCGGTTACACCTCTGTCCGAGAAAATCCGGTTACAATCAGAAAATCCGGTATAAAAAAAACCGAAAAAATCCAGTCCGGATTTTATCCGATCCGGATCGGATTAAAATCTGAAGATATGCACCTCTGCTAGAGAGAATACCATTTTCTAATATCTAGTTGTTTTATCATTTTTTAATTGGGTTGGTTCCAGCCAAACCAGGCTTCACTTGACCAATTAGGCAATTAGCGGGCCTATGGCTTGTCGGGCCTGTAATTAAAACTCGAAGCGGGGTTTTTCTTCTACTTTGGATCATATTTCGTCTAGCTATATAAAATTTACTAATTCTTTTTTATTTTCTTAACGACTAACTATAACACTTATTTTGATCTAGTGTGTTGAAGGATATATATGATAACATAATAAGATTGTTCTTGATTAAATAGCTTGATTTGAAAATTAAATAATAAAATTGGGATTTTCATTAGTATGACTTACATGAATATGTATTCTACACCAATTGTCTTGTTACCAAACACAACTAAGAAAAAAAGAGTTACACTTGGTACTTAACTTACTAACAATCATATACAACTACTTTAAGATCTTTAGGTTGACGCAAATATTACCGTTTATGTATAAGTTTTATAAATTTTGTATTGTTTTTAATATTTAATGTAATTTTAGTAATGTGTGGTTTTCTGTTTAATGTAATGTATACTAACGAGTGTAGTAAATTCGCGCTTCGCTGCGGGTTTGCATTCTCGAGTAACCTAGTAAAATTCTCGATTAATCTAGTAACTAATTATTTTGTCTAATAATACTTTGTAATATCTATACTTGAATCTAAATTATAAACATATATAATAAGAAAAAATTAACTTTTTAAATAAGGTAAACACACATACGCATTCAACTACTTTTATTCTTAAATCTACATTCTGCACCTTATGTTTAATAGAACTTAAAATCCGTAATCTTAAAAACCACTTAATATACCAGGTACTGAGCTATAAGTGTTTCAATAATTTATAAAAATACTAAAAAAGAAAATTTAGTAAATAAAACAATACTAAATACTGAAAATAATTTAATTAATTGATTAATAAAATATTAAAGAAAATATAAGAAAGAAGAGGAAGAAGAGAATAATGAAAAAAATGAAACTTTTGAAAGAAAAAAATAATCACCGAACGTAGTTGGTTATGAAAAATAAAAATACTACATGAAGGTTGTTGACTTCTTGTTATTTAGGAAAGGGAAAATTACCATTTTTGCCAACATACTATTCACCTTTTTTCAATTTTATCAATATTCTTTTTATTTTATCAATTACACCATTACACTTTCAATATTTTTCCAATTTTACCAATATTTTTTTTTATTTTATCAATTACACCATTGCACTTTCAATATTTTTTCAATAAACACAAGGTTTACTTACTAACGCTGACAATTTGGGTCGGGTTCGTGTTATATATTGGGTTCGTGTTGTTCGAGTTCGGGTCAATTTCTTGTCGACCCAAGTTCGACCTATTTATTTTCGTGTCAGGTTCGGGTCGTGTCACTTTTTTCGTGTTGGGTTCGGGTCGTGTTTCGTTTCAACCCATTTCGGTCAAAAGTATCTGACTAGTATTTTTTTGATTTTCGATTATGGTTTTCGAATACGGGTTTCAGGTACGGTTATCAATTACGGTTTTCGATTATGGGTTTCAAATACGGTTTTGGATTAAACATAATATAAACCATAAATGAAAAGAAATTCTTAAAAATATATGAAAATGGAGAAAAAAAACTTTGCAGTAATATTTAGAAAAAACAAACTATGCAAATTTAGAATTACGGAAATCACGTACTAAAGTAAATTTGCAAAAGTTTATAGTTAATGCTCTTATTTACCATATATAAATTTCTTATATTAACTTTAAAAAAAAACAAACTATGCAATTTAGAATTACGGAAATCACATACTAAAGTAAATTTGCAAAGGTTTATAGTTAAGGCTCTTATTTACGATATATAAATTTCTTATCTTAACTTTTGTAGCTTGATGTTTATCTAATTGTTAACTAGTCAAATACTTTTTACTGAAATCGGTTGACACAAAACACGACCCAAACACGACACGAAAAAAGTGACACGACCTGAACCTGACACGAAAATAAATAGGTCGAAATTGGGTCGACACGAAACTGACACGAACCCAATAACACGAACCCGACCCAAGTTGCCAGCCTTAACGCTTAGTAGGTAAACCTTGTGTTTATTGGAAAAATATTGAAAGTGTAATGGTGTAATTGATATTATAAAAAGAATGTTGGTAAAATTAGAAATTTTTTGAAAGTGTAATGGTGTAATTGATAAAATAAAAAGAATGTTGATAAAATTAGAAAAAAATGAATAATATGTTGACAAAAATGATAATTTTCCCTTTAGGAAAAGATAACTGAGCAAATAAAAGAAAAAAATTAGATGATAGTATAGTAGCGCCTAGTAGGGGTCAAAAGAAAAGTTAAAAGAAACCAAAGAAAAAAGTAACGTGAAGAAAATTAAAAAAAAAGGAGAGAAACATCACCTAAAAGTTGTTGTATATATGTTAATATTTTTTTAATGAATTTGTTATATATATTTTTAAAACTTCTAAATAATTAATACATTATAAATTATCGAAAAAATATAAACAAAAAAACAGAAAGAGCATTGTTATATGTTAATAACATAAAATCAAATGATACAATGTGTTTAGGAATAAAAAAGATTAATAAAAGTAAAAGAATAAAAATATTTAGAACATAGTGAGAATTAAAAGATAAGATAAAAAAGGGAAAAACATATATTTCATTTCTTATAAACAAAAAGGAAAAGAAAATAATATAAAGAAGTTATGCGTTTAAAAAAAAAGTAAAGTCAAAAGTAAAAAGAAAAGCAAAGAAAAAAAAAGATGCATATGAGAAAAAGAGAATTAAAAAAGTAAATATAACAAAAAATTTGAATTAGAGGAGTCGAACTTGTGACCTCCTCGAAAAACGGAGTGCTCTTGACCAGCTGTGCTACATTTCTTATTGTTGATCTTTTCGCAAACTTGATATATAATGGTTAGCGGCGCATTTTAAAATAACCCTTATTTCAACAGTAATTTCGGCGCACGTTTGGACTTGTCAATTGTATATTGTACTAGTATATAGATTTCTAAAATTTTAAATTCATGTGTTTTTATAGATTAATAAAAGTAAGAAAAGAAGTTGATCGAGTCATGACTAACGATAGTGATTTATACTGAAGTAATATGTCAATCAGTCAATATACCAATATGAGTACTTTAAAGCAAATAAAGGTTTTAAAAACGAAAATTACCCATCTAAATTTACTTTAGGAACTTGAATAGAAAACCAAACCGTTGAGATTTGAGAGATGTTGTACCTTAAATAATTATTCTAAATATTAATTTTCTCTAATAATGTTTAATATAATCCATACTTAATTTATAGTTTTAACTTTTAAGAGACTAATCTTAACATTTGAATCAATGACATCAAGGTCCATATTGAGTTTTAAAAATTTAGGCGAAGTGGTATTTTCGTAATTAATATGTAATTGTTTTACAATCGCATGTGATTATATACTGAATCACCTGTGATTGAATATTAAAATTTCAGAACTATGCTTTTACATGAATTTTATTGAACACAACTTTAAATTTTCTTTTGATCCGACTTTAAGGAGATGCATACACAGTTTTTGCAACTTTATAATTTTTTAAAACGGTAAATTCATCTCTATAATATTAATAATAAAAATATTGTTATTAATATTAGAAAACCAGATTTTACTCAAAATAAAAAAGTTTGAAAAATGTTATACCCGTTAAAAAACTTAGGGTTAAAGCCATAAAATAAAGGTCTACTTTCCCCATTCTCCCATTGTGGCACGTCATGCTTTTTTACACATTTGGCCAGTAAACTTATAAAAAACGTGTTAATGTGCCCATTTCGTGACCTGCAACCTGTCAGCCCGTTTTCATCCCGTTTTTGCGATTTTTGGGTTGATTTTCGATTGTTTTGTGTATTTTTTGTTGAATCTTGTAATTTATCATAATACCTTTCAAATGACACAAAATTCATGAATTTTCGTCAAGTGTTGAGGGAGAATTTCGAGCTCAAAGTTTTATTGTTTTGTGTTAATGGGTTCGGAAACAGGGCAGAAAAAATATGTGTTTTTAGCTTGATTCTTGATCATTTTACATAATTCTTTTTAGAGATTGTCGTAGATAATCTTTTTACCTTTCAATGGATACAAATTCATGAAAATCAAGTGTAGGCAAAGTTATTGCTAATTAAAGTCGATGACCCTATTCGACACCCTTACGGTATTTCGATGAATTGACACATTTTAAACTCGTTTTTGTTCATTTTTTTGTACTACTTGATAGACAACTTGATTACCTTTCTATAGACTCAATATTGTAAACTTGAGACAAACGAACAACCAAAACGACTTGATTCAATGAACAATTGATCACCAAAACCAACAAAGATGATGAAATTCTTCAAACCTCCATTAACACTCTATTTAGAACTAAAGAAATACAAGAACTAAACTATTACAAAGGAAATGAGAACTGAAACTAATCTCTAGGTGCTTGAAACTGGAGAAGTGATGGTCCTTATATAGATGAAGGACCTGACCTCTGACGTCTGACATCCACCTCCAACTGCCAGTCATCCTCCAGCTGTTAACCTCCAGCTGTCATCCAACCTCCAGTTGTCACAGCTCCTAACAACCTTCTCTAACAACCTTCAACCAACTATGGAACTTACACAAACACCCCTTTCACTTAGTGTAAGTCACACATAGCTCCTACAATCTCCACTTTGACTTAAGCTAAGTCACACCCACTAGTCCTTTCAACCAGCTTGCTTCTTTCGTAGCTCCTGCCAAAACCACGTACTCAGCTTCTATCAAAGCCAAAGGCTGTAATGTTGCCTCCGGACTAACCACGGCTTCTCCCAACGTAACCACATAACCTGTTACGGACCTCCTTCTATCTAGGCTTGCCGCGTAGTCGGAATCAGAGCACCTTTCCACTGCCACACAGTGAACCTTCTTCGGATTGATCATGAACATGAAGACTACATGAGCTAGGTACAGCTTTGTACATCTCATGAAGTACACCAAGCTTCCATCTTTCAACTTTCGAAGATACATACCATAGTCATAGGACCTCCTTACAAACCCATGCTTGATCACCAAAGTATCAACACGTTTGTACCATTGCCTTGGAGTTTGCTTCAACCCATAGAGCGACCTCTAGAGCAAACACACCAGGTCCTCCAGACCACCATGAAGAGACGCCATCTTCATACTTTCCTTCTAGCTATACCCTTTAGCCTCAAATCGTGCATCGTAACATTCAACTTCGGACCCTTCCAAGCCGACCTTCTCTTTAGAGAACCATTTACATGCCACGACTTTCCTACCCTTAGGCAAATTAACAAGAACCCAAGTTCGATTGTTATGAAGAGCCTCAATCTCCTCCACCATTGCCCTCATCCATAAATCTGCTTCTTTTGAAACATCTGATTCAACATAAGCCCCTGGTTCATGGAAATTACCAACCTCCTTTGCCCTTTGCAAAGTATACACAGCCAGACCCTCAAAACCATATCTGACCGGAGGTTTAACCTGTATCCAATATCGATTCCTAGCCAATGGAACACCCTCATCAGCTCCCTGGTCAGCTCCACCTTCACCTTGTAAACCAACGTCTATATCCTCCTGTGTATCTACCTCCTGAGGTTCTTCTTGACCTTCCTGAGTCGACTCCATCTCCATGTCAAGACCACTAACCTCCACCTTCTTAGATACACCCTGAAGACCCCCTTGTGAGACCACTAACTTCTCATCAGAAGTTACATCCCTACTCACACTTGTCTTCCTTTCAGGTGGTGACCATAATCGATAACCCTTACCCTATAAACACCATGTTCATAGAAGATATGCTTCTCCACCTCGTGTCCTCCTACCAGCCCGCGTTTACTGAGAAGCACCATACCCTTGTCATCAACATGACCAAATCTCATGTGCCAGAGCTTCCCCATCTCTGAAGCTTCTTCCTGTGTTTGTGAGACAGCAGTTGCACCTTGCCCCACTGTAGTCTCCCCCTTCAGCACATATAGATTAGACTCCTTTACACCTTTCATCACCACTAAGGCACCGTTTGACACCTTCAGTACTCTACCTACACCAGAATACTCGAATCCTTCCTCATCCAACGTACTCATCGAAATTAAGTTTCTCCTTAATTCCGGAACATGCCTTACGTTCGTCAGTGTTCTTACCATACCATAATACATCCTGATCTTGATTGATCCAACACCAACCACCCGACAAGGAACATTGTTACCCATCAAGACACTGCCAAAGATCCACTTCTTGATATGAGGAGAACCAACCTCTGTTTGGACACATATGAAAGGAACAACCTGAGTTCATAATCCGCACGTCTGACCTTTCAACACAACTTGACACCATGAGAACCAATTCCGATTCAGAGCTTGCATCGTCCCTAATGACGTTCGCATTCAACCTGCTCTTAGGACACTCATTCTTCCAATGCCCTGTATCACCAGACCTGTGATACATGTCCTTCGGATTTGGATTTCCTCCTCGTGACCGAGATCTTCCATTTCTCTGTCTACCTTCTCCTTTGTCTGACCAATCAACATCTTGTCCTTCTGTTCTTGACATAATCAGACCTATAGCTCCTTTAGCTGTATCAGAAACATCACCTGAAGCCTTGTGTCGAAGTTCTCGTGAGTACAAACCTGACCTTACCTCTTCCAGCGATATCGTATCTCTTCCAACCATGAAAGAATTCACTAGAACTTCATCCGAGAGCGATAACAAGATTATGAAGTGAGCTTTCTCCTTTTGAAGATTAAACTCCACTTCCTCCATGTTTCCTGATCTTTCTCCTCCCAAAGGAGCCCAGATCCCTTCTCGTTTGAGAAGTGCCCTCATCTTTAATCGCCATAGACTGAAGTTATTCATACCTGTGAATTTCTCGATCATCACGAGAGGTTGAGCCATCTTTGTTCACCGTCAAGAACCTTCTTGATCTGATCACTTCTATTCAAATTGAATCACCAACGTTCTCTTCAATCTCCCCTGAGATTGGAACCTTCTTTCTCCTGTTCTTCGTCTTCAAGAACCTACCCACAGATTCAAGAAACCAATCTTGACCAGATCGCTGAGCCTTGGAGCTCTGATACCAATTTGTTGTAAACTTGAGACAAACGAACAACCAAAATGACTTGATTCAATGAACAATTGATCACCAAAACCAACAAAGATGATGGAATTCTTCAAACCTCCATTAACACTCTATTTAGAACTAAAGAAATACAAGAACTAAACTATTACAAAGGAAATGAGAACTGAAAATGATCTCTAGGTGCTTGAAACTGGAGAAGTGATGGTCTTTATATAGATGAAGGACCTGACATCTGACGTCTGACGTCCACCTCCAACTGCCAGTCATCCTCCAGCTGTCATCCAACCTCCAGTTGTCACAGCTCCTAACAACCTTCTCTAACAACCTTCAACCAACTATGAAACTTACACAAACACCCCTTTGACTTAGTGTAAGTCACACATAGCTCCTACACTCAAGAATTATTAATTTTCATCAAGTATTAATGAAGAATTTCGGGTTTAAAGTTTCGCTTTTAAGGTGAAGAAGAAAAGAGGGAAGGTGACCTGCTATAGCAGGTCAAAATAACCAAAATGGGCACATTAACATGTTTTTTATAAGTTTACCGGTCATGTGTAAAAAAAACATGACGTGTCACAATAAGAAAATGGGGAAAATAGACCGTTATTTTATGACTTTAACCAAAAAACTTACTCACAAAATTGAAATTGTGGATTACCGGTTAAATAAGTCATCAACTCAACAGGTCACGATATCACATTACATTAATCGATAGAAAAAGCATAGTTAATAACCTAATTAAAAAACTAAATAAAAGTTAAATAATTAAAAAAAGCAAAAATATTATTATAGCTTTAACAAGCAAAAACAATACTAAAGCGTAATAAGGCTATAGTATCAGATTACGTCATGTTATGTCCGTTTTTCTCTCATTATACTACTATTCAACAATATCATCACACTCGATCACTCATCAATTACTTCAATTCACAAACAAAACTAAACTAAACTAAAACTTGATTATCTACGTTAGGCTCGTTACGTCGGGCATCACATGGGGCCCCTCCTGCTGATCACACCATGATGAAATCTCTCACACCTCGTGTTGGAGGTCACTTCCCGACATCATCACTCAATATCACATTAGCTTCTTTCCTGTTATATTGTTATCACTTAATTAAGCATCACATTGAATCTCTAATCAATCACATCATAGCATTGCACAAACTCCTAAAACACACTACACACACCCAATGAAAAACAAATATACTTTTCTCACAATGAACAACCTTACATCAAAGACCAATCATGCGGGTGCAGGGATGGTTATCGCAAATTTATCGGTCATCTCGAAACCGTTCACTTATGCACTCGCGGCCTTTAAAGTGTGTATATTTAACAACTAAAAAAAATCTAAAACATTGCCTTTGTTAGTAATTATTAAGATGATTGTATTTAAAGTAGTGGTTAAATGCAAGTCACTCGATTAATCAAGTATAATATGGGTCGATATTCCAAATAAGTGAAAAAAGCCACGATAGTTGCATTCTTTTGTAACCAACCACTCCTTTTAGTTTATTTTTTTATTACTATTTTGCACTTATTATATATATACACACCGATAGATTTTCGTATATTATACGAGTTGATATCTTAAAATAGAAAAAAAGATAAATTTAAATAGAATATGGCAATTCCTTAACATTCAAAAGCAACAATAATTTACATCCACCCCTTATAATTATAATTACATGTTTCATACATGATCTACTTGATATTTTCTTTCAGAAATGAATCAACATCAACTTTTGACACCTTGACCATTCTCTGTAACAATGAAATTAAGTCTTTAAAAAAAACATTACCGTTTATGTTTTGATGATAAGTTGATAACATTTTACTATTGAATTTTAACATATTATAATTTTTATAAATTTAAGTTAATACAAAAATAGTAAGTTTACTACAATACTTATTACTTTAAATAGTTGAATACATGAATTGTTGGCTTCAAAGAAATAGAGAGAATGTTTAAATATGACCATATAATATTTAAAAAAAAAGGAAAATTTGGTTTTAAAAGTTTTATATAAATTTAAGAAACCACAAAAGAAGATCTCGTTATATATAATAACAATCAACTGTTCTAACTTTCCTATTAATTGTTATATATTTGATTTGCAAAATAAAACTACTATTTCAGTTTGGCGGAGTGGCTTATCCAACAGGTCCGGTGTTCGAGCCAGCCCCAAACATTCTCTCTTATTTTATTTTTATTTTTCATTTTATAAACAACAATTTTTCTTTTAAAAAATAATGCCTCATTAGTATTATTATATTTTAATGATTACCTTTATATACATTTTTTGTTTTCTTTTTGTGACTTTTAACACATAGTGTTACAAACATTAATCCATATTTTTTGTTATTTCAATTTAAGTGATATAAATTGGTATTTATCTAACCAACTATCATTAAGAATTTTATCTTTGGAAGAAATATACACTAAAAGTAATATCAAAATAAAATCTAATAACTTCATAAATATTATATTTTCCAAGATTTATTTTTAAAATTTTAAATTTGCATGTTAGTTATATATATTGTTCGCAGTGTAACTCCGCCGCAACGCGCGGTATTAATTTACTCGTTTAAAATTCAAATCTCCGGCAAATAAGTTGGTTGGTTCATCTTCAAGAAATTATTTCCTACATTAGCAAGTAGCAACCCAACACAACCTACCATTGAAAGTGAAGTTAACACAAACCTTTGGATAATAGCTTAAAGAATTGGGAATAGTGTGAAATTCTATACATATCTTGAAGACTATCTATTGGTTTCTATGTTAAGAGACTTTCTAGGAAAGAATTCAAAAGGTTTAAGACGTTTTCGAAATTCAAAGTGTGAACAAGATAATGTGTAACGTTCTAAAGAAAAAACAAAGTTTGAACATATCTAAGACACCCATGTTCAAACATATCAACCGTCCAGATAATATTTATGTCATTTTTTCTCTCTCTATAGAAATCATTTAATTCACCTTATGCCTATAAACACACACACACACATACTTTCTCTCTCTCTCTCTTCTCTCTTTCTCCCATATGGAATCTTTGTTAGTATTTATTTTTAATTTAAAGTGTGATTTCTTGTGTTGTTAACAAAGTTCTATCCAAAAAGTAACTCTAGATCAAGAGCAAGGGTCAAGATCTTCAAGTGTTCATCAAATATATTAACACATCCTTGAGTTTAAAGTTTCAAAGGGTAAAAACGTATGCGTCATATAGTTGTAATTCCACATAAAATTCATTATCATCAAGATTGATCTTCCATCATACTTAAATGGCGGATTTAGGTCAACTATAACACGAATTACGATCTTTATCATCAAACTTATTCAACTTTTTTGGAAACAAAGAACCAAATTTTTTTCATATTTGTTGTATTGTTCAAATCTTGATTTAAGGGAAGCTATAGCTTGATCAATAACTAAACATTTTACCAATAATATATATATTATAATAATTGAGCCCCCTCCATAACATGAACCATGCATGTGCGTTCACCCATCTCGTACTCTTTCAAAGGCATCCATATATGTTCATCACTATCATAAATAACCTAACACGTCTATAATGACTTTTACTATTGTAAAACAAAAGAAATCATTTGCACGCAGTCACACACTCTTGTCTCATGACCACCTTTAAGATTAAAGGAATAACGAGCCTATTATGAACTTTAGGCAATGGTGATAACAAACAAAGATGCTCGTGATGGAGAAGGGAGAGACGATAACAAGCTCGTTTTCATACCGTTGTACTTGTGGATGCTCTTATAAGACCATACATAACGCTTTTCCCGGATAGTTAAGGTAGATGTGTGGGTAAGTTGGGTAGATGGCATACCAGTACCCCCCTCCCCTTTTGGGTTCCCTTCTTTTGGTTCGCAAACCCGATTAAACCCGTTGTTTTACAATTTATTTCCTTTTTTTATTGTTGTCTAAGAGAGAGTAGGGGGAAGAAAGATATTTGGCTGTTTGAGTTAGACAATACTTGAGTTTGGGTTGAAAAAGGCTTAGGGTGAATAATACTCATGGTCTAACCATTATTTGGAAATTTTACTTTTTTTTGAACAACTAAACACACCCACTCATCTAATACTACACCTTATGTTCATACTAGGACTTGAACTCACAATCTTAAAGTTGAGAAACACCTTCTCCAAACTTCAATTCCGCTAGTTTAAATCCATTTGGTCAAACTTTTACTTAATTACATAATATATTAATGAGTTAATTACATTTTTGGTCCCTGTGATTTACACAAAATTGCACATTTGGTCCTTAGGCTTCATTAATTGCGGATTTAGTCCTTGTGGATTACCATTTGTTTCAATCTTGGTCCTTGACACACTTGAAAAGACAAAAGTGCCCTTACCCTCTCTTTTAATTATTTTTTTAATTTTAAAAGCATTTCCTTTTATTAATAAATGATCAATTTTATTAATTAAATACTTTTATACCCTTTTTAATTATTTTTCCTTAAATGCACACACACCTATCTCTCTCTCTCTCGTCCTAGACACACACACATACACACAGTCAACTCTCTCTCTCTCTCTCTCCATCTTTCCCTCTCCCTCTCCCCCTCTCTCTCTCTCCGCCGTATATGAAAACCACCATACAGAACAACCACCATCCTCCACATGAAACCCTAGATCTGGACCACCGCACATGAAAACCACCGCACAGAACAACCACACATGAAAACCATCGCACAGAACAACCACCATCTTCAAACCCTCACCATCGCCGGTTTCCATCTAATGTCTCAGAGAAACCCTATATGTGGACCACCACCATCTCAACCTAGAATGGCGGCGGTGGTTAATCCCCTGTTTTTCCGATCAGAAATACCAGTTTTTGCTTGATTAATCCGGCCACCGTATCCACACAACCACCACCACGATTCCGCCATAATCTGTGCCCATCGCCACCGTAACCCCAAATGAAACCCAGATCGTTGATTTCATATGAAACCCAGATGAAATCGTTGATTTCAGATGGCGGTGCTGGTGAGAGTGAGATGGCGGTGACAGAGTGAGAAAGAGAAGAGGGTGTGTGCGTGAGGGAGATAGAGATGAATGGCGGTGGATCTAGGGTTTTTTTGTAGGTGGTAGCGGTGGATGATGGTCACGGCGGAGGTGGATGGTGGTAGAGGCGGTGGAGGCGGCGGAGGTGTATGGATGGTGGTAGTTGACTGTGTGCATGTGTGTGTGATGTCCTTCTTAGACCGAGAGAAAGGGAGAGGCAGAGATTGATATATATATATATATATATATATATATATAGTGGTGTTGAGAGATAGGTGTGATGTTTCATGGTGGTGAGGTAGAGAAGGTAGATTTGAGAGAGATGATGGTGGTGATGGTAGTTTAATGGTTGCCGGATGTTGAGGGTACAACCGAGATGGTGATGGCCGCCGGAGATGGAGGTGGCGGTGCTAGGTGGAGAGAGGGACATGGAGGATGGAGTGAGATTTGGGGGAATGTGAACTTCTGTGGGGTAAAAGTAAATAGTTTATAGTAAACTAATATTTTAATTACTATTTATTAATAAATTAAAATTAGTCACTTATTAATATTTAATAATTTATTAATAACATTAAAATGATTAAAACTTAAAAACAAAAGAATAAATAAAGGACAGAGGGGTATTTTAGTCTTTTTAACTAGGCCAAGAACCAAGATTGAAACAAATGGTAATCCACAATGACTAAATCCGTAATTAATGAAGCCTAAGAACCAAATATGTAATTTTGTGTAAACCACATGGACCAAAAATGTAATTAACTCTATATTAATTATATTTATTATTTTACTTTAAAATATTGTTTGAAGGAAAGTAAATAAAAACTTTATTGTTAAAGTAAATTTGGACCGCTAAGTTTTGTTTGGAACTTGGAAAGCGACCAACAGAAGTACGTGGCGCGTAGGTTTGGCACTAATCTTATATCCTTATTAAAAGAAAAAGATGCTTACATCATCATTTTCCTTCTCTAAAAATTCTCTACCAATCACAACCCTTCGTTTTAAAAAAAGAAATTAAAAAAATGGATAATAAAAGCATTATAACATCACATGAGGCTTTAAATGTTAAGTCTTCATCGATTACTTTTGCATAATTACATTAATTGGAAGAGGTAGAATGTAAATTGTTAAGTGGGTAGTATGAAATATGTGAGGGGGTTTTAAGAAAATTGTATATTAATGTACTTAATTATAAGTTGTTTGAAAATTATGTTTAATAACTTCAAATATATTTTGTTTTGAGAAAAAAAAATTATATATTTGTGATCGTCTCATTTTTATCTACGTTTTGATATAAATTTTATCGGAATATGAGGTTTTTTAAAAATTAGTATAATTTAATTGTTTTATCAACATCTAAGTAGTTATTGTACATTTTATTCGTCTTTTATAGTTATTCCCTCTACATAATGTAGTCGATATAATCATTGATTTCTTGGTATTTCGATAAAAAAAATTAAAAGTATACTATAACTAATGGTTAGCGGCATAAAATTGTTTACAAAACTACCACTACCGTTAGAGCTTTTTAAAATTAATTGTTAGTTGTGAGTAAATAACACTTCAGAAACTAGAACTCTACATAATTACTGGGTAGTGAAACAACTGTCATGATAGTGAGTTTTGTAACTACACATACAACTTGAAAATTTATATAAAAATAGTAATTGTCTAAGTTTTCTTATTTTTTAACTAATACCTTGATACATAAAATAAAAGTTATTATTACATGGATATTTGAATTCAGTGAGATCTCGTGTTTTCAATTATATTTAATTGAACAATAAATTACACTTAAGTGATTTACGTATGTATAGACATAATATATTCTATGTTAGAATCTTATTTTTATGCGATCTAATTTGCGTACACTTAAATGAATGTCATAATTATTTAACTTTTAATAAAGTTAGTTTACAATTTCAAATATTCAAATATATAATTGGCTAATAAAAATGTATTTAAAGCACTTGATATTATAACATCGACAATAATATTATAATTATGTCTTTACAATGTCGGAATAAAGCTCCATCACGAGAAACACATTAATATTATACTAAAAACTTTTACACGTGTAATGTAACTTTATATTTCTTATAAAGAGTATTTATAAAAAGTATTAAAAATACACGTTTTTACTCATGGATAGTTATATGTGACGGTTTCTCGAGTGAAAAGTAAGGATTGGTTAAAAGTTTTAATTTGCGATGATGAAGGAAACCATACTAATAAAACCATGAATGTTGTTTATAAAGAGGTTTTACATAAAATTTAATGACAATATTATGTATAGATATCAAAATTCTGTAATGGTTATTCATTTCTTATTTTCTTACGAGATTTTATTTTTCTATGTTTTGTAATTAATTTTACTATACGTGTTATGACTCTTTAAAACTATATAAATTTTAAATTTACTTATATAATCGCGTATTGATACACGGGTCGCTTAGCTAGTTAACAAAATAAGAAAACACCAAACAGCATATTCTGTGAATGTTCTCTTTAGCATCCTTCCTTTTCATCAAAGCATATATCATGCTCAAAAAATATATACTTTTTTTATTAGCCGGTCAATCAAATGGTATTTCCCTTCCTTTCATATCATACTTGAAAAAGAAAACTCTTGATTTACTTCAATTTTGAAAAATAAATCTTAATTTTATTGATTAAACAATTGATAAATTGTAAACATTTAAATAAAATTAATCCTATTTTGTATTTTAAATCCTATTTAATCCTTTTTGTAAATCCCGTTTAATCCTTTGTTTGTTAAACTTCTTTTGAGTGTTGTATATTCCTTTCATATAAATAATGTTACACTTTGTAAATGTATACGTGACAACCCTTGTGCATACATATATTAGGTATGACTAGCATGATATTACGTAATATTGTGACAACAAATAGTTTCTGTCATGTAGCATGTTATTTGTATTTATTACTGTTGTTCTCATTAATTCTTTGTTGATTTTAAAACAAATTTTAAAAACAATAAACCAATAAATAATTTGATTTATAAAATAAGGATAGAGAAAGATTGTCTTGTCGTGAAAATTGTGCGGATGTGATTTGGGAATTGTGTTAGTATGAGAAAATTAAATGTATTATAATACACTATAGATATAGTTTACTATCTATATTTACATACCCTCAGAAGTGTAAAAAGTTGTAGAGGTAATCCTTTGGTGAAAATGTTGACAAACTAACGGGTTGAAAACATGAAGCAAACGAACTTATACGACTGTTACATGTAAACTAACAATGTACAGGTTTTCGAGCCATGTTACGAACTAAAGTTATAATCAGCCTAACCCGCATTGGTAAACGTTATCAACTGATCATTTAGGATGACCGAATATAGATATTGTGAGCAATAGTCCCCTGTAAGGACCTCATAATACGTTTAAGAGCACTAAAGCAAGGTTCACGAATATCATGCACATGGAGACATAGTTGTTTAACAACATACTCAAATATCGGATGCATAAAGCTCATATATTGCAGGGCAGCAGCATAAAAGTGGGATTAAAAATAGCCAGAAGAATGTACTTTTAATTTTTGTCAGTGGGATTATTGCATGGATTGCGCGGGATCATATATATGCCTCGCGAGGATGTTTATTACTGTTTGAGCATCCCTAAATATGATCGATTTTTAAACGTAACATTTCTTTATTGTTTAAACATTTAAATTTTTGTTATTTATTATTCTTTTAAATTTTTATTAATTTTGTGTCTTATAAAGATTTTTATATTAATGTTTAACATTTATCATTTTAAAACCACATCATATATTAGATGGACCTCTAATTTGGTATAGTAATATGCTAATAGTAACAATAAACAATAAGATTTAAAAAAAAATACACTTTCACTTAAATGGTTAAATCGGTTTCAAGTTATTAGAACAAAATTTGAGATTAAAGTAATTATATGTTTAAAAAAATTGCAAGTATAGAAGTTAAATCAATTTTAGAAGCAAGTAAAGGGTATTTAGGATATTTATAGATTTGTTTTCTATCCAAAATACTTCATAGGATAGGTAGGAATGTAAAATAACCGAGCTACTCGCTAGCTATTTAAGCTCGGATTGTTAAAAGCTCGAAACGAGCCGAGCCTTAACGAGCTCGAACTTAGATTAAAGCTCTTCTAAAAAAAAGAGCCGAGCTCACGCTCCACAGAGTAGGCTCGCGAGCTTAAAAAGCCTAAACGAGCTCCATATATAATATATCTTACACTTTATATTTTTAAATTTTAATAATTATATATATCATTTTATCAAAATAATACTTGAGCCTAAACAAGTCGAACCCGAAGCTATAAACAAGCCAAGTTCGAGCTTAAAATAGTCTAACTCGATGAGGTCTAGCTTGGCTCGTTTACATCTCTATTCGTTGGATTTTAAAATAAGTATTGAAACACATAATCAAAATTCAGAATTTCACATTCAGATTTTCAAAAATAACATATAGTAATTAAGTTTGAAAACTGTTTTAATAAACAATTCATTCAATTATTATATATTATGAAATCTTTTATTGTTGACTTCAATGAAACATTTTTCAAACTTAGTTATTATTCAATTAAAATTTTCATAATTTATGCTTAAGAATAAAAAAGGTAATTTCAGTTTTGAAAAATAACAATCACAACTTTTATTTGATAATTAACTTTCAATACTGTTTACAGTTATCTTTTAATTAGTTTTCAATTTTTTATACATTAAACAAGATTAATGTTTTTAAATTCTAAATTTAACATTTATTTTATTTTTATCTACGATACTTAAGAGTATATTTATCATTTTTATATAATAATGATAATAATAATGGATAAAAATAATAAAACAAAAATAGTTGGTATTTGTTGGACCGTATTTTATTAGTCATGTCATGTAGTAACATGAAGTAACCGTCCGGCCTCCGAACCCTATATATTAAGTGCTCTCTATCGCATCCGATAACTGCCGTATACCGGAAATACTCCTGGAATATTCTTCTTCAATTTATATCTTCTCGCCCTAACTTAGATCTTCTTTCTTTCTTACGATGAAACTTGACCAAGAAGTCAAACAAGATGATGGTGTTGGTGACCTGTGCAGAAACATCAAGCTCTCAACAATGGCTACCGGAAAGCTCGATGTTAACGCCGATGAGTTATTTCCTCCGGTCAACTTCGCCATGGTTGATTATGGTATCTACCGTTCCAGTTTCCCCGACTCCGCCAACTTTTCCTTCCTTAAATCCCTAGGCCTTCGCTCTATCGTGTAAGTCGATCAGTTGTTAAAATTGAAGAGTTTTTACTTCTGATCCTTGATTTGCCGAACAACAAATGTGCGTAGGATGAGAAATCGTGTGTTATTGCGTCGTTTGAATCGCTAATTCGCATCACATTTGAATTTATGAAAATTTTGTTGTAGATATCTGTGTCCTGAAACGTATCCGGAGCATAATTTGGATTTTTTGAAGTCTAATCGGATTCAGTTGTTTCACTTTGGTATCGACGGCACTAAGGTACGCATTTTGATTACGATTCTGTAGCTCGTATTTGTTTAGTTGATTTAACAGACGATTCCATGTTCTAAATATATAATTTTAGGTTTTTTATATTTCATGATGTGATGCTGGATGCCTTGATGTATGATATTCTTTGAGATCTGAAGATCTTCTTATCATAATCAACTATTATTTTTCGACTGGTTATCCCTTTTTAATTTAGGAAGATGATCTGAACACAACAGATTTTTTGTTATACACAAAAATTAGTCATTGTTTGAACTATCATACCCTTGAATATGTGGACTAGAATAAAAGATAGTGAGATTTTAGAAGCATAAATGTCACAATTGTCGTATATGACAAAAACTTATTGTGTAAAAATAACTCCCCTTCATTTACCCCGTGTTCCCGAGTTATATTTTGGATACAAAGGAAGAAAGTTGAAAAGAAGTAGAAAAAGTTTTATGTTTCTAAGTAACTAAGTTATTCTACGAAGAGAATTAGAATGAAAGGACATAAATATTTTTATCACATTCCGTAAGTGATTAAATTACCCTTAATTAAAAATAAATAATTTTAAGAATTAAGTGTATTATTGCAAAATGACCATTTTTTCTATTATTTATCTTCAACTCGGGAACAACACGAGAAAAATCAAAAATAATTATCTTTTTTTTTCCGTTAATTTTCTATTCGATTTTTTTATTTCTTTAATGTATCTTGGAAACACATCATTATAACCACTGCTATACCCAAACCCCCTGAGTACAAGTAAGATGTAGAATTGTAGATCATAGAGAATGCTTTTTAAAAGATCTCTGTATTATATTGATTCAAAAGATTAGAATTGTGTTTCTGATTCATCACTTAAAAGGTCAAGGGCTCAAAATCCTGTTATTGTAGCTTCATTTATCAAGCAGAATGTTTGCGGCTTTCCCCTTAAAAATACCAATTTCTCTCTAATTTTCGATCTCCATGATATCTTAAGTTGTAGTAAACTTAAACTGAGTTGACAATTACTATTAAAAGCGGCCAGTTGAATACTTTATCAAGTACACACCGTATGTTTGCTTACTCTTAAGGTCCAACTTTAAAGATCTATAAATCAATATTAAGTTTGAAGTTGTAGTGTAACCTACTTGACTTGTAAATAAATAGAGAATCGTTTAATAATCGAATGATTCAAACTGAAGTACAAACATTTTAACAGTCTGACCAAAAATACAATTCCAGTAGAATATGCTAATTTTAACAAAAGCATCCAACTAAATCTATTCTGAAATAATCAAGTTTTACTACATTACCAACATTAAAACATGAGAAATAGAATGATCACAGATTGTTTTGATAAGATATAATTTAGTAACCTTGAGTCTTCTGGATGTATTAAAAAACAACATCAAACGTAAATCCAATATCATTAGTCACTGCATACATCCTTGTATTTCCACTTAAATCACACAAAAATATATAAGAAAGCAAAGTAGTTAATTATTGATACTAGTCAAATCTGGGTTCCAACACCTTTAATTTGCTTATTATGAATATGTTAGTTTTAGTTTAGTTTTTGATTTAATATGTACCATATGTCAAAAAATGGGTCGAATGAAATATATAGATTATCTACATGATATGGTTCTATGGAAATGTGCAATTACTACTCATTTGAAAATCTTAAGGATTATTAAAATATATAATTTAACAATAATTTCTCTTTTTTATTACATAAAATCGAAATTATAAATCCTAACGAATACATAACTCACCTCATTAGCTCATAATAATATTGACTCAATATTCGGATGTCACACTCATAACCTTCTTTCAACGAAAAAGATAACTAACTTAATGATTAATAAACATAAACTACCTCATAAATGAGGATTATACCTCACTAATCGGTTCAAGATATATATACTCATTTACATAAATAAAACATAGCTCATAGAATGTGATTACTTCTTTGATATTTCATAAACATAAAAATTATCCATAAATATCTTAACTGTTCATAATTTTATAAAGAAAATAAGTAAGAAAGTATCTATTTGGAAAAGGTTAAATGTCATTATGTTTCGATTTACACAAAATTAAATATAGTAACTCACTTTTTTCAATGGTTACGAAATATACTTTTTACTAATAAAAAATTTAAAAAATATTATTTTTTTAATTTTGTGTCAGGTTACAGTAAAATTTATATCAAAACGTAGATAAAATAAAATGATCATAAATATATAATCATATTTAAAACAATCATTATACAATTCAATGCATCTATTAAATATAAATATATAATTTATGCAAGAACCTGTTATATATTTCATATAGCCTCTAAAAATCAAATCCAAATTCAAATAATGAAAATCGAGAGAGGGAAAAAGACAAAATTAAATACCAATTTTGTTATCAAAGGGTTTTTGGCCTAGCGGTACCAATGTGTGATTAAGGTGTTTCTATCTTCGAGGTTGAGGGTTCAAATTTTGTTAAGAATATAAGGTGTAAATTAGATGGGTGGTGTGTATTCGTCGTCAAAAAAAAAAATACCAATTTTGTCTCAAAAGTAAAAATTGGGTAAAATGAAGGGGATGTCTTTTTAACACTTTGTAAATATTTTACTTGGTCAATAAGAAAAGGTAAACACTCGACTTTTATATAAGCAGAACTATACTTGTATAAGCTAGCCACAAGAATGATTCCCCGGTTACTATATATCTAACCAAAGAGATTAGCTAGAGAGCTCGATCTAATATAGATTATGCATTGCGTGAAATTAATCTTTTATTTAAACATATAATTATTCAAGTAATCATTCTGCATCTTCAGTATATATATTTGTGGTGTTATCATTCAAGCAGGAACCTTTTGTCGATATTCCTGAGGATACCATTCGAGAAGCATTAAAAGTTGTCCTTGGTACGTATGTACATACTTTATTCTTTTCATTATATAGTGTATGGAATTTTGAAAGCAAGCTAAGTTTGAACATTTGTTATTCCTCTAATCTCTCTCTTGTTGGCAGATGTAAGAAATCACCCTTTGTTGATTCATTGCAAAAGAGGAAAGGTATGCATGTGCCAATACTTCCCATATTTGTGTGTGTGTTTTTCTTACTCATTATCTAATTTTGCTTTCAAAGCATCGAACTGGTTGTCTGGTGGGATGCTTAAGAAAAATGCAGAGATGGAGCCTTCTTTCTATATTTGACGAGTACCAAAGGTTTGCAGCGGCTAAAGCTAGAATCTCGGATCAGAGGTTTATGGAGCTGTTTGATGCCTCTACCTTGAAGAGGTAAATCCATTCCATAGAGTTACATACATGTCTACTGACCATCTGGGTCAGAATAAACTGGAATAAGCAATGAGTTCCGGGAATATGTTTAGCATTTCAGGAATGATGTTTACCATTCCTTGAGGATTAATTGAAGATATATATATATATATTTTCTCTTACTGTTGTGCTCTCATTGCTCTCTGAGTAGTTTTGTTTTCTGCATTTGCTAAGAAAGATTGGTTGTTGTAACATATTATTATAAGCAAATTAACATAAAGAAATTTTACAAAGGAGTGTTCTTGTAAATCTTTATATGAATGCTTTAGCAGATTTTTGGAAGAGCCAAGCTATGCTATAATAATGTGCATAATCTAACCATTTCTGTGACGGTTGTGCTTACTCTGGCCATACTCAAGATTGATACCGGATCTCCTAAGACTTTTCGGGCATCCTTATAATATTACTATATAGTCCTTCTAAATGAAATTGCTGAGTTCATGTAATTTACCTTATAAATGAAAATAAAAAAACCAAATTTTCTAGAAAAAGAAAACTGAAAATATTGAATTTAAAGGTACAAATATTTTTACCTTTAAAGTTTAAATTACATAAGTTGGGCCTGTAGTTTGGGTAAAAAAACGGCCCAACAACCTCGAGAACATCACCATTCACCAGCTTTCCCATGACATTTTTTGGGCCCATAACTCTTCATAGTCTAACTTCTTGATCTGCTCCGATCAATTATTGGAGATGTTTTAGTTTTCAATTTTCCTTGCTAATCTCAAACACTTGTACTTCTGGAAAGCATGTAGGGATTTTTCATGTATTTAGGAATACATTTCTAATCAGCAATTATTTATTATTCTAGTAAATAAGAAAAAGATCGTGTTTTCTATTAAATAGCTAACTCATACGCATCTGATGATTCTTTAGATTACATATATGTTAGTTTTATAACATCTGTCTAAGACCATGTATTAACACGGGGACATTCCATGTAGCCACGGGCCTTAATTGTATGTGCATAGTCTTGGGGTTGGCTTCTTAAGTTGTTTCAGGTGCGGCATATGCCACTTTTGTTAGACTGTGTTTTGTAGCTTTCAAAATGCATTAATTTAGAAATACTTTTAAAATGTAATTAAAACACCCTCTAGTTTTAATTTGTAAATATTTTTAAATTATAATACCCATATTATATAGCTGCTTCAAATCGTGGGCCTTGTGATCTTTTAAGGGGGTATATAGAATTGCGTTATGATAATAGATTACGTGCTTTTAATAATCAAAATCACATAAGCGGTTGCAAAAACGTGTTATAGAATAATATTGTTTCGAGTTAATTATATTGTTTGATGTTATTATAATCTATTAAGAAAAACAATCAGATAGTTTATTTGAAAGTTTGACAAACTAGATTATTTTGGTAAAATAGACCAAAAAGACATTAAATAGATTTGTATTAAAAGGAAATTAGATGGATTATTTTGGTAGAATGACAAAGTAGATTATTTCACTATTATTAATCTATTAATAGGTCTTGTAGTATTATTGGCCTTCATTAATATTTTATTAATTTTATTTAAATATCTTGTTGAAGAATTGCAGCTTAAAAAAGAAGGGTTTTCTTCTTACAAAAATCGTTCCTGTGGTTTGCAAAAAGTAACATCTTTGGTCCTTTATAATCAAAAAGTACAGAAATCGTCCCTGTGATTGACATTTTGTAACATATTTGGTCCCTATGGTTGACAATTTGTAACACGTTTAGTCCTTTAGAGAAACGTCCGTTTAATTTTCTGTTAAGGGCCCCCTCATGTGCCAGGGTATTTTGGTCATTTCCATTATTAATCTTGTTACCAAACACCATTTCTTCCCAAAATTTTTATAGCCCTCTATTTCTCTCTTGCAAACCTAAGATCATCACATATTCCACTGTTAAAACAATTGGCGCCGCCAACACCACCTGGAACCACCACCAGCCACGACCACCAACAATCGCCACCACCACCACCATCTGAACCAACCATCGCCACTAGAAAACCATCACCGCCGTCCTTATTTCACAGCCAAACCTCGCTGCCACCTTATGAAACATTGCCACGATCTACGATTTTCTCCCAAGGTATGCGTCGGAAGTCACGCCGCCACCAACACCTCGCCGCCGCCTTGTGAAACCTCCATTGCTACTGGTGCCTTCAAGCAAATCTAGGGTTTTCTCCAAGGTATGCGTCAGAAGTCACGCCGCCGCCACCACCTCGCCGCCGCCTTGTGAAACCTCCATTGCTACTGGTGCCTTCGAGCACATCTAGGGTTTTCTCCAAGGTTGTCAAACCTCCATCGGAACTACCCACCACCATCGGAACCAACCACCACCAACACCATCGGAACTAACCACCACCAACACCATCGGAACCAACCACCGCCACCGCAAAGACCACCGCCGCCACCATCTTGCATTTATCCCTCAAAACTCTCTTGCAGACACACATTCTCCCTTTCTCTTTTTTTCTCTCTCAAATTGGAACCAACCACTGCCACCGCAAAGAACACCGCTACCGGTGCCTTCGAGCAGATCCAAGGTGGGTAATTAGGGCTTTTTGTAATCCTTTGCTAAAAAGTCTCAGATTAGGGTTTGTTGTTGTGATTTCAATTTTTTTTATTATCATCTCAGATTTTATTGATTAGGTTTTTGTTTTGTTTGTATGACTTTGTTCTTCATCTTAACTCATATGGTTGAACAAATCTCAGATTAAATTGTTTGTATGACTTTGTTCATTGATTATCATCTGGTTTTGTTTTGTTTTGTTTCATGATTAAATTTTTTATCATCTGGTTTAAGCTAATCATCTTAAATTTGGATGATTAAATTTGGGTTTGATCTGTTGTTGTTGTTCTTCTTCTTCATATGGAAATTCATTGATCTATTGTTGTTCTTCATCTCGAAATTCATTAAACAAATATCAGATTTAATTTTGTTGGTGTTAATCTGTTGTTCTTCATCTTGATGATGTTGTTCTTCATCTGAAATCATCAAGAGAGAGAGAGAGAGAGTTGAGAGGAGAGAGAGAGTGAGAAAAAGAGTTGGTAGGGGTGAAAGAGTGTTTGGAAACATGGATTACGGGTAGAAAGACCAAATACCCTCATGTGCAAGGCACATGAGGGGTCTTAACGGAAAAGTTAACTGCCGTTTGCCTAAAGGACTAAATGTGTTACAAAATGTCAACCACAAGAACGATTTCTGTACTTTTTGATTATAAAGGACCAAGGGTGTTACTTTTTGCAAACCACAGGGACGATTTTTGTAATTTACTCTAAAATGTATTAAATTACAACCAAATGTTAATGTGTGTATCTATACCTTCCAAAAATGTTAGTGTGTATCAAACTTTCAAAAATGTGTTATTGTTGTATTAAATTTCTTATTATTGTATGTACTAAATGTATACTTTTTTTTGTTTTTTATGTAATCAAAACTCGTACAATAACAACAAATTAAAAGTTTAATACACACACTAGCATTTTTGAAAGATAGATACACACATTAACATTTGGAGTATAGTTTAATACATTTTGAAAAGTAAACCCTTTTAAAGAAAGAAATGTAAGGGCAATTATGCAATTTAAAAGTCTAAAATTGATTTAAGGGGTGTTTGTTTTTAGCTAATTATGGTCTTATTTTCCAGCTTATTTTTCATAAGTGATTTCTCGCTATAGAGGGATAGTAGATTATTAAAACCGCGTTTTCACCTTTCTCAATAGCAGTTAATTGATTTTTAATTCCTTTTCACGAACTCCTAAAACTAGTTATTTACGATTTTAAGAACTCAATATACTGAAAATCCTTTTCGAAAAGCAATCTCAAAAACCCCTAATTACATAATTGCAAATGACTTCCTTGCAAGAATTTCTTGTGTATAGTTCCACTTACAGAAAGCAAATCAAGTCCATGGAAATTATATATTTAAGGGAAGGTTTATTACTTTTGGTAATGGAAGCTCACCTAATATTAATCTTACTTGAAATAAGTATTAAAAGCTTTATGGTCCGCCTTTCAAAAAAAAAAAAAAAAAAGCTTTATGGTCTGCTGATAGTGCATTAGTGCGCATTGTTGGATGTTACCTTTTTCTTTTTTTTTCATTTGATTTAGGAGTGCTACATTGCTCCTTCTTGAAGACTCATGTGACACTTTGTCTTGAAAGACTTCATCACTATCCTGCTCCTTTTTATCAGAGTTGGTAAAATGGGAGGGTCATGACCATGGTTCTAAATAACGTAAGGCGTGGCGTGACGACGAGGTCAAGTCTTAAGTTTTAGGAGTCATGACAAGCTATGGCGTTTTTTAAAGCGGCACTTAAGGCGGCAATTTTATATATTTTTTATAAATATTTATATCCAATTTATCAATGTTAATATACAAATTACACAAAGTTGCACAAATTAGGAGCAAAGTAACATATACAAATTACAAAATACAAATTTATAGAAGTTCAATACACGCGACCGCAAAATGTATATAAAAAAGTCAATTTTTTTTAAAAATATATTTTTTACACGCCAGTACGCCACGCCATAAAAAACTCGCCATTTGGCGTGTAAAGGCACGCCGAGCCTTCTGCCGCCTTGTCTTACGTCACGCCTAACCCCGCCGCCAAGGGCTGTTTCTTAACGTCGGAGTCGCGCCTAGGCGCCGCTATGGCGCGTTTTTTAGAACCATGGTCATGACTCATAAAGCTTGGCACAAAAAATAAGTAATTTAATCTGCTAAGAATCATAATGGTAGGATTAGTTTGTATTTGATGTCATATATTTAACAATGGTAACAGTTTTAGTCTTTTAGAATTAATTGATTTAACAGGTTTTAAACAGCTATATGATTTTTATTTACTTTTAAGCTAGTATGATTTTTATTTTATTCATGTTGATGAGAATATTTTCAAAATGACAAAAATTTTGTTCTTTTGGATTGAGTATTAGGAAAAGAGAACATATCACATTGTGGTCCATGGAATGAGTGTAGGCTTGACATGGTAGACCTTGGCTCAAATCATGATGTCAGGCGATTGGCACATAAATGAACCATCACAATGCTTGTACTCACACCTTTTGCGAATATGTGCAACCCTTTGAAAGTTGCAGTTAAAGATGGTAGTTATGGTGATTATTAAATTTGTGGCGTTGTAAGATACCAATTGTATTGAGTATCTATAGTAACTGAAGCAAATCACGTAATCATAATGATCTTAGTGCAATAGTATGAGAAAATACACCAAGAACACACACTTTAAGAGTAAATTGAAAAGCTAATTAAAATTAGGGTAAACTACATTGTTTATATACCCAAAGGGTATTTACTAAAATCTACCATATACTTTTAAGAAATACAACTAGAAACAAATTTTACAAAAAAGACAAAATGAACACAACTTAAATCTAACAAGTGTCTTTTAAAACGGGCCACAATGGAACCATCACAACTCTCCAAGTTGTGGTAGATTAAAATCTATTCTCATTTGAACTTCTCACAACGAATCAATATTTAACTTATTGAAATATGAAAAAGAATATATTATGTATAAATCATCTCTCTTGTATAAACTGTTCAAACGAGTGTATAGTGGGTCCACTTACTAATTAAGTAATAATAGAGGGGTAAAAAAATGAATTATTAATTTGGAAAGCAAAGTTTAACTTGTCGGCAAGTACGTCAATTTATTATCACTAAAAGAATCTTTCCATGATCTCTGAAATTCCTCATAAAAAACTAAACGCAAAATCTAGCTATAGATCTTATAACTTTTTTGGGTTGAAATTTTCCACTTAACTATGAATAGATAGAATTATAAATTTTCCGATTGTAGCAAGAGTAAGGACGACAAGTTTCAAGAATTATTTTGTATTTTCTGAAAACTTATTCAATTTAACTTACAATTTCTTGGAGTTCACTATATGGGAGCTGATTTGTACGTGTTAGATTAAGACGCTTATCAGTATGTTAAAAAAATTCTGTATACAATACGCTATCTCTTTCTTATATAAAGATTAAGCCTCTCATGGGTTCTATTTTTATACGGTAGATTTATTGATTATGTTAACAATACAATATCAAACAATCCCTCCTACAAGTGGATTTAGAAAGACGGCGATTATAATATATTACAAACGTCTTAAATTGATCGAACTACAAATTCCGTCTAAAAATAAACAAGTCTAATAGTTTAAGAGTCGTTTGAAATATCTTTAATTACTTAATGCTTCTTGAAATGCTTTATTAAAGAAATTGGATTGGATGGATTATTATGTGTCTGATTTATTAATCATAACTACAATATTAGTGATTTATGAAATTATGAGTTAACCGGTCGACCTAACCTGTCTTGATCAATTTTACAAAAGAAACATAGAGGGATGAAGAAATTGAGAATAAAAAAAAAAAAATTCATAAGAAGTCTTGCTAGAAAACTCGGGTAAAGGGAGGTGTTATGCGATGCAATCAAAGAAAAGGAAGAATAACGACACAAAATTTATGTGGTTCGATCAAAGTGATTTGACATATGTCAATGGGTAGTATTATGAGATCTTTTACTTATTTGATTGTTTAAATTTTAAAGTATTACATCGGGATTCCTACCTACAAACATTTATGTCCGAAAATCCTATCAAACTATAGAGTCGGGCCTACATACAAACATTTACCCTGTTTATTTCACGATTCGTGGTTTTTTCACTTCATTTCAAGTCAATTATAAATCCATCTGAACTATCAAATTCAAGTCACACTCTAACAGGAGGTTTGGTGGGAGAACTAAAATGGTTGAATACATATGACTTTGGTATTGTAATCATCCTTCATATATTTTGTTCATGGTGAGATTAACTAGTATCAATGTTACAAAAGTATTGTAATTGTGAAACATTAAAAGGGGCATGTAGGATTTAAATCTTAAAACTCAAATAATTAATAAAAAATAAGTACAATATTCTTTTGTCACACTAGCTATTCTATAAGAAGTAAGCACACTTTTCTATGTAGAATTTCTATAATTTTTTTAGTAAAGTAATGGAAAAGAAAACAAACAAATAGTATATAATTTTCTACTAATTAAAACATGACATATCTAAGCAGTTGAAGCAGGACCCAACTTCACATTAGCTTCCATTGCTTTCATGGCTTCAAACCTTGGCTCCTTTGCTTCAAACTTCACCCCTGCATACAGTTTCATGTAATCATCAAACACGAATTTCGGGTACGATTGTTCTTTCGGTCTCGGCTCCTTCTCCAACAGTGCTGGTGCTGGATAGATCACAGCATCATTCCCTGGGTTGTAAAAAGATGCAATTGACATTCTTGTTCCATCTGTTTGAGCAATCACTCTGTGCATCACACTCTTATACTTTCCATTAGTAATCACCTGCAATTCCATCCATAAACCAACCACTCAGTTTTAAATTAAATCCTTGAAAAAAATCTTGATTAATATATCAAGATTGTGATGAATGATTGATTACCTCAATTTGGTCACCAAGATTGATGACAATGGAATGGCGCATGGGTGGAACATCGATCCATTCGCCGTCTTTCTCAAGCTGGAGACCGCTGACTGTGTCATCTTGGAAGAGCAAAATGATGCCACCAGCATCTGTATGTGCTCTCAGACCCTTGATCAAGTCAGGGGTTGGGCATGGTGGGTAGTTGCTAACTTTGGTTCCAAAGTTTGGACCTTTTGATCCATAAAAAGCTTTCTTTAGGTAACCTTTCTCCAGCCCAAGATTCTCACATAGTAAGTCCAATAGCTCCTCTGCTAGTTTCTCTAATTTATCAGCAAACTCCTTCATTAATTTCCTGCATCATCACCACAAAAACACATAATTATTTGCTCATGGACACTTGTAAGTTTGTGATGTTTCAACTCAAAACTAATTGGTTATGAGAGGAGTAGCTCAGGATACTTATAAAGCAGATTACAAAATCTTTAACACAGATAACATTTCACAACCGGCCAGGCCAAACCCAATTCGACCAATGTGTCGAAATGCCACCTTGAGGGTGAAGTTGTTTACCTGTATTCATCGTCAAGATCGGGGACTTGATTGATGTTGGAGACGGGGAGATGGCGCAAGAAGAAGGTGCTCTCCCAGTCCATATCAGTAACTTCAGCTTTGACACCTTCTAATGCTTTGGCTGCCACCATTTCCTTGAATCTTTGCTCCATGCACTTTTTGTAATGCTCCTTTGTCATGCTTTCCACTTTGTCAAGTAATTCATGAGAAATCCCATGGTTCACCAACTAAACATCCATCCATAACAATTAAACTGATTAATTTATAATCAAATCACATGAACAAACTGATATATATATATATAAAATAACATACCTCAAAGAATCCCCAGTTTTCACAAGCATCCTTGATCTTCTCCATGGTTGCTTCTCTCTCCACACCATTGAGTTTCTCCATGTTGATCAACGGGAAATTCGCCATTTCTTTCTTTCTTTCTTTCGGCCGCTTCGAGTTTCTTAATCTTTTGCTAAGTGTTCGTGTTTGAGAAGTAGTTGTGTTTGATGGTTAATACAAGACTGTAAGTGGTCTCAATTTATAGGAGATTTAAGGGCACTTAAAGACAAACTTATCATCGAACATTTAGCAGGAAACTTCGTGTAAGAAAAGTAATATCGGGCCTAACTTTAGTGGCTAATTTCCATATTTATGCGAATCGTAGTTTTCTTTAAATCTATAGAATACACATGGCATGGCATGGATATTGAAAGTTACCCTTTACATATGAAGTCAAAAAATAGTCTTTGTGACACTTATTTTTCAAGCGAATGTTAGGACCCACTTTGGCGTAGGACTTGGATAGTAAATTAAGGCTGCTAGGAGACTAGTATTTTTGGATATGTTAGCTAGGAATTCAAAACGATCGATATTATTAATTAATTAAGAAATTGCCTCCTAGCAGCCTGCTAGCGTCTTTATCTTGGGTTATTTCAATTCTTGGTTAAGTTTACCACGACTATTATGCAGGTCTTTTAGGTGCATATATATGAGAATCCGCCAAATTAACTTATTATTTTGTAAACAATATTAGATAAATGATGAAGTTCAAAAAAACAAAAAATAAGATACATGATACTTATATATTGATATTTTGGTTAAGTATACAGTAGTTTGACTAGATTGGGCGGATTGGTTAGGAGCCGTTAGGGTTTTCCTTGCATCGTTTCTTTATTTTAAAGCGAATTTTGTATTTATAAACATAGTCTCCGATAAAATCAAGCTATACTCTAGTGATCAATGCAATTTAAGGTAACTTGGCAATTTTTATTATTCTACAATAGTTCTTTTATAGCTTAATGTGAGTTTAAATATGTTGTATAAATTAATACTTAAAATTTGATACAAAGGAATTTATATTTCTACAATCATTTGTTACTTTGTTAGTGTTTAATTATTATATATGATGATTGGATAGCATATGGTGCCCACTAAATAACTACATTAACAATCAATGTACGAGTTTAATTAATTAAAAGAACTATAGATAATGTCACCTTTTATCATATAATGACAAATAATTAAAGTATGCATGGTATATACTTTATATATGTATATATGTATAGTAAGATATATTATTATTTGATCTACTAAATTTTTGGCTTGGACGAAGAGCTACAAACATCCCCGACGGTCAAACTTCATTTTTATGTTATTTCCTTCTTTCTTCGCCATAAATTAACAACCATATATATGTTTCCTTTTTAACCTCTGCCTCCGGTATAAGTCATACAAGCAGCCTTGTAAGTTGTAACACAAACTAGCTTAATACACCATATATATAAATACGAGTGATTGTTATTATAAAATCTAAATATTTATTGTATAAAATCTTAAAAATATAATATATCCACATATCCATAATAAATAAAGAAACCTTTATAAAAATCTGAGTATCAAGAAAAAATTTGATATACATAAAGATTTAATTTATGAATTGATATGGGATCGAATAATTATTGGTGAAAATTCCACAACAGATTTAGGATAATGATTGAATTAGGAAGTAGAGTTTTATTGAATAATGCATTTAAATGATATAAAATCCGATTAAGAAGATGAGACAAAATAAGTAAATAACAACCATATATATGTTAAGTTTCCTTTTCAACCTCCGCCTCCAGTACTAGCAGCCTTAATATAACACAAATAAAATCGAAAATCCCATATGATGTGAGAAATGCGACTATATAGGGTAGTTGAAAAACGTTCAATATAGTTCATATTTATTTCATAGTCCTGAGAGACTAATTTTAGCCTTTGGATCAGCCATATCAAGGGTCCAGATTTAAATTTTGGACGGAGTGACATTTTCGTAATTAACATGTGATGTTTTTACAATCACATGTGATTGTATACTGAATCACATGGATTGAATATTAAAATTTCAAGACTGTTTTTTCTATGGAATTTATTGAACACAACTCTAGGGTGGTTTTAAAATTTCGTGTATTTTGTTTTTTCTTTCTTTTTGCATAACATCACAATGTCTGTCATTCCATGTTACCATAGTTTTTCCCGATAACCGGGTGATTTTATCTTTCCTCTAAGTTATATATATGTACGTATAGTATCAATACACGAAAAATGTTGAAATTGATTTACTCTTGTAGCTATTTTTAGATTATAGATCGAGTCCGAGCACTCAAGCAACTCCGCTTCGGCTGTGCGAGATTTTTACGTTAAATATAGATTGTATTTCTTAATGATGTATGTATATTGTATTGATACATGTTTTAATTAGTTTGTTAAAAAGTTGAAATTTGAATATTCTAGTAGTAAATATAAATGATGCAAATGTATAAACAAAACAAGACAACCAAAAGAATATTGTTATGCAAATTAAGAATTTAAGGAATGGAAGACTGAAAAGTGCACCAAATGGAATGTTGTGAAAATGTCGACCAATCGAAATGGAAGAAATACGTGGTTAACCAAAATTTGTGGTTCAGAAAACATGTATATTTGGTCACTTGGACCTCAAAAATGTCCTTATTCATTGAAAAGATCGAGACGATATGTGTGTATATATTGTGTATATATATATATATATATATATATATATATATAGAGAGAGAGAGAGAGAGGGAGGTAGTGATTAGTGACCCTATCGATCGATGGATAGATCTGGTGGTCAGGTAATGGATGTTACTGAAAATATTAGAGCTTGGCCTTTGCCTTCAGTGGAAGTTAAAAATTGCACATGGAGTGTCTCCCATTATATGTGTTTTAGTGGGAGACAGAATTTAACAAACGTCATACTTAACATTAATTCTCTCTTAATTAACGTTATTAACATGATGCTTTTCAACATGCATGTGTATATATATATATATATGTTCTTCACCTTTAATTCCTTTTCTTCTTTTTAAGTATTATCAATTCATACTAAACAATATGATGAATTCTACCTTTTAATTTTAGCACTACGCTATGCAAAATGTAACAATTATATATATATAGATAGATAGGGGAGGGTTTATTTAATAATAATTTTATTGTGAGTATTGTGAGAACTAATTTTGATGGCTCATTAATGACTCATAAGTGACAAATTAATGAATGGTATCTTGGGAATATCAAGACTCACTCTTTTAATGACGGTCCACGAGGACGCATTCGCGGTTGGAAAAAATATGTAAAAGACCAAAATACCCCTCTTTATAAGCATTAATGATTGTTACAAATTGTACTCCCGGTAAGAACGGTTCTCCAATGAGCTTCTCTATATATACATAACCCTACATAACCATCCTTATATACATAATCTACAAAACCAATCTCAACCTTCAAATTTGTGTGATCAATGGTTGAGATTACAAGTGTATATTCTATTTACATCAACTATATATTCGGTCAGAAACAGCATTTCCAATTTACATATGCATATTTGGTCATAATTTCAACCATTGATAATTCAAATCTAGAGGTTGAAATTGATTATATAGGTTCTATATATAAGTTTGGTTGGTTTTATACTGAACCTTACCATTTATATATATTGAGTTTGTGACTTTGTGATATTTTAATAAAGCTTTGCCTTAAAACAGAAAACTAACAAAATTACTCTCATTTAAATTCAAAATAACATAAAACAAGAAATATTTAGATTACACGTATTAACAAACGGATACAAAAAATAGATAAATATAATGGATGCATAGTACATTTGCTAGATACACCGTGCATCAGATGTATCTACTTCTTATAGTTATTTGATTAGTTGTTTAAGAGCTTAGCTATGTTGCTTTCGTTCTCCCTTGATGTATTTTAAGATGCTAATTAACGATTACAGGTTCTACTACATCACCATTACACTATCATATCGTATCATGTTAGTTTTTTTCACAATTACACTAGTCATCACTTATGTGTTACACTAAATTCTTACTCAGTTATATTATCACAACCACAACTCATTACATAAAACCAAAATGAAAAACAAGATTGAATAACATCACTATAAAAACATCATGTCAAGATCTTTCTCGTATCATCTATATATATATATATATATATATATATATATATATATATATATATATATAAAAGGCATGTAAATTTTCCAAAAATAACCATAAATTGAGTCTTAATTAACCAATCACAACTTCAGTTTTAAAATTATTCTATTCTCAAAACAATTTTGGAAAGATTAAAAATAGTGGATTAAAAATCGTGAAAAATCGTGGATATAAGAATTTGAATTCAATTTTAATCTATTGGAGAGGGGGTTGGATGAAAATTGTGAGAGGGTTTTATAAAACATATGAGGGGGTTTTAAAAAAATGTGAGGAAGTTTTATATAAATTGTATACTAATGTAATTAATTATAAGTTATTTATAAATTATGTTACGGGTCAATAAACTAGTATTATATTATAATGTATAGTATTACGTGTGCATCATATCTCAAATACAACATCTCTATGTTAAGTCCGTCAAACTAAAGATATATTCACAATTGAAAATTAAAAACTTTGAGAAAATAGTGGTAGCGCACCAAACAAATCTACATTGCGTACACAAAATTGTTTCTAATGTGGCTTTCGCCGCAATTATATTCGGAAACAATTTAAAAAACGTGCCTTATTTATTTTCTCGAATCTTAATGGATCAAGTCATCAATATTTGAACATAATTTACATTTAAAATATATGGAGTTTTAATTTGCGGTCTTTGTCATAATATTAATTAATTTACATTATATTAACTATATATTTTTCTGTTATTAATATTAATTAGTTGATAAAGAAGCATGCAGCAAATGATTAATTGCGTACGTATTATTGTAATAATTAATTTCATGTGTGTCTCATGCTCTATAATTATCTTCTTTAATATATATTCTCCTCTTCCATGATGACAATTGATTATTGTTACTTGACCATCAAATGGCCTGTTTTTTAATTTTCAAATTATTATCATTATATGCAATATTTTGATGGCTGAATTTTTTAAAGTTTGATTAGAGCCGATATATTTGAATTCACATATTAAATTTTGTGTCTAAATTGTTAATTAAAATGAGTTTTGCAAGTGAATTGAATAATCTTTTTCAAGTTCTAAGAACCTGTTTGAATTAACTAAATTTTTTTAGGCAGTGTTTGGTATGAATGATTAAGAGATGGAATGGAATTACTCATTTCGACGTAATAAAAAAAATATGTTTGTTTAATACGCATGAATGGAATGAACCATTCCATAAAGAATGTGATTCCTTCCATTTCATTCCATGGGGGATGGGTGGTTTTCCTCATTCCATCATGGAATGGAATGAAATTTAATACAAGGGCATTTTGGTAATTATTTATTTATTTTATTTCATTCTAATGTTTATTCTTCTCTATCAAATATACTGCATTAACTATTCATTCAATTCTGAGAATGCAACCAAACATACGGATGGAATGGTAATTAACTATTTCATTCCTTTGACTATTCAATTGCTTTGTCTATTCCATTCCAATCCAAAATCCGTACCAAAGATGTTTTCGTTACAATAAAAAAAGTCCATGTTAGTAGTAGCTAACGTACATCTATATATATATACTAGTGTATGGACCCGTTGAATCCGGGTATTTTATAATTAAACCTAAATAATAAGGTACAATGTAAATAGTTGCATAGTAAAAGAAAGTTTTATAAAAGAAAGTATAAATAAAGTAACTATTACAATGTACTAATTAAATATTTGTCTGATAAATAAATTACTTGCTGACATCCTCTCAAGTATTAACCCCATGCGGCCATGCCTATGACACTGCTTTTTAATTCATTCTTTACATGCATATGCCCATTGTATAATCTATATATAGACCTCATATTTTCTTTTTGATAAACTCAGATACATTCATATCTCTCATTCATGTTATACTGAAACACCATAACCACTACCAACCAACGACGTGTCAACTAAATCTATAGCATATAATCACAATAATTACATCTGTAGCAGATAACCATAATTAATACCTTGGAATTAGAACACCTCAAATAACATTGCCTTGAGCCCCCTCTTCACTCTGCAACCATTGTGTCTATTTGCTACCTGAAATCACAGTCATATTTCCCCCTCAGTCCATGGTAAAGGAAGCAAGAAACCATTGTGGGTTGAATGGAAAGGGGTAAATAGGGTGAAAATATATTTTTAGTACATTCAATTTTCGAAATGATTTTATTTAAAAAAATGATTATTATTGTAATAATCTTCCTTTTCGTAATCGTGATTAACATAGTTAAATTAAGCAAAATGCATATGTTCAATCGCATATTTTGTACATGATGGAACTGGATCAACAATATCCGAAAGGAATTAGCAAACAATGGTTTTCTGTTAGTAAGTTTCTTCAAAATCTCATGACCTAGCTTTTTCCTCTTGTACAAAATATAGAGATCAACGTGCAATAAGAGACAAATGAATAATGAAACTCATCTTAAAACAAATGTGCAAACACTTTCTCATAAATTAAAAGCACAATATAGATATACCTTTAAGCAGAAGCATAAATTGATCAAAACCTAAACATGTCAGTGTTGACGATGATTAATTAGGAGTTTAAAGAACAAACTGAACCTGAAATTAGGAATACAACAAAATATGATGGCTAGAATCATAGAAGGTGTTGCAGTCGTGATAAATTATTCAGAATGAATTCTTCAATGGTTGTTTTCTTAGAAAAAGGTTTGTTGAAATCACCATGCATTTGGCTTTAGAATGGAGGATATTAGATGAGACAGAATCAGGTGAAGTTTACCCAAAACCACACGCAAGCAAGGCATGGTTTTGAACCTGAAGTCAATAAAAAATTAATCAAAACGATATTAATCAAATACAACATCTTCAGGGTAAAAAATTGAACCCTGATGCATATTTAAGTTTATTGTTTCAAAAACTATATCATGCTTCACACAACAGTAAGACCAACGAAGAAATGAATTTGACCTTGAGTAAACCTCCATAAAAAGAACAAATAAACATCGATATAAATAATTAAATTGACTAACCAGTTAGCGTTAAAGTTTTCATTCCCATGTAGATTCTTCAAAATCATAGTCTTGCTATCTCACTGTTGGCGTTAATCTTCTCTCTCTCAATTCTAATCCGTTGTATTGCTTCGTCTTCATTGTTTGATATTTTCACTTTTGACTATTATTCTAGATTCCTTCACAAAATTTAGTTTGTTATAATACTCTGCGAATAAATTTCTCAAATTCATTTGAAATTATGTATGTAAACCCACAATAAAATAAAACGAAGTTCTTTATCCAATTCAATTGCAACCACATAACCTATTTTATCTTACTTTGTAAAATCACAAAACAATTTTGGGGAAATTAAATTGAACACTACATTTCACACAGTTGATATCAATTCAATAACGGGAAGAATGGTAGATATACAAAATTAGATAAAAAGAGAAAAGATTAGTAGGAGGTCAAAGTCGCAAACCGGACATACTCAGATTGGTAGCTATGTTAGCCACTGTAGGTTGGTTTCCATCAAGTTCTCCATTTTTTGAATCCATCCTCAGAATTCTTAACATCTTTCAACAAATGTAGAGATGGATATCGTAAAGAACTATTAACATCTTTCAACAAAAATCTTCGACAACAAAATCATATAACAATAGTTTCAATCGGTAATATTAAAAAACAGTTGGTGTTATATATATATATATATATATATATATATATATATATATATATATATATATATATATAAAGACATTCTTAAAGTCCCATAAATAATCAAATCAGCAAATCTATTATAGCTCTTTTCCATGTGGCTTAGATAGAAGAATGGCAAAGCATACAGACTTCAAATAAACAAATTGAGAATTCAAACATTTACGTGTATATAAAAAGAAAACGAATTAGCATAATAGGTTTCAAATAATGTTACAAAATAAAATTACAAAAAAACATAAACCTAATAAACAAAATAGCATATAAATAAAGCAGTGAAGAAAGAAGAAATCATTAATCATGTAAACAGATAGATCAAAGAAAGCATGAATACCTCGATGAATAAGAAGAAGATGAATAAAAATACCTCGATGAATAAGAAGAAGATGAATAAGATTGAATATTGAAGTTCACCTGTTGAAATCATTGAGTTGAGAAAAGACACACAAAACAGATCGTAGATTTCATCGAGAGTTGTTAAGACGAAATAAATCGGATCCAAATCAAGAAAAAGATAAAAAAAATTAAAGAAGAAGACGGTGAATTAACCTAAAGCATACCTGTCGGTTTCCATTACGAACGGTCGACGCTAAAAAAACCTTCAAAAGGAACGATTTAGCAGCGAAAACAACACAATCCGTGAATAATATCAAAACAAAGTAACGATTTAGCATCAAGAAATTACTTTGTAATGAAAGATCGAGAAGAGGCAGATCATCGACGATGAAGCGTAACAAAGAAGAAGGTTTTAGGGTTTCTCCATTGATGAATGAATGAGTCGAGAAAGGGTTTAACGTTTCAAACCCAGTCGGAGGATCCTTCAAACGAAAGAGGAAGAAATTTCGCAGCCGTAAGAACGATCGACGGAGAGATAATTCGGAGCTAGGGTTTTTGCGAATGAAGCGTATGAGGAAAGCCGCATAAAGGAAGAAACCCGGATGGAGGATCCGAATACTCCAAGACCCGCGTGTTTTTTTAAAAAAAAAAAGGGTTTTCCACTTTTGGATATTTAAGTAAGGAAAATGGTGAGGTAGAGCTCATGTGGAAGAAATTTGATGAAGTGGAGGGTTCCTATTGGTGCAAAAAACTTCTAAAAGTGGAAAAACGGTAAGCCTTTTAATATAATATATAGATGTAACTAATATTTCATAACTTTCAATAAATGTTTTTTCCCTGTTAAATAATAGAAAACAATTGTTTTAGTAGTTGTTCCTATAACTTTGACCTTTGCCGAGCACGAACATTGACTTCATAATCCGTACGTATAACTTATCTTTATAAGATCTAATTTGTATATAAATTAAAGAACGCGAGCATAATCGCATAGATATGTTCTCTGTTCAATTATACATGAGATGATGAGAATACAAAAAATGTAAATTTAAAATTTACTTAATAGGCTTAGACAAAATGTACGAGTTGACTCAAGTAATTTGAAGCCCAAACATTATTCCCTAGTTTTTTTTTCGTTTGTAATTTCTTTTCTTTTTTTATATAATTTTCTGAATTCTTGCTAGTTTTTAATAATATATTTCTGTTATATTTTGAAAAAAAAAAGGTTTGTTTTACAAATATATATCATTAAAGTGCTTGTAGATTATCATACAACCTAACTTGTGTCTTAGATACGAAACATTACCAGTTTTAGAAAATTTATCATTTCCATGCAAATATATATTCAACATTTGTCTATCAAATCTTGTTGATTTTTCGGTCATAGATTGAATCAAGTCAGGTCGACTCAAACATGCATACTTGGAAGAATAATCGCTTTTAATTAATTATAGGACTAATTTTTTATTAATTATAGAGTTAATTGCACCAATGGTCCTTTAACTAACCACTTATTGCGGATTTGGTCCTTTCTTTTAAAAAGTTGCATTGGTGATCCTTGATGTAGCCACTTTGTTGCAACCATAGTCCTTTGTGATGATTTCCGTCTAACACTGCCGTTAAGCCCTATCACGTGCCTCACACATGAGGGCCTTTTAGTAATTTTGCTTTATTATTTACTCAGAACCCCCCACGCCCACAATTATTTTAATCTTAATTTATTTAAATAATACATAAAACATTATTTTATTGTTTTAATCAACTAATAATTATTAAAAAAATAAATATACCCTACTCTCTTTCCCATTTCCCAGATCTGTCGCCTCATCCTCCCTCTCCTCTCTCTCTCTCTTCATCTAACACCGCCACCACCATCCCCGACGGCCACCTACCGCCGCCACCACCATCTCCGGTTGCCCCCTCAACATCCGGCAACCATCAAACTAACATCACCACCACCATCTCCCACAAATCCAGCTTCTATACATCACCACGATGAAAACACCTACCACCGCCACCAACATAAAACCACCTGCCACCGCCACCAACATAAAACCACCCACAAAACCCTGTCACTAGAGAATCCAGTTTCGGAGATCTAGCGGAGGATGTAGTAGCCGTCGAGGGTATGACTCTGATTTCCACGTGTTCGCCGGATTACTTACTCAAAGGTCTCGTTACCGGCGCAAAAGGTATATTAGGGTTTGGAAGATCAAAAATTGCATTCCAATCTCAGATTGTTAACAATTTTGATATCCCAAGAAAATTCACGGTGGTGGAACAGGTGGCGCCATTTGGGGTTTGTTTTAGTTCTCCGGTGACGGTGTTGGAGATTGAACTGGTGTTTCAGAGTGAAATGGTGAAGTGGAGGATTCAAAGGAGGAATTTGATGGTGAAAGTGAGTGATTCCGTGATGTGTTTAGGGTTTGTTGATGGTGGTTTGGGTATGAATGAATCAATGGTTTTAGGAGGATATCAATTAGAAGATCATATTTTGGAATTCAATTTGGGGACTAATATGATAGGGTTTGGGTGCGAAGGCAACGGCCTACCAAATCTAACCATAATCATCAGAAAACACCAGTAGCAACCTCCGACTTCTTCCCTATCCATCTCTCTCTCTCTCTCTCTCAATCTTTCAGAGGTATGTAGATCTTGTTGCAAACACGTTTCTAAGTTACTTTGATTTGGCTGTTATGGCGGTGGTGGTTGCGAGTCTCTACGGTGGTGGTGGTCCAAATCTAGGATGGGTAGTGGTTGTGGTGGTGGCGGTGGAGAACGGCGGAGGTGGCAGGTTTGGACAGCTTGCGGCACTGCAAGGTACTGGAGAGAGAGATGAGAGGGATCAGAGAGACATGATGGAGGGGGAAGTATATTTATTATTATTATTATTATTATTATTATTATTATTATTATTATTATTATTATTATTATTATTATTATTATTATATTTTGTATAGATTATTAATTATTACTGGAGGAGTAAAGTAATTGTGGGCGTGGGGGTTCTGAGTAAATAATAAAGCAAAATTACTAAAAGGCCCTCATGTGTGAGGCACGTGATAGGGCTTAACGGCAGTGTTAGACGGAAATCGTGACAAAGGACTATGGTTGCAACAAAGTGGCTACATCAAGGATCACCAATGCAACTTTTTAAAAGAAAGGACCAAATCCGCAATAAGTGGTTAGTTAAAGGACCATTGGTGCAATTAACTCTTAATTATATAAGTATTGATCTATTTTCTTTTCTAAACTGTGAAGATATTTTATATATTGAACAAAAGACTTGACAAGAAAATTAATGAAAATATATTAAAGAGGCTAAGGGTGTAGACGATTAACAGAGCCTGCAAGCTCGAGCTCGACAGGGTTCGAGTATTTTAGGAGTAAGCTCGAGCTTGACTCGGTGGCTCGACAAGTCTTCATAATGCATGCTCGAGTTCGGCTCGAAGAAAAGCTCGAGCTCGATTCAAGAACTTAAAAAATTATTCTAAATCAATGTTTAAATTACCAAACTTATTCAAATCTATGAAAACCTATATTAAATAACAAAAAAAAATTATGTTATAAACAGTATAACAAAATGTGAGCACAAGTTAAATTTCAATTTTACATTGTATCACCCAACAAATTTAATCAATGGTAACATTCTTTTACTATTATGTTATGTGAATTTATATACATATTTATATATTATATAAAGCTCTAAAGCTTGATAAAAGCTTGAACTAAGCTATCTAGATCGGCTCGTCATATATTTTGAATTTATTTTTAGACTCAAGTTCAAACTCAGACTAGATAAAAGCTCAAATCAAATGTACGTTCAAGCTCAAACCGAACTCGAATAATTCGATAAAAGATCGACTCATTTGATGTCCTAAAAGAAACCATAAATTGGACCCTATTGATTAACCGGAACCACAAGCAAAGCAAGGATCAACAATCCACCTATCCCAAACTAATTTGTGCTTACTATTACTAGCCTTAAATCACAAAAAAGGTTAATTAAGGTACACATTAATATAATTTTATCAACGTTGTTTATGTATTAATATGATACTTTTGATAATCAATTTCGTTGATTATCGATACTGATAGACCCACCTTGTAAGAAGGGGTCAAAATCAACTCATTAAGGTGTATGTTTGTTGTTTAAAAACTATTATATCAATAAATACATAGACGTTATTAAACTTTAACAAGATCAACTCATTAAGCAATACTTAAAATGAGTAGAAATCTAAGACATGGAGAATAAACTTAGAGAATAAATGTCAGCAAGTTTCAGGTTTTCCACAGCCCGTAAGCCCAAGGTTTATGTCATTATTAAATTTCGTAACGCTTTTTTTTATATATAATATAATAGTAACATATTATTGTGACGAAATAGATAGAGGCATTATGATTTCTAAAACAATAAATTATCAAACATTAATTAATTTGTCATATAAAATAAACCACCTCTAAATTTTTTTGTCACTAACTAAAACCACCGACATTGTAGTCCATAGCCACGTGCTTGATCCTCGTAAGTCACAAACCTCGTTTAGACCTCGGTAGATCTAGTCATCTACCATTCTACCCTACTAAAAGGTACCTTCAAAATGTCGCAATTGCTATAATGCTATGTCTAGAGATAAACTTAAGAATTAATAAATTTTACATCAATACAATACATATAAAATAGTACTTAATTTAATACGAACTTATTTTTTTGTAAACGGTTGAAAACTAAGTTTTGCCGAGCCTAATCACAACACACGAAGATGATTATTTTAACGATTGGTGAGAAAAATAGTTAATTTTTTTTAAATTCTAGAAAAGTTAAGAAAATAATGTGTGATTAAGTCAGTTTGTAACTACTGGTATAGATTGATTGGAAAGGACTAAGCAACCTCTAGTCCACCTACTAGGCTCTAACTGTAGCTCTATCAAGCCATTTCGGCGTAAGAAAATAGTAAAATGTATTTATTTTTATACATATGAAAACCATGGCTTTATAATGTACTATGTAGCATGTAATACTTAATACACACAGAGCAAGTGCTTACCACCCTATTAATATATTAAAAGAAATGATGGGTGGATGTAATTGTGTGATCTTATGTTGATTATGTGATTGGGGGGAAAACTGATTTCACAGTGTATGATAGTGAGATTGACATCTTATGTTGATTATGTAAACAAATGACAACAATATAAGGTTTCGTTTGTTTTATCATAATATGAAAGAATGAAAATGATTTTAATTTTATCTATGTTAATTATAAAATGACATCATCTACCTAAAAAAATATAAATACTTCAAATTATTTAATTCCTCTCCAAATAATGTTACCAAACACAGTATACAACTGAATTTGATTTCAATATCATTACATTCCTTCACATTGGTGAAACAAACATGACCTAAATGTTTGGATACATACTCCTGGTCTTTATAGAAAGAAATAAACGACGCTCTTGAGATAATCTAATAAACATCCAGATAACTAAGATGGAATATCAATACATATTGTAGAACAAACCAATCTTACTTGAAAATCAGAGATCGCAAGAGGGTCTAAACAAATATTTTAGCAAATGCTTCACAAATGCCATGTTGAGATGTGACTTTAATTCAGATTCAGATTCAGGTTTAGTCAGCTGAACTGAAGTGGTCAGCAGTTGATGAGTGTTCAGCTGATGCTGATGTGAACTGAACTGTCAGCTGATGAATTCAGTTCAGTTGGGTTCAGCTGATAATTTCAGTTGGAGTCGGTTAGTTAGTGTGTCTATAAATAGTAGATGTAGTCTTCTGTTGTAATATCTTTCGTTTACGTTCAAGTTCAATAAAAAGTTCTCTCAAGTTTTTCTCTAAATTCCTAACAAATTGGTATCAGAGCGTGGTTCGATTTCACGCTCTTGAGGGTCTAGTTTTTCCCGATTGACAGATTGTTCCTGGTTAGAGTTCTTGCACGTGAAATTGGATTTTGTTGATTCTGGTGTTTCCGATTTCTTAAGTCTTCTCGATTTTGAGTTACGACCCAATTTTGGGTGTGCGTCGATCTTGGAGTTACGACTGGGAGGTCGACGGCAGGTTTGGAATCGATTGGGGTTTATCGACGCTAGGTGGAGTGTCGACAGGTGTATCGAACGATCGATTGAGGTTTATCGACTCAAGGTGGATAGTCGACGGTTTCCTGATTGATTGGTGATTCACGACAAAATTAACAGTTACTTGATTCTGGGGAACAAGAATTGTAGTCGTCAAAATCAAGGAGGCAAGAATCAAATTGTTTGAACGAAGGGTGTTCGTTTTCTGGGTAAAATCAATTCAAGAAAAGTAACAATGCCTTCACAGATGATCAAGATTGATAAGTTTACAGGAAAGAACAATTTCAGTTTATGGCGTATAAAGATGAGAGCTCTTCTCAAGCAACAAGGCATTTGGATTCCTTTGTCTGGGGACAAACCAGGAGAAAAACCCGACGATATGGACGAATCGGAGTTTAGTCAACAAGATGAGAAAGCACATAGCACTATCTTGTTGTCTTTGGCAGATGAAGTGATATATGAAGTTGCTGAAGAAGAGACTGCTGCATCTTTATGGGCAAAGCTTGAAAGTCTCTATATGACAAAGTCTTTGACAAACAAAATGTTGTTAAAACAGAGGTTGTTTTCACTTCGAATGAAGGAAGGGATGCAATTGAAGGAACATCTTGACGAGTTGAACTCCATTCTTATGGATTTGAAGAATATGGATGTCAAGATAGATGATGAGGATGCTGCTCTTATCTTGTTGGTTTCACTGCCACCTTCATACGAAAACTTTGTCAATTCTTTTGTAGTTGGGAGAGACACGATCACTTTGGAAGAAGTTAGATCAAGTTTGCATTCACGTGAATTGCGCCATAAAGCTTCTGGGAATGGAGCTGATAGTCAATCTGTTGGATTGACAGCAGCAAATGATGGTAGAGAAAGGGGTAGAGAGAGAAGCAAAGGCAAATGGAAAGGCATAAGTCGATCAAAATCCAGGGGTAGAGGATCGAAAGCTGGCCCTAAAGATGAATGTTTCAGGTGCGGTGAACCTGGACATTGGAAGAATGAATGCCCGAAACGTAATGAAAGGGCGTCCGCTGCTATTGGTAGAGAAGATTCAGGTTCGGAGGCTGATCTAGTTCTTGCAGCTGTTGACTCAAAAAGTCAGCAAGATGTTTGGATCCTTGACTCTGGGGGTTCGTTTCATATGACACCAAACAGGGCCTGGTTTGATACTTATGAAAAAACATCAACAGGAAGTGTTTTGATGGGGAATGATGAACCATGTAAGATTGCTGGAATAGGTTCAGTAAGTATCAAGATGCATGATGGTGTAGTGAGAACGTTGACTGATGTACGCCATGTACCGGCTTTGAAACGGAATTTAATCTCTTTGGGAGCATTAGATTCGAAGGGTTTCAAGTACAGTGGTGAAAGGGGAGTTCTTAAGATCTCTAAAGGAGCATTAGTAGTGATGAAAGGAGTCAAGAAAGGTACATTGTACGAGCTTGAAGGCAGTACAGTTGTTGGATCAGCTTCACCAGCACTCAACTCTGATAAAAACGAGTCAGATTTGACCCGTTTGTGGCATATGAGGTTGGGTCATGTTAGCGAGAAAGGGATGATCATGCTCAGCAAGCAAGGGCTTCTTGGAGGTCATAAGGTGGCTGAATTGGGGTTTTGTGAACATTGTATCTTTGGAAAACAGAGAAGGGTTAGTTTTTCAAAGGCTGTTCATAACACGAAAGCTACTTTGGATTATTTGCATGCTGATTGTTGGGGTCCTTCACAAGTTCCTTCTCTTGGTGGTGGTCGGTATTTTCTCTCAATTGTTGACGATTACTCAAGGATGACGTGGGTGTTTGTTATGAAACACAAGAGTGAGTCGTTTGAGAAATTCAAGGATTGGAAGGTTCTCATTGAAAATCAAGTTGGGAAGAAAATAAAGAGGTTACGAACTGATAATGGTTTAGAGTTTTGTTCCAATGAATTTGATCGGTTTTGTAAAGATGAAGGGATAGCAAGGCATCATACGGTTAGACACACTCCACAGCAGAATGGAGTGGCTGAAAGGATGAATAAAACTCTACTAGAAAGAATTAGGTGTGTGCTGTCAAATGCAGGCCTTTCTAGGAGTTTTTGGGCTGAAGCCTTGAACACGGTGTGTTATTTGATTAACAGAAGTCCCGCAACAGCCATTGGATGTAAAACCCCTATTGAAATGTGGTCCGGAAAGCCAGCTGATTACACAAACTTGAGGGTGTTTGGGTGTCCTTCCTACTACCATGTGAGTGAAGGAAAGTTAGAACCAAGGTCAAAGAAGGGGTTGTTCATGGGATATGGTGTTGGTGTAAAAGGGTATAGAATCTGGTCTGTTGATGAGAGAAAGGTAATTCTCAGCCGTGATGTCGTGTTTGATGAGGAGAGTATGTTGCGTGGTGTGCGATATTCGTCTACTTCATCATCTACTTCAAAAGACCAAGAAGAGGGTAACTCTAAACAGGTGGAGTATGAGTTTAATGACTCTGATGGGGATGAAAACACTGTTGGGCAGCCAAGTAATGAAGTTCAAACAGAACCTGTTGATTTCAATCAGCAACAACAACATGTGGAACCTGTGGAATTTCGGTCCATAGCGTTGGATAAGCCTCGAAGACATGTTGGTAGGCCAATCAGGTATGGGTTTGATGATGTGGTGGCTTACGCGTTGCAAGTTGCTGAAGAGTTGGAATTCTTTGAACCTTCTACTTATCGGGAGGCAATCACAACTAAGGAGGCTGATGTGTGGATAGGAGCCATGAGTGAGGAGATGGAGTCCTTACACAAAAATAGAACTTGGGAGCTGGTCAAGTTACCTCAAGGCAGGAAAGTTGTGACTTGCAAGTGGATTTTCAAAAGGAAAGAGGGGCTGCCAGGAGTTGAAAATGTAAGGTACAAAGCTCGTTTGGTGGCTAGGTGTTATAGCCAAGAGCAAGGGGTTGACTACAATGAAATATTCTCTCCGGTGGTGCGTCATACTTCAATTAGAGTGTTGTTAGCACTTGTAGCACAGCAGAACCTGGAGCTGGAACAGTTGGATGTTAAAACAGCGTTTCTGCATGGTGATCTTGAAGAGGAGATATATATGAATCAACCGGAGGGGTTTGTGGTTAAAGGGAAAGAAGATTATGTATGCAAGCTCAAGAAATCGTTGTATGGATTGAAGCAATCTCCGAGGCAGTGGTATAAACGATTTGATAGTTTTATGGTGAGCCACGGATTTAATCGGAGTCCCTATGATTGCTGCATATATCATAAGAAAGTAGCTGGTGGTTCAATGGTTTATTTGCTACTTTATGTGGATGATATGTTAGTGGCATCTTGAGATAAGACTGAAATTAAGAAGTTAAAACAACTACTTAATTCTGAGTTTGATATGAAGGATTTGGGGGCTGCTCAAAAGATTCTTGGTATGGAGATTATTCGGGACAGATCAAAGGGTAAACTTTTCTTGTCACAGAAAAGTTACATTATGAAGATTCTATCTCGGTTTGGAATGACATCGGCAAAGCCATTGAGTACTCCGTCTTCAGCAAATTTCAGATTGTCGGTGGCTTTAGCACCTCAATCAGAAGCTGAAAAAGAGTATATGAGCAGAGTTCCTTATTCAAATGCAGTGGGGAGTCTTATGTATGTCATGGTGTTTACTAGACTTGACATAGCTCATGCTATTAGTGTTGTTTCGCGCTATATGGCTTGTCCAGGAAAGGAGCATTGGGCTGCAGTGAAAAGGATTTTTCGTTATCTGAAAGGATCAGCTGATGTGGGTCTCATTTATGGAGGAAAAGGTGAGAGTTTTGTGGCTGGTTACACAGACTCAGATTATGCAGCTGATCTTGACACTAGAAGGTCCTTAACGGGATATGTTTTCACTATTGGAAGTGTCGTGGTGAGTTGGAAAGCAACATTACAGCCGTCAGTTGCCTTGTCCACAACAGAGGCTGAATATATGGCACTTACAGAGGCTGCAAAGGAAGGAATTTGGTTGAAAGGTTTGCTTGGTGATATGGGGTTTCATCAAGATCAGGCGGTGATCTTTTGTGATAGTTTAAGTGTTATTTGTCAAGCAAAGGATCAAGTGCATCATGAGAGGACAAAGCACATAGATGTGCGTTATCATTTTATTCGTTCTGAAAGAAGGGTAAAAGTTCAGAAAGTAAGAACTGAAGATAATCCAGCTGATGCGCTTACAAAGCCTGCTACTTTAAACAAGTTCAGACACTGTTTAGATCTTCTAAACGTTGATAGCTGGAAGTAGAAATATTATGTTTGTACTTTAGTAGAATTAAAGTCAAGGTGGAGATTTGTTGAGATGTGACTTTAATTCAGATTCAGATTCAGTTTCAGTCAGCTGAACTGAAGTGGTCAGCAGTTGATGAGTGTTCAGCTGATGCTGATGTGAACTGAACTGTCAGCTGATGAATTCAGTTCAGTTGGGTTCAGCTGATAATTTCAGTTGGAGTCAGTTAGTTAGTGTGTCTATAAATAGTAGTTGTAGTCTTCTGTTGTAATATCTTTCGTTTACGTTCAAGTTCAATAAAAAGTTCTCTCAAGTTTTTCTCTAAATTCCAAACATGCCATATTGATATCATCCCCAAAAACATAAATCACAATATCAGTGACGAATTCAAGATTTAATCATACTAAGATCCGACATAGTTACGAGTCATCCAGAAGGATTAGATAACTAGTTAAAATGAGTTTTTAGGTACAACTCGGAACATTGATAACAATATGACATAAAGAAAGAGCATTTTAAATATTGATGAATAATTAAATATAAAAAAACTTTCATACTTGGTAACTAGAGGTGCACAGAAAATCCGAATATTCGATTTCGCGCAAAAACTATCCGAAACCGGATGTCTAGTAACCGGATTTTTTTCAATCCGGATCGGTTTATATCCGAACCGGTTATTGGGCCGGATTGGGCTTTATTCGATGGACCGGATTATATACCGGATATTTAACCGGTTTCAAAATAACCGGTTTTTAAACCGGTTTTTATCCGATTTTGAGCTGTTGAAATATGACCGTTATAGATCCGTTGGAGGCCATTTTCTAGCCGTTTTTTTGGCTTTTTTCACCATTTTTCACCCCACAAACTTATATAAATAGGGGGGGGGGGGTGTTGTAGGTTCATTTGTACCAAAAACCAACTCTCTCAAATTCTCTCTCAAACACGTTTTACGTTTTTTTTTAAATGGCTACGAGTAATCCCGAGGGCCACACGGTTGAATCTTCCGTTGGGGGAAATATCGAAGTGGTTAGAGTGATAAAGCACAACCGCAACAAAGAGATATGGGATCATTTAGATTTATGTGAAATGAGTAACGGTTCTAGGAGGGCACGGTGCAAACTTTGTTTAAAGTTTTTTGCACCCGAAGGAAATACGACCTTGAGGAATCACTTTTCAAAGTCATGCAAGGCGCTTCGGTCAAGATCGGATGCAACTCAATCAAATCTTACCCCGCAAGGTGGCGTGTTCATCTACGACAACGACAAACTCCGCGAAGCGTTTACGAAATTCGTAATTACAAAAGCTTTGCCGTTCGACCATTTTGACGATGCCGATTTTACCGCAACCATTCAAGAGCTTATGCAACCACGCTACACCCAAGTAAGTCGTACAACTCTTAGGATGACCCCGATTTTATCCAAAATGCTACAAACTATTTTAACAAATGCTTTCGAGACATGTTTGATATTTATGTGTCTAGATACGGGTCGAGTAGTGTGATACACGATCAAATGAGAACGCACGCCGAGTCATCTAGTAGAAGAGGGGGCAACGCAAATATGGCACTTTTTAACACACTACTAAACTCGTCATCCAAACGATCACGTACTTCCACCCCAAGTAGCAAGTTGGGAAATTATATGGCAACTAATTCTATAGCAAACTATACATATGGGGATTTTCAAATTTTTGATATTTTGGCTTGGTGGAAAGAAAGGGAAGCACAATTTCCGGTTCTATCCGTCATGGCCCGTGATCTACTAACAGTCCAAGCTTCTACGGTAGCTTCGGAATCTGCTTTTTCTAGTTAGTGGCAGGGTTATATCTCAAAGAAGATCAAGACTAAGTCCCGAGTCGGTAGAAGTATGCATTTGTTTGAAAGATTACTTGGATGGAGCGTCACGTAAGCAACATATGACCACCCTTGAAGACGCACTCGATGTTGACTTGGAAGCAAATATACACAATGAAGAAGTTGAGCTTGGAATATCACCTCCAAACGAAGACGACGACGAAGAACAAGATTATGGCGAACCCGAAATGGAGGCATAATTTGAATTGGAATTATTTGAACGTTATTCTAATTGTTGTAATTTGAACTATGGTTTGTACTTGAACTATTTGAAGTTTGTATTTGAACTATTTAAGTTTGTACTTGACGAAGACGACGAAGATATCAAAGACGAAGACGAAGACGCCCAAGATGTTTTAACTATTTGAGTATTTGAACTTTAACTATTTGTATTTTAAGTGTTTAAGACTTTTAAGTGAACTTTGTAATGTTTAAGTATTTTTAATTATCCAAATCTGAATTTTCTTTTATATATTTCTTTTTTTTATAATATATATTTAATGTTATGTAGTTAAAAAAATTGAAAAAAAAAATTATAAGGGGAGTAGGGACAGTCAACAGAGGCAACAGGGGGGGTAGGGTTAGTGCAGTGGGGAGTAGAGGTACTTAGAAGGGAAGAAAAAGGAAATGGGCTGCACCGGTTTTTTCCCCAAACCGGTTTCGAATAATCCTGTTACCAACCGGTTCCACCGGTTACCATTTTCCGCGACCAAAACCGGAGAAAATCCGATCCGGATTTCACCAAAACCGGTTTTTTCCTAGGCCCAAATAACCGGATCGGATTAAAACCGATCCGGATCGGTTTTTTATCCGGGAATGTGCATGTCTATTGGTAACAATGAATTTAATCAACTTTCATATTTTGAAGTTTTGGGCTTTGTTTAAAGGGCAAATTGTCGAGAAAGGTAACTAAAATACTCAAATTTGTCAAAAAAGGTAACATCCATTTTTTAGGGCCAAGAAAGGATTATCAATTTCAATTTTTGACAAAAAAAGAGAATAATGACTTGTTCAACCTGCTGACCGCCCAGTCAGCAGGTTACTGATAATGTGGCTGCATACGTGGCGTCCAGTCATCTTCATGAGATAAAAAAGTTGTACACATGACAATCCATGTCATCATTATTTATTTTTACTTTTCTAAATAATATTAATCATTTATGTAATAGATTACCAACTAATTTATTATTAACTACAAATTAGCATTTTATAATAATTGATTAACTATTAATTACTTACCATTTAATTATGAATTATTTTTAACATTGATTAACTATTAATTACTTACCATTTAATTAAAATTATTCTAAATATTAATTAACTATTTTATTAGTATTTTCTTGAAGATGTTTTATGGTGTTCAACAAAAATAGAATTTATAATTAATTTTTAATAAGAATTTAGGTATGAGTTTAATAAGTTATGTCACAGTTCTTGAAGATTTGAACATTTTCCAGAGCCACCGCCGCCCAGCCCAGAACCACCGTGAACCTTCGCCGGACCACCGTAAACCATCACTACGTCCACACAAACACAATAATCACACACACGAACACCATGAACACCCACAACCTTAGAAAGAGGAAGATCTGAAACTTGAAGAACAGAAAGAGAGAGAGAGAGAGAGAGAGATTGAGACGAAAGTCGAAGAACAATCTGAAAACCCTAAACTCACAAACACAATAATCACACACACGAACACCATAAACCAACACTACCGTCGCCATGAACCACCACCGCCGCCGGGAACCACTGTCACAGTGAACCCTAACTCGAAGAACATACATAAGAGAGAAAACCCTAAAATCTGAAAAATGGAAGTTACGTGAAAACCCTAAGAGAGAAAACCCTAAAATCTGAAAACCCTAAGTGAAACAGATCTGAAGAATCAGCGCCGCCATGAACCACCGATGGTCAAGAACAAAGTAAAATCTGAAAACCCTAAGTGAAAACCTAAGATATGAACTTACGCGATGGTGGATAGGACACGATAGTAGCGGTGGTGCGATGGTGGAGCTACGGTGGTTGCGGTGCGATCTCGAAGAACAAAAGGAGAGAGAGAGGGATCTATGAGTCAAACTCACGGTGCAGTGGTGTGATGGTTGCGGTGGTGCGATGATTGCTGTTGCGATGGTGGCGGTGAGATAAGAGAGTGCAGATGGGAGAGAGTGCAGACGGGAGAGAGTGCGATGGATGTTGAGAGAGACAGAGAGTGTAGAATGGGAGAGATAAGAGAGTAATGGGAGAGAGATGCCACATAAGCATTTTTTAATAAAAAAATTTAGATTCTTGCCACCTCATCAGATGTTAACCGGCTACCTAAACACCAAGTCACCATATTCCCTTTTTTGAATAAATTAGAATTTAGGGTCCTTTCTTGGCCCGAAAAAATGGATGTTACCTTTTTTGACAAATTTGGGTATTTTAGTTACATTTCTCGGCAATTTGCCCTTGTTTAAAATAGATTTACCAAAAAAAATTTAACACTATAATTTTATTCAACATAAACATTAAACATGAATAATACACAATTAAATAAACCTACTATAAGCATTATCAATACAAAATGAAAGAGGTTAATACCAATTTTAATTCAAAATGATTTAATAAAAATTATGACCTAACAAGAAAAAAACGTAAATTAAATGAATAAACAACTCTAACATAAAAACCAAAGGGAATAAAATTATAATAAAAAAATACATCATAAGTAGCATACCTAAGTCTGATTAACTAGTTTCTACGGACAGTTGTTTAAAAATTAGTCCCCATGTTCGATAATTTCGATCAAAATAGAACTAAAACCAAAAAAAATATACATGAAAAGAGAAGCTTGTACAGCAATTTGAGTAATAACAATCCCATCTGTGGACTTTATTTGTTCTGAACAAAACTGTAGGTACAGCATAAACCCCAAAAAAACTTGGGTCAACTATTTGTAAGGTCTATCGGCGCAATCTGGTTCACCGTGTGGCTAACTAGGCTCGACTCATTACCAGGAGTCATATGTTAATTCCCGAATATATTATAAGAATAGTTGTCTTTCAAATCGACTTAATTAAACATCTTATTATCTATATGTTCCATCATGGGGTTGATACGGATCTACAAAAGCTGCAAAACAGTAGTAGAAGTGTAAAAAGGCAAATCATATCAAATGCTAAATGTTATGGTAAGAAAGAAAACTAGTTTGTCATATTATATGACAAGAAAGATCGTATTTACACCACCAAAAGTGCTACGCGCACCACCAAGCTTTGTGTATGTGCAAAATTAACACCAAGTAGTAAAAGAATACAAGTTTGGTGGTGTGTGAACCGTGAAGTACTTTTGGTTGTGTAAACCATCTCTAGTCTCGTAGAGGTGTAAAAATCGGCAGGTCAACTGAGAAATTGGTTAGTATAGGTCAAGTTGAGTTTACTTGAACCACATTTTGTCCAAGATTTTACTATTTTTGACAATCCGAGCGTCAATAAAATTGCACATTTTATGTTTCTTAAAATAATCTAATATATTTGTAAATAATAATTTATGAAGTTGTATACATTAGTACACTACATTACTATGACACCTTAAATCCCATTACTTTTTAGCTAATCTTTTTTATTTAGTCATTTGACATGTCAAATATAGAGCATAACATAAATCGACCCATTCATAAGTAAATGAGTAAAAATGCCACGTCTAGTAAACTCCTATGAAAAGATAGTTTCTTACATCATTTGAGTTCTTCTTATAAGGTCAATATTGAAGCTTCTGCAAGCATATGCTCATGGAATACTGGCAAAACCGAAATATAGAGAGCAAGATATTAAATTAAGCATAAAATAAAAGCGAAACAAATTATGCAATTTTTGTTCACAATAAGTAAACCAGAATGTTTCATTATCATCAATGAGAAATTGTTGAAATAAAAGTGCTAACTGAACTCTGTAAAGTTGGTCAAATAAAAAGAACTATACTCGGGGCAATACAGAGTCTGCTAAAAAAAAACTCTCATTAAGCACCATTCTGTTTTATATTTATAGTTTTATAGATCAGCAAGACACCATGTAGCAGAGGACAATAAGCTATTGAGGTTTCTTTTAAATGTAGAGGTGGCAACATGGTGTACAATAATAATCTAAATTTCTGATGAAGTGATAAGAGGTTGTGAGCAAAAATTAAAAAAAAATAAAAAACTTCTATAAGCTTTCAACCTGTTCAACCCACTTGACCTGTTTCTTTTTTACCTATTTTTTTTCTAATCATCCTGTTTAAGAATAACATGACCCAAATCGAACTTTTATAACTAAATGAATCAAAATTATCAAACTTAGTAAAAGGCGTTTGAATATAATTAAGTGTCAATAATAAGTTTCTAACATCTAAAGATAGAATCATCAAAACTTTCAAGTGTCCTTTATTATGGCACTAGTTCTTTTGAGTTTCTTGTTGAATGTTTCCATGATTCTTGTATGTTTTGGCTTTAGGCATTAGGACCCGAACACCCTGACATAGTTATAATTTTTAATAGTTATTATCTTTGTACTTCAGGTGTACTGCATTACTTCAGTTATTCATAATATCATATCTGCTAAATTTACATAAAACAACAATGAAAAGAGCCTCGGAGCAGATGCACATATGGATATCTCGTTTACTTAAAGGTATAATTAGTAACCACCACTTACTATTGAACATGAACTCAAAACAGGTAGCAGCATCCACCAAGAGAATCAGTATTAATCTGCATAAACTGAAAGTGGGCAATGGTTATTTCTTATGTATCACTATTCTAAGGTTTAAATCACATAAAAGCTTCCGCTTAACAAAAGAATTATACTTCTTACTGTAATTTGTCAATCTAGTATCCAATATTTACTTTTGGCAGGCTTCTATTTCTACGATGAAAGGTGGAATCTGGAGGATGAAGATGTGATTGTGGGTCTTGTTTCTTCATGTTAGACGAACAAAGACGGGACCCACAAAATAGAGAATGAAATAGAACTCATATACACTCATCAACTGCTAGTCTCATTCTTTTAATGCATTTGTATAGTAAGTTATGTTATTTATTACTTAATTTATTATATTATGTGTTTAGGGTTCTCGGGAGAAGAAATAGAGAATTTGGTGAGATATGGTGGAGAAACTGAACAAAATGATAAAAGCTAACAGCTTCAACATACATTCAATGTTTTGGTTATATCTCACTTGTACGAACCCAGACCGAAGTGATTCAAGTGGCTACGAAACTAGATAAAAAGGTCACTGTTATATAACTGTCTGGACTTGTCAATGTGGCTGGAACTGGAGAAATCTGAGCAGACGATAATAGCATGGACGAAAAAGTATAGACTAAATAATACCATGTATTATTATGAGGGCTTTTGGACCACCAAAAAAATTAAAAGGGAATCTCAACCGGACTTGAAAGTGAGTGGCTGTTTTATTTCGTATGTGGGCTGGTGTGTAATGTTGGGTGTGACTTGATTAGCGGTTTGGTATTTGAAACTAGAATTAATCGGAAGCTCGACGTGAGCGTAAATTGCCGGCATGAATTGAATTAATGTATGCATGTACTTGGAATTAATTATGTGCATGCCGTGCAGGAGATTTTGAATTCAAAATTGAATACATGTTTATCTTATTTTATCATGTGTTCAAAATTAAATTAGGATACGTACGGCCGAATGGTGTTTTGTGCTTGTCCTTGTATTAGAGTTTGACTAGGAATTCTAGTTTGTTGCCTATAAATACCAAGGCTAGGTAAGTCATCTGTACACATCAAATATCTCCCGAGTTATAATAAAGAAGTCTCTGGTTCCTGCCCGTGGACGTAGGTCATGTTTGACCGAACCACGTTATATCTCGTGTTCGTTTATTTTCTGTTTTCATTATTCTAACGCTCGTATTAGGTGTCTCGATCCTAACAAGTGGTATCAGAGCCACGGTTCTGTTCACCGGGCTCGCATATTTGTTGATTGTGAAGATGTCATCTTTGAAGTTTGATTTGGAGAAATACAATGGCTTGAACGATTTCACGTTGTTGAAGGTAAAGATGTAGGCTCTTCTGGTTCAGCAGGGTTGCGCAGTGGTGTTAGAAGGAGAAGATAAACTTCAGAAGGAGATGAAGGAGGATGTTAAGAGAGACTATCTAGCAAAAACGTATTTTGCAATTTTGCTATGTTTGGCTGATGAGGTATTGAGGGGGGTGGTGGATCAAACAACGGCTCCGGGCCTGTGGGAGAAGCTGTGTGAGAAGTATTAGAAGAATACCCTCACGAATAGGCTTTATCAAAAGCAGAGGTTGTATACCCTCCGGATGTCAAAAGGTACCCAGTAAAAGATCATCTGGATAATTTTAACTGTATTACCCTTGATTCGAAGGCTGTGGATGTTAAAATTGAAGATGAAGATCTTGCCCTGATTTTGGTGTGTTCACTACCGCATTCGTATGAGAACTTTGTTGATACCATGTTGTATGGTAGGACAACCATTTCTGTTGCTGGAGTAAAGGATGTCTTGTTGTCGAAGGAACTCAAGCGTAGGGTTTCTGGTAATGAGGGGAGTCCCGTTCAGGTTTATACGTGGGTAGAGGAAGGGCACATGGTAAAATGGGTGGACTGGGTGAGTCGCGTTCGAAAACAAAATCCACCAGAAAAGTAATATGTTATCACTGTAAGGAGATTGGTCACATCAAGAGAGATTGTCCTAAAAAGAAGGGAGATGGTAATGTGGTCCAAGAAAATGAAGACATAGGCGATGCTTTGACTGTATGCACGGATAGTCCTGCAAATACATGGATCTTGGATACGGGTGCATCTCATCACATAGCGTTCTCACGTGATCTGTTTACTTCCTTTAAGAAGTGGAACGGTAAGGTGAAGCTGGGGACGATGGGATTCGGTATATTAAAGGTAGTGGTACAGTGCAGATTAAGTTGCATGATGGAGCGGTTTAATTGCTGGTATGTCCCGAATCTTCGGAGGAATCTGATTTCTCGATATGAATATTCTGGTAAAGGGGATGGACTGAAGGTTTCTCGGGATACTCGAGTGATAATGCGAGGCAGACTGCGACGTGGTATTTACTATTTACGTTCTAGAGGGCAGTTATGCGAGTGGAAAGGTGGCTGTACCGACCTTGGAGCGGAAAATTAACCTGACGAAGTCGAGAGGACACGGCTGGAGTTGGTCTCCGGTGAAATCGAATGACGCGGTGTCGGACTTCGTGGCTCGAACAAGGAGGTAGTCCTTTCGGGGAGGCTGGTAGGTAGAAGACGGTTATTTCGTGATGACGGTTGACGTTGAAGACTCAAGTCATGGGTGATTGTCGGATCTCAATTGACTGTTGAAGGGTACTCAAGTCAAGGGGGAGATTGTTGGGTGTGACTTGATTAGCGGTTTGGTAAGATTGTTGGGTGTGACTTGATTAGCGGTTTGGTATTTGAAACTAGAATTAATCGGAAGCTCGACGTGTGCGTAAATTGCCGGCATGAATTGAATTAATGTATGCATGGAAATTATGCATAGACTTGGAATTAATTATGTGCATGCCGTGGAGGAGATTTTGAATTCAAAATTGAATACATGTTTATCTTATTTTATCATGTGTTCAAAATTAAATTAGGATATGTACGGCCGAATGGTGTTTTGTGCTTGTCCTTGTATTAGATGATTAGGAATTCTAGTTTGTTGCCTATAAATACCAAGGCTAGGTAACTCGTCTGTACACATCAAATATCTCTTGAGTCATAATAAAGTCTCTGGTTCCTGCCCGTGGACGTAGGTCGTGTTTGACCAAACCAAGTTATATCTCGTGTTCGTTTATTTTCTGTTTTCGCATTATTCTAACGCTTGTATTAGGAGTCTCGATCCTAACATGTAAAGCCCTAGAAGAAAATAAGAGATGAGGCCCAAGGAGAAGTAGGCTAGCATAAAATAAGAAACCGAGAGGGACAAGGATCGGCAGTGGAGTTTTAGTAGAAAAGCACAGAGTCCTACAAAGAATACAATACGCATCTCATTTGACGGCTACTATTCATGCGACAGAAGCTTTTTCTTTTGCTGTAGCTACCATCATGCGACCGTAATAAGAAGGGGATGAAGTCGTCATCTTTTGTGATTTGATCTATGCCAATTTACAGAATTATGAACGAGAGTTTGTATGGTGGATTGCCATTCTAGTTGGTTGTGAGTAATTAGCTTAGGCTAGTGTTAGGGATGAAACTTAGATCAATTAAGGTCGAGTTGGGATTTTACATTCCATGGGAGTGGGTCGTTTTGTCGGACGGGAGTCTAACTGGGTTGGTAGATTGAGAACTAGTTAATCATGTTAATGACTTGCAAATGGTAACTGGTTGAATGCATAATATAGTAACTATATATGTATGATACGGGAGTAAAGTATGGTGAAGTCAAATCCAGTTAAACCAATTAAAATGATTTCATTGTGTCTCGTGCGTAATTATCACGGTCAAAAATCATATAGCATACAAGGACCGTGATTTGAAGTATTGGTTATCACGGTGGTATAGCGGTCAAAATCATAAAAAAAGTAAATAAAAAGTATAGTATAAAACATATGTAGTATATAATATAGTAAACTAAATAGTAATATGGTAAGTGTCAAAGTGTCAAAGTGTCTAACATGTACGGCATACGTGGAGCCAATAAATTTGCATCGTAGTCGGAAAAGAAGAAAGCAAAAGGAAACGTTGAATCATGGATGCACTAATTAAGTTTAGACATTATTTCTGATGGACTGACCCAACATCTATTAATAGGTTTATACATTAATTCTGATGAACTGACCCGAAAAAGATCTCTGATGGGCTGACCCAAAAAAAGTACTATGATTTCATTTATAAAAAGAAGCCACAAGTCCAAAGGAAAAAAATCACTATAAAACCGCAAAACTACTACTCAAATTTCGGTTAAATAGCAGTAAATGTAAGCAAGATTAGCGGGTCCGCTATTTTGACTAGGTCCACGAACCACTATCTCACCAATATCTTGGTGCTATTAACTACCCAGGTTTTATGTTAGGGGAATTTGAGTTTGAGTGAATAAATCTTCATTATTGTCCATATTATGTTACCTTTGTCTTCCATTATCTTCCATTGTTCGTTTATTAATTTCTTTTGTTTATTTAGTTGTTATTATTATTAAAGCAAATTTATCTTTTCTAATAGTTGGTAGGTTAATTAGTAGTGGTTTATTTCTTCGAATTAGAGTTAACCGTTCCCTGTGGAGATGATACCTGGACTTATCATTGTTATACTGCTACACGACCAGTCATACCTGCCAATTTTGAAATTTCTGGACATAAATTTTATAACCTGATACGACACGTCAGTTCCCAATCTAGAACTTATTTGCCACAGTGACCTAGAGGTGGGCCATTTCAACACATTTACTTGTTAATCGGTCAGGTTGTGTTCAACCTCAGCATTTTAGAATTTTTGCATCATATATGACACACTAATTGTTACTAGAGGTGTGACATTTCGACACATTTATTTGTTAATGGGTCAATTTGGGGTATGTTTAACCAAAACATTTTAGAATTTTATACAAAATTGCAACTATATTTGACACATTAATTGTTTTTGAAATATTTATAATTTCGGATAAAAAGTATTTCATGTCAGGACAAAAAATGACGTAATTTTACATGTTACCCAACCCCTCTAACCCACTTGTTAGTTGTCACCTCTACGTAAAATAAATAAAAAAATTATAAGTCAGGAAAGTTTACAAAATACACTGCACACACATACCTTGAACCCTATTTATTGCCAACTTGCAACATGAGATGACGATAGCTACGTCCTCTTAAAACTCGATGCCAGCGAAAAAGGAGCGAATTCTTATAGCTCATTTGAATTCTCTCCTGAACGAGCCTGCAGAAAGATACAAGCAACATAAGCATATTGGCGTCCTCTTGTTGCATTTAAAGTGACTTTAGTAGTGAGAAATATCATTTTACCATCTCACAAGACATCTCTGAATAGCCCGGGATATTGGTCGAATGAAGGATGGATCACGTTGGACATAAAGCAAACCAACCTGGGAAATGCAAAAAGTTAAAATCATAGTAATACTACTTTGTAACTTCTGTATGAAGCTCAAGTGAATTATATATTTTATAATTTTAGAACGCAATCTTGCAATCTTTCTGAATTACTTCCGGAGATCCTGATGAAATGACAATTTAAAGCAGCAGGTGACCAAAAATGGACCTTGGAGTTGTTTGCAAGATCAATAAGTAAAAAGTTATTTTTGGAACCATCTTTGACATGAATTAAACTGAGACAACACTACTGCACACCTCCAGATTGCGGATATTATCAAGGATCATCTTAAAAAAAAAGAAAATGGACTGAATGAGACAAACCTCAATCATTGCATTAATGGAAGGATCATCAAAGATTTCAAGACTACAATCAGCAAAATAATTAACCTGCACATGTTTAGTTAACAAATCACAACATATAGATAATCTTGGATGATACTATAACTAACTTCAGACAATACCTCTTCTAACTAACTTCAGACAATAGTAAATATTAGAGGTTGCCAGATGGGCAGGTTGGGAGGTCAAAGGTCAAAACAGGCTGGGCCAGCACTTTTTATCCATATTTATGTTTACATCTATCTGAATATCTAATGTGTGAGTTATGATTAAATAATAATAAAAAGTAAAGTAAAGTAACACCCAATACCGTCTTCCACGGGTTATGGGTCCCAATACCGTTTGCACGGTGTATGGGGGAGGTTGAGATGTAGACACCCATACCTCTACCTATGGTAGAGAGGATGCTTCCAGTTCTACTAAATGTAGAAAAGGACCTCCGGCCTTGCAAGGAGTGAGGATCGAACCCTTGACCTCTGTCTCCAGAGGCAAGGGTGATAACCACTTGATCCAACCTTGTGGGTTTAAATAATAATCTAATCTTTGAATAAAATGATATTGAAGGCATTTAAAATAGACTTTAGACAGACTTCCAAATTTCAAACCATTCGACCCGTTCGTCTTGTAGCTAAACCTGTTTACCCGTTTGAGATAAAAACACAACCCAAATCAAGCCACTCTTAACTTCTTATTAGAACAAAATTGCCACTTTTAGTAAATATGAAGCAAAGGCATCCAGATTGCAAATAACCATTTACAGGCGATGGTCTCTATATATTTTCTCCTCATAGCCATGCTGATTAGACTAAATAAAAGTCTTGTCCAAATGAATAGCATACAAGGTATGTAAGAATCCCTTATAAACAGTAATATAATATTGTCTGTCTATATATTTGTTTAGTAATTTAGTCTTGGCAACCACAAAAGGTAAATTAAGAAAAGACAGAAAAACATGAAAGTTAGATGTACCCCGAACTCCGCATTGACCAAACATTGAATAAAATCCATAAGTTGAAGCTTAGCCCATTCAGAACGCAGGCAAGGGTCGTCTTTATTTGGCGGATGCCTCCAAGGAGCACCAAATCTTAATTTATCTTTTGGAATTTTCCCCTTTTGAGCATCAAGAGCAAACTTTTGCAGGAGTGAAAGTGCTCTATTCATAGCAGGATTAACAACTGTTACCTGTAAAGGGGGCCAGAACAAGGAGCGCAGAGTTTAAAAGTAGTTGAAACATCCATCTAATTTTTAATTTAAGTTTATAGTTAGTTATTCAACTGGTTTTAGTCATATAAATATATAATTATCCATCTGTCATGAGTCTCCCATTTAATTGGTCATAATTGTGACAAGATTCTAATAATTCAAATAAACAAGAAATTAGTTTCAATCATACTTGTAAATATGCCAGATATGCATCTATAATGTCCTCAAACGTACTTTCTTCGTCATCCATGAGCCTGGACAATGACAAAATCATGTTGTATTAGAATGTCTGCTAAATGGAGTAATCAATACCCATACCTCAAGGCAAAATTCTGTAACGTGACAAGTACGGTATATGAGGCCTTTCTTTTAGGTAGAACTTAATAATTCATGCAACGTGGATTTGAGATCATGTTGCTTCCTGCATTTAAACTTACAAATTGCTCTGTTTAAGCGCATATATCTCAAAAAGATGCCGTGCATTGGGCCCAAGCACCTCAACAATCAAATCCCACTAAAATGAACAAACAAAATAAGTTAGTTGATCAAAACCAAATGAGTCAACAACTGAGACTTCGTATAATAACACAGTTTATCAGAAAGGGGTCAATATAAACTTTACCTCTGACGGGCTAAAATAATCTGGAACCATATGTACTTTTGCTTGTTGTGGGGTCCATCCAAATGTCTGCAAGGTGCAACAGATCATGTAGTTTAAGAATGACAGGCATTACTATACCATACAACGGCAAGGAAAAAATTTTGTCCTCTTTCACATGGTGGAATGGCTAAGGGGCTTGATATTTACACGAGAGGTCCACGTTCGACTTACACATTCCTTAATTCTCTTATTTTTTTTCTTTTGTGTCCAATTTTTCATAAACAACCCTAAATAATTTGTTCTCTTTCAACCCAACCCTCAATTTTACAATAAGTTTATAAAATAACTCTAAAATCATAATAAATTATTTATTTCTATAATGATAAAAAAAAGATTATTAATATACTTTTGAAAAGTATTTTTTAAATTTGGAATGATAACTTTGTAACTTTTATACAAGACATATTTTTTTTTTCTAAATAGAACTTTTTTTAAAATAAGTATGTAGGTTTTCAAATAGAATGAGCATCTTAAATGTTAGATATAATAGATCTCAAGACGTGGATATGTTAAATTTGTTTAGTTATATTATTATACGAGTACTTGCCATTACACAGAATCCAAGTCACATTTGTTCGTAGTGAAATAGGCTCTTATTGTTTAAATATTTTGCGTTGTTTCAAGATACACCGACGCTAAATTACTTTTAAAAAAAGTGATTCAATTGTTTTAAATTTCATATCTAAATTCAATTTACCTTTTATGCGTAAGTGGTTTAAAATTATTTTTTTAAACTTTTTAGTAAAAGAACACTAGATGAATAATCTGATCAAATTCGATTAAAAAGTAATTAGTCCCCGACGCAAAGCGTGGATAAGCCACCAACTAGTTAGCTTTTAATAACTGAAGGTGTAATAAGTAATTGAAGTATCATGTCCAACAAACACTTGTTCTCAGAAAATTTTACCCCTTTGCACTACCTTCTTCTAGATTACTGATTTAAGAGATGCTCTTCTGAATGAGAGAAAAAAAGTAACTGACTTGTATTGTTTCACATGCATCCAGTTTTCATAATGAGAAAAAAACGAGATATCAAAAACAGGAAAGCAGAGCAGGTATGACTTAAGTTACCTCACGGGAAATGAAAATGTCAGGAAATCCAAAATCCATGTAAGCTGCGTATGAATAATAGCTGCCAAAAGTATTAGTGAATTTAGACTTTAAAGGGAAAAAGATGGGTGTCCTTAAAATGATGTTCAACACCATCTGAATTGTAAGCTCGATTTAGCCCAAAAAAAGCTAGATCTACACAAAATTGTGGCATTTGATGCATGCGCTGTTCTACTAGATGGACGACTACCTAGGGCACCATCTTCTATTACCTTTAATGGTACAAATCAAAGAGCTCTTTTAAGCATTTATAAGAGGAAACAAAGCAAGATGAGAAAATTATGTGAACGAAGTACTTGTCTTGGCCCATTCAAGTTGAATAGATTTCTTAGGTTGTAAGGAAGTTGATAAGACGCACCTCTATATGGTGACAATAATGAATGAAAACAATGGATAACGAACAAGGGTTGATATTGGCTCTCCAGTGACTTATTTTCAAGAAGTTGCTCTCCCAAAGATATGAAATCAAATTGAGAATATGCAACACAGCCAGTATTAGACCAACAGCCCGTTGGGCCTAGGGCCCTTTTAGAAAGTAAACATATATATTTGCTAATGTAGAAGGGGAAAAGGGTATCAAGAATTATTTTTCTGTTGTTTGGGTCTCGGCTGTAAAGCTTGGGCAGGAAGACCGGGTCTTCTTTGATTTAGGCAGAGGAGTATAGATTATGATCTCCCTCCGATTTACTTATTTTCTTCCTGTATCTCCATTTTTTTCCCTGTAATCCAGCCTATTATAGTATCTAAATATAACAATTGATTCCCTATTCCTTATCTCTGATCTATTTCATCTATCTATTGAATCAATTCCTATCAATTGGTTCCATTGCCCGGGAAACCAAAAAGGATGGATGAGAAGAGTATTCAATAAGAATCATGTTGACACCTATTGACAACAAAAACTTGATTGCCTAACATCCGAGATGGGAAATTTATCTCAATCAATCCATTCCCTCAAAGAAACTCTGGATGATTCTGTTGAATCGATAGGGAAGATTATGGTTACTTACATTAAACGGCAGGGGAGAGAATTGAACTTAGATGTCATGGTGAGCCGACGTCGTGGTGGTGTGGTCAGTTGGTCACGCTAATGAGTTGAAAACTTGGCAGACAAGTTTATTGGAGCTAGAGAAAAGGATTAAGAGGTTGCTACCTTTGCATTCTCTAAGAGAAACTATGGAGAACATTTCTAATCTAGAGAAAGGAAGCATGGAATCTCAAATTTTGGCCTGGAATGTGCTCAAAGGTAAGGAGAATGAAGAAAATTCGAAGGGCTTGCAAGAAAAGGTTACAGATTCCAGCTTCACAAAAGGGGGATCAGAGGATGCAGTGATGCAAGTAATCAAGGAGAAACTAATAGAAGGAAAGCCATCTAAACTCTTTGTTTGAACTCAAAAGACCAAACCGCTCAGTGATTTATTTTGTTGGGAGCGTACAAGAGTTGTTTGATGGAAGTCCAGGACCGAATTCAATCAAGGATAAACCACCAAAACCCCCAAATTATTCAATCTTGCACAATACTAGCTATGCTTTTCAAGGTCACGAGTCTCCAAATAGTAACAATCCCAATTTCCAGTTCAGTTGTTTGAATAATCAAACACTTAAGTCACCACTAGATCCCCACATTGGAAACCATTCTAATGAAATAATGCACCTGATGACAAAGTATTCAAGGTGTTTGGTCTTTTGTAGTGCAAGCCAACTATTGGATGAAATTCTATACACTAGTTATTGTGAAGTTTGGTATGTTGCATGTGGTTAAAAGCCAATGAAACCACAAGATTACACATGCTCTGCTATGTATCACCCCTCTTCCCACACAAATATGGTTAAACCCCAGACTAATTCAAAAGCTCTTGGCATGGTCTTTGCGGTCATCAGTCTTCAAAACCCTCTAAGCCTCCATATTATATTACGATGTTTTGGTCTAATATGCTATCAAGCTAGTAACATAAACAATGGCTGCCAAACCGAGTAACTAAACTAAGGATTACATATTCATTCACACTTGATTAATTTGTATTTAATGTATAGTGTCTTGGGGTTTGCATATAAGTTGTTTTACGAAAATACTGAACTAAAGCTGATTAGTTGGGACACTTTGATGTCTCAGTATGCCCAAAACAAGTCATGCTCAATAAAGACAGACTTTATTAGAGAGAAGAAAATACATGGAATAGTGATAGAAACTAATTTTGAAACAATGAAACCAAGCAGTTTTTTAGAACTAAAGTTACTGTGATGTACGATGATTATTCATCTATGCCTGCTTTTGTGTTGGGTTTTTACGGGTGGCTTACTAATATGGATGTTCTTGAAAGATTCTTTGCAATTCAGAAATGAACAAGGATCGTAGTTCGCTCCAAGTTAGATGAACAGTCGAATAAATCAACTAATTCAACCTACAAGCAGAAAGAGAAAACAAGTGATGTCATCCTTGAAGGGATTCATATTCGGTGTGTACTTGATGTTTCAAGGGGTGGACAGGGCATGGCTGGAATGATAAAAAAAATACGGTCCCAGTGTTCCTAAACGTATTGTTGTTTGATTTTAAGTCTGGAAGGTCAAAGGAATGACATTTCTCAACAAATATGAGTTGCTGATTAGAGGCTCATCCTTTTCAGTTGAAAGAGGGATAAGGAGGTTCCCAGGTAGTGTTCACATGGAAGTCCATGCTGCCAAAATTTGTCAAGCAGAAGAGATACTAATGGAGTTTACATGGGCAGAATATTTTCATTAAACAAACAGGCCCACAAGGGAAAATATTCAGCAAAGTTCACTTGGGAAAAAGGGTGTCACTCATGAACAAAATGCAACTCACAACCACTTGTGGTTATAGGAGTAAATGAGTAATTATCTAATCACTGACTGCCTAGAAGAAGATGAAGATGCTGCCAAGGTTAAAGATGATCTCGCTCCCTAGGTAACTAAGGGTGGTACTTCAACTGAGAGAAGAAAGAAGTTGTATAACACCTTCTATAGTTATGTTAAACTTAAGAAATTCTCAGGGTAAAGTTGGTGGACATGGAGAATTAATAGAGTTGTATCAAGGTGTTGTTATGAATTCAAGGTTAGGACATCCTCCAAAGTGAATATCCTGAATGAAGGTAGGTTCGGCAAAGGTTGAGTCAAAGGCAGCACACTGAAGATACCACTTGGTGGAATGCTTTTGCTATTCAACCTCAACTTTTGACCACAAGCCTGTTCTTCATGGGGTGGTATTGATAGAGTATATGCTACACAACCAGTATTAGACCAACAGCCCATTGGGCCTAGGGCCTTTTAGAGAGTGAACATATATATAGCGCTAATATAGAAGGTGAAAAGGGTATCAAGAATTATTTTTTCTGTTCTTGGGTCTCGGTTGTAAAGCTTAGGCGGGAAGACAGAATCTTCTCTGATTTAGGCAGGGGAGTATCGAATATGATCTCCTACTGATATACTTATTTTCTTCTTGTATCTCCATTTCTTTTTCTGTAATCCAGCCTATTGCAATATCTGATATAGCAATCTATTCCCAACTCCTTATATCTACTCTGTTTCATCTATCTGTTAAATAGATTCCTATCAAAATCACTAATCATATTAACCATATAATAGAAGTATCAATATATTCTGCCAACTTCTGAGGTTATTACCATTAATAGTATGCTTCAATAAAGTAGGTGAATTGGCAGAGATTGTCAAAAACATTGATGTTATTGAGCCGGCATGCTTTGCGTATATGGTCTGTGCTTTTGGGGATCATGCATATACTACAGAATATAGCACTTTGGCCTCTCATTTAAGGAACACCTAAGATCTTAAGATTAAGACCAAATTAGATTTTAATTGATGCTAAAATTCATAATCAAGTTACAATAATGGAACTTTTGTCTACAATATATGTTTACTTCAGAACTATCTAATCATCACAGAGTGAACAAAAAGATATTTAATTTAATAGCTAGCACTGAAGTACAAAATTACTGTGATCCAGTAACATCGCACAGATATCCTGCTAGTTAATAACTAGCGACTGTCTAAATAGTACTTTTGCTATTAAGGAAGTAAATATGAACTTAAAAAAAAGTACTAAGTGCAATGCATCTACATTGGCGAAACGTGTCAACTAATCTGTAGCATTAATCGCATGAAACTACAAAATTATCTCACTCTTTTAACATTAATATGTTGCATAATACAGGTACTTCGAGGGCAGGATATCTGACTCTTTAAGCAATCTTGCTGATGATCAGACACAAAACTAAACGATTCAATTCATCAACACTAGAAGATTCTCCTACACAAATGTGTGATGTAGAAAGAATCAAACTGCTCTCCATCAAATAATAAGGCTAGCATAACTCGTTTATGATGACCCTGTGTTAGAGATTGAACATTACCTGTCAGAGGTTATGAGAATAACTGGCAAACACGTCTCATTCGCACCTAAAGCTATTATTCTCCAGATCAGATTGTCATGATACATTGATGCAGAGACTGATGAATCATCCACCAAAGCAGCAATTTTCAAGACGTCGATATTATTTATAACCAGCTTTGGCTGCTCCACAAGCCACAGAGAAAAGAAGATAAGGCAGAGAGATTATTAGCATTGCAGTATAAACAGAGAAAATTTTCATAAAATTTTGCCTGCATACAAAGTGGTTTACCTTGTTCATACAATCCTAATAATAAAATCAAACCTGTATTAAGCTTCTAGATGTAAATACTTTTTTCAAACTTAGGTCTTGACAAAAAAATAACTTATGGCAAGACTAACAGCCTGTTCTCGAGTTTTTAAATGAAGGGGAAGGGAAGGAAAGGGAATGATGGAAAGGAAAGGGAAAGATAAAAAAACTCCCCCTCTCAATCATCCCAAAAGTGGGGGGGAAGTTTTTACATATAAAAATGGTAAAAGTGCCCCTCCTAACCCCTCTCATCCCTTTCCTTCCCCTCCTTAAAAAAAACTCAAGAACACAGTTTCCCTAAATAAACCTTCTCCTCCTTTCCTTCCCCTCCTTAAATTAACTCGAGAACAGGGTGTAATAGAGACTAAGCACGCCAAGATGAAATTATTTGCATGTACGTAGATGCGGGACAACTATAGAAATTAATGCTAACAAGAAGCCAAGGTCTAGTTCACTTGCAGAAGAGTATATCAAACATACTAAATGCAACTACAATTTACAATAGCTATCACCAACAATCACTTGAATTACTATGCAAAGTAGGCCAGCATTTATACTTTAAATTGCACTAAATCTGACATAACACATATGAAGTATTTTGCTGCATCGACTTGAGTACTTGTACTTCAAGCTTTAGCAATTGATCAATAATGGTGACACTAAGCAGTATGTCAAGTAGTAACATGATAAGCACATGTGCGCTTATATATTGTGTAGATAATAAAATTAAAACATCATTGGAATGTACCTGAAAGTAATCAGCTTGAGCAGCTCCAGACAACAACTCCAGTAACAAAAAAGGCCAATCAGTAGCTGAATTAGCCAAAGTTCGTGAAAACCCACCGGTCTTGTTTAAATGCTTAACAGCATTAGCCCTAAACCCTTGTTGTACCCTGATCACCTCCTTAGCCAGTTTCAAAGCAACTATACCTTCCCTATAATGTGAAGCCTCTTGGACACTCACCTTTTTACCTTTCTCTCTTAAACCCAAAACCTCATCAATCTCTGTGGCATTTAATCGAGCAGTTAGCATGCTTACCGCCTTATCCCACAATGCCAACGTCGAAACCTTATTGGACAAAGCCCTCTTCGAGGTGGTTATTTCCTTATCAGTTTGAATTATTCTCTTGAGTGATGTATCCAGGTTATGCCATTTTCCAAGAGTTTTGCAAACCTGGTGAGAACTAATTGTGCCGAGTTGAACACCCTTTTCTACCATGGACTCAAGACATTGCTCAAGTTGGGTTCGAAGGGTGGGGAGAGATGGTGCTGAGCAATTAGACCAAGAAGCCCATGGAAACGAATGCCCGTGGTGCGGGTGGCTATCTTCAATTGACTGTGCGAAGTCAACGTAGCCAGTGACATGAGGCCCCTTGTTCCAGTTCTCAAGAAGCCCTGAATTGCAATTAAATATAGTTCAGTTGCAATAATATGTACAAGTGCAATGAAGACGTGAAATAAAAATTCAGAATATTACGTTCAAGGATGAGTGTGGTTTTGCCGACGCCACGGGGGCCATGGAGGATGAGTGGTTGATGGACGCGGTGGCGGTGAGCGTGATTGTTGAGAATGGTTTCCATGATGGGTCTTGGTATGATCCTCCATGCTTTGTTCACCATTTGAGTATGTGAATTCTATGTAACTGAAAGAATAATGGTAGCAGTTCCGTTCTTGCTGATGCTCCTGGTCTGCTGGGTTGGGTGTAAGCAACAGGTGTTCACTGATTGATTAGTTTAATCAGGCAAAATGGCACCCTCTAGTTTGTCAGTATTACAGTAGACCCTTGTGATCACGAATAGGAGTGTCAATGAGGCGGGTTATGGCCCCCCCAAAACGAATTCAAAACCCGTCCCCATGTCCCTATTCCTGCTGGGTTCTCTTTCGGGGACGCACAGGGAAACCTGTATAAACCAGTAACAAAAGTGCTTGGAGAAAAGACACTGGGAAATACAATCCAAACTAATTGAACATAAATCACAAATTATAAATCCTACATAGTCTAGTAATCAAAATTCAAGCTATAAAACTGAAACTTCAGAGTCAGTAATCATTGAATATGTAACTGATAACTAACTAAAATAACATATCATTTTTGCAACAAATGCAATTGCAACGGATGGAACGATTATACTTAAAGATTATAAACCCTGGCTAATCTGGAAATCAAGTTCAAGCTATGAAACTAAAACTACAACTTTAAGTAGGCTAATTAAACCTTATAATCGAATATACTAAACGTATATAAACAGCACCTGTGAATGGCGAAGCCCTTCTCAATAACCAGACTACAAACAGAGAGACAGAAGAACAAATGAACAATTGGCTGTACCTTGATACTAAAAACTCAAAGCCCTCCTGTGAATGATTACACTTGGTCTTGAAGAACAAATGACAGAAGAACAATTGGCTGTAATACAGTACCTCGATCGAAATTCGAACAGAAGAAGAAAGGTCGAAAGGAGATAGTCGATACCCTGACTGCTTTGCTTTCACTCGATACAGAGGGAGAGGGGTGGTCCTGAGAGAGACGCTATGAAAATTAGAAAAAGAAAACCTATGCGTTGTTTGTTCAAGTTTATTTTCGCTGGGTTTGCTTTGGCTTTATAAATGTTCTCGAAAAAATTGGAAGTTGTAAAAGAATTTGAATTATGTAATAATTTTAACAATTTTAGCTCATGATTAATAAAAGATTAACAAGAAAACCTTAGAATTTTGAGAGAATTGGAAGTAGGAGAAGAAGTAGAAGTGTATAACTTATAAAAGCTTATACAAGATGTGCATTTTCTTCATTACAAGATAGAGTATTTATACTGTAAAATATACTATTGATTTACCGTTGTCCATTAATGAGAAGACAATGAGTTGATGGTAATGTTATCAATATGTAACTTGTGTTGAAAATGTGTTCATCCATATATTGTCATCTATATATATATATATATATTTATAACAATCATATATATTTTAACAAATTGGAACATGTAGTCTGTTTAATTGACAAAAATAAAATTGGTATCTAGTTTCATATTTGTTTGATTCGAAGACAACGTAGATGAATTTGATTTTGCCTAAGGTTAAGGCAGAAGGCGGCGATGGAACCGAAGAATATGGTGACGGAACGGCAAAATTAGACGCCTGCAGTTGATGAAGAAGATGTTAAGACGAATGGTCTGAAGGTGGTGAAAGAGGAAGGTTGCGGCGGAGGGTCTGGAAGTGGCGGTGGAGGAATGTTGTGGCAGAGGGTCTGGAGGTGAAGGAAGAAGCCAACGGTGTTTAGAGGGTGGAGTCGGCTGATGTGTTAGGTCGATGGAATGAAATAATTTTATCGGGCTGGCTACACAGACATTTGAAGGTAACTATATAATCTTCCATATTCTCTCATTTAAATGATATTTAAATCCTTCCATTTAGTGATAAAATTCACTTTCCCATTTTTGATGTACTTGAATTTCTTCAGATTCCCTCATTAAGGTGAACCAAACACAAAATTCTTTAAGAATTAGATTCCAATCCCTTCAGAATCTCAATGATTTTTGTCAACCAAACTTTAGTTATTTCTATTTTATAAGTCTAACTAGATTAAATGTCCGTGTGATACACGGGTTGGTTTAAAAAATATTAAATATTAACAAAAATATTTAATAATTATAAAACACAAAAGATTCGAGAGTTTAAAAAACGGTGACAAAAGATGTTAACACCAAAACCAACGATGAAAGTGTCGAAGAAAAAATACTTAAAAAAAGTTTATGACTATAAAAACTTTAAAATGATAAAACTAAGAATTTGATTAAATATAATATTTTAAAAGGTTATAAAAGTAAGTATTATATATAAAAATTAGGAAGAAAAAATACAATATTTAAAAATTTAAAAATGGTATATATTAAATTATCTATAACTTTTTTTATTTAAATTTAAGAACATTAACATCTGAAAGTTAAAATTGGACTGAATTTCTAATTCAAATTAAAGGCTAATATTTAATTTTTATTAAAATAAACACTTACAGTATCCAAAATAATCTCATATTTATATTTATACATTATAACTATAAATATAACTAAATGACACATATAGTGAATCGGAATTTAAATCAATAATATTATTTTTTTAGTTCTATTAATAATTTAATTACCTTCTATTTTATCTTATATTAAATTTCAATTTTATTTATAGTTAAAATTGAGGATAAGATTGACTAATTAAAATCAAAGTAGTTAATTATAGTAACTTATAATATTTTGTATCAATTATGTACTCCAGAAAATATATATTTTAAAATATATACTATATTCTACGTTTAGTGATTTGGATGATAAATGAATAATTATTTTTTGAATTTTAGTAATACTTTATTTATCTATGTTTTTAAAATTCAAAGGTGCATATGTGATAGTTTGACTCTAAAAAGTCAAAATTGAATTTTTGATTTTATGTGAATGAATGGTTAAGATTAAATATTTTATTAAATGAAGGGTTGAGATTGTTTAATAAATTTTATCTAATTAGTCTTTTATATATATTAGAAGATAATAATAAGAATTAGAAAGGGATTATCTCATAAAAATAAATAATAGTATTTTTTTTTAAAGATTAAAAGAATGTTATATTAATTCTAGCCGGTATTTAAAATACAATAATATCAAGTTTATGAACGATGTAAAATATAATTAAAATAGAACTTGTAGTATATATAACAAATAATGATAAATTTTTTTGAATGTGTGTAATATTTTGTTATTATTAGTCTAAGATTAATAGATTTATTACTATATTAATGCAATAAATAAGAAATCTGAATTGGAAAAAAAGTTTAATACAAATTAAATTGATCTAAAGTCAAAATATAGTTTTCAATTTTGAACATTTAATTAGAAATTGAGTTTTCAATTTTGAAAAAACATATAATTAAGATTTTATTTTGACTAAATGAAACGTTAGATATTCATAATTAAATTGATGAAATATAGTATTTTATTATATTAAGTTTAATGCCCGTGTCAACACACGGGTAGCTATAAGTGAAATTATAATTTTAAATTTACTTAGTTAAATATAGATTGTTTTATATGAAAGAAAAACGTAGTTTGAGTACTTCTTAGAAGCTAAAAGAATTTTACATTAATTTTTGCCGTCATTTAAAATCAAATTATCTCAAGTTTATGAACGATATAAAATATAGGGTTAAAACCATAAAATAACGGTCTACTTTCCCCATTTTCCCATTGTGGCACGTCATGTTTTTTTTCACCCATTTGGCCAGTAAACTTATCAAAACCGTGTTGATGTGGCCATTTTGTGACCTGCAACCTGCAACTTGTTTTCAGCCCGTTTTTGCGATTTTTTAGTCGATTTTTGATCGTTTTGTGTGATTTTTTTATAGAATCTTGTAATTTATCATTATACCTTTCAAATGACACCAAAATCATGAATTTTTGTCACGTATAGAGGGAGAATTTCGAGCTCAAAGTCTCGACTTTTTTAGGTTTTTTTTCGAAAACAGGGCAGAAAAAAAGACTCGTTTTTTGGTCGATTCTTAATCATTTTACATCATTTTTTTATAGATTGTCGTAGATAATCTTTTTACCTTTCAATGGACACCAAATTCATGAAAAATCATCAAGTGTAGGCCAAGTTATTGCTAATTAAAGTTGTTAATGACCCTATTCGACACCCTTACGGTATTTCGATGAATTGACACATTTTATACTTGTTTTTGTTTGTTTTTTTGTACTAATTGATAGATAACTCGATTACATTTCCATAGAGTCAAGAATCATTGATTTTCGTCAAGTGTACATGGAGAATTTTGGCACCAAAGTTTGTTTTCGAAATGAAGAAAATTGGGAGAAAAGATGACCTGTAATAGCAGGTCAAAATCACCAATATGGGCACATTAACACGTTTTTTGTAAATTTACTGGCCAAATGTGTAAAAAAAAACATGACGTGCCACAATGGAAAAATGGAAAAAGTAGACCGTTATTTTATGGCTTTAACCCTAAAATATAATATAAATTTCTTATTAAATTGATGGAAATTAATATGTTATTATATTAAAGAATATAAGAGAGAGATTGTTTAATAAAAATATATAAAGGATGAATAATTAGCAAAATATAAATATAAATCGTAAAAGAAGTTTTCTTAATAAAAGTATATGTATATTATTAACTTAACATTTGAAAAGGGAAGAAAAAAAATTATCCTACGTATATTATTTGAATTTAAGTTTTATTTTTAAAATTTAAGTAGCACTTTATAGACTAAATGTCCGTATGATACACAGGTTGGTTTAGGAATAATTTCATATATATCATTCTAAACTTCTATTATTACGTATATATCCTTCCAAACTTCAATATTACGTATATGCCCTCCTAAAATCCCTAAACTCTCATATATATCCAAAAACATATTTTATTATTATTTAATCAATTTTAAATTTATTGATAATAATAATCAGATATACTTATTTATATATTTACTATATTGCCCTTAATCTCATTTTTTACACAAATCACACGTTACGTATCTGATATACCCAAATTCCCTTTACGTGCGTGCCCCAAGTTCAAAATCGTTGAGACTCATAATCGTAAAGGGATAAACAATTAAATTAAAAAATTAAATATTAATTCAATTACGTAATTTTAATATAGGGTTTAGTATCGAAAAGTGTATCGAACTTGTCACTTTTTGCTATTGTATATATCCAATTTTCAAAACTACCATTTAGTATATCGAAGTATTCTACCTTACCATTTTATGCATTGGTTTACCTTCTCTTCAGGTAGCCAGTAAATTACATCTTTTTTTATTTATTTTTATTATTCTAAAATGCCATCTCACATGCCATGTCATTATTATTGAGGTTGATGAATTTTTTAAATCTGAAAATATGAACAATATGAACATGAAGAACAATATAAACATTAAGAACAAATACAGATCTTTAACCGTAATTAAACAAAATCACAAATCCAGATCTCTGAATTAAAAACAGATCAAGAATCAAATATATTCTAATGATAACAATCAAACAAAAGAAACCCTAAAACAAAGAACCCAAATCGATGGTAATACCCAGAACAGTAAACGATGAAATGCCCAAAATCGATGGAACCCTAACACTCGGAAGATCTGATCTTTAAAAGCAGCAGAGAACCCTAAATCGCAGATGATGCAATCGAAAAAAAAAACAGAGGACCATAATCTAGATCTGAAACTTACTTGAGCGATGGGCCTGAAGGATAGTCGCCAGAGAAGTCAAGATGATGATGGAACCCTAGATCTGAAGCTTACTTGAGCCATGGAGAAACCCAGACGATGGTGATGGCGATAAGCACCGGCCCTTCAAACGAAACCTTATGAACAAAAACCTTATGAACAGATTTGTCGTTGGCGTTCATCTTCATACACGGATCTGTTCTTCATCATCAACAGATCTTCTTAATCGGTTTCTTCATACACGATTTGTGACTTCTTGTTAGAATACAGATTTGGGTTTTCGTCACCTTGATCTTCATGGTTCATCGATCTGGGTTTTTTTCTTTTAGTTTAGGTTTTAAAGAGCAACAGATAGGCTTTCGATCTGGGTTTTCTTCATCTTCTCGAAAACTCAGATCTCGTTTCAGATCTATCAACAGATTAGGGTTTCGATACAGGCCTTGATGATGTACGACAGAGAGAAGCTATCAACAGAGAGAAGCTACAGGCCTTGACTTTCCTGTACAGGCCTTTGATTTGGTGAACACTTTGGTGTACAGGCCTTTGAATCTTCGACCCCTTTGTTGATCATAAGTTTTTGTTTTATTTATTTATTATTATTATTATTTCAGTTATTTTTAATCAAATAAATACAAGTCATCATCCTAGTCATATGCCACGCCACTTAAAACCATGCCACATCATATGTTACCTGCTATCAAAGGTAACAATGCATCAAATGGTAGTTTTTTAAACTTCGGTACACTAAATGGTAGTTTTGAAAATTGGGTATACACAATAGCAAAAAGTGACAAATTAAATACACTTTTTGAAACTAAACCCTTTAATATATTATATAGTTATACGAAATTTATTTACGTTGCGATTATTTAATATTTGTACTTAAAATATGATATACTTAGTTACGTAATTTTATGATATAATGTTTACGATATAAAATTACATAATATATTAAGTGCAATATTTTCCTGAAGACATAATTTTGATAAACAATTGGAATTTCGTAATTTTAAGTTTTCGGATTAGACAAACTAATTTTGTTATGCGACACCAATCATAAAGATTCGTATTTTCTAAAGATTCGTATTTTATAAAGATTCATATTACTAAATTTATTTTTAAATATTGCTAGTTTATTTATCATTGATTTGATTAAGGATTATCTTTATCTTAATTCAATTAGTTTGTCACATTAGTTTGACTCTAAAAAGTCAAAATCAAAATTTTAGAATGAAAGAAATTAACGGCTAAGATTAAATCTTTTATTGAATGAAGGGTCAAGATTATCTAATAATTTTAGTCTAATTAGTCTTTTATATATATTAGAAGATTTTTCACACTTATTTTTATAAGTTCAACTTATATATATATATTTTTTAAGTCGTAGGTTCGTAAATTAGAAAATTAAATGAAAGATAAGCTTATTGATAATAAGTTGGATAAATAAGCCTGTGATAAACTTAACAAAATACCCCCTAATTTAATTAGTGTTTGTTTTATTTATAACATGAATCTTCTAACTATATATATTATTAAAAGAATAGGCTTTTAAAAAAGGGTTAAACATGGAATAATCCTTAAAGTTTCATTTGTTTTACGGTTTAACCCTCAAAGTTTTTTTTAACACGTAATAACCATAATGTTTCATTTATATTATGTTTTAATCCACAAAGTTTCACTTGTATATCTGTTTAAACCTCAAACTTTTTTTAACACATAATAACCACAATGTTTCATTTAAATTATGTTTTAATCCTTAAATCTTCACTTGTATTTCAGTTTGATCCTCAATGTTTTAATCCTTAAGTGGGTGAAATCACAATTAAACTAAAACTTGAAGGATTTAAACAAAAACCAAACTAAACTTTATGCTTAAACCATTTAAAAACAAACTTTGAGGATTAAACCGAAATACAAGTGAAACTTTAAGGATTAAAACATAATTTAAATGAAACATTATGGTTATTAAGTGTTAAAAAAACTTTGAGGGTTAACCCGTAAAACAAATGAAACTTTGAGGATTATTCTGTGTTTAACCCTTTAAAAAAAACTTTCCTTTTTAAAATATAATTGGACCAATTTAGTGCGAGTACTGCGAAAACCAATTGTGATCGTTGATTTGATAAGTGAAATTAATGAATGTGGAGTGTGAGGGAATTAAGTGTAGCATGGTGCATGTGATGAATTTATAGATATGTAATAATATTGAAGGACAGGAAATTGGACGGCTCGTATTGATTCTCGCAATAAAAATAATTCTCAAATAAACTTTTTCAATTTGACTTAAAAATAATCAGTCTAGATTTTTCCTACCAGGTCAAGTCTTAGTACAAACTAGTTACTTTAGTTTATTTGGGCCATATAAAAATCCAATACTACTCTCAAATGTCAAGTATTGTCGTATCCATACAACCATGATTATATTTATGAGATAATTGACTCTAAAAGAGCTTTTAACAAAAAAAAAATGTGCCTAAATAAACATATCTCATCAAATGTAAATGTTTTTCATTCATGTTTGTTGGAGTATCGATAATTTGTTTTGAATTACCCTCTTTACTAATGTAATAGTCGATGACAATACTACTGCAATAACTTTCATAATCACCATAAGTTTGGGTACTACACAACCTTTGGTGTTTTTATTAGGATACAAACGTAGGTTAACACTTGATAAACCGAAGTTCCCGCCTGCTAAACAAGACTAGAAAGTCAAATTAGATACAAGGTGAAGCTATATGTTTGTCAAACCACTGTGGGTTTGCCCATGTGAGGGCTTCCCAATTGCACATCACCCATTATCTTACTAGTCTTGGGAAAATATATTCAATTTCATTAACTTTATCGTCATTGGATAGTGCTCGATCTTCTACATCCTTAATCTATCTGGCAACACGTAAATCTTTACATTTTCATTCCCCGACTATTGCTACTATGATGAAGAATGTAAACTGAAGATATAACAAATGCTACTAATCGATTGATCATAGACTGAAATAGAACAACAATGATAAACCCAATCAACCAACAATGGAAGATTGGTCCAGGGCTGTGCCCTCTCTCGATAGCCAAAAGGCTATGAGCCGACTAACAAGAGGCAAAATACGTAAACTATTTTCTGCCCAACCTGCCTCACGACTACTTCCTTCTATTTATGAATATTCTTTTCTACTTATTTACTGTTTGAGTCCCTCTAAAATCCTTACTAGTCTATTTCCTATCATACTATGTAGACATCGTTTCCCTTTTAACCGGTATCTAACTGTCTAGTCTTTAAACGCCTTTTCTTTCACAACACCCCACCATAGTCTTTACCTTCATGTATTTTGGTAATCGTATCCTCGTTTCTAGCCATTACAGTCTAAACATAATGATTTTTCTCTCTGGATTTTTATTGGGCCTCATTGTTGCACCAACACGATTTCCTACAACTCATCGACCTTTTAAAATGTCTCATTAGTACTTCTTCTAATTGCGTTACTCATCAAATGTTGTGTCTTCTTTGCAGCTCTATACAATCTAAATTTGTCCTTCTATAATAACTGGAGCTCTAAATAGGTGTCTCAATACCTTTTAGTTTCTATATAAAGTTATTGATTTAACACTCATTATCTAATATCTATTGTTGCACCTTCCTTTTAACATGGATATCCAAAACAGATGTCTACCATTGGATACACATGTAGAAAATTAAAATTAAAATCTTAAAATAATACACAAAATTTAGCCGAAACATAAGGTCGTCGACCGAGGTCGAAGTCAAGGGTAAGTTGAGGACGAAGTTAATAATAAACGGAGCTAGCTATCGACAGAAACGTCAAGGTCGAGGTCATTCAAAAACATCAAAGCTCATAAGCCAGGTTTTGTTGAGGTCAACGCTCGGTTGAACTCAAATCAAAGTCTAAACTGATGATGAAAATAGTTTCCGCGTATGACGCTGGAACTTGTAAAATTCAAGGTCAAAGTTAAACGTTATATTTCTTAACAAAGTTACTTAGTAATATGTATATGTGTATCAGTGTATGTTTGAATTATATAGAAGGAGGGTAAAAATAAAAAAAAGTTACTAAAGGACTATTTAATTATTTATGTAACATGTTTAAACTATAAGAATTGATACTCTTATATTATAAAGGGTAAAACATCATTATAAAAAGTATATCGCTAAATTTACTGAAGAGACAATCGACTAAGTTTGTAAAACAAAAACCATCTATATATTTTTCTATCTTATAAAATAAATGTAATTTAATCTTTATATTTACATGATTAGATTAATTTTAACGTTTGAAAAGTTGGAAACAAAATTTATATAATTTAAAAAGCCCAATGGACTTTAAACGAAGCCCGTTTTCATTTATTCTTTGCTCTCGATCCAGACCTTTGAATGGGCTTCGTTTTTAAAAAGCACTTATAGCTGAAAACCCTAATTTATCCATCCTCCTTTAATTAGAGCTCGCCGTAGGGAAGAGACATCCTCTTAGTCGCCTCCGATCTTCCTTCAGTCGGTAAGTTTATGCTTCAAAATTAATTCTTCAATCATTTTATGGTTGTTCGTTCTTGTCTGATTACATGATTTGAGTGATTGATTATATAGGTTAATATTGATTTCGCGTTTTATTATATGTATTAAGCATGATGTTTCCCCCGACGTAGGTAATTTGTGTGCTTGGATTTGTTACTGTATCGTTTTGTTTAAAGTTTCATTTCGAATTTTGAACTAGAAATCGAATTGTTGGATAGTAACGAAGAGTAGATCGATAATGCAATATCTTAGTTAATTGATTGCTTTCATAGATAGAATATCAGTTTAAAGGATTTTAGTTTTGCTTGAATGTGTCGTTTTAGTTTAATTTTGATGATAGATGGTCTCCATTGGATGATGGTTTGAAGCTTTAAGCCCAGGGGGGTTTGATCCAAGGATTAATTGCTATAATGAATGTGTATTTGGGATTTAATTATGCAATTGTTGTTGTAGTCTGAAGAAATGGCTGAAGTTGCCAAGGGACCTGCTGTACCGGAGTCTGTACTGAAGAAGCAGAAGAGAAACGAGGAATGGGCTGTGGCTAAGAAGCTAGAGGTTGAAGCTTTGAAGAAAAAGAATGCTGCCAACAGGAAGCTGATCTTCAACAGGGCCAAGCAGTACAGTCAGGAGTATGAAGCTCAGGTACGATAATTATCAATTTTTACGTTGTTAAGTGTTGAGAATTTCAAATATGGCTTGAATTGAATGGTACGTGTTTCTTTTAATTTATAAATGCAGCAAAAGGAATTGATTCAGCTGAAACGTGAGGCACGGTTGAAAGGTGGGTTTTATGTGAATCCCGAAGCCAAGATGCTCTTCATCATTAGGATTCGAGGGTATGTGTTCTTGCTTTTGTTGTTTCTCATGGTTCTTTTTTTTTAATATCATTGAAGTTCTGTACTCTGCGAATGTTAACAGCGTCAGTTCCTTTTAATTAACTGTAAGTGCTTGTTTTTGAACATTCAGTATCAATGCCATGGACCCCAAATCAAAGAAAATTTTGCAGCTCCTGCGTTTGAGACAGGTAATTTTTAGATTACCTGAACTGGGGTTCTGATTGTTTGCAAATTTTTTAATGATTCATCATTAGATGATCATATAACCATCTCCTAATGGCCTAGTGGGTAAGGCACTTGCTTCTCATAGGGGAGGTCAAGGGTTTCAATTAGGGATGGCCACGGAGATGCTTCGGAAACGGCCACGGGTAAAACCGGTTAGACCGCGTACATCTGTGCCAAAGGCTCGGCGCCTTGGGAGGAGCCCTAACCGGGAAAAACTCCTTGAAAAAAATCATTAGATGATCATATGTCATGCAAAAAGTTGAATTAGTTTTTGATAGCTGACGCTCTTATGCTTCTTGTTTTATTGAATTTGCTCGCGTATCAGACTTGCCTAATCAAATATTAACCATAAATTGCCTCTCTTTGTGAGTTTTTACACTTTTACTGGAGTATGCATGCTTTTGCCATTGCCTTTCAACAATGTTGGTTTACTGAATCCATGATGTATGATTCTTACTTTTGTGATATGCTATGCTTGCCTATTTAGCTCAGACTTATTCTAGAAATAAGCAATTTCAAGTTTAGTCTGATGCTACACCAGCCATTGGAAGAACATGTTAAATCCATTATGGCCTCATGTTTTTGATGATGAATATGAGCGAGGAGATCAGATTAGATTAACAATGTTTTAAGCTTGCTCTATAAGTTTGTATGCAAGGAAGCCGTTACAATAGTACATTTAGTGGCAATGACTCGCAAATTCTATGCAGTCTTATTAAAATGTAAAGTGATTAACGTAAGCCTCAACTAATATTCTTTCAATCACACTTAAATTATGTTATCAAATTGAACTTCACTAGAAACCATGTGTTTCATGTGTTTGGGAATTTGTAGCCTGAACGCTCTTTATATATTGATGATTCATCTTATTTTTCAATACGTTCTTTGTTCTTCATTCTGTTGCTCTCATCTATCAGATATTCAACGGCGTGTTCCTGAAAGTCAACAAGGCGACGCTGAATATGCTGCACAGGGTGGAGCCCTATGTTACCTACGGGTAATGTATCTTGCAAACGAGTTTATCATTTTTCTAGCATCACATATGTTATTTTAATTAAATATATCTCTCTTCAGATACCCTAACTTGAAGAGCGTGAGGGAGTTGGTATACAAGAGAGGTTATGGCAAACTAAACAAGCAGAGGATTCCATTGACAGATAACTCTGTTGTGGAACAGGTCTGGTCATCTCTATTTAAATTTGTATTTTAATTTTAGGAAGTATACATACATGCACAATCATAATAATAACATTTTGGGATGATAGGCTCTTGGGAAACATGACATTATCTGCGTTGAAGATCTTATTCACGAGATCCTCACTGCTGGCCCTCATTTCAAGGAAGCCAACAACTTCCTCTGGCCATTCAAACTCAAGGCTCCATTGGGAGGTCTCAAGAAAAAGAGAAATCACTACGTTGAAGGAGGAGACGCAGGTAACCGTGAAGATTTCATCAATGAGCTCATTAGGCGAATGAATTAGACTATTGGTCGTAATCCAAGTTTTTTGATATTGCCTTTTGATATTACTAGATTTTGTATTTGGTGTTTCTTTGAGAGTCTGGACAGAAAATTCAGACAAAGCAGGATGTAACATTATTGAGAAATTTTGGATTTTTTGTTTCTATTTTGCATTATCTTTGGCAATTTTTGGCATGTTATGAATTTTTTATCTATCATCTTTGTGTTGGTCGAAACACAAGTCTGCATTAGACGTGCCAAATCTATGATGTCGATGTCTCTCTATGTGGATATCGACATTTAGATTCCCAATTTTGTGGTGAGAAAAGACTTGAACCGACAACCGCTCATTTTACCTCATTTGTGTTGGTCTTACAACTAATACAGTGAAGGTAAATCATGTAATATAGAGTTAAAATGACGTGTCGTACTGTCGTTGCTTATCCCTGGATATCTTTTTTTTTTTTGAACGGCAAAAACGAAAGCTTCGATTGGTCATCACCCCTCTCAATTGAGTCAAAAGGATCCATTAAAAATTCTAACATGAAATAGGATTACAAAGCCATATCTCCCATCTAAGATCTATCAACTTTGACTGCAACCTATTTTTACACCATAAAAGACATGTTTTGAATTTGAGAAAGCAAAGATGAGGAACAAGTGTTGACTCCCTGGTTGAAGGTTTTCTGATTTCTAACTTTCCAAATTATCCATAGAAACGTAGAGATCACTCCTGTGAACAATCTTCTCTTTATACCTTTTAAATCCATCCCGTTAACCCAACTAAGTCAGTCCTCTATTCGAACGAGGTGAATATCATTCAGCTTCCGCCATTGACAGAATTGGGTTATGACTTTTGAAGAAACTTCGCAACGAAAACATGGTCTTCATCCTCAGTTTCCTTATCACAAAGTGAGCACAAGTCATTTAAGCATGTTATACCTCTCGATGAAAGGTTTAATTTTGTTGCAGACCTTCTGTAAGCTACTCGCCACGCATGTATATTCACCCTCCCTGGAACCAACGTGTTCCATTCGAATCCCGTAATAAGACCTTTGACCAGCGAACAATCATCATAAGCTTTTCTAAGTGATCTAACTGTGTATTTTCCAGATTTATCTAAGGCCCAAAACCATTTCGAATGGCTGTGTTGTGAGCCCACTTCCTCCTGTTGAAACAACCTAATGAGAGGGAGATTTACACTATCAAACTCTTTATTTATCTTAAGTTCTTGTTAACTATAATCAAATAAATATTTGACGTGCTTCTAATTGTAATAGTAATGATAAATGACTTGTATAAAACATATTATCACGTCTATTCGTATCATAATACTATATACACTTCTGCCGTCATGCCTGCCCCTTACGTCGACACTTCCACCGCTGCTTTTGGTATTAACGTCGTTTGTCACCTTTTCTTAAAACTCGCATTTTTTATAACTATTTAATACTTTTTTTTTATTAATGTTCAATATTTATCAATTTTCAAACCAACCCGTTTATCACGCAAACATTTAGTCTAGTATTATAAAAAATAAATGTGAGATTCAAAGTTTAAAAATAAAATTAATAGTATAATACAACCCCTGTAGATTTGTATTAAAAATTAGATTATTATGAATTTATATTTTAGAATAATGAATCCAAAAACTGTATTAAATATATTTTTATGGCATTTAATGTTTTATTTTTATAGACAAAATTAGCTAATTTGTATATTTTTTATTGACTAGCTCAAATTAGTATGATCGCATATGGTCAAGATCTTACGATTCATATGGTCAAGATCAAGATCATGCTTATGATCCTATGTCTGTAAAGATATTATCGAGGATTGACATGTTTTAGCTAACTGGAATTATAAAATCGCAAGATTTTAATATCAACATCGAGATCTTAACAACCATGATGCAAACCTTATTATACTGACGAGGGATATCCAATTCTAACACTTGAAGTATGAAGATGTGAAGTCATATAACTTGGATCATGTTTTATTTTTTGCGTCAAATAATTCTCTATTGTGTATATTTGTCCGTGAATCAATTTGATTGATGTGTTTGGTAGAAATAGTTGGAAGCAGAAAGCATTAGATAGAGACTAGAAAGTTGAGCTGGATTTTTTGTGTGTAACTATGATAGATGTGTTCGGTAGATTAGCTTATAGCTAGAAAGTGTAAAGATAATTGATTAAGTTATTTATGTTATTTCACAAATTAAGAGCTCAATGTTACTCCAAGAACTCTATTTTATTCAAAATAAAAGCTTATAGCTTTAAATTTTAATATGACTGAAAGCTTCTATTTTCAATATAATTTTTTTTAAATTTGAGTTTTGTACCAAACATACTCAATGTTACTCCAAGAACTCTATTTTATTCAAAATAAAAGCTTATAGCTTTAAATTTTAATATGACTGAAAGCTTCTATTTTCAATATAATTTTTTTTAAATTTGAGTTTTGTACCAAACATACTCTATGAACTAAACAATTTATAAGTCTTTAGGCTAACGAACCCAACCTCTAGACACTTGATTGATAATATGAGATATGGAACGTATCTTCTATATTAGGCAGATAAGTCTTATCCTTTACGTGTTAAGGTGATTTATACGCAATACAAAGTTGTTTTTATATGATGAAATTTTCATCCTTTACATGATTACATCGATCTATTGAGGTAATTTATACGCAATACAAAGTTATTATTGTATGATAAACTATAAGAAAGACAAAAAAAAAGTGAGGATAAGATTACAAATTTGAAGGTTTATGCTGTTTTTGTATTTATTAAATTATTTATCCATTGTGAAGGGAAAAAAAAAAGAATGAATTCTCTTATAGCTCATCACCATCCCTTTAACTATCAGTAATCAGTATCTTATTTACACATTCCTGTAAAAAATAAAAAAGTAAACAGTATGTACAACTCAAAGGCAGAAAGACTGAAAATCATGGGTTCTGTTAATTCTGTATAACTATGAACATTCTGGCCTATCTAGCGATTTGATTCGATGTCCCTCTATAACAACATAACAGTCTATGAACATAAGAGAATGGTTGACATACTTCATTGTTGAAAATAAAAGATCTTGTCAACTCTGTTTCGTGCTCTTTGTAGGCAACGACCTTCGATCTCTTAGTTCTGGCTGTATCATATCACAGAGAAAATCATATTTGTCAACAAGACTATCAGTTTTTGCGTTACAGAAAAGAAAGCGCTTTAACTTCAATAGAAATTTTATATGGTTTAACTCTAGCAGGTTAAATAAATAAAAAATTAGCAATAAGGAAGCATGTCAAATGGGTCAAAAGCCTCCTAAGTCGTGTATTTTTTATGCATACACCCTCCTAAACCGCTTTATACCAAAAACTAGATGATGATTGTCGTAATTTGGTTTCTATAGTTATATTTAAAAATATTAGAATTGTTGATGTGAGTTCCATAATTGATATTCTATAAAAAAAATTTACTTCTCTCATTTATAAAATTGCAATGTTTGACTTGACATGGTTTATAGAGTGTTTGTCAAATATCCAAATACCATGCAACAAAAGAAAATGTGGCGATATTTTAAGGGAGGAATTTAAGAGATCCATATTCTTGTGGCAACAGTGGTGGATATTGCAACTTACTGGTGGAGTCTTCGTTCCGGATTTCTGTAGTCTACTGTTAGAACTCAAGAGTTCCGATCTTTGAGCTGGCTGATAAAGTTTTTCAATGAACTCCAGCAAGTGATTGTATATGCTGCAAATAGAAATGGAACTTATGGGAAATAACACACAGGAAAAAAGGAAATTACATGCAAAATAAATGTCCCTTTTTTGGGTAAGCGTAGAAGTTTCATATTTTTTTAGCACAAATAGAAAACAGTGGAGGCTCACAAGCAAAGGGTTAAATCATACTATGATTAAAATTCAGTAGTCATATCCTATGTTTTGTGGGCAATTTTGAGTTTGCTGCAGAAATTCATATTACATAGTTGGGATCTTTTGTAACCAATCTGCAACTGGGCTGGGCTGGATCTTTGTTGGTAGGAACCATCAGGCCAGCCCTAACCGGTTCCAGTCCATTCTTGGTCAATGGTCATGGACCTATTAGTTTTTAAGTTTGAAATGGATTTGATCATTATGATGTGTTATCATTTATAATTCTCCAGTAGAAAGATTATTTTATACATTAAATATGCCAGCTGCAATTTGAATGCGTTTGTAATTAATCTAACCTTAATCGGTGTCTATTGCAAGCTGCAAAGAATGCAACAACACCATATAAGATGCTTTTGATTGCACGGAAAACCTAGAACAAGGATAGTTCTATGAGTACATTAACTGTAGATGTAATCATAATATACAAATAAAAGCAGCTTTAAGCTTTAACCACCTTAGAGAAAAGGTCATTCCAAAGGGCACGCCACACGGTAACCTCATAACTGTGCACGGTTGCCACCTCAGCATTTGAAGCTACCTTTAACATGCTGCTCACAAATGGCCATATACCTCCAACTAAATCATTTATGTACTTGTATATAAATCCAAAAAACTTGGATAGTCCAAGAATAAGTCGAATTGGAGCATAGAGTGCTCTCCAAAGACACGAGAATACAGGGCTCATGACACCTGTTACTGAAACCAGCTCAAATTGGCAACACTCAGAATATTAGCATCATGCGTTAAACTAGGTTGTCTCTTACACCTAGAGGTGGCAAGATGGGCGGGTCACTTACACCTATATATCCAAATCTTTATTATATAAATAATTAATGTGTTAAATATGATTACAAAAACAAAATTATTATTGTCTTGGAATATAAGAACAAACTAGGTACTACGCATTAAAATAGAGTTCACTGACCTTTAACCTGTTTGGCCCGTTAGACCCTCTAACCGATTCACTGTTTAGATAATACATTTTGTTTGACCCGTGATTCATTTGAGACGAACACAACCCAAATCCGTCCATTTATAAGTATATATATCAAAGTTGCCACCTCTAGTTAAATTAGTTAATAAAGATCCAATCAAAAAATTAAATTACCAAAATTGGAAATAGCTGATGAGATGTACCACAGAGGGAGCAGAAGAATGTCCATCAAATTATCCACCAGATTCCAAGAAGTCTCCATAAGAACACATATAAATGAGTATAGACGCTCCCCCATCTGAATAAAAACGTTCCAAAACGGAAAAAGCCCGTCCACAATGACCATAAACGGTGTGATTAATGGCTGTGTGAGAACTGAAACAAGTGATCTGAAAGTGCGTGTCACCATTAAAAACCACATGACAGCCTTCTCAGCATTATGCAAAAACAGCATAGTACCCAAGTACTTGATCCTTGATACCATCTCCCATGTTTCTATCCAATCAAAAAGAGGTCCAAACAAACGGGAAGCAGTTGCTTTAAGAACAGGGACGTTTTTGTACAAATCATAGAAACCAATAACGACTGTGACAAAGGACATTGCAACGTATAAAGCTCTTGCTAAAGGGCACATCCATGGGCGATACATATGACAAAATACAGGATAAGATTGAAAAAATATCACCCACGATGGAAGACCAGCTTCTAATAAAGTAAGTAACCGTAATTCAGACATGATTATTTTTTGTAATTCAAAAGGGAGGTCACGATCATTGAAGCGGAACAAAAGCAATACGTCTCTGTATTGGGTTGCTTCGGTTGCTTCCCAACATTCACTTGGACATGGAGAAGGTATTTGACAGCTGGTAGTTCCACTGTAAGATATTTCAGTATTTGAATCATTTTCAAAATCACAATTATCTGGAGAATTTATTGTATTTGTATTTGGTTCTTCTAAAGTTTCTGGTTGGTCATTAAGACTACTACTAGGACTGCATGTAGATTCATGCTCTGACAGCACACCATTGTTCAAGACTTGCTCATCATCACTTGATGAGCTGCAGGGGCTTGGGGTATCCGTACCAGCTTCATGAAATGCTTCTCCTGAAGAGATCTCAAACAAAAAAAATAAGCTTTTTGGTTTATTATTTTTAATCTACAATATTCTTGGTGTTTAAAAGATGATTCATTGAGATTTAATAAAATGCAATTAAATATACACCTATCATAGAATTGAGACGATGTTCCAAGAGAAGACGCTCATATGGAGTCCCTAGAAACCATGAGGTTATGGCTTTAGCAGCTTGAGCTATACTATCAAATTCCCATCTTCTCATGTATATCGCTTCTATAGCAAGAGATGTATCAGTCTGCTCATAAGATAAACACACTAAAATATCAGTCATCTACAAACTAGTTGAAAAATAGGGCATATTGCATAAGATGTAACATACTTTGGTCTGATTTCATTTTGGGTAGAGGATTATTGAAAGTATTGCATATCATCATTTTGACCAACATTGTCAAAGTTACCTTTATGCAAGCTGAAAAGTCATCATTTTGACCAGGTAACAATGCCAGATTACCCTAATAATTTTTCCTGAATGTTGGTTGCAATTTTTTTGCTTAAAACAAAGTTGTTTACCTGAAAGATATTGTACATGTTTGCCCTAATAGATTAATAAAGAAAAGAAACACCACCATTTTCCAAACCATTATAAGAGAACGATGTTTTTGCAAACCAAATAAATACCGATTTTAGAAACTCCAAAGAGAAAAAAAATAAAAATAAAGTATTAGGACAGGATATACCTGAAGCTCATTCAAATAATTGATACCACGGACATCTTTCCATGCAACTTCGAAAACAATAAATCCATACAGGGTTCTATGCAATTTACTATTTGCAAGCAAGGAAGTCCTTAGTTTCTTTACAGGTAGCAACACCCTCTTTCTCGAAAGTGTTACCATTGACAGCCACCTTTTCAACTTTTGGGAATGACTTGAAGCTTTAGAACAGTTGAGCTCACTGAACTCAGGATTCTCTTTATGCCCCTTTTGCCCTCTTGTGATTGCAAAAGGAGACAACCTGGACTGGAGACATAACCAAGAAGAAATCTTAAATCATTTAGGGTAATCAAAATTATTTAGTATCATTAGAGAAATGTTAATGTAACCTTGGTAACCATCAACTGCCACAGGTGCGCAGGCCCCGACACCAAGTCTTCCAACCATGGCCTGTTATCCACCAATAAATAAAATGTGTTGCTCTCAGGTGCCAAAAAAAGGCTAAGATCAGAAAGATAAGACTGCAAGTCCCTGAGAAAATAAGTAAGAGATATGATCATATGACTTCATATGGCAAACATATATTCAATCCTTTCTAAAAGTTCTAGCATTGGTGGTTAATGTTTATCAATTTTTTGCATTGAAGCTCATAGCATTACTGCAAACAAGACAATCACTGGTGGTGAATGTTTATCAATTTTGCATTTGAAAAACTAGGTCGGGTCTGCCACCAGAATCAAAGTGCATGTTTTTCTGGGAGAGATTAACAAATAAATTTAGAAGATTCAAAATCACCAAATCAAAACCCTATTAAAAACTCAAATCATCAAATCAAGTATTAGTACATATAAAAAGAACGTTCATACCCAATCTGAAAACCGTTCAAAGGAAAAAAGTGCCTAACATTGTTGCATCTCCCCATGTAAACCACGCTCTAGCCCCCTGGATAACAGAACAAAATAAAAAAAATTAACGAGAATAACCTGCTCAATTCAATCATAACAGCAGTTAAAATCCAATGCACGCAAATATATAATTGCATGGAAAAGTTACAAAAAATTCAAACCTGGAGGGAATTGATCAATTGAAGAATGGCATTCCGCAGGATGAGAAGAATAAACGAAAGAAACAGCGTGGAACATGATAATGAAGAGAGAGATCAGGTGAGGCGAATCGAAGCAGGCATCATGGATAAAAGCATGAACAAAAGTATGCAATTCATAAAGCTTCATGGATGGATGGGTGAATGAAGAAGGTAAATACGTTTTCTCTGTGGCATACTTTTTTCTGATTGTGTGTTTCTCTCTCTAAAATTGAAGAATTGGAATGCCATAGACAGACGACACGTGGATGAGAAGAGCAATTTCAGAGAAAGAGAAAGAAGGGTCCCGCAGAAAGAGATAAAAGACGTTCGCTATATATCCGTACACCCGATTTCGTGATCACAATTAACGTGTGTTTTATGTTTACAGAGATTTTCTGATTTATATCTCTAAATATGTTTTATAATTGTTATACTATATATATTAGTATTCTTTAATGCCATAAACATTTAAAGTTTTCTTTAACTATTCTCGTATTTAAACACAGTGTTTTAAGCTAGCTTATAGAATAAGAATAGTTTACATATAATGTCAATTTTCTTTTTATAGAAAGAAAAAACAAAATAAATATACATCCAGAAAAGAAAACCCACCCTTTTTTTCATCTTAAGTGTGCGTACACATGAAACATGATAAAGGAAAAACTGATGGCTTATACTAGAGAGAAACATTTGAAAAACCCTTTTATCCTCTTCTAAAGAAAGAATGGATGCACCTATTTTTCTTTCTTTTCCACTCCTCTTAGATTTCTGATTAAACACTAGACATAAAAAAGACATTAAATATTTTATCTATTATAAAAAATATAAAACTATAAGTTATTATAACATCATCCAATACCTAGTAATAAGGTATGCCCGCATTGCCACTTCGTGGCTTCATTAGATCACATAAATATGTTTGACGAGTTCGTTTTTACCCGCGCTATGTGACCGAGTTTTAGAGTGAAAGAAATATAGAAACTAACATTCAAATACTAACTTTTGTAGAACTATTCTAATTTTTCATCTAAAACATAAAAATTAATTTTTTATTTTAGTACTGAAAAAGACAATTTTAGATAAATATTACATTATGATAAAATTTATATAGAAATGTAACTGAAGCACTTATAAATATATATAAAAGAGAACATGTAACATTAAAAATCAATTGATTTAATACGTAAAACTAAAATTAAAATCAAGAATGCGTAGGTAGAAACATGGTTATCAAAATCGTAATCCTAATCATATGATCGAACCCACCAACTAAAAATATGCCGGATCATATTTAGGATAGTAAATTGGTAAAAATTTAGATCGTATGTATGATAGTGATCCTACGATCTTAAGATCCAAGTATCCAACATACGGTTGTGTATGTGATGTACAGTATAATCTAAAGCTTGGTAAAGGAGATGGAAAAAAGGGAAAAGAAATTAACGCTCAAGTGCGGAAACTTGAAATGTTGAATCTTGATAAGGTTAATTCTTTTAAGTGGATTATGGAGGAGGGATCCACACATCACATTTAAATGAGGAAAAGTTCGTCTCAAGGTGGTGGTGGAGACGACATGTTCTTTGTATTTTTTTTTACTTATTGATACTATTTTAACTATAATTCTATATTTTGTGATATAGTTAACTTTAGGCTAAGTTCCATTATTAATAGTTTTCTACTTTACATCATGTCACATTTTTTATTTTTCTTTCATTATAGAAAACAAATGTTTACAAAAAGAAAGAAAAAAAATCTGACAACTCTATATTTATTAATTGTGTCAAAGAGTTTAAAAGGTCATGTATATTGAACTTTATTGTGATGTGTGAACAAATGGATCATGGTTAAAAATTATTTTGTATGGCTTGAACATTTAAAATTTGAATTGTAAAATGTATAAATATTTAAAACTTGAAGTTTCTATCTTTGATTAAAATGTTATATAATTTGTTTATGATAAAAATTAAAGCATGTAAAAAAACAAAAAATTTAGTGACTTAGTAGAATTTTACAATCTGATCCCTATCTTACAATTCAAACTTTTTAAGACGAAAACGATTCTAAATAAAAACCGATCTTAATTTTGAAAAGCTTTAAATTGAATCCGTCTTAAAAAAAAAGAAGCAAAAAAAAATTTGGGCACGTGGGCCCAGAGAAAAGTAAAAAAAAAGGGGAAAGAAAAAGAAATGACACGTAAAAGGATCGAATTTTGGCCTCCAAGCCACTTCATTCCATTTCCATTCTGAAAATTTCATTACTTAACTGATAAATGTTAATATCAGTAATAGTAATTAGATATGAATGTTTGATCCTCTTTACCTCTTATTCAACACCCTATCAATGATGCATAGTTGCAATCATTATAATAAAATTAACATTGCTGATTTAGTCAAAATTGTCTTTCACCTCTGTTTGCTTATAACAGTTTTGAACTATGAACCAATTTCCTCACCTGAAGCCCAAGACAATCTTCGATCGTTGATATCATCTCCTTCTTGACTCTCACTTCCCTGCATTCTCGGACTTCTAGAATCAAAATCATCGGAGCTCCATACATGTCCTGATGAACGTGGAGTCACACATTCAGAACCTGTTGTCGATGTTCTCCGAGAATGATCTTTTGAAGAACCCAACCTCAAGTTTTGAAGGACCGCAAAAGATTCTCTCATGGCTGACATTGCTTCAAAGTACCTGCTACATGACACCAACGCCCTATGGATTGGACGAAGCATCTCCTGCTCATAATATCAATTGATCATCTTAAATACATTTTTAACACTTGATCCAAATTAAGGAATTAAAAGTATTTTATAAAAAAAAGGTGGCAATTTTGTTTGCCTATCAATCAGGTAAAAGGAAACCCGTCAAATCAGTCCAACAGGTCGATAATTCCATGATCTGTATTTATTTTTTAAATCATTTTTAATAAACTAACTATATACAAAAAAGAAAGAAGGATTTTGAACAAAAAAGGTTCTGAACCAGATTGGTCCGCTCTGCTTTCACCAATGCAAAATTACCGGTTTTGTCCTGGACCTTACTATTCTGCCAGCATTAGAAGATTATGTAAACATACCCCCCACACAGACGGCGGTTCCTTGAAATTTTGAGCCCAGTGGAGATCAGATACAGATGATGTAAGAGTGCCATAATCGCTGGCAGCACTCATCAATAGTTCAGAGAATTCTTTCTGTTTATCCAAAGAAAAAGACCCAGAAATGAAAATAAAATATGAGCATAAATTTTAAAAACAGTAACAGGAGAATGAAAAAAAAAAACATGATTCTCATTACTTTTGGTAAAAGAACTATATTTTGTTTTTGCTACATCGAAAAAGAATATATAGTTTTCTCCCACTTTTCTAACCTGGTATTCCGCTTCCACAGGAATGGATTCTAAAGGGAATGGCTGTTGAAGACGGGCTATTATGCGATCCTACAAGTCAAATAAAATAGAAATGCAAAATTTCAAACACTATTCTCTAGCGAGATTTGTTTCTGAAATCATATATTAAAGACAATCAATGTCTAACTGGAATACTAGTATCCTCCCTCCATTTCATAACTTTAACAATTTTGTTTCCTGGGATGTCACAACAAACTTTAACATCGCTGTTACAAAAGTTTCATGGCTAGAATTACTTATTTGTACACGGCACACCAACATCTTAAGTAGTCAATTGATGATGGTATTGGATTCAGTTTCTAAGATTCACATAGTCAAAGATTATTCTTGAACTATGCGTTAAATCAAACATTGCAGTTGTCATAGGAAGCATAGGTGACAAAATGGGTGGGTTAGGGTGGTGGGTAGGTCAAACAAGAGCGGGTCAATAGACGACCTACAAACACTTTCTATTTATCTTTTGGATTTTATAAACAATGAATGTGCTAAACTCCTAACTATATATGATTTCAAAAACTATATTATTACAAAATAATCAATTATTTTACCAAAGTTATTTAGGAGGTTCTTATACATTTGACTACATTTTGGACTTGAGTTCCTACTTGGCATAAAAACAATGTTACCACCAGCTCTTCGATGTAAAGGAAGTTTATTATAGTAAAACATATAAACTCATAGTCAAGCATGTTGCTAAAATAATGATATGAACAATATTCTATAGATCATTTAAATATAGTGGTTATTCTATTTTAATTATAGATAATCTTTTATTTTAGGATAGTAATATTTTATTTTAGAAAGGAAGTTATTTATATAATATATAGTATAAATAGAGGTTTAAGGGTATCACTTGGGGGGAGAGAATTTAGAGTTATTTTGATATTTTCTTTGTTTTGGAGAGCTCCTACCTCTCGAAAGTAGGTTAAGGAGAGACGGGTGCATCTCGAAAGCGCCGATTATTGTATTTGTTCCAATTTATCAACATATCAATTTGATTCGTATCAAATAACCATAAAAAGAGCTGAATGACACATGAGTCTCTGTAATAATAACATTCAAGTCCTAGGAGAAAACAAAATTGGTGACACATAACAAAAGTACCTTATTTTGGATGACACCTTTCAATATAGTAGTGATCCTTGCTAACGTTTCTATCTTTTTCTCCATTTCACTAACATGCGTCAAGTGCGCGACTTTCATATCTTCCTAAAAAGTTCAGAAAGAAAACAAAATCAGTTTACTTGTTCAAATGTAGCATGTGTAACAAGAATAGAAGTTGACTACTTTACCTTCCGACCTTCAAATTCCACATGCAAATCTGCAACTTTTCTTTGTACCATGGTTAGTTCACGTAACAATCTTACTAAGTCATCACCATTCTGCAAGTCTTCCTAATTACAAAACCAAATTTTCTTAAATGACAAATGCAAGCTTTCAATAATTTCAGATGTTTTAAATGATGGCCAATGATAGAAAAATGAAATATTGATAAAGACTCAAATCATTATAATGTACATATAATTTTATTAAAGGCAATATGCATAAACATTTAAGAGTTTGAGATTGATGGCAAAAATAAGTATTTCTTTAGTTCATTTTTTGAACTCCAAAAACGATCCTATCTTATCCCACTAAAAGTTTAAGATTGATGGTTAGAGCCTTAGGTTAATGACATATCTAATTTCCATTTAAATGACATAATCAGTCATTCGGTCATCATCCAATCATCCACCGAATGGAAACAGCATATAAGCAATCAGAAGGTAATCACTCATCTTAACTACATATTCACCTTTTTGTATATAACCTTAATTTAACCTTTGAAACTGTCAAATCTTCACTCCTCACAATATCATCTAAGAAACACAATCACAAGGTCTCCAAATGTATTGAGTGAGTGACAAACACTCATCCTCAAAGTCTTCGTTATGTATGCCTTGCTATCCTAATGGTGTATATATAACCTTACAATCGTAAATATAAGCACTAAACCATTTCTAAGCACCACCATGAATGAAAATTACAGCAATCATGATTTAACTACAGTGCTAACTTCAAAAGTTGAAAAACCAAACGGAACTCAAGTTGCCATAATCACTAATTTGGCTCATCTTTTGGATCAAATTTAGTGGCAGACCCAGATTTTATTAGCTCGGTATTGCATTATTTCTATATTCATATACACGCACCAAATCATAAGGTTGCATGGATTCCATGGTATTGATCTAAAGTGACCAACACCAGCATCATTCCATACTTCCATGTGTTGTACTTGTGAAAAAGGTTACATCATTTTCCAGACTTGTCGTTTTCCATTACGAAAACCTAAAAAATTGAATAAAAAGTAATACCAAATCTATAGGACATTGCACACATACTGATATACGTGAACCCTAAAACCGACAATTCAACTAAACCTGAGACGGAGGAGGGCGAAACCGAGAGTAACCGAGGTCGGCAGCCATAGCGAGGGCATCGGACATTCCACCAAGTTGTCTCGGAGGCTTTCTTCCAACCCAACTATCGCTTCCCTGAATCGACGCCATTAACTAATAATTGGACGAAGAATTATTTTGCAGGATTGAATAAACACCCGATTTTGTGATTTCGGTATCCGTTGGTTTCTTTCGCCGGGCCCGGAAATCGGAAATTGTGGAGGGAGCAGGTGGTTGGTGATCGGAATTGAAGCTAGACTGAAGAAACCAACGGTCTCTCATTTATTTGTATATTACACTTCTAGTCCTCGAGTTTTTGACAAAACTACTGTTGAATCCTCTTGATTCACCATCCTCTCTGTGTAACTGATCCCAACACCTCAGGTATGTTTAGACTTTTTATTTATTTATTATTATTTCTAAAAGCCTTTTCTAAACTAAATTTAACTACATAGCTAGAGTTCTTTTTATTAAAAAACTGTTTACTTAATGTATTGTGAAAGTAAGTGGTGTAATATATGCAAGAAACCAATACAAGTTTAAGCATAAAATTTCTTATTTCTTCGAGCTACACATGGAATGACAGGTTACTTCAGTCTTTGCGACTCAGATACCAGGGCTAAATAGCTAACACTTTGGGCATCTCAATCGATGGTTTATATCGACTACGCGCCACAATGACGAAATCTCCCGCAAATTCACTCAAGAGCCAATGCTTATGGTTATTGAAGGAACCGTATAAGTCGGATTTGTCACTTCTGACTTGGCTAACCATTTTATCTACAAAGTACAACATAAGCTAGGTCACGTATCCATATTTCCAATAAGGGGTTGTTCATTTCTAATGTAACGTGTGTAACATGTATGCAGTAGCTATCGTTGCTGTAACACCGGGTTTCACGAGCTTAAAAATCAGTAATAATTTAAGCTTTTTAAGTATACTTACTAATGGCGTGCAGCGGAAACTAAACACTGGTTATAAAAATATAAAGTGTTGTTATCCGACTTGGCGAATATAATCATCAAAAGCCAAGTCTCTAAACAAACCGGTGTTACCATACTATAGACCGACCATCGGATCACAGGTATATATAACAGCAGAGTGTTCCAGAAGAGTTAAATACAATTACCCACAAGCACCCGTCTCACCAGGCTGCCTAATCATTACCTGTAAAAAGGATAAATCATGAACCGGTTAGCTACACTAGCTAGTGAGTACAGATTACACATAAGTATCAATAAGCATGCAGTCGAAAACCAGGAAAGCACACAAGGCTATCCTATCACATCGTGGTGCACCAATCATACCCGTAGGAGTCGCATATTGCAGGGTAGCGAGCCCCGCTCAACAATCCTAGCCGGGAAATCAGCTACAACCAATTGCACCAGTGGGAAAGCGAATAGCAGTCCACCTGGTACACTCTGTCTATCATGTTGGTTCCCATCTATCAAGGAACCTTACTCTTTAGAGGAACGGCGGCCTGCAGGACCATCACCCAAGCGTATACTACTTGAGTACCGTTAGTTCCCAGGTACTAACACCCGTCTACCCGAGAACCCAGCCAGGTATTAACACCCGTCTACCTGACCGACCTCCATGTTCTATCGTTTAGTGTCCGGACACAATAACAAATACACGTATCTTTCATGCGCGCATATAATCACACCAGTTAACATCTTTCATGTTGATAAACAACAAATTAATACAATTCTATCATAGCATACAATTACCACATGGTTTCTATCACAAGTATACTCTTTCATACATATAGACAACATGCAAGTACGACTCTTTCTTAGCATACTGTATATCTCTATCACAGTCTACGTTTTCTTTCATAAACACACTATATGTTTCTATCATAGCATTCTTTCATGTATCATACACCAATTACATATCATCATGTACAACAGACAGCTTACCTACTGAGACTCATGGGAAACCGGTACTCACCTGAAGTCCGTAATAAGCAGATACCCCACTCGCGTCTTCTGACTTCTTAAATACACCTAACACATTAAGTTCAGGCTTAATCACCAATTAACAACACTTAACACCACTTAAACTACAGGGCTACAAAACTGTCAACATGGAACCTCTACTTTCGACCGCAAGGGATTCCTTGCGACCGCAAGGGTCACACAAACACCCTCCTTGCGACCGCAAGCACTTTACTTGCGACCGCAAGCACTTTACTTGCGACCGCAAGGGTCCTACCCAACCCACCCATGCTTTTGACCCCAAGGCCATTGCCATGCGACCGCAAGGGTGTTATTTCGGGAGCTTACGATCGCAAGTTACGTACTTGCGACCGTAAGTACCACTTCTTCGTCCTTAGACGGTAAACCATGACAACGACCCACTTGCGACCGCAAGACCCTTGCTTGCGACCGCAAGTACTACACAACACATGCTTACGGTCGCAAGGCCTTTCCCTTGCGGCCGCAAGCAACCCAATTACAGTGGGTTTCGACTCTGTTTTACGACAGCGACTGTTTTCGAACTTTAGACCCACAAATCGACTTGTTTTCCACAAACAATCGCTACTACTGGTTAACTAACATTTATATGGAGCTATTGACATGATTTAGACTCAAAACCAACATCAACACATCTCAAAATCGACCCAAATGGGTATTTCATCATTTCAAACCTAAACCGAGTTTTAATAAAAAACTACTTACCAAAAGAAGATGAACCGGCCTAATTTGGGCAGATTGCAACACGAATCCAACCTCCAATCCCGCCCACTCGCTCAGAATCCTAAAACTCCAAGTGTGTGTGTATACGTACCACCGTATGTATGTATGTGTGTTTGGTGTGTGTTCTAGACTTCAACAGAGGATAAAGAACCCCTCTCCCCTTCTAACCGACTTAGTAATTAATACCCCACCCGGGTATTTCGTTCTCCTATTCAACTTAGAACACGACTTAGGTTTATCCGTTTTAATTAACGGAGATATTTTTGGAACCATTATCCAAAACCATACAACTATTTATCTACTTGGTCAACTTATGACACTTTTCACATTACCACATTTTAATCTACAATTAACACCAGTTAACACCAATTAACATATAAGACACAATTTAACAACGTGTTTACTACATTTAATAACAAAACACCAATTAAAGTCAACGTACAACTATTAAAGCTACAGTTACAACTTGTTACAACTAGGCCCATTTTAAGGTGTTACAGTTGCATTAAGCAGTACCCAGGTATCATAACAATCATGAATATTATGTTGGCGCAAACCCTCCAATTCCAAATGATCTTCATGTGTGATTGTGAAAACTTTGTTTTTGTATTGTGTAATTGTTTGGTTTCATTCATTCGTGTGTGTTTTCACTTTTGAGGTTAATATGTATAATCCTTTGATTTTTTAAAAATTAAGACTATTAGATGAGTGGATATGTTTTTCGTTTAAAAAAATAATAATAAAACTATAATACTGTTGTTCTCCTTAATTGGTCTTAGCCAATTAGAGCATTATTATTAATTTTTACAAGTCAATTATTGGTTTCATATCTAACAGTTATAAAATTATGGTCTAGACTAATTATTGCACTATATTGATGTTTATTACTTTTTTAATTCATGCAGTTATTACATGATCTTTTTAATTTTTTTTTTAATTATTTTCACTATATAGTGAAACTACTGAGATAAAAAAAATTAAATTTTTTTTGAACGGCAAAATTAGTTATTAGTAAGTTAGTTAACCTCAAGTTAGAATTAAACTCCATTGCCAAGGTTTGAACCCTGGACCTCCTAGAAGGCTTTGTCTCCCCCTCACTCTTAAGTCTTAACCACTAGGCTAAGAGATCATTGGTATAAAAAAAAAATTATACTAACACATAAACTTGAACAAATATCTTAAGAATCCTTCATGTACTACAAAAAAGTAAGCTATTTATTCATGTTTCATAAAAAGCGTGAAAGTTTTTTAAGCGTTGTCATACTTATACGTGTGAAAATAGTTTAAATATAAAGATTGTTAGAAAAAGAAAAAACTCAACATTTATAGATGTGACATTTGATTTTAAAAGTTCACGCTTTAAAATGTCTGAATTAAGCAATAAATATATAATTATAGAAGTTCATACTTAAAAGCATGGACTTTTGTAACTCTAGAATCATTTTCAAATTTTCCATATGTATAAGTGTGAAAAAATATATAATTTGTTCACACTAATAAATGTGATTTTTACTCTAAGTTTCACACATTCAAACGTAAAGATTTGATAAAAATTGAGAACACCCAATTTTTCCACGCTTAATTACAATTATTCACGGTTTTAAATATATTTATATTAATAAATAAAGTGTGAATAAGTGATATCTTTTTTACAGTGATGTCATGTAGTTTTTCAACCAATAAGATTTCTTGTTAGCGCATTCTAAGCTCTATGCATAGGAAATTAGGAATTACTTATCGGTGGAAAATTAGAGGCCGGTTTTTATTAAAGAAGAGATCCTATTTAATTTGTCATTGGCTTGACATAGACCGGTTTTTTAATAAACGAGTCTTTATTAGGTGATCTCTACCTAAAGAACCGTTTTTTGAAACCCATATACAATATCAACCCTCTCGGGCCATAACTACTACGGCTTGACACATTCACTCCCCTCTCGACAACTCAGCATTTCTCCATTGATGTTTAAAAAAAGCTCTCCAATTAAAAAAATAAACAATCTTCAAATCCAGTTAAATGGTATCTGATAGACAAAAATTGCTTTTACACAATTATTAATATGTATTAGTTATTTATTTATAGTCTAAATATTAATGTTTCATTGTTTCTCACTAATTTCATACCTAAAATTAGATTTTAGTGTAAGATAAATATAACGCTTCATAATTACAACTTTTATATTCAGATTTTATTTAACAATAATTTAAAAATAAATGTAATAAAATACAAATTATTTTTTAAACCGTTGTATGTAATAATAGTTTTCATTTATTTTTTAATGTAGTGAAAATGTTGGGTATCAAAGTGATAATATTCTAGGGAGCCGTTGCTTCGAGAACGAGTCTCATGCAAATAATACATCCATGATCCATCCCTCCCAATCGGAGGGATATTCAAAATTACCTTTTTACCCATCTCTGCAACGAACTCCCGGTCTTCATGTATCTCGTCACTTCTCAGAAATGACCCTCGACTCCTGTTCATTCCTTATACTTCACTTGTTCCACCGACCGTAAAACTTTCCGGCAACCGATCTTCCATCATGTCCGACGCCAACGGTGATGCGAAACCAGGCCGCTCCGCCTCTGTCTATAGTGAGGTCCAGACCAGCCGCCTCAAGGTCTCCCTCCCTCTCCCCTCCGTACTCAAATCCTCATTTGATGTCGTCGATGGACCTAAGAGCTCCGCCGCCGGCAATCCAGGTTATTGTTCTTCACATTCACATTTGTTTGTTTTTTGCTTTTGTTCTAGAGAAGATTTGTGTCTATTCGGGTGATTTAGTATATGCTATATACATAGGCAGATGGAGAATTATTCCGCATTTTTCATTCACGCTGACTGACAAACACTTCACATTATTGACGCAAATCTGACAGTGGAATGGTTTTTTATTCAAGGGATAGAAACCTGCGTTTTAGATTTATGGACAATGCTGAGAATTTTTTCGATCAGTATAGCAAGCATAATACCAGCATTTCAGAGATTAGTTGCACTTGTCACTGTAGCGTTAACAAGTCATTGATATGTGTGCCTGTATAAACTTAGTTCTAATCGATATTGACAATTGCTTAAGGGACCTAAAATTGGTGCAATTAGTTCAATTTGTAATTTATGTTCATATCACAGATTCTACAGAATTATTACCTGCACTAGATAGTCTAAGATCTTCATATCATATATATGTTCTCGTAGTCATATATTTAATTATGTAAAGACACTTCATTATGGTACCGGTTTCACGTTATGTACTTCCAATAATTGCTATGCTTGGATTGTACAATGTAGACGAAATTGCCAAGCTCTTTCCGAAGCTGTTCGGGCAGCCTTCAGTGTCCTTGAAGGCTGGAGGCTCATTGCCAGAGCAGAGTCTAAAAATTGGTGTTGTTCTATCTGGAGGACAGGCTCCTGGTGGACACAATGTGATATCTGGAATTTTTGGTGAGTTCATTGGATTGCATATGTGTTTGTGAGATATTTTATTTTAATCATTGATAACGTTATGACAACTATCTTATGGTTTTACTTTCATTCCGTGCTTTTGGCTGGACTATAGACTATTTACAGAATAGGACCCAAGGCAGCACAATGTATGGGTTTAAAGGTGGGCCTGCAGGAGTAATGAAGGGCAAATATGTTAAGTTGACCGACGAATTCGTCTATCCTTACAGAAATCAGGTGATGTTTTAATTGATTTTGGCTATCACAAAATTTTAACTTCTACGTTTTTTTTTATATTCAGTAATTCTTTTAAGCTATAGACTGTGAATGACATGCTTATACCTCAAATTTGTGCTTAGATTGTTTGCAATCGTTGTAAATTGTAGGGTGGCTTTGATATGATCTGCAGTGGAAGGGACAAAATTGAAACACCTGAGCAGGTTTTACTTTCTGTTTGCAGTGCCTTGATTAAAACCTTAGGTATGTTAAATCATGAGGTTGCATTTTCTTGCAGTTTCAAGAAGCCCAGGAAACAGTCAAGAAGCTTGATTTGGACGGACTTGTAGTCATTGGTGGGGATGACTCTAATACAAATGCTTGCTTGCTAGCAGAAAACTTTAGGTCTGTCATTTTAAGTTTTTGTAATTGAGTTACATCTTTGTAAATAATCAAATATATTCTCATAAAATAAATTTGGTGTTTGAACTTGTTGAAGGGCTAGCGACTTGAAAACCCGGGTTATCGGATGCCCAAAGACCATTGACGGTGACTTGAAGTGCAAAGAAGTTCCAACAAGTTTTGGGTTTGACACTGCATGCAAGGTAATTTATACTACTCACAAGAGGAAGTCTGCACCAAGATCAGATTTCTCCCCACCAGATTGCATCAAAGCTGGTTGCTGCAATATTAATTTATTCCACGCTTTCATCTAAAATTTTTATGAATGAGATGCAGATTTATTCAGAAATGATTGGGAATTTGATGGTGGATGCACGTTCCACTGGAAAATATTATCACTGTAAGTGTGCATGTTTCTTCCAATCTAGTTTGTTTAAGACTTTAAGCCGATAAAGTCATGCATGCTTTTTATTTGAGATCATCACCGGAAACCGGTTGCGATATCATCTCTTGGCCAACAACCAACATGTCATATATATCCATCTTCTCCCTTGCCAGTTGGATGCTACAAAGAGTATGACTGTATGAGCATGTAACTTCTTTTGTTTTAATTGAATTTATATTCATTAGATTTATTGATGCATCAGATTATTCCACTTATCATCATTATTCAAAATAATTCTTTTAAGCATTCTTTTTGTTCAATGATATGTCTTTACTTAGTAGTACTGCTATCCACACACAAATCAACTACTTAATACGGATAGTGATCTTGAATAACTACTTAAGATATATATCTAAGGGGTATACACTATCCAGGTCACTTGTCTATGCTTTTCATCTTTGGATATTTATTTCATAGTGCTACTTTTCTTCCTTTATTCACCACAGTTGCCTGATTCTCTGCAGTTTTGCTCCAAATTGTAAATAACTTATGTCTCTTTTTTTCAATAACTGTATGCAGTTGTAAGGTTAATGGGCCGTGCTGCATCACACATAACACTAGAATGTGCTTTGCAGACTCACCCAAACATAACAATCATTGGGGAAGAGGTATCCCTTTATCCTTGATCTTTCTTTTTTATCTGAATAAATGGTTGAAAGTTCATCCAATAATATATTTGTTTTGTTGCAGGTTTCTGCCCAAAAGGAGACACTGAAGGGTGTGACAGATTATATAACAAATATAATCTGCAAACGTGCAGATGCTGGTTACAATTACGGTATTATCCTCATACCAGAAGGCCTAATTGATTTTATTCCGGAGGTATATATCTAAACCAAGCAACAAACCTCCTCCACTCCACCCATAGAACAAGTGAAACAATCTAATCTTGATCCTCATTTCTCATTTAGTGTTGTTATTGCTCATTACGATCTGCAGGTGCAACAACTTATTTCAGAGCTTAATGAAATTTTAGCCCATGATGTTGTTGATCAAGAAGGAGCATGGAAGAAGAAACTTAGAAGCCAGTCCCATGAGCTCTTTGAGATACTACCAAAAGCAATTCAGGAACAATTGCTACTAGAAAGAGATCCTCATGGAAATGTACAGGTATTGCAAAATATGACAATATGAGAATAGAATTTTGCATTCTGCCTTCTTTTTCAAGTTTGATTCATTTTGTTTCTGTTTTCAACTGCATGCATATAGGTTGCCAAAATTGAAACAGAAAAGATGCTCATTCAGATGGTGGAGGCGGAACTAGAGAACAGGAAAAAAGATGGTAAATATAAGAAGGATTTCAAAGGGCAGCCACACTTTTTTGGGTATGTAATATGCTTTTTTATCCTAATGAGTTTTATTTGATCAGTATATAAACTAAAGGTGGCAAGATGATGGGTTGGGTAATGGGTCAAAATAGATTTGGCGATTTGGCGATTTGAAACATGTGATTTTGTTATAAATCTAAACAGGCTGGCTTGACCCACAAAAGCTTCTATGTCCTTTTGTTTCTGCTTATAAATAATTAACGCGTTAAATATATAATTAGAAGAACAAATTTATTGCAATAAGAATTGGACACTTTGAATTAAATGATCTAGGAGGTTGTATGTATTAGAAACAGACTTTAGACAACTTTCACCTCGTTTAACCCTTTCCTCTTTCATATAAATCTATTGATTGGATCCATTTGACATAGTTGAGATAAAACACAACTAAGTGGACCCATTTTATAAGTAAATGGATCAAAATTACAATCTCTCTAGTAGAAATTAAAAAACAAATGGCATTTAATGTCACACGTTTCATCTCTCCTGAAAAAACAGTCTCTTTATGCAGTTATGAAGGTAGATGTGGTTTGCCTTCCAATTTTGACTCAAACTACTGCTATGCTTTGGGTTATGGTGCTGCAGCTCTGCTTCATTCTGGGAAGACAGGATTGATTTCCTCGGTGAGCTTTTAATTCTTTATTTGCTTACTTCCACATATGATTTATATTCCACAAGTTACTTCCCAACATCATATGCTTCCTTATGTCACTTCCTTACAGATAAGTACTAACATTCATGTGTCAATCTTACTACTTTTTGCATGGTTACGTTATCAAATCCAGGTGGGAAATTTGGGAGCTCCTGTTGAAGATTGGACAGTCGGTGGGACGGCATTGACATCTTTAATGGATGTGGAGAGACGACACGGTTTCTATTTTTCCCCTTTGCTTCCTCATGTTTCAAGATACATGATTTTTGTTCCTATATAAATATGTTCTAAGATAATGGAATATTCATATAGCTCACTTAAGGTTTTGTGTTAATTTCCATACCAAGCATTTTATGAAAGCAACGTATCACACTATAACCTTCTCTTCGACAAGTTTTCAAGGTAGAATTAAGTAAATATTTTACATATTGGGTGTTTGATGAAAATTGCATTATTTCCTTATTTTGGCAAGTTTTAAACGTAGAATTACCTATCTGCTCATTCTTGACAAATAGTTTTAGGCTTGCTTATGTGTTTGATCAAATTGGTGGAAACCCTCTGAACGAATAGATGATCATTCAAGAAATTCCAGTTTCTTAGTTTTCATTTGCTTTATAATGCAACTCTTTATCTCAAACTAGATTTATCAACCTTTCTGCAGGAAAGTTTAAGCCCGTGATTAAGAAAGCAATGGTGGAACTTGAAGGTAATAATTCTTCATTATTTTATCGTGTATTCGTGTTAATCTATTAGCAGAACGATTAGTTGGAAAGAGATATGCACCAGTGATCTGGTGCATCGAAGCATTTGTTTTATATCTACAATTTCTGCTATATCAGGTGCTCCTTTCAAAAAATTTGCATCTATGCGTGATGACTGGTCTTTGAAGAACCGCTACATTAATCCAGGTACTTAATCAAACTTAGATCATGGTATAAAATGGCAAAATGGGCAAGTTGATGGTCTAATAATGGGTCAAAATTTCAAAATAGATACTTATTTACTAGCGCAAACTGGTTGCATTGTCAAACACTTTTTTTCCCGAATTTTTAATTTTTAAAATGATTAATGTGTCAAATTTAGTAATAAAACGATTCTATTTCAATGATAGTCCCTAAATAAAAAGATTTTATGAGGTTTTGTGCATTAAAAATACACTTCGAGTGCTTTCAACCCTATGGACTCGTTCTACCCATTTGACCTGCGTTATTTTTTTATTGTAAGTTATTTGATTTATCTATTTGACCCTTTACATATACAACTTAACCAAGTTACCCATTTTATGTAATTTGACTGAAATTGTCACTCTCGTATTAGTCATTCGGATGGGGTAGCAGATTGTCTTGTTATCTCATAGATCAAATTAAGCCGCCCTAAGCCACATCTATGATCTTACATCTTGGGTCAAATTAACAATTTTCACCTATGGTTTCTTAAAATTTTGTGAGTATGTCAAATGTTTGAGAAAAATCATATTGTAATAAACTTGCCATCAAAAGTCATCTTTCAACAATTATTATCTGCTCTTATTCCCATCATCATGATTGCATGATGCTGATTAAGAGTAGCATGATATGCGAGTTGGGTAATGTTACAGAATAGATCATTTTCTAAATATATAAATAATTAATGTGTTAAATTATGATTCCAAAAAATGTTCTTACAATAATTAAAATACCTTTAAATAAAGTGTGCAGCATTAAATAACAATAAAATCTAGTTGACTATTAATCTATGTGACCCATTTCATTTTTAACTAAAAGTAAATATGGCCTGTTTGAGCTAAACACAATTCAAATTGACTCGTTAATAAGTTTAAAATGACCATGTAATGCTGATGTTTAACTTACGTCTACTGTTTTCAGGCCCTGTTCAATTCGTTGGTCCAACTTCTGATGTTATCAACCACACACTAAGGTTGGAACTTGGATCCCAAGCGTAGTTGTCTAAATGGATTCTTAATTCATACCAAGAACTTGCGTTTACGACATGCTGTTTTCTGGGTAAAAACAATCGGAACAATAATCGATCTTAGGTATAGTTGCTGAAAATAACACATAACATGTGATTTTTCAAGTTTTTCATGAATTTCAAGCATGGCTTCTTCTTCTTTTTTTTTAGTAAATGTTGTGATCCTAATCATCCAAACATGTAGAAAACACTAGTCGCATTTTACATTTTTACTCCATGATTCTTTAAGCGGTTTGTCATAGATTGACAAAGAAAGGTAGTTGTATTGATCCAAAAACTCTGCAATCTGCAATAATTATCTACATTTAACTATTTAAGGATAGATCGATGTTCTAGTTTATTCAAAAACTTATATTATATTGATATTTATGGTACGATTTTGTGTTATATTCTTACTAGGAACGAGTATGAGGCGGTTTGGGGTGGTTTTAAGCTCAAACCAAACCTAAACCGCTAGTTTGGTTCTAGAATTTTCAAAACCAATTGTTTTGGTATCTATCAATTTCTATTTTAGTGGTTTCATGTCAATATTCGGTTTCGGTTTATAAAGCGAACCCGCCTCTTCTCGACATAACGAACCTATTTGCTTGGTCTAGTTCTGTTTTTGGATTTAACTTTGTCATGACAAAAAAGAAATTGTAATGCATCATTTTAGTTTAGTAAGTAACATATATTATTGTTACTTAAGTGTGCGACCTTATAGGGTTTTGTGACGTTTAATGTAATGTTAACATGTTATCTCTATGCATACACTCCGACAATTTAACAATTCTTATAAATAAATAAAATGAAAACACAAAAGCACATTATTCGGAAACTATACCAAGTAAAATGAAGGGTGTTCTTTGTTTAGGTCATCCGGAGCGTATCAAACATTAACTTAGATACACGTGATCTAACCTGTATACTTGTGACCATTCCCTACATAGATTTAGTGTGTATTGATGTGTGCTTCATTGTGTGTATGTTTGAGTGTCAAATATGGGTGTATTTGTTTATCTGTGCATGTTTTCTTTGTGCTATGTGTGTGCATGTATGTTTGTGTTTGTTTCTATTAAATCTTGGTGTATTCTAGTATTATTTGATTGCTTGGTTTGATTTGTAAATATGTACTAGAATTTTGATGAATGTAGGTGGCCAACAGTGAGGTAGCGGATGTCATTGGTTTTATAAATACCTTTGATTGAGCATTTAGACAGGGAGATTCTATTTGGCCCCCTCTTATGATCTATTTAGCCCCAATGATGTGATGTTTGTGAGGAAAAAAGTTACATTGAAAATTATTTTTGGATGATTTGACATATGAACATGTGAGGGAGAGGGGAGCTAAATAGTATCACCCATTTAGATATCCTTACGAATATTCTTAACTAATTTAGATAGATAATTTAAGCAAATAAATAACTGTTAAAAACAAATTGTACTAATTAAGAGAAAATGCATATGAAATTTACTCAATTTAAAATTTCTAATGAGCTACAATAATTATTAAAAAAAAAGACACACAACTACCTCGTTACACTTTTTTTTTTTTAACGGCAATAGTATATAACTTGATAAACAAGTATACAATAACTCACATGATACACGATCACTCACAACATCATACATTCTCACATCGACTACCACACATAAACATCGTGTATCATATCATAATTATCTCACCACGTATAAACCTCACCGAGAACTCACCCTAACCCACAAGAGTCACACAGTTAAGTCGCCAGCATCGCAACAGGATCTCAACCCATCAGATCAGAATCACCATCAAGCACTTGAGCCGTAACAGGCCTACACTTAAGCACCACCTTGTAACACACATAAACTCACTATAGTGGCAGCAGTAACGTAGACACCCTACAGGCGGCGACGGCGAAATTGGATCTAAACCCCATGACGGCGGCGACTCTATTATGTAAATTTTCAGTTATAATTTGGATAGTTTATGAAAAACATGTTCTAATTCTTATATATTGTATATGTTTGCATGTCATAACAATAGTGTTAAAATCATAAAATCTCAATTTTGGATTGATCATTTCAAGTGTACTCATAACTTTCTTTTGAAATAGTTTTAAAATAAAATGTCATGTTTTCGAATGTGTAATTATTTAAGATATTTAATTAAAAATATTTTACATATAATTTTGACATGATATGATATGAGGGGCATGAGGTAGGTTGTGTACGTACGGCCAACAATTAATTTGCATTGGATCAACATGCATTTACCCCTCTGCAAATTAATTAAGTTCAAACATTAATTATAAAATAACTCTCATTAATTAAGTCTAAGCAAGAATAATAATAGAGATGGATTATTTGGTAAAATAGGTGAAATTAAACTACTACGTACTTAAAGCGATTTAAAAATTCAAATAAAATAATATATTTCCATGTTCATGATAATCATCAACGTGAGGATTAGATATAGTTAGTTTTATACCCTTGTGATAAGATTTTTGGTTTTTTAAATAAAATAGAACTGATATACATCATGGGTTATTAATAAGATTTTTGGTTTAAAAAAAAAAAGAAAAACAAAAACAAACATCAACGTGAATCATATTATTCGTATTTGCATTATTCTCCGTCTCAGGATACATAGATGCAACACGCTTTCATGTTATTTCAAAGTAACTATGATGTGTATGTTTTTGTTTTTCAAGTTAAGTAATTCTTTGTAAAAATTAGATATTACATATATATGTAAAATACAATTCTAAACTCTAAAATTAATTATTGTATCTTGTATTCTTGTGTATTAAATAAAGTTTTATCCACAAAAGTTGTATATGATGTTCATAGATCAAATTGAATCATTACAAACTACATAAGTGATATCTTCCAATTAAATTTTTAAATTTATCTTTCTACTAATTAAATTAATAACATTTAAAGTTTACTAATTATTTTTTTATTTTCTTTTTTGATTTTAATATACAACTTTATCATACTAGTAGAAGAATAAATAAAAATAAAAAGTACAGGGTATATAACCTTTTACATATAATTATCTAAAAGTGACTAAAAAATTCAAAAATAATATATCATTCTACTTTTTTTCCTACTTCATTCTTCTACTTAGTATAACATGACATGTGGATTTCACTAATTCTCTTTATTTACTACATCTATTGATTTTAACGCTTGTGATAATCTTATGAGTAGGTAGATAAGTAGGATGATAAAGTAGAATGATATATTACTTCTCTAAAAATTTTAAACACTAATCTTAAGTATTGACGATGAAAACTAAACAATCAAATTATATTAAGCAATTATCCATCATATATAAAAACATTAACCAATAAAAACAACTAAATATGATAGATTGATGGATGATACTATTTGCCTCCCATATTTTATATACTTCACAAACCAAATTAATCAATTACAATTTCCAACATAGGTTATATAGTCACATAAATCGATACGTACCCTTATTTTGCATGCTTATAGCCTTTGACACTACATATTATTCAGATTAACACCACACCCCCACGGCCCCACCCAACTTATCGTACGCACCCCGCACCCAACCAAACCCCACTCTCCAGACCTTTCTTCCCTTCCTTCCGACACTACCTAATATCTAGGGTTTCCAACGCCTGATTTTTTCTGAAAATTCAAACATTTTCACCCCTAAATCCACCACATTGTTCATCTTTCCCCCCTTTTTTCTTCACTTTTCCAATCTTCGTTTTAACAAAACTCGAAATTTGTTCAGCTTCTGCACCATTTCTTCCACTATTTCAGCTGAGACTTTCAATGGCGAAGACGAAACCTGGCAAGAAAGATTTGGATTCCTACACAATCAAGGGCACAAACAAAGTTGTGCGACGTATAATCATCTCTCTCTCTTTCTATATCCATGTCTATACGCTTGTGACGGTGCATTTCGTGGGTTTTTGGTTACATGTTTGTGTAGATTTTTTATGCGGTTATAATTTTGACTGTCATTGACTTGTTTGACCGCAAGGGGTCGATCCTTTTAGCTGGTGTTTTTGAACTTCCATTCTTTCTACATGGAGGGATTTTGTAGTACACATGTTGTTTTCTAGGGCTAAAGTGTTGATTTTTGGAGTTTTGACCGTTATTTTGACTGTGGTTTTGACTTAATTTCGCAGCTGGGGACTGTGTGTTAATGAGGCCATCTGATTCTGATAAGCCTCCTTATGTAGCTCGCGTTGAGAAACTTGAAGCTGATCACAGGAACAATGTGAAAGTTAGGGTTAGGTGGTATTATCGGCCTGAAGAGTCCATGGGTGGCAGGAGACAGTTTCATGGAGTCAAGGAGCTTTTTCTTTCGGATCACTATGATATGCAGAGTGCTCATACGATTGAAGGAAAGTGTATAGTTCACTCGTTTAAGAACTACACGAAGCTTGATAATGTTGGTACCGAGGATTACTTTTGTCGCTTTGAGTACAAAGCTGCTACTGGTGGTTTCACCCCTGATCGTGTTGCAGTGTGAGTATAATTTGTTGCTGTTTTTAAAAGCTCTAACTTTGCCACTAGTTTGAAAATCGAGTATTGTATAAACTAATGATGTCAATGGTTTTTTTTTTCTTTCTGTTTTTTTGACGTAAAGGTACTGCAAATGTGAAATGCCATACAACCCTGATGACTTGATGGTTCAATGCGAAGGATGCAAAGACTGGTATATATTGTTTTTTCTATCATCTTGATGTTTACATGTTGATAATCATGTAGTTCAAGTATGAAACTTGTTAAAGGATCATGCTAAGTTGTTATGGATAAGAATATTTGGATAAAGAAAAAGAATGCATTCTCAAGCATTTGGAGACAAAAAGTAAAAAGATGGTAGGTCTATTCATGATAAGTCAGTTCTAATGTTATAATGATGATTATTGCCATATAAGACAAGTTTCCCTAAATCGTCAAGTAGGTACTTTTGCCTACTTACATTACTGATTTGCTAGTGATTTAAGAAACAAATCTTTATCATAATTAAGTAATAGAACAGTTAAAAAGGGAGCTACTTGGTTTGATACCCTAAAGATTGGGATTCTCAATAATTTCCTAACGTTGTATAATTTGCTTAAATAAAGAAACGAATCACTTCCATATATGTTCTTCGTTCTGCATGAGAATCATTGCCCTAATACACTTGTCTTCATTATATTTTATTTTATCACTTCGAATGCATGTTCAATCATGCGTAACAATAGCATTTGCCCTAAAAAGTTGTCATTTTCCTGGATTTTTGATTTGAAAACATCTATTCTTTCACTTCAAATGCATTTTCAATTAGGCGTAAGAATAGCATTTGCTACTGAATGTGGTTTATTTTCAATTACCCGTGGCTAGAAATGTCCCATAATTGCTGTGGGATGGCAGCAATCAATAAATGGCCGTTTACTCATTTATCTCTTAATTAGTTCAAATCATTGAGACTCCTTCCATATATAGAGAAGAACATTGTTTGTTCTATCTTGTTTTACTGATTAAGATCTCTATTTATGTACTTCAGTCTTGGTTGTGTCTGGAATTTATTCTGCCTCTGCCCCAAATTCCTTTTGTTAGTGCTCTATTGATACTAAAATTTACACAGCATCAATGATTTGTCCCAATTACTGCCTTATATTATTACAGCTGGGCATCTACTTATATTGGGTCATTTTGCATGCATGATATACCTAACATAAGGCAGGAGCTTCTTGTTTTTATTTGTTTAGTTTACAAGTGATGCATTTCCACCATTTCTCTCATGTTTTCCCTTGCGTCTTTCCTTCTTCCTCCCAACACAGCTATGTTTTTTTTTTCTTTTTTTCCGGTAATAATTTGAAACCCTTATGACATGGTGTGGTGTCTCAGGCAAATCTAGTGAGGTTATAAATGAGAAACAGGTGCAATGAGATCACTAGAATTCTAAGATATTACATTATTGGTCATCAAGGTCGTCTTCTGAAGTTCTATAAACTAGTTATCAGGGTGTTTAACTGCATATGACGTGTGTGCTGCCCTTTTTTTAAACTATTCGGTAAATATTGACATTCAGATCTGGATAAGAGATAAAATATAATGTTATCATACACACATAATTGTACATGTATAAATACACATAAAGATGCACACTCGGACACATAAACGTATATATGCACAGAAAAAAATTATGTGTATATTATAGTTGTATATATGCCTAGGTAGCTTGTGAAAAGCTGCCATCATGGATATGTTATATGTTAGCAGATTATTTTTGCAATTTATGGGTTATAATTCTAACTAGAAATGCAAATATGCGTTTCTAGAGACTTATCTAAGGGAGACCCTTTTTCTAATCACTTCTTTGAATCATACAGGTTTCATCCTAATTGCATGGGCATGACAATTGAAGAGGCAAAGAAGTTGGACCAGTTTTTGTGTTCAGATTGCTCCTCTGATGATGATGCAAAAAGACCATTGAACTCATTCGCAGTATCACCATCTTCTGATGCCAAGGTCAGACCTGTTCCATCTTTCTATTTCACAACAGCCTTTATTAATTTGTAGATATAAACTTTATCAACTTGAGGATGTTTTAGGTTACTTAATTCATCCCAAAAGTTTATGTGGTTCTTTCATAGTAATGAATTTGCTTGCTTATTAAATGTTTCTCCTGCACAACTAACCACTACATGATTTACCTGTAGCAAGACATAACATAATAACCAACACAATGTTAAACCACATTGTGTTCAGAGTTTTTATAGTCTATATATATGTATATAGATATATCAAGATTAGTCGACCTAAACTGATTATGTGACTGATATCACAGGTGGAGCCAAAGCGCAGAAAGCGATGAGTAATGAAGGAGGTAATCATTTTGTTGAGTTAAATTAGCTCCAGCCTTGTTGTTGTGGGGAAAAATTGTATAGTGCAAAGAAGAGAGTGTGCTTGCACAATCAATAAGCTTTCCTTTATTTATTGTGTGAAATATACCTGTCTATCTTTGCCTTGGTTAATGCTAGACTAGTGTTTATGAGAGTCCTTGCCAAAACTTCTGTAGGGGATCCAACAAAATGGATTAAACTTAGTGTAAGAGTCCAAAGTAGAACACAGCATTAAGTTTGATATCAATATTTTGGAACTCATTGTGATGCCTTTGCCATTTCCTTTACCTTTTTGGCATTCTTTTAACTGTTGTGTTGAAATGCACGTCATCGTACGTTCATTAGATTAAGTTCTGGAAATGGATCGACTTAATTCGAGTTCTATTTTAACGCTTAAACTCCCAAACATCGACTTAACTCATGTTTCAACCCAACATGACTTGGTTCATCATTCATGAACTCGTCGGTGGATGAGAGTGTGTAATTTTCTTCGGAGGATATGCATGCATACGAAAGCCTAGAGTAAACCCAGAGTCTTTTTTACGTGGATGAGAGTGTGTGATATCTCTTTTCTTTATCTTTTTGTTTTTTTGCTGATATTGTGTATATAATGTCATAATGGGATCTTAATCTATGTTAATATTGCTTGCAGTTATTGTTTTGAAAAGTGAATAATTGTAGTCAGTTGTGGTGTGTGTGCCTGTGTTCAGTAGCTAGCTATCTTCATTCTTCAGACAATCAGACGTATGATTAAAGTAAGCTGGTCCAGATGCTGGCAGGCCTATTGACTTGACTAGACCTGTTTAGTTTGTGGAATTCAGCCTAACCCATTCACTTGACTTGGCCATAATGGCTAACCGAGTCTTTAGAAGACTGAAATTCCTTTTTAGATGGTTAAATATTAGTATTGACCTTGGACAGCTTTTTTCTTCTTAATCAGGTAAAAGATCAAAGTAATATACAGAATGCCTTTTTGATCTACTTTATTAGTGATGCAAGTCACGCAAAGTGGGTTTGGCCATTTTTGCTTCTCTTTGAAAAAGTTGACACCAATATATTTATTAATATTTTCTTTTGGAGAGTGAGTATCATAAGAAATGCGTAAATTATATATATGATTCTTTAAGAAGTGGGGAGGCGCTCTTTCATCATGCGTGATAAAGCTATTGATGATGCGTGATCATAACTATGCTGTTCTCGTCCCATCATGTATTTGATCCAACTCTTGAGTTTTGCAAACCATATAGCATAGAGTTGAGTCAAATATCCATCATAGGGTAAACCAAGTTATACCAATCCATATAACTGAATTGTAAACCATATTCATTACCGCACCATAGTTATATCATAAACCGTATCCATGTGTACCATAAACCATTCCAATTACTGATGAGGTGTCTCTACATTAGAGTCTATACCCACAAAGAAAACCTACTCCCACGTGTCCGGTTAACCTATGCATTACAAATACTAAGAATATCTTTGCTTTTGCTACTCTGACCTTACAAAATACAAGTACCGTGCTAATGGGACTCCCACGTCCTCCAAACACGCAAGTAATGTTTTGAATATGACCCTATTGAGTGGTTACATACCACTCCAGCATACATGTACACCACTTGCTACCAAAGTTGTCTAGAAAACCCCATAGTCCGTATGGATAACATTTTATCATAATCATATATCTATCATATTAATAAACACTTAGTCACACTCAAATATAATTAGGTCTTTCACTGTTAAAGCAATTTCATGAGTAACCCATTAAGAAAACTCATTTTGTCTATGTTCTCGGTTTTATGAAAGTTTGTGACTCACCCATAGTCCAACTAAAGCATCGACTCCAATCACCAATAATGCTCAAGAGTAATACAACCTTCTAAAATAGTTGATGATTCGTCGTGTTATAAGGGTGTGATGTGTCGCATCGTAACCGAATAACTTAATCGTGAACGATCAAATGGACCCGTCTCGTTCTAGAGGGTAACGCTTCACATTTGGTGCGAACATGAACACCCATAACAAACTTCAACCCATTTGATTTAGAGAGCATTCCACCTACTCATGATCTTTATACTTGCACTACGATCATAGAGTGGTGGTCTAGAGTTAAAAAATCTAGTTTGATAATCAAATTAACCATCAAATGCATAAATCTCAAATCTTTAGTCTTAATGACCACAAACAGAAACTAGGGTTCAAATGGATGGACCATTAGCTCTGGAAAACGTGTATCAAAACAATAGCAAGAGTATGAGTCCTAAGAATAAGAGCCTCCAAGTCTCAGACCCTCAAAGTCTTTACAAATCGCTCGAAGTCCAAGCCTGTGCGACAACCTATATCTCGACCTCCATACCTCAAAATGAGATCCCAATGGTGAAAACCTTCTTCTATGTGTTAAGAACCTTCAGTCCAAAAATCATAATGATCCAAATGTTAAATCTCCAGATATCTTCAAACACCATGTCTAAGTCACCAAAAACAAGACATTCGAAAATTCCCCTTAATTAATACAAAAATAGTTAAACTTTTATATAATTTTTCATCGGAAAAAGCCTAAAAGTATCCGTCACAACGCATGAATAGACCAACCTCGTTTTATAAAAAAATAAGCTAAATAAACTTGTCTCATATAATTTATTCAAAGATCTGGTCATTATGTACTTTATAATTAAATATTATTCGTGATCATATGATTATTCTTGAGATCATTAATACCAAATATTTTAACAAACTTAATATTTTATAATTGACTATTAATTATAAAAATTAAATATTAAAAATGTTATTATGACAAATTGATAAATGACTTTTACAAACTTTACGATTGATTGTTCTAACATGGCCATTAAACATCTATTAGTTATGATTTAATTATAGGGTAACTATGCTTTAGAGATGATTTAATATTAATAGTAGTAGTAATAACAAAAAGTAATTTTTATATTTAAAAGTGCCTTAAACTTCAAATGCTAGATACACACGTAATAGAAAAACCGTATTATATAATTCATTGTGAACCTTAAAGATCATACGTGTTACTAACAATTTATTAATAATATATATATCTATTACGAATCTTTATTAAACTTTTAGGAAACAGAAGCTCATTTATTTTTATTAATAAATAATAAATTTGATAAGATAAGAATAAAATAAATTAATTTATAGTTTTTTTAAAGAGTAACCATGTTTCATGTATAAAAAGTAGAAAACTAATTAAAATGAAATTATAAAAAGTATGAAAAATTAATCATGAAGACATGAGTTGTGACTATCACTTTTAACAAGTGATATTACCTTTTGACTTTATATAAATTTGAAAGCGGAAACTTTTTTTTTAAAATAAAAAATTTGGAAAAAAAACTTAGATAAAGTAGCTTTTAATAAGTAAACTTTGGTAAAATGAATAATTATTTTGTTGTATTAAAGACACTTGGTCAAGCTAAGATATTTTAGGAATGTTTTGAAGGTGAACATAAAAAACCACATCCCATTTTGCCTAGTCAACACGTCTTAACTGAAATTGACAAATATGCTAAAAACTTCACATGTAACCTCCCTCTATTTCAATAATATTTGCAAAATATTCCTTATTCTTTTCTCTACAAACTTACTTACGGGTTTAGAAAATCACTATAGTCTATAATTTGAAATATCTATTTTTATAATTTAATATTATTAAAATTACTTGAGAAATATAAAAAATAAAACATATAATCAATTAAATATAAAAAAAATATAAACTAAGATGGGTAAGATATCTTGACTAAAATATACGGATCATCAGCTGAACGTCAATAATACTCCAACTAAATAAACACAAGCCTTAGAAATTTCATCAGGACTTTGTTCTCTACCTTCTTTGCTTTTGACCTATGCTTGAAGGACTTGGAGAAAGTATCCCATTTTTTTATCAAGTGTTAAGATGACTTTAGTTATAATCTCTCCTAGGATTTGACTTTCTTATATGTCGTCTATTTTAACTTTCATATATAACAATTCATCAATGATGGGTAAAATTGGTATATTGTCTAACTTTTCTTTTTTGATGATATGCAATCAAATATTTATTACTAATTAACCTATATATCTTAGCACACGTAATAAACCCTATAAATATTTTGTTTCATAAAATAATTGTGGGTACACGGTAAACCCTTTCGAAATTTTTTCTAAGTAAGAGTGTATAGTAGTAGATGATGTATTCATCTTATTGTCAACAAAAAAAATATATACATAATACATATGTTATAAAATAACAGATAAATTCTTGAACTTCTTAGTTAATTTAATAGTTATTATCGTATGTTTGGATGAGTGTGGTCTGATTACTAACTAAAACAGAACTATTAACCAATGGTTTCATTAATATATTACCTCTGAAGAATATTCTTCATTTTTCTTTTTGTTCACTCTAAATAAAAACGAAAGAGTAAATTTAACACAAATAAAACTTCAACGTAAAATACACTTTGAAAACAATAAAAATTTATGGGGCGATTTTGTAAAAAGAAAGACTGGGTGGTTGATTTTTAAATTTCTCAACTGATATTGTGGTAGTTTCAGTTACACACACACTCCGTCTCTCTCACACACACATAGGCTTAGTTTCTCTCTCTAGAGTAAAATTGAATCCAAGAATAATAAATTTAGGTTTCCAAATCCTCATGACCCAAAGAAACCCTTTTCCCCTTGTTCTAGGGTTTCTTTTCTAATCACTATTCTCTATATCCAAAATCATCATCTTCATCGTCATCAACCAATTAATCGTTAATCCATCCACTCCTATATTTCACTTAATACTGCTCAGGTTTCGCTTTCAATCTTTCGGTTATTTGAAGCTCAACATGATGCAATTGACGTTGATGAGCCCTGAGATTACATCTCATTTTGACTCTTCTGAACCTTAAGGTTGTGGGACCAAGGTACGAGCTTTTTCTTATTAGGGTTTCTCCAATATCAACCCTCCATGACTTATCTTTCTTTATTTTTAAGATTGTAGAAATGTGTGTGGTTTGGGATGTCTGGATGTTGAAACATTAATTGTTTCCAATAATAAAGGGGTTGGCGATTTGGGAATTTAGGGTTTTGTTTGGTGGATATGATTAAGCAAATACTGAATAAGCTTCCCAGAAAGCCGTCTTCAAAGTCATCCCATAATGATGGGGGGAAGAATGATGTGGCATTTAATTCAGTGAATTCAGGTGTTCCAGGGGTCAATAGTAGTTCTAAAACCACTTCTTCATCGGGTAAGACTTCAATTTCTGGTTCAACCAAGTCTGCTAATGGAACTCATACTCCAAATACCAAATCAAACCCGGGGAAGAAATCAGGTCAACTTGGGTCGATCCAAGTAAGCCAGGGATTGAATCATGCTGCTTACGAACAGTTGCCTAGTTTTCGTGATGTGCCGACCTCTGAAAAACACAATCTTTTCATCAAGAAGTTGAATATGTGTTGTGTGGTGTTTGATTTTAGTGACCCATCAAAGAATTTGAAAGAGAAGGATGTTAAAAGGCAGACCTTACTTGAACTTGTTGACTATGTAACCTCTGTTCCTTCAAAATTCAACGAGGTTACAATGCAGGAAATCACGAAAATGGTAGCAACAAATATTTTCCGGTCTTTTCCTTCATGTAATCACGATAACAAACTTCCAGATCTTTATGATCCAGAAGATGATGAACCAAGTATGGACCCGTCTTGGCCTCATCTTCAAATCGTGTATGAATTTCTTCTTCGATTTGTGGCTGCACCTGAGACTGATGCTAAACTTGCAAAACGATACATTGACCATTCGTTTGTTTTACGATTGCTTGATCTCTTCGATTCTGAAGACCAAAGAGAAAGGGAGTATTTGAAAACAATCCTTCATCGAATCTATGGGAAGTTCATGGTGCATCGCCCATTCATTAGGAAAGCCATCAATAATATCTTTTACCGTTTTATATTTGAAATGGAGAAGCATAATGGCATTGCTGAATTGCTTGAGATATTGGGTAGCATAATTAACGGGTTTGCATTGCCTCTGAAAGAAGAGCATAAGCTTTTTCTTATGCGGGCATTGATTCCTCTTCATAAGCCCAAATGTTTATCCATGTATCATCAGCAATTGTCTTATTGCATCACACAATTTGTGGAGAAAGATTTTAAGTTGGCTGACACAGTGATTAGAGGACTATTAAAGTATTGGCCCATAACTAATAGTTCAAAAGAGGTCATGTTTCTTAGCGAGTTGGAAGAAGTTTTGGAGTCTACCCAGGCTGCAGAGTTTCAAAAATGCATGGTGCTTTTGTTTCGTCAAATTGCCCGTTGTCTTAACAGTTCACATTTCCAGGTACACATGGTGTTATTGTATTTCATAAGTTTGGCATTCTTGAATTAATGAACTTTATTTTCTGAAAGTATTCTACATGTCTACCCTTGTTTATTTTATTTTTTACTTTGGATTTTGGCAAATTTATTTATCTTATTCTACCTTAGTAAGGAGGTGTTTGGATTCACGTTTCTAAAGCAGTTAAATGATATGGAATAGTTAGAATTAAATAGTTAGTAGTGTTTAAATGTGTTTCTGCTGTGTAAATGATATGTATATCTGTGTTTGGTAAATTAAAAGTAATACGGTATAATGACCGAAAAGGATACCTTTTATGAAAAATGTAGAGATGGTTAAAGATAGAGAATAATCCATATCGAGTCATTTTAAGCAAATGTAGAGATTGCTACCTGTAATTATAATTATCACAAGTTAAATGTCACGAACTTACTTTTGTTCTCGAAGCTGTATGCTGCCTTAGCAGCAAAATGTCCTAGTTCAGCTAGCTCAACCTTAGGAAAACATTATATAAGAATACCATGAATAAATTTAAAAATTTGTAGTGTATTGGTTACTAGTGAAGAAGGCCTCCTTTTTTAAGTTGGTGTAACCTCCTAAGGATGATTTTTTAGTTCTGAAGAACCTTGTAGCCTTGTCTTACTATCATAGAAACCCCGCAAAGCACACTTTAGATAATCAACTAGGCACATACCTATGGTCTGCTTGGCTTCTTTCTCGTTTATATGACCTGATAGCTCCAAGTGTAACCTGAAGCACTCATGAATTTTTGTGAATACAAATGTCAGGGAACGGGTAACTGGTCAACAGGTCGGAATGGGTCGGGTACACTGTTCCTTTTTTATGTTTATTTGATAAATAATTAATGTTTTATATATGGCTTCAAAAACAGTATTATCTTCATCTCACTCATCTATATGCAAGATTGTATGCATTAAAAATACACTTGGGGCGACTATCAATCTGTTTGGTCCATTTGGCTGATTCCTCTGTTAGTGATATTAATTTTATTATAGTTTACCAGTTTGAGATTGCAAGTCAGCCAAATTAGTCCACTCATAAGTAAATGGGTTGAAATTGTCATCTCATATTATTTTGTCTTGTGAATTCTCCTTAGCATTATCACCAAAGGAAGATTGTGCACATTATCAAATTAAACAGCAAAAGTGTCTATGTTTATTCTTATGATATAGAGTTCAAATTAAGCTCCATATATTCACACACAGACATAATACCTAGTTAGCTGTGTCTTTGTGCTTATTAATAAGTTATAACTGTGGTTGGCTGCAGGTAGCTGAACGTGCATTATTCTTATGGAATAACGATCACATAAGGAATCTGATAACTCAAAACCGCAAGGTGATCCTGCCAATAATTTTTCCTGCTTTGGAGAAAAACACACGTGGCCACTGGAACCAAGCTGTTCAAAGCCTAACCCTGAATGTGAGGAAATTTTTTTCTGATGTCGATCAATCACTGTTTGACGAATGCATGATCAAATACCAAGAAGATGAGCTCAAAGATAAGGAAAACCACAAGAAACGTGAATTAACCTGGATACGATTGGAAAATGTAGCAGCAGCAGCAGCCTCCAAAAGCAGTGAAGCCAAACTAGTCCCGAAATTTGCTTCACTCACCACTGCAGGTAGCTGATACATTGTGGGGGTCTTGACCCTATTTGTCTACTGATACGTTTTTCAGGTTTGACACAAATGAAGTTCGGTTCGGGTATTTGATGGGGCCGTGTTCATTTGGAGTTTAGGTGATCATCTTGGAGGAGATAGTGGAAAGGGTGAAAATTGGGAGTTTTTGTGGATAGAAATGAAGGTTACCCTTTGTATGTCTTGTTCTTTTTGTTTTTGCTTGTGGGTTGTGTTTTCAGCCATGGATGTGTTTTGTAGTATAAAAACCAGTTCAAAAGTGTTTCTTTGGATTTTCACCCCCATAATGTTATCGACGTAATTGATGCAAATTTTTGATGCATTTTCATATTTTATTTTGTGCAGTTTTGCAAAAATTTTTGTGTTTTTGGGCATCGGTAACTGTGTATTAAATAAGTATTCCCAAAATTTTAACATTAATGTCACGGGTATATCTAATTAGACCCCTTTAAAATCTATATAAGCCCCTAATAATTACATGCTATACTTTCTTATAATAACAACCTATCTCTTTATAATTCATCAAATTTTTTTATGGAAAAACTCACCATCATATCTGACCATCCATCCTATTGGTCCAATGGTCCTCCCTCTGTTTTTTTACTTTTTTTTTTTCCTTCTGCAACCTATCAATTTCTCTTTCTCTCTCTCTCTCTCTGCTCCACATTTCTTTTTGAAGAAGTAAAAATCACCAGAGAAGTAAAAATATTCCCCTTGTTCAACATTCACCATCTCTTCCTCTTAGACCTCCCTGTCTACGCTCCGTCTCCGGCGACTTTTTCCATCTGAGGTAAGCGTGTTTCGAGTATGTGTTTGCATGTGTTTCGTTTTTGTAAATCTAGGGTGGCCGGAGGTTTCTGTTTTTTGTGGCCGGACGTTATAGTTATCGAACTACTTCTGTTTTTCGTGGTGGTGGCCGGAGTAATGCACCGGTTTCTGTTTTTGTTAGCCGATGGCCGGAGTAACGATGTGCTTCTGGTTTTTTTCGCCGGTGGCCGGAGTAATGATGTGCGTCTGGTTTTGTTCGCCGGTGGCCGGAGTTTCCATCGATCGTCGGAGATTGGTGGCGGCACAGTGGTCCTGGAAGGTTGAAGGATGGGTATTAAAATTACCTCAATATTATAAAATTTGGAATTTAAATGGATCTTGGAAATGATGTAAAAACTTTTAAAAAGTTGTCATAAATAACCCAATTAGAATGCATTAATATTAGAAAAAGTAATCATGGAAGGTAATTACTACCAGAAAAAACATGATTAAGGGGGCTGTCTAGAATTAAAAGGGGTACAAATAGGATGTCGCTAATGTCACACAATGACAAAGTTAGCTTTAATGATAAATTGTAGAAGAAAATTTGTAGGAAATTTATATAATGACAAGCACCTCTAAAATTTAATTTAGTTTTTGTTGTCAATGTGTGGAAACATTTAAAAAATGTTGATGGAGATGCTTAAATCTGACTACTAGAAATTAAAATTGTTTAAACCCATCTACTTTAACTTCAAATTAAGTTAAACATATAGAAGAATATTTAATAGGGTTTAGTTCGCGAAAATGTATCTAATATGTCACATTTTCCTATTGTGTGTACTCAACTTTCAAAGTTACCATTTAATGTATCAAACCTTCTAAAATTACCAATTAATGTATCGAACAACCTCCTAATCAGGAAATTACCAATTAATGTATCGAACAACCTCCTAATCAGGTTGCAGGTAAATTTAATTATTTTTAGTTATTTTTATATCTTTAAAATGCCACGTATTATTGCCACCTATTTTTTAAGAATATTCTACATCATCTTCTTCAAGATAAACACAATTAAGAACCCCATACTCAAGAACCCTATATCAGAACTAACGAGAAATCATACCCATGAATTGATGGCTAAAAACACAATCTTAGATCCATCAATATAGACAGATTACAATGTTGAAGTTTAAATCAGAAAAGGATTGTGATGAATTTCCACTAAATTGTAAACATGAACTCAGAATTTGTTGATAAATCGAATCTGAAATCTGGGTATAAACATTCAAAACACGATGTGAAACAAGAAGAATTTGCACTAAACCATGCCTACAGATCTTGTTTTAATCCAATCAATGGTTTGCAATTCCAGCTTCTTGATGGTTTACAAACATTCAAACTGTAACACCGCTATATATATATATATATATATATATATATATATATATATATATATATTTTTTTTTTTTTTTAATTAAATTAATCCTGCGGAAGCGAGCGACCAAATATATACTTACTTACAGTAGTATTACAAACGATTTAACATCTGACACAAGTGTCAGTAAACCAAGTCCAGAGTTACATATATATACATACAGGCTCATAAAAAGATTATATCAGAGTTAATGCATCAGACATTCCCCCAAAAAGACTGGCAAAACTCCCAACAGCAAATCAGCTCAACAACCTGCAAGTTGGAGTTTATGGTGGGGGATTAGCTCAAAGCTAAGTGAATGGAAGTTTAACCAACGAAAAGCATCAGCAAATAAACAAGTATCACAGAGGACCGGCGGTTCGGCCGAACCTTCAACCAAATGCTGGCCTAGCATAGGTTTACCGATAGCCCACTTGTCATTCTCACACAGTAATCACCTCAAGTTGCAACACATGCATCAACAGATCTAATACTGATTAGCCGATGACAAGTGAACCCAGCCCACCATGGCTGACCCCATCATATGCACCCAGTGCCAATAAACAGCTGTTAACCAAACATCAAGTATGCCCAAGGCATCAACAAAACAAGTACCAGATCATTTAGTCTAACAGAGAGTAAGACATTACAACATGTTGTAACCATTACCGTTACAACCAAAACAATTCGTGAGTTAAAAGTCCACTCACCTGTGTTCTCCAACACCACACTCAGTATTCTAATTTCACTGAGCCTTCTCGTTTCCTGAAACACATCATAACTTAGTCAGTAATTGGGATTACATTCCAATTGCAAAACATCAACTTTCATTGGTTACAGAACAATAAAACATTCACTGAAATAACGTCCGAATCACTGCGCACGTGGTGAACACACTACGCACGTGGTGAACACACTACGCACGTGTTGCATTTTGGCACGTATGAAGTGGTTCACACACACTACGCACGATTTGGACACTGGTACGCACGTAGTGGACTACACTCCGTGCGACCAAAACTCATCGACTTCATCTTCTTCATTGAGCACTACGCACGTAATGGAGTCACTACGCACGTAGTGGACTCCACTTCGCACGGCCAACATTCAACATTCAAGAACTTCCTAATCAAAACTCGACAAAAACAACACAACATCACCACTTGCTCGAAATCCAAACGTTAACCCTCGCTTTAGAACTCGAAAACAGAATTACAGACTCAAGTTGTGAATGTGTGTGTTAAGGTTTCTTTTCTCTCTTCTCTTATGCAGCCAGAACCAACAAACCGAAACAAACATATACAAATGCTATATATATAGGTCAAGAATGAAAATATTACACTACACAGTGCAAATACTGATATCTGAGATACAGAAACTTAATTAAAGCAGTCCTACTCAAACCAAAAACATGCAATGAGGTATTATTTGGAACCCTCGTGTAAAACCAAATCATATGATATCAATATCTTATTAAAATATTAAATCTCATATTTTATCTCTTGTCTCGCAGACCAATTAATTATCATGAAAACATCAATAACATCACGCAATTAACAATTAAATAAAACTTAAATACTCACCTAATTGCCAAGAACGACTGGACCCTAAATGCGGGTGTTACACAAACCATCAACAACTCAGATTTGATGAAACTAATCGATTATTAACCCAGCAAAAATCATCAAAAATCGATTTGAGCCAAGAAGAATAACCCTAAAAATCTCAGATGTGAAACAAAAACCCTAAAAATCAGATCCAACCCAAGAACAAATCAAAATCTCATACGTGAAGAACCAAAATCTCTTACATAAATCGAGTCTTTTGATGGCAGATGGTTCGAAACAACCACATACCTAAATCGATGGAGATGGAACCCTCAAGAACCCAACGATGAGGATGAAGATCGAACAGAACCAGGTCGATACCCTTTATGCATCTCAGGTCGAACATTCTTGATGACGATGAAGCCATCCCCGAACATTCATTGAAACCTTCATTCATTGCAGATCTGATCCGAACATTCTTGATGACGATAAAGAACCCTAAACTCGAACCAAGATGAAGAACTTGAAGATGAAGAACTCCAGATCTTGAAGATGAAGAACTCCATATCTTGAAAATGAAAAACTCCAGATCTTCTAGCAATAGAGATGAAACTAAATCTTGAGCTAAAACTTATGGTTGATACTCATCTTGAATCTGATGCAAATGTAATAGAAATCAAAGATGAAAAGAAACTGGAATCGACAGGTCTAGTAATTATCAAAACTCTATCTGACATTTTATATTTTTTTCATATTATTAATATATATTTTTTATTTATTTTAACCCATGAAAATCCAAATCATATGCCAAGTAACTAGCCACATCAGCGAAACCTGTGACACATCATCTTGTAACCTGCTATAGCATGTTAGGGGGTGTTTGGTTGGAGGGAATTGGAGGGATTTCATGGGAATGGGATTTCAAATCCCATGAAATGTGATGTTTGGTTTGCAAAAGAGAGTAAGGATTTCAATTCCTAGGATTGTTTGAAATCCCTTGGATGAGGGATTTCTAAATCCTCCCACCCCCCATGGTATTCTGAAATCCCTCGTGTGAGGTATTCTCTCCGGCGACCATCCGGTGACCTCCGGCGAATATTCCGGCGAATAACCTAGTTGCATCACCCACTGTCCTCGTCGCCCACCGTCCTTCGAGAAACCCCCACTGTCCTCGTCGCCGTCACCATCACCATTGACCTCTTCCTTCGAGAAACCCTAGTTGCATCGCCGTCGATCTCTTCCTTCGCAAACCCTAGTCGCTGTCGACCTCTTCCTTCGCAAACCCTAGTCGCATCGTCGTTGCCTTCGCCGTCGAAGAAACCCTAGCTACAGTCTCGGTCGAAGAAACCCGTAGCCGCCGTCTTCTTCGTCTTCTCAGTCTTTGCCTTCGATTCAAACAGAAACCCTAGCCGCCGTCTTCTTCGTCTTCTCCGTCTTTGCCTTCGATTCAAATAGAAACCCTAGCCGCCGTCTTCTCCGTCAAACACTGCCGCCGTCATTCTATTCTTCGTTGTTGATGGTGGCAACAGTCGCCGGCGTTGTTCGCCTTCGTCGTACACCGTCGTTCCCGTTGTTCACCTTCGCTGGAAAACAAAAGATGGTGACAACAGATGTCGTGGTTGGTGGTGGGGACTGAGGTGGTGGCCGGCGGTTTGGTGTTGGTTTTAAAGGGTTTGTGTTGGTGAGGTGAACCAAACAAGGGAATGGGATTTTGAATCCCACCAAATGCAAATCCCATGCATAAATCCCAATCCCACCAAAAACAATACTTGAACCAAACGCCCCCTTAGGTTCATAAAATGGTAAGTTTAGAAAGTCCGGTATATTAAATGGTAAGTTTGAAAGTCTGATACATACAATAGCAAAAGGTGACAACTTGGATACATTTTCATGAACTAAACCCTATTTAATATAGTTCGTACTTAATTCATAGTACTAAGAAAGATCATGACATCAATGGTCCAGATTGCACTTTAAAATTTTGGGCGGAAGACATTTTTGTGATCTACATATGATGCTTTTACAAATCACATGTGATTATATCCCTTTACCAAAACGGAATTCAAGAAGGTGTTCAAGGTGATGGCTTGCACGAAGCTCGGGTACTTCGGAGGAGGTGTCAAAGCAAGTGGGAGCGATTCATCATGAAGGCGAATCCAAGTCCGTTTATCCTTAGGATTAGTTGGTAAAACTACTATCGCATATTAAAATTATAAGACTATGTTTTTTACATTAACTATATTGAACACAATTCTAAACACATCCAAAACCAAGGTTTGTAACACATGGCATAGACACTAGTCAACAACATAGTACAGAAGGATCTACAACCCAAAAAGGGAGAGTGAGAATTGCAGGTCTTTTAACTAACAAAATACTAGCTAGTACAACAGCCAAAACCTAATCATCACACTACAAAATCCTAGTACAACAGACATAACCCTAATCATCACCGTAAGCACGAAAATTATATCGTTCTTGATAATAGTCATTGAACCAGAGGTCAGCTTCGAACCATTTAGGATATCTTACCAAATCACCAGCCACAAAACTCATGTGTCTCTCACTGCCTTCTGGCACAACTCTTACCTCCCCCTGTTCTATGTAAACCAGTTGGTCAACATGCCAATCCCATGGAACAGTACACTTGCCCGTCTTCCAAGTTGACCATTTTGACACCCCAAGCTCGGCCAATCGCTGTTTAGACACTTTCTTTTCCACCCTTATGTTATATATCTCCTCCAACGGTCTTTGCACACATCTGATCCCACCATGACTAGAATGTGAAGTTTTACACACTGCTTTGCTTCTTTTAGAGAATGATCCCAATGGGAGAGCCATGGTTAGACTAGTCATATTTCTGTATGATAGGTACCTTTAAGGTTCAGAAATAGGTTATTAGCAAGATCCTACACTTTAAGGGGGTAGGAAAGATAGAAAAACATCAATAGCACATAAAGTTATAATTCAGAAACATGGACATAGTTGAGTATGATGACAGATTGAATGTGATGTGATTTGAAAATCTGAAATGTATAAGAACACAACAAAAGGTAAAGTAAGGTGGTGTAACTGGTCCTTGTTAACAAATATGAACTTTATCCGATCTTTAAGAAGTAATGCTACATTGGTTTTCTTTTCGAAATTTTTTCAGAGTGGTTTTTATTAACCAGAATTTGCAAAAAAAACAAAGAGGTTTTGGAAAGATTTGCAAATCAGGAGATGGAAAATGCATTCCAATTCCAAACTCTAAGACAATTACACACATTCTAGAAACATAAAGTTTTTATATGTAAAGTCCAATACACTGCAGCAACAAGATGAACTTTTCTGCTGGAATATCACCTATAGTTGGTCATTTCTTGATAAAAACATCATATGTATATGTGGTTGATGTGAGTTAATCACTTAATCCAACAATTAGAAGATAGTTTTGACTTGTACGTTTAGATGATCATCTTGCAATTAGTTATTAATAGATGCAATGGTAATTAATTCTTAACAAGATTCTTTTTACATAACTCTTAAACAATTATCGAACAAAACCATTTAAGTGCAATATCATACAATCGAACAGCATGTTCAAAATATATCAACCACGGAGCTTGTCACCGTAACCACGAGCCTTTAACGCAAAACCCGTAGTCGATGACGAAATTGAAATGGTGATGACAGAGCTCGTCATGGTGGACGACGAGCTTGGGTACGTGTGGTCTTAACTTATCATCCATATAATCGGTCAAAAAAGTTAGAATACCCTATAACAAGTAATAACCCCTAAATAACAGAAACGATATAAAATATTAAGCCCTAAATCACTTCCAAATTCCCTCTCAGTTGAGTACTAAGTTGAGAGCCAAAATAGATGGGAGTCGAGTTATGAACATAAACAATCAAATAGGGAGAGAAATAGAGAGACAGAGAAGGAACCCGAGATCCGATAGTTGAGACTTACAAGTCACGAGGAAGGAGGATGGTGGCGTTCGACGAGTACGGAGAGAGGATGGTGGCGTTCGACGAGTACGGAGAGCCGACCGCCGGTCTTCAAATCTTCAATCGAGAGCCGGGAGGGATAAGGCGTCAATCCAGGTATCGCAGGTACTACTTATTTATTTATCATATTTATATTTTGTTTTTATAAAATTATAGATTTAGTCTTGATATTAGAGTTAATTGTCCAATTGGTCCCTAAACTTCGTTAAAACTGCCGTTTTGGTCCTTTTAAACCTAAAGTGGTACAGTTGGTCCTTTATGAAGCATTTTGTAGCCAAATTGATCCTTTCTAACGTTGACTAACGGTCAAATCTGTTAAGTTAGGGGTAGTTTAGACTTTTTACACTTATTTCTAATTTTGTATTTAATTAAAAGAATATTTAATCTTTTTTAAATAAAAATATATACTCTCCCCCCCTCTCTCTCTCCATCGCCTCCTTCCTCTCATCCTCTCTCTCCTTCTAGATCTGCAACCGGCTGCACTCATCTTCAACCACCGCCCTCATCTTCACCCATTTTCATCTTAGAACCACCACCTCCATTGTCATCCTCATCTGACACCGCCGCCACCACCAAATCTGGAAGAGAGGAGCACACCACCGACGTAAAGCACACCCAATAGAACCACCATTGTTATCCTCATCTGACGCCGCCATCGTAACCACCACCGTCATCTTCATCCGAGCACCGTAGCCGTCATCTTCATCTGAAAGAACAGATCTTAACGATGCTTCTTGAAACCCTCTTTTTTGAAAAATAGAAAACCCTAGCCACCGTAGAAAACCACCACAGAAAACCGTCTTTGTGCTCCATCTCTTTCTTTCTCTCTGTGCTCCATCTTTCTCTCTTTTTCTCGCACTACGAACACCATCACAGAAAACCCTAGCCACCGTAGAAAACCCTATCCGCCGCCATCCAACAATCACCGTAGAAACTCCTAGCCGCCGCCGCCGCCGATTCAAGATAACCCTAAAAACCCTAACCATTTCGTCGATTCAAGACCGATTTCTTTTGATTTTGTTGGTTCAGACTAGATCTAGGGTTATTTCACGTCGATTAAAGATCTCGACGGTGGTTATTTCACCGCCGCCGTCTCCATCAACGGCCACCACCACCGCCACGCACCTACTCCAGCACCATCAACGGCCACCGGTCACTGACCTAAACGTACGAAGGTATGCATTTGTTGTTGTTGGTGGTGGTTGCCGGCGAAAAACAACCGGTGTTGATGGTGTACGGTGGTGGCGGTAGCGAGGGTGAGAGAGAGAGAGAGAGAGAGAGTAAGAGAGAGAGAGAATTAACCTGCATCTAATTAAACTAAACTATATATTTAATTTATATATTAATAATTCATAACTAATATATAAAATAAGTAAAAGTATAAATAAAATAATAAAATAAAACGGAGTTGACTGTTAGTCAACGTTAGAAATAACCAAATTGGCTACAAAATGGTTCATAAAGGACCGTCTGTACCACTTATAAAACAAAATGACCAAAATGACAGTTTTAACTAAGTTTAAGGATCATTGAGACAATTAACTCTTGATATTATAAAAATTACGATATTAATTCTTATTTTTAAAAATTATGATATTAAATCTTATGATTTACATCTCATTCTAATTTTAGTTTCGGACATATTTGATAAGGCAAAATTCTTATTTATATCTTTTATTCTTTTGTTTTAATCTTTATTAATTTAAAAATATGAATTTTTTCTTCTTCAACTTTGCTCACTACTGTTTGCGTGAGTACTTCACTTTAAAAGCGATGAATTGCATGATCATGTCTAGACACACTGATTTATATTTTAACATTTTATCACACATATAAAATCGGATAGTCGAGAAACATAATTTTTAAGTTTTTTATTTGACTCTATCGTTGCCCATACTTGAAATTTAAATATCAAAATGCAAAGGAAAAAAAATCTATATTTACCCGTGTCATGAACTGCCGATCCATAAGCCTATTTTTTTTAACTGTGTGGGGGTTATTAAGCATGTGAGTGCAAGTAAATTGAGCACTAATGTAACCCCGGTTAAAGAGTAATTTTTGAGAAATAGATTTATAAAGATTATAACAAATTAAATGGAAGGTGTCTTTTGTTTTCTAATTATAAAGTAAAATATTTATTAGAAAAGTTTAAATTTTACTTTATAATTAGAAAATTTAAATTTAGTAATAGATGTAACAATTGAATATAAAATATTATAAAGCAGAAAATTACAGTCATATAGATATTTTAAAAAAACAAACAGCATAATATGAGTGAACATTCAGACATCAGAATAATCTCTTAATATTCAGATATGATATTCAGAGTCAGACTCAAAACCACTTATTAAACAAACGACACCTAACTAACAGTTTAGCACTTTGACTTGTATATATGGAATAATCCATTAATAGAGTTGCATCGTACACAAAAAATATGAGTCTCTAAGGTGATGTTTGTTTTCTTATACAAATGCTTATTTATTATATATTTTTGTACATGGATAAACATGAGCGTTATTGATCATTTATGTGTGCAGGTAAGTAAAAAAAATATTCATATCTTGTTATTAATAAAAAGAAATAGATAAATGTTGTAAATTATAGAGAGAATAGGAGAAAGAGAATGGAGAGAAAAGAATTAATTTTATTCATTAGGTAATCTCCTATTTATAGGAGTACAATAGATAAGGATAAGTATTCAAGATTCAAATATTCTATCTAGGATAATACATATCTCTAATATATCTTATCTAATATTAGGGGATAAGGACATCTACTAATTATTCATAACACTCCTCCTTAGATGTCCATTGAAAGTATTATGCCTCGTTAAAACCTTACTAGGTAAAACCCAATGGGACAAAAGCCTAGTGAAGGAAAAAGAGTACATAAATACTTCAATATGTTTGGGGATGTTGCCTCATTAAAAACCTTGTCAGGAAAACCCAGTGGGACAAAACCATGACGAAGGAAAAAAGAGTGCAACGCGTATTTTCTCCCCCTGACAAGCACATCACTTGAGCTCTTTAAGTCGGCACAGCTCAATAGCCAATATCGTGACTATCTTCTCGAACATTGAAGTTGGAAATTCGTCGTTAGATAAATCAGCTACGCAATGCTTGAATGAACCTCTTGAATGTATCGTATTGCATTCCTTGGTGAAAACCCACATTTTGCTTACTTCATGGATTATGAAGATCTCTTTAACATTAGATGAAGCAGTTGTCAAAATTTGCTTTGAAGAATGCCGCCATTAACTTCGGGTGTACCTAATTATGAAGTTGCATCTAGTTTGACACCAATCAATACGAGGATCTGACATATATCCAGCATTTACAAAACTAACAAACTTGTTTTGATGGGTTAGTACAATATAAACTCGTGTTCTTCTTACCTTAAAGGTATTAGAATATTCGTTTTATACCATTATGATGTCTCTTTTTGGACACGAACTACATCTCGCTAATAAATTCAATAAGAGTAAGATTTAATGTAATCTATGACTAGCGAGAAAATATAAATGACACGAGTGACTTATAAATATGGTACTTCCAGACCAAGAATCTTTTGTCACTTCTTAAAAGTCGAAACTGGGTCATTTAATACTAAGTGACCTCATAGTCGTTTGAGTGCTTAGTGATGTGATTTATCATATAGAATCTTAAACACCTTTTAATATATTCTTTTTGATGGTGCACAAGGATTTCATTGTTAAGATGTTCGATTTATAACAAAAACAAAACTTTATTTTTCTAAGATCACTCATTTCAAATAGTCTTTCAAATTAATTGTCTTAGGAGTATCACTAGGAATTCCAATTATATTACAATCATCAACATTCGTGGCATTTATAACATACGCGGATCCGGATCTCTTCACAAAAATTATGAACAAATAGAATCATAACATGCTTTCAACAAATATTCACCAAGGCAATTATATCATATACGCTCGTTTCGTTTTTGCCCATATAACAACATTAATTCGATTCAATAGTATTCTCGATAACTTTTCTTATATGTTTCGGGCTTTTAGATAGTAACATATATGTTTGAACTCTTTATACCTTTGAAGGCATCTCATCATCAATCAATCGAGCTCTAACAATATATAGCTGACACAAATCAAATATTTTTCATATTACCAGACTATAGTATATAAATTATCTCCACCACACTAGAATATATGAATATTAGGTCTTTGTGAAACCTTGTGTCACCCTTCATCATTTGTATCACATAACTTTATTTATCATTTCACTTCCTGACAAAGACCAATTTATCACACCTTTTAGTGTATACACTTCATGTCCCAAACATATCATACCCGAGGGACTTTGATTTTTCATTGATTTCTTGCGTCTTTCTATTTTGGCCAATCATCTTTATCCTTGCATTTTTGGGCAGGTATACTTTCAAGATCCTCATTTCTAATCATAATATTTAGCGCTATATTGTATACATAAGTATTATCGACGTTGAATTTGTTTCGATTTCATTCTTTCCTAGACATGATATATTTGTTGAGATCTCATTATTTTCAGGTACCTGAGGTTCTTCTGGAACCTTCATGTCTAGTATCTCTTCAGGAGATTCACTTGGGGTCTTTATATCCTCGATTGACCATCTTAATTTATTGCTCCTTTTTCTTTCGAGTGATGTAACATCCTCAAATGGGCCTAGTCGTTTATATTCTCAGTACGTTATAATTTTTAGTTTTATTAGTGAATATTAGAATTATTATTAAAGTAATTAAGAAAACATGATATTAAATCTTATAACGAAAATAGATAAGTTTAATAAAATATTAAAGAAAATGAATAAAACTAGTATATTAGTAAACAGTTTTGAATAGGGATTCCAGAAATATCCCCGTTAGTTGAAACGGGTAAACGGGTATTAAAGTTGTAAGTTAAAAAGGGGACAAAATACCCGCTAGGGGATAATTGAGAACCAAAGTCGGTTCTCTTTTTCTCATATATAGACACACACATACGTATACAGAGTTAACACACACACTTCACTCTCTCAACATGTGTTCTTGAGCATTTGAAGAAAGAATCACAAGACAAACATCAATATTGGTTCCAGCAACAAATTTAAGCTTGAAATCTGCTCATAACCCCAATTTTATCATCTTCCTTTCCTTGTAAGTTCATCCATGTGCTTTGTTCTTCATTTTGGGTATTTAGGTCAAAACGGGTCAAACCCGAATTAGCTATCAAAAGTTAAATTTGTGTGTTCTAATATGTTCTTACATCAATTATAAGTGATTAGGAACAAATTTCTGTAATTAAAGTGTTGGTTTTGTTCATATTCAAAGAAATTCTTCAAATGGGTCAAAGAATGAAGAAATTGATCCCATACCATGAATCCTTGGTTAGAGCTTGTTATTTGTATGTTTCTAGATTTTTTTGATGCTATAATTGATATGGAATCACTGGAAATTGAATTGGAAAAGTTGGAAATGAGTTTGGGGTGAAACTGGACAGAACAGGGGCTGGAAATCGATACTACACTGATCTGGGGTGCTTTGCGATCGCATGGCTTTCCCTTGTAATCGCATAGGGTGCCTTGTGATCGCATAGGGTGCCTTGCGATCGCATGGCCCTCCCTTGCGATCGCATGGGGGTCATCCAGCAACAGTGCGCAGTTTGGTTGCTGTTTTTTCGACGTTTCGTTGTACAGGATGCTCGTTTAGGGTTCTAAATAGTTTAAAGACATCATTAGGGGATTCATATTAGTTATACTAGTTATTGTACTTGTGTGAAGTGACTAAACATGAGTATTCTCTTATAGGTGAACCGAACGACCCCGACGATCGAGACGATCATTATATCTGTTTACTGTAGCCTCCAGCTTCTCAGGTGAGTGTATGATAACATAAGAATTATAACCGTATTACATGTTATCAGTATGTGTTAGTAATTCCATGAAATGTAATTAATCTTGTTGTATGCTATGTTTATGCATGACACACGTAACAATTGAATCATGATTTATGTTATGATTATGATTATGCAAGAAACATGTATGAATTGAACCATTGATATTATATGGTTATGATATGCGCGCTATGAGGCCCGGAATGGATCAGATTTGTGTTTGTGAACGGATCCGAGATATGGGGGCTAGATATAATCCTTGATCGAGGCCAACATGCGGTCTGGGATGCCTTGAGGCCTGCGGGTCGATGATAGCGTCAACGGTACCTGGATAGGTATTTAGGGTTTTGCAAACCCAATGTTCCTCGTGTGATAATAGAGGGTCAGTTTCCTGCTGTACCGTTCCTTCTGGCTGTGCTAGCTCATTGCGAGATGCTAGGATAGCACTGTTTGATACTATTGTTGATATGTGATATGTTTGTATTAATGATTATGTTGTCTTGTGCTCACTAGCTTTAAATAGCTAACATATACTCTCCCCATGATTGCAGGTGGTACTTAGGCGCGTGAGCTTGGGTACTTGCTGGTTTTAACTATGCTTTTGGAGGAACACTTGTCTTAATACTTTGTTTGTATATATTTGTTTATGGTGGTCGGTGGACAATTTCGGTAACACCAACAGTACTTTTGTATATCGTGGCGAATTTTACTTGTAGTTATAGCCACTTTAAATGTTTTCCGCTGCTTTTGATATTTTGAAAAACAGGTTTGGTTTAATTTGTGTTTACAAACAGATCCACGCAGTTTGGATTCTTGAATTACTATTTTAAAAAGAAAAATCTGGTTTTCAAAAGCGCGGTGTTACAAGGGATATATCTATATATATTTTTTGGAATCGATTTGTCTACTACGTTTCAGGCGTGTCATAGACTCTTATTACCAACTATCCTTGTGGGATACATATCTTACTAGGAGCATTAGCAGCTGAATATGTGATCTAGTCACACTCTTTAGGTCAGTAAACATGTCTAGCTTTACTAAATCATATATGAATTATTTTAAGAACTTTTTCATAATCTTTATTGTGAGGATCAATAATTAATTTCTTATCAATTAAATTCTAGCTGCTTATCCTCTCCCCTGAATGTTAGGATGTTTGATTAACAATAAAAACAAATCATTGCAAATATACTATTGATGGCTTTAGATATGTATGATAGGGACTCATACTTAATGCAAGATTCCTAACATTCATTCGAAGTCTCATCTTTGTACATTTCGGTGGAGTAAAACAAAATTCATATAAAAAATATTTAGTTCCTGACAAAAAACCAATTATGATGGAGAGGTATCATCATAACGTATTGGCTTGATGTGATTTACAATCTATATGTATAATGATATGACCCCAAATTGAAAACTTTGCTCTTTATGATTATTGGCTTTGCAATCAACTGAATCCGCTTGCTAAGTGTTTCAACAAAAGCAAAATACGTGTGAACATAAGACATAGAGTGTTCAACACTACGATAATCACTGAACATGTGGGAAGTGATTTATAATATTTTGGAGCAATGATTTCACAATATTATTACTCGAGTTACTAGTCTCACAAATATTTGGTTGCGATTTTATAACCATTTAGATGATGCATCGATTTAAAACTCTAAATGGTTCATAATATGAATATAAATGTCATAACTTATCTCGTGCTGATAACGTGTTGTAAATTATAGAGAGGATAAGAGAAAGAGAACGGAGAGAAAAGAATTAATTTTATTCATTAGGTAATCTCCTATTTATAGGAGTACAATAGATAAGGATAAGTATTCAAGATTCAAATATTCTATCTAGGATAATACATATCTCTAATATATCTTATCTAATATTAGGGGATAAGGACATCTACTAATTATCCATAACAGTAAGAAGATTTTAAATTCTTTTGTTTCAAAAAATGGTTGAGGAACCATTTATGTTTTGTCTAGTTTTTGTAGATACACATAAAACACCAACTCCCACTAATCGACTTAACCGTTACCGATCCTTCCTCCTATGTCATCACCTTCACCATTACAACTTTACCATGGATCTTCCTTCCCAATTGTCGACTTTCCACATCAATCCGACTTAAGCACCCTTGTCAGACCTCCCCGTGAGCGACAATGACCCTTTGATCGGACTCTTCAACCTTCATCGACAACTAATCATAATACTTTGACATCGAACCTCCCCACTGTCCCCTTATATTCCCTAATCCAACATTCCAACGGATACCACCACTAGACACAGCCACAAAACGACATTTCTGCTCCACCAATAATCAACATCAGCCACCATCTCAGACCGACCAACAATTGACATTAGCGCTTTTGTGGGGAAATTTGTTTTAATCTCCAACCAATAGACGACCACCTACAAGAGGAGATAGATTTTGATTTTGAAAATCAAACTCTGGTTTGTTCTTGTTTCTTGTTCTAGGGTAGTTTGGTTTGATTTGTTAATATGGTCGATTTCTTTACGTAAATAAAATTGTTCGTGAATCGTTGTTCTTGTTTGTGTAGTCTCTTGTTCCAATCGATTTGGATTTCTAAAACCCATTTTTTTATATGCTTCATATTTGTTTGTGTAGTTTCATGCTACAAACGATTTTGGTTTGGTGTGAAAAATAGGTATACAAAATAAACAATCTTATCTTCTTGTAAAAAAGGACTTTTTGTCCACATCCGTATTGCAAACATGGAAAAATGCATCACACTTTTTACTCTTAAAATAACACTTCCTATTCATTTATGTAAGGAGTTGTTTCTCAATTCTCATATCATTTTTATCAATAGACGTGATCCGGACATCATTGAAGAAATAACTCATAAAACTTTTAACACTTTCTCCATTTGGTAATATAATTTTGTAACCAATCAATTAGTCTGATTTTACTTTTGGATACAACTTATATCTTAATAGGCTCTTTTAAATAAGGAAGTGGAGGTTGATATTTCAGCTATTAAAGAAACAGTAAACAAAAGTTTAATATCAAATCATTAATCACTCTAAATGCAAGTAATTGTAGGGGTGAACATCCTTATTGATGGTTTGATTTGTAATAATAATGGTTCATTATTGTTATAAAAAGTACATATGATATTTTAACATTAAACTTAACAAATATGATATTTTAAAAGGTTATGAAGAATATATGTATGGATCTTAAAACTAACTAGAACAATTATGATATTTTGAAACTCAATAAGGGTGTAGTGGTACACATTTGAATGTATCTGTTTAGTCCGATCCAATCAAGTGAATCTAAATGGATTTCGGTTTCAAGTATATGGATTCGATTTATCCAAACAATCTCAAAATATGAACCGAACCATCCAAATTATAATAGGTTGGATCGGTTTATATATTACGTTATTTTGTCCTAGCCTATATATATGTCCATGAGTCGAAAAAGATTTTATACATATTGTTTGTCTCATAGTGAGTACACAACAACAAATGTTTGTAGAAAAGAGGGGGGGAGGTGAATACAAACTTAGACTTTTTAAAATTAATTGCACAATCTTATACTTTAAATATAATTTTTATTGATTAATAAATCAAGAATTACATAAACGAGCAAGCGAAAATTCCTTATACAATAACATATGACACTTAAAATGTCGAACACATGGACTAGCTTCCCTTTAAACCACTAATGTTATAAGAGATTCAACACTTGGCCGACGGTTTGAAAAATCCTTTACATGATGATGTATTTTAGTAGAGACAATATAAATGAATGACATATTCCATTTCGTATATAAAACAGATATGATAAAAAAATATATTTATACAATTCCATCACCACTCCCCTTAACTTGTTCATTTCATTTTTTTATTTTATCATTTACATTCCCGTTAATTTAACAACTCGCCGTATCACTTCAATCAAATCCAAAAAAAAAAACGGAAGTATCGAAAACAAAAGGTTAGATTCGAATATTTCGGTTGAGTAATTCAGTTTTGTCCGACTAATTAACACTTCCAATGGCGGCAAAACATTCAACAGTCGACTAGTCTGACACGCCTACAATCAAATCCCGACAGCCATTTGTTTAATCAGTCAATCAATACTTGCATATATTCTTTCGCGTTTTCTTTAATTCAATTATTTTCTCATCATCATTCAATTTTCCCCCAATCAATTTCAACCGGAACCAACAAATTCAGTCAACGCTTCTCTCAATTTCACATGAACCCTAAGAAATCATGTTGGAGCTCAAGTTAGGGTTCCGATTAGCAACGTTTTTGCTTGTAAGCTTAGCCTGTTTCTTTTCATTAGCTCAATCTAGCTGTAACAGAGGTTGTGATTTAGCCCTTGGTTCGTACTACCTTGTGGAAGGCAATGAACTCGATCCAATTTCAAAGTACATAAACACCGACATCAACACTATTCTCAAGTATAATCCTGGTATCCCTAATGCTGACAGTATCCAATCTTCTACTCGGATTAACCTGCCGTTCTCTTGCGATTGCGTCAGCGGTCAATTCTTAGGGCATGTGTTCACCTACGCTGTCCAGTCCCAGGATACGTATGATAAGATTGCGAAAGAAAGGTACGCAAATTTGACGACCGCCGAATGGATTCAGAGATTTAATAATTATGATCCAAATCGTATACCTGATACTGGTAGTGTTAACGTGATGGTAAATTGTTCGTGTGGGGATAGTTCGATTTCAAAGGATTATGGTTTGTTCTTGACGTATCCTCTTCGGCCCGGGGAGACTTTGGAGTCGGTTTCGTCAGCGGCGAATCTTAGTTCTGACTTAATTCAGAGATATAATCCCAATGCCAATTTCAGCCAAGGAAGCGGTTTGGTGTATATTCCGGGGCGAGGTTAGTAGATAATTCTTGGATATTCGAGATGTGAAATAGATTAATATGTATTTGTATGATTCTATGTGGTGGTTTGGTTAAGCTTGTTCAGTAGGTTTATTACCTTTTTTAGGTAGGTAGCTTAGGTGTTTGGATTAGCTCATAAGTTCAAGGTTATTAGCTTATTACGAGCTAGAAAAAGCTCATTATAATAACAAGTACAAAATAGCTTATTAATGGTCAATTTACTATATTACATTCAACAATCCAATCGGCTCTGCCCTACAACATTCATAACACCACATTGCATAACCCATATATCGTCTATATCCAAATACTCAATGGCTGCTAATAAGCTATAAGCTAATCCGAACACACCATCAACTAATAATCTAATTAGTTGGCTCAAACACCCCCATATATAACTAGTCTTGCCAGATTTGGATTATTAGTACTGCTATTACTTATCAGTAAGTACTACCTGTTCGTGATTTTGTTTTAAAACCCTTTTCGGGGCAAGTAAAGAGTAAATTGGGGAGGCACGATTTATGCGTTTTATGTACACCTTATGCACCTACGAGTGTCAGAAGTGGTGACACTCCACCATTCCCACCACACTGCCACCTCGGTTTTTTTCTCTTACTACTCAACCCACCACTTAGTCACATACACCAAATTGTGAGACCCACCTAATACCCGACTAACCGACTAAAAATAAACAAAAATAGAGAAAGAAAGTGAGCCTACTGCTTGGTCCCACCTCTCAACTGCTCTGCTGTCCCACACATCAAAACCACGGAGGGTCTCCATTTCGTGGCAATCTTCACGCCATTACACCACTCACACGGTAGTTGAGTAGGATTTATATTTTTCCACGGTGTTGTGTGCTCTCCACGCCAAAAAGAGAAGCCCACTCCGAGCTCCCTTACTCTTTTGAATACATGCTACTTTCATGTTATTAATAAACCATTTATGAATATGCATGAAATGGTTGTGGTGGTTTAGTGCCTGTTTAGCTGTTTCCCAGAGAATCTCGAAATGGAGAATTAAAATCTGTCATGTTTTAGTTACCTATATATAATTCGTAGTCTCACCCAGTTCCATGAATTGATCAAATTACAATCTGTAACAAACTAACAATTATTGGCCTCCCTAATTTTCTGTTGCTGTCCAATGATTTTCATTAAATCAATTAGCACCTAGCAACAGAATAAGTTATCTAGGTCTTGACTCGCAATCTTTTGCTCATAATATTCTCGCTGACTATGTTAAAATTAGAGCAAGTTGAGTAAAATATACACTTCAATGAACGCAAAAAAATTAAGACTGGTTTGCAAATTTCTTTTAAGTATTAGTTATAATTCACAAACTTGTTTTTGATGTCTTGATAGGCTGATAGCTTACGAGATTTGTTTATTAAAAAGAGTATGTTATATATTTATCAAGGTTAACGTTTCAAAGCTAATGAACAGCAATATGTTTGCTTTACACTGCACATCATTTGTTTTCTTGGAAAAATTATAGGTCTGTCTGACCTTTTTTTGTTGCCAAGTAAAAGTAAGAGCACTGTTTTATATTAAAGTAAAATTGTAAATAGAACACTAAAAATGCAAGAGTTAACGAATGAAGCCTTAGGTCATGTTATCACTTAAATTGCATCATCATAGTTGCCTAGAAGAGAATAAGATTGATTTGAGTTCTTTTCTATTTATCAACGTTTTTTAGAAAAAAGAGAAGTAACAATCCTTAACAACTTATGTCTTTCCCTCTTTTGCTTATTGTCAGATGAAAATGGAAATTATCCAGCCTTAAAAAGCAGGTATATTCTCTCCCTTGAATGGCCTGCTAAGATTGATAAGGTCTTGATATAATTTTAACAATTTTCCGATTGCTGTTCTGTTTTGCAGCTCAGGTGACCCAGCCTTACCTTTTCATTAGTGCAAAGTGGCCTGATTTGTATTTTGTTGAATACACAATGTGAGTTTTTATTACCATCTGCTTTCACATAATCAGGATTATCAGGTGGAGCAATAGGTGGAATAATTGTAGCAGTAGTAGCCGTGGTGCTGTTACTTGTAGGAGGCTTATATTATGGAGTTTATAAAAAGAAGGCGACTGAAACAAGCTCAACATTGTTAAAGAATGCACAGGTTCAGCTTATGTCTGCTCAAGGTATTTCACGTGCTTCATTCTCTACTGCTTATTAGGTGGGTTGGGTACGGGTCAAAATTGGGTTCGGGTTGAAGCGGTCACTTTTCAGTAAATGGGTTGAAGTGGGTGAACCCAATCATATGCAAATGGATATTTGCTACCTCTAGTTTTGCCAACTATGGTATATTGTGCTTAAGTAATAAATAGCTTGATCCAATTCAACAAATGAGATAAAAAGCAACCAGTTGCACAAATTACGTGGAAAATATCTACATTTTAGAATTAGAGTTTGGTTTATGGGTTTATGAATGTAGTTGATTGCATAAGGGCCACTGAACTTTATTCGATATACGGTTTGGTCATTAATAAAGACAATTGGACTTCTGAATATGATATTTATACTTCCCCCTGAGATCTGGAAACATGCTATAGCAGGATAAAGGAAGCATTCTTGTTCTTTCGCAGTAAAACTTGTACTTTACTTTCATTTCTGCTCGGGAGAGACTTGAGTTTGTTATTTATTTAATTATTTTAATGGAAAACACACAGTCACAGACCATATCTACACCTTTGTCCACAATGAGACTAGAACCCACAACCATAAGATAAACCGTGGATGCCGCTAGGCCAAAGGCGTAGTGGTGGGAAAGACCTTATTTAGGAGTACCTTGTTTCTGATTGCTATTTTCCAATCCAAGAAAGTTGTCCTTGGATTTAAACTCAAAGTCACTTTACTATCTTTCATTTATCATAAATATCAAAAACGTATGCTCATATTATAGTTTGGTAAGGTGATGTCAATGTTCACATTTTTCATGTTAATTGTTTTAACAGGTAATGTATACACAATGATATTATTCTACCGTAACTAGTTTCTCTGAAAAAAATGTACTTATCAGTAACCCATTTCTTAATACTTGTTTGTATTAAGATACTTGACAATCCTGCTTTATATTAACTTGTTTTTATCACCATCATTATTTTAATTTCTCTCTAGTAATTCTTCTCATTCAACTGAAATCTTATAGCAAGAATCTTATAGCAAGTTCTATGTTTGTTTTTAATAATCTTTATTGAAAGAATAGACTTTTATTGAAAAATCTAAGCATGACCAAGATAGAAAGTGGATTATCCGTGCCATATTTATATAATACATGCTTCCCACATATGTTGGTAATTGTGTATTGACTTGTTTACCTGTCTTCTGTTTCAAACATAGCCACAAATGGTACTTGGGTTGGAGGTTCAGACTCTAGTGGTGTTCCTGCTGGTACCTCTCCTGGGCTTACAGGTATAACAGTTGACAAATCTGTGGAGTTTTCATATGAAGAGCTTTCAAAAGCTACAGATGACTTCAGTCTTGCTAATAAGATTGGTCAAGGTGGTTTTGGTGCTGTTTACTATGCAGAGCTCAGAGGCGAGGTTTGGAACTATAGTTTTATATTTTTTTCTGCTGCTATAGTAGTATAGTTTTAAGTTTTCTTCTGTATAGTTTACTCTGGTACAAAAGTTACTGGGCTCACTATAAAGTAGAGGTGGACATTTAAGTAAACGGATCAATTTGGGCTTGTTTATCTATAACGGGTCAAATGGGTGGTAAACGGATCAATCTGGGCTTGTTGATCTATAACGGGTCAAATGGGTCGAAATGCCGAGAATATCTTCTTAGTGCATAAACCTCCTATATCATTTTTATCAAAAGATAAGATTATCATGAAATTAGTTTGGTTTTGTAATCATACCAGACACACATACTATATATAATAATAATAAAATTTGGACAAAAGGTGAGGTCACCGACCCAAATCCGTTTCAACCTTAGAAGAAGTTACTTGTTTTGACCCGTTTCCAATCCGGCTGACCCACCTATTTTACATCTATCGTAAATACACAAACTCAAACAACATAAGTAGAAAGGCTTATTGATCTCATTTTCTTCTACAAACAAATGGTACGCTGTAGCACATTCAGATGTTTATAGTTCCGCCATTCATCTTTGTATCATGTATCATCTAATAACGTCATTTTAACACAAAAGCTTCACCTACAAGGGTGTATTATAATGTGAATTTATGTCTCTGACATTTTGTGTACTTTTTTTATTTGTCAAACTTGTGCAGAAAGCTGCTATCAAGAAGATGGACATGCAAGCATCAAGAGAATTTCTTGCTGAGCTGAAGGTTTTGACACATGTTCATCACCTAAACCTGGTAAGAGGTGCTTAAAATAAATACCTAAGTTAATATATGGTGTTAGAGGTGGCAACATGGGTGGGTCAGACACGTTGGGTACGAAATAAGGTGCAATCAAAATTGGTTATCTTTTACACTGGCTTGGTTGCTTTGACCCACAAAATATTTCTTTGTCCCTATTAATTTATCAAATTTGATTATGAAAAAAATATTATTAAATAAATAATCTGATTTTCTGAATAAACAATTTAAGAGGTTGTAAGCACTTAAATTCACTTGAGGCGTTGAGGGTGCTATTGACCAGCTGTTTGACCCCTTTCGACTTTTAACAAAGTCTATAAAATTTGCCGGTTTGATCCATTAGTCAGATCTAAAATATATCCCTGATCAACTCAGTTTTAGATATTTGGGTTGACCATTGCCATCTTTAATTAATTATTTGTTTTCAAAAGTGATATATGAAGTCTTACTCTTTGATCGTATGTGATGCAGGTGCGTTTGATAGGATATTGTGTCGAGGGTTCCCTTTTCTTGGTCTACGAGTATATTGAAAATGGAAACTTGAGCCAACATTTACATGGATCAGGTCAATTAAGTTTGAATAGAACAATTCATTTTGGACTACCAAATGCCCTCAAACAAGAGAAGTTATTTTCTTTGTAATTTTTGTTTTCAGCAAGGGATCCACTACCATGGTCTACACGAGTCCAAATCGCCCTTGATTCAGCGAGGGGTCTTGAGTATATCCATGAACATACGGTCCCCGTATATATACACCGTGATATTAAGTCAGCAAATATACTAATAGACAAGAACTTCCATGGAAAGGTTTGCAAATTTTTATGTCATAACACGTCTTTGTTGTTGCTAATTTATTGGGTCATTTTGTTCCTACGCTCAGAATGAAAGGTGGTTCTGATTTATTGGTGTGACATGTTTGCAATAGGTTGCAGATTTTGGTTTAACGAAGCTGACTGAAGTTGGAAGCACGTCTTTGCCCACTCGTCTTGTGGGTACATTTGGATATATGCCACCAGAGTAAGTCTTATTCTTCTAGTACCTAAAGGCCCTTATGGTACTAGTTAGTTGTATGTGGATTCATAACATCCTATATCAAAGTCATACATGGTGCCCAGTATAGGCAATTTCGACCAGTTTGCTTAAAAGTATCGATAAGTTTCACTCAAGTAGGAATGTGACAAACGGGTTGAACGAGGCAATACTCACCCATAGTTTAGTTTTAATGCATACAACCTTTTAAACTGATTTATTAATATTTAACACATTATTTGTTTATAAAAGTCTTCGGTCAGAAAAAGTGGTTGGAGGTCAACCTGGACTGATCTAAATATTTACCCATTTCAGCCTATTCCCCCACCAAAAAAATAAAATATAAAAATTATTTAGTCATTTTTTGGGAGTGTAGATCATCCTTTAGGCCACTTTGGGAGATTAGGGTCGTTGATCAAGTTTTTTAATTATTCGATGCAGGTATGCACAGTATGGGGATGTGTCTCCAAAGGTAGATGTGTATGCATTTGGGGTTGTACTTTATGAACTTATTTCAGCCAAGGAAGCCATAGTCAAAGCAAATGGTTCTGCTGCTGATACGAAGGGCCTAGTGGCCTTGGTGAGCCTAATTGCATGCATACTTTTTTAGCTGATCATGTACATGCTTTTTATGAGGTGTTGATTGTTCTTTTACTGGATATCAAGAAATGATCTCTTTGATAATTTGCAGTTTGATGAAGTTTTAAGTCAGCCAGATCCAAAAGATGAACTGGTCAAAATGATTGATCCTAGGCTAGGGGAGAACTACCCGTTGGATTCAGTTCGTAAGGTAAATCTATTATGCTTGGGTGCATTATTTAGGAGCATATTATGAACAGTCCTTTTGTCCCATGTAAATTTCTATAATATGCTTCAGAAATACTGCAATTTTCTGTTTTTGGCAAGTTTTAAATCTACACTCCGTGATAGTCTGGCTGTCATTAACTTTTTTTTTTTGCAATCGTTTCTGCTCATAAAAGTTCCCTATTATTCATCATTGGAGGCCCCTAGACCGAAAAAAAAACACATTTGTACAATTATGTGTGGTGTCATTTTAGCATAATATTCTTTAATTTGTTGCATCTTTCTCCATTTAGCTTTTTAAACTGGTGTTAATTTATTATGCTTTTTCACCAAATAATTCTACATCCTTAAAAGAATTCTCCTCATTGACATTTGACAACCAAAGGGCTTGTAGCCTAGCGGTACCAGGTGTTGGTGAAAGTTGCCCCTCCTTAAGAGGTTAAGAATTCAACTCCCATGGTGGACAACAGAGTAGATTTATGAGTATGTTTAGTATGTTTAGTGGTGGGGAAATTTACCCCTCCCCCCCTCCCTTTTTGATTTTTTTATTTTATTTTATATGTATTATTACTGTTATAACTATATTATATTTTATTATACTTGTATTTTATTTTTTGGTCTACGCTTCCTTTCTTTTTGATTTTTGTGTTATATGTATTATTACTGTTATAACTATATTATATTTTATTATACTTGTATTTTTATTTTTTTCTATTTTTCTATTTTTTTATTTATTTTCTATTTTTTTATTTTTATTATTTTTGGTCTACGCTTTTTATTGTCTTGGCTGCCGGAGGTCTCTCAGGAAGCAATCTCTCTACCCATGGGTAGGGGTATGATTGTCTACATCCACCTCCCCCATACCCCGCTTTAGCGGGATTGGGTATTGTTGTTGTTGTTGTTTAGTAGGTGTTTGTTTCACATTCAAAAAAATTAAATTTTTTTTATACTTGTCAAAAAAACACTTACAAAATCCACTGCACTTGTTTTGTTTTGCTGTGAATCAATAGGATTTATAGAAAGAATTCGATGAGAATATATTATTACTCTTTTCTCCCTTTCAGATTCATAAAAAGTAAAATGGTATTGAGAAATAGGAAAGAAAGTACTCATTGCTAAAAATAAATACAGATGATTTTTCCTTTCTGAAATGACCCAAAATAAGATCTGTGAACTGATGGTTGCAGATGGCTCAACTTGCGAAAGCTTGCACACATGAGAATCCCCAACTACGGCCAAGCATGAGATCCATTGTGGTTGCACTCATGACTCTTTCATCATCTACAGAAGACTGGGATGTTGGCTCCTTTTATGAAAACCAGACTCTTGTGAACCTCATGTCCGGCCGGTAGATAATTGCCATCACTTTCTTCACATGTAAATTTTTTCCCAAATTCTTTTGGAATGTGCAGAGTGTCATGTAATGTATTAAGGTTATGTAACAGATTCTGTATGTATTTTATTGATATCATCTCTGTAGGGTATATGATTTGAGTTTAAGAGTGTTGTAAACTAGAAAATTTCATATGTACTAAATGTAAAGAGTTGATATTACTGAATGTCCACTTTCAGAGGGATTGGTTTCAAATATTGATTATGAACTATTGAGATATAATTATGAAAATTATATGTTCTTTTGCAAAATTTTCCACTTTATCTTCTTATCTATATGTGGAATTCGCTAGTTCTTTTTCTTTATCTCCTCTCTTGATTTTACACTTGTTTTGAACCTATATGTAACAAGATGAGTAAAGAAATATAAAGTAGGTGGCCATAGAACATCTTGTAAAGAAAAAATATATTTTTTTCTACTAAATTTTTCTACTTCTTCTCCAACCTACCAGAAGATTACATGTGTAAATGTAAACACAGGAGTATGAGAGTATGTCAATTTTTCAAGACAACTCAACTTTTTCTTACACAACAATAATGATTTTTATGCTTCTATAAACTTATCAACTATTTTTCTCAACCACATATATAAAGGTATTATAGTCCAAATATATACCTTTTGTTATATATAACAAAAATTGTTACTTATAAATTAACTCCCTTTACCAAAGTTTGTAACCACAAAAACGACTACACCAAATTCGTTAGTTCTGACAATCATGACTACAATAACGCCATTGGTTAGATATTTTATTTTCCTGCAAATTTCATTTGCTTAATATCATGCCACATGTTCTGCGTATAAAAACTACAATATATAAGACTTTTGTTTATTTTGTATTTTCAGTTCCAACCTCATCACATATATTAGTGTATATATGTACTTTAGCATAAGTTTAGAGGCCTAATTGTTATTTTTCATATTCTTGCTAGTTGTACATGTTTATATCCGTTTTGGGAGTACAAACTTTTCTACTAAGCTTCATACAAACTTGTCTACTAAGCTCCGGTTGATCTACCTTTCAGATTTATACAAACTTGTCTACTAAGCTTCATCTTCTTCATTGAATTTATGATTCTCACAACATAGATGGTATATTATTTTTGTTATTACCAATTTTGTAAAATTTGAATTCCAAGGTGAGTACTTGTAACATGGTGTGTGATTTTTTCGACTTGAGATGTGAATCGAACTCAACTCGATTAGAGTGGGAGGAGTAAGTGTGGTGTGAAAAGGGGGTGAGAGTCACCACTTGAGGGCTCTACGTGGTGTCACATCATTGTGAGGTCGTGGGAAACTTTTGGGGGTGTATACATATAGAGGTGAGAGGTGCGGTGAAGGTTAGTGGGCCCTCTCCCCATTACATTATAATTTCTTTTCCTCCATTTCATTTATATATTTCTCTCACATTTTAATTTCGTTTTTTAGTTTTTTTTTCATTTATTAGATTCTTTTATTGGTGATGGATATTAGGTGAATCTTAAAATTTAGTATGGTGGAGACTGACCTCACTTATTCTGAACGGTAGGAGTGGAAAGTTGGAAAAGACTCGACTTTTTTATCCTTATAAAGTGTTCGTCTCATAATTTCACTTGATATACAGGGCACGGCAACAGCACCGGCAGCAATGGACACCGGGAGGACATCGGAAGTGGAAGACGCCCGGAGAATGTCGATTGCTTTGAGTGATAGTAGAGAGAGAGAGAGAGTTCGTAGAGAGTCAGAAAGTTTAGAGAGAGGAAAATTCACAGAGAGAGAAGTTTATGCTTTTAGTGAGAACATAAACTAGAACGAATAAAGTTTAGAAAAAGAGAAAGAGTTACAGAGAGAGTAGAAGGCGTAAAACATGTTTTCTAATAAGAATAAAGAATAAAATGACTAAAATATCTTTTCAAATGTAAAATAATGTGACAACCACGACGACTGTTGTAATTTTTAAAGTTAAATAACCAAATATGAAAGTTTTTAACAACCACAAGGATCATTTATGTAATTAACTCTGGAGTTTTGAAAAATGTGTTTCACATGTGTAAAAAACAAGGGAGATAATGAAATAGTTTTGTAAACATTAATAGGGTATAACTACAAATTTTGTGAACATTAAGAAGCATAAAGAAAAGTTTGTAAACTTGATGCATATACTTGACAAAAAAAAACTTCAAGTAACATTCAAAAAACGTGTTCAAACAACTTTAACACCCGTAGATTTTATTAGAAGAATTTTGATCATGTCCTTGAAAACTTGCTTAATTAATTCTATGTCCAAACTTATAATTACATGTATATCCTTCCAAAACATATAAACTCACATATATATATCAAAAGGGTGTTGCTAAATAGACACCCTTAGACACCTCATATTGAAAATACAATACCGTAAAACTGATTATGAAGAAAACTAATGTAACACCGTGTTTCACAAGCTTAAAATTAGCGCAAATTTAAACTTTTTAAACTTATTTATCAAAGTCTTGCAGCGGATATATTCACCATTTACAAAGGATCAGATTGTTATCTGACTATTTAACATTTCAAATAACAGGTGTTGCCACAATAACAACCGTCCATCGGATCACATGCACATAAATAACAATTAGTGTTCCACAATTATAAACACTACTATTACCCACGAGTAACCCAAGCTCGCCAGGCCATCAGTCACTAACCTGCGAAAAAGGAAAATATTGCACCGTTAGCTACAACTAGCTAGTGAGCACCAATATACACACAAACATCAATAAGCATGTTATCACATCACAATAAGGCACACAGAGCTAAGCTATCACATAACGGTGTGCCGACATGTCAGCAGGATCATATCTTGCTAGGTAGCTAGCCTGGCTCAACGATCCAAGCTGGGGAATCAGTCACAACCATCCGTATCGGTGGGGGAGCGAAGAGCAGCCCACCATCACGTTTACCAGTTCCGGTTTGCACCGAGAACCCCATTTCACAACCAGTTCCGGCTTTCGCCGCGAACCCCATTACATAACCAGTTCCGGCTTACACCAAGAACCCCATCTTCGTCAAGGAACGGTGGCCTGCAGAGCCGTCACCAAGCGTATACACTCAGTGCCGTTAATCCCCCACTTCCAGACCTTATTGGGCCCCCAGGGACCAGCCTACACGGCTGACCTTAACCAATCCCAGGAACTGTGGTACAGTCCCCCAATTGTCCTGACATATAATCAATAACAGATAACCGATCCAATCAGGATCCAATTACATGCTCATATACAATATCACATTAGCTTCTGCTCATACTCGATGAGCAGAATACTAAATTACACTTTAAACATAGCACACAGTTGTCACATAAGTCATAACCCTACATGGGTCTATATCGTATCACTTCACTTATCTATCGTCACTACTATAACCACATAACACGTGTTATAACACAACACGTCACTTCACCACTTACCTCGCACGTGCATACGTCACTATCACAATAGCACGTTTCAACACACGATAGATAGCCCTACTTATTGAGTCTCATGGGAAAACCGGTACTCACCTTAAGCTCACAATAAGCTAACACAACGATCAACGGCTTCCGGTTCCACAGGAGTACCTAACACATCGCATACACGATTGGTTATCACTTATACATAGTGCACCTAGGTCGAAACGCAAGTTAAACAAACTATCAGCACAAAACAGTTTTCTACGGGCGTAGGACACATGCCAAACAATTCCTACGGCCGTTAATATTTAGTTTAAATATTAACGGGACCAATTAATTAATAGTTATTAATTAATAAGAAAGGTCGAGGGTATTTTCTGTAATTGATTAATAGTTTAATTAAAGTTGGGCTTTAATTAAACGGGATTGGGCCTAATAAGGGTTTATTATATAAACCTTATTTGAACCTCATTAATCACAAGATAATCATAATAGAAAAAGGATTGCCCTAATCTCTCCTCTCTCTCTCTCCTTCGGCGGCACAAAACCGAGAACCGAACCACCTGCGACAGTGGCCCGCGGCGACTGGGCGAGACACACACACACATCGCGGATCACATTTTTTTTATCCGAGGTTTAATCCTTAGGCGGTCAAGCAGCCAGTTCAAGGTGGTGCAGTAGCGGTGGATAACCTGCAGCTTTCTAGAGGCTTAAAGAAAATGTTTTTTGTTTTCATCAAGGTATAACTTTTTAATCCTCTTCTTCTTCTAAGTTTCTGTACGAGTTAGATGAGATCACTGGAGGGGGTTTTATTCCGCTGTGCATGTTTTTTATACCCTACAAAACCTTTCAGTGGTATCAGAGCCACTTCTAACCTCGTAGGGAACTAGGTTGGGTTTCTTCTTTTTTCAAGAAAATTTTTTAATTATCCAGGATAATAAAAATCAAGTTTTAATTTTTATTGGATAAATTATTTGTTTTTGGATAAAAGATTATTAGATTTAATTCCAATTAAATCTATTTTATTATTATTGTTATTTGCGTAAAAAGGCAAACCGAAACCACCTTCATCGGCGGTGGCCGTGGTCGGCGGCGGCGTCGCAGCTGGCGGCGTTACTGGATCGACGGCGGTCCCAGGTAGGGGCGGCATTCGCCGGTTGCCGGCCAACATCGGCAGAAGCAGGGTGGTCGACGGCCGAGAGGTGGCGCATGGCGGCAGAGCAGCGACGGTAGTGGCGTGGTAGGCTACGGCCCAGGGGCCACGGCCTAAGGCCGCTGGCTCAGCTGTATCTCGGGTCCGAAGGGTTGCGGCCAGGTTTTGATTTTCGGCCCAGGAACCACGGCCCAAGGCTGGCCCGGTTGCGGTTTTGTGTAGGAGAGGGCTACGGCCAACCAAATTCTGGTTTTCGGCCCGGTTCATATCTTTTGACCCAGATTTATATATTCGGCCAAGTTAGTGGTTCGGATATCCGTTGTTTAAAAGTGGAGTTAAAATACGGTTATTATTTTTAATTTCAAGTTTAAAATATTATTTTAAGTTTTTGATTAAACATCAAGTATGAAACTTAAAATATATTTCATTGCAAATAACAGGGAAACAATATAAGGGATTTTAACAGGTTGTTAAAATCAGTATTTTTTATCAAGGTGAATAATTAGAAGTCAGTTGTTATTTTACTTTCATGTATTAGTTTAGTACATGTTTGGGATGTCATAGCCGAGCCCTATACCTTGTGGATTGTTTTAAATTCTTGCGCTTGTGGTTATTTATGGATTTATTATTCTATGGTGTGGGGAGGCCTGCGTGCCACTTACAACCCCTATTCTATTTTGTAAAAGTTTTAGATTAGTGGGTCTGCGTGCTCTTGAATATCTTGTACTTTTATATTTCTAGTTTTTAGACAATAAAATAGAATAGATTTTTAGAATATATATATATCTGGAGCAAGGAGCAAGGAGCAAAGAGAAGGATTGGATGCTGGAGCCAGTGGGAGCTTCAGAATGTCATGCCATGTGTGTTGTGTTTTTCCACTTAGGTTTTGACCGTCGGGTTTTTCGTGTGGCTCACGAAATCGACAATAGTTAAGGGCAAGGCTAAGGCATAGTTGTTTGTGGTTTTTTTATTTCTTTACATATTTTATATATGCGTGGTTGTGATTCACACGATGAAATAAAACAAAGGTTTTAATAATAGTTAATTATTGAAACAGATGTTTTTAAAAGAAAACTGGCATTAAAGTTTTTCTCGTCAAAAACTTGGAAATCCTTTTTAGAAAAATCTTAGATCAGTGTGCTACCCACCTAATGGTACACCTTTCCTGTTAAACGGTACTTGAGTGTCGGAAGTGACCAAACCTTGGGCATTCGGGTTCAAACCATTGCGGGGGAGGGTGTGAAAGACTCTGTGATAATCGGGAGTCCCGGCCAGAGTTCACACTGTCTTAGGTGGTACGATCTATTTTGGTGATAATCAGGAGTCCCGGCCCAAAATGCACTAGAGGGACTAAACATGCACGGTTCTTGTAACCGATGTCCCGCGGATCTAGGAGTCGTGTCCAGTTAGGATACGATTGGTATAGTTTTTACCTACCAGAAATAGCATTGTCCCGGTGGGAAGTGCCCAAACCTTGCATCGGGAAATGTGAAATATGGATCCTAGTCTAATAATTTATTGTTTAAAAGGTAATAATTATTAGAAGATGTAATCAATACTGAATCGGTTTTATCTTTTTCTTTTTCTGTAAATGTCTTATATATCTGTTATTCCGTTTTATTCACCAAGAGAGTCTCTAAGTCTCATCACTAGCAAGTGGAAGCTTTCAGGTCCAAACTTTGCTGTTTGGAAGTTGCATCTGAAAAATATTTTGGATGCACAGGGAAAGCTTCACATTATCGAGACATTACCTCCACAGTGACCAGGAGTAGATGCCCAGGATAGTGAGTATGACACTTACTATCAGTATCTGGCTGATGAATTTGATGTTATGTCGATTCTTGTTCTCACAGCATCATCCGAGTTTACGGACGATCTCCGTGAGAAGTCGTCTTATGAGGTCGTTCAAGGACTGGAGCAAAAGTTCAAGTATAGTGAACGGATATGTCGCATGCTACTGATGAGGGAAATTCTTTCAGCTAAGATGAAAGAAAGTCAGCCTATTAGCGATCATCTCATCAATATGAGAAGGCTCTCAGATTGCTATGAGAGTTTTGGATCAAAATCAAAACCACATGAGCTAGTTATGCTCTTGTTCGGTTCCTTGTCGGACTATTACCAGAAAATAGTAATGTATGTCCTCGGTGATTTTGAGATGACTGTCGCAGGGTTGCACGAAATCCTTATGTGCATTAGCGATGAGTTGAATCCAAAGCAGCTAGAGTCAACAGTTGTGGACCCTATGCAGGAGGATGACTGGCTGGAAGAACTTGGAGAGATTTGTAGCCCAGACTGTGGTAGCAAGGATTCATGCGAGCACTCACTCGACATAGATCAGCTGGACATTGGTTCGCCCAATGATACAAGTATCTTTATGATAGATTGTCTTATTACTTCTTATGAATCATGGGTATTGGATACCGGATGTGGTCATCACATATGCAATCATTTGCAGGGATTCAAGAGAAGTAAGAAGCTAAGACAAGGAGATATGGACCTGCGGGTAGGCGCAGGCTCCATGGTTGGTGCCGAAGCTGTAGGAACATATTGTCTTAGTTTGCCCTCAGGCATGGTCTTAGAACTAGAACATTGTTATTATGTTCCTAGACTTATTACAAATGTTATCTCTTTCAATTTGCTAATAGACTGTGAATTTGCTTATGTTTATAATGAAAAGGTTATTTCATGTTTTAAAAATGATATTTTCTTTTTCAAAGCTACTCCAGAAAACGGTCTATATACACTAAATTTAGATAACAATGACATCTATCATATAAGTAAGAGATCCAAGAGTAACTTGAATCAAACTTACCTCTGGCATTGTCATTTAGGACATATAAACGAGAAACACATAGAGAAACTCCGAGATGACGGAATTCTAGAACCATTTGACTTGGAGTCATATGATGTTTGCGAATCTTGTTTGTCTGGTAAAATGACAAAGCAGACTTTCAACAATGAGAATGAAAGGGCTAGCGAGTTATTAGGGATTATACACACAGATGTGTGCGGACCCTTTACTCCGGAGGCCAGAGGAGGATACCGGTATTTCATAACCTTTACAGACGACTTCAGTAGGTTCGGTTATGTCTACCTCATGAGACTTAAATCTGAAAGTTTTGACAAGTTCAAACAGTTTCAGAATGAGGTACAAAATCAGCTGGACAAGAAGATAAAGTCGCTTCGGTCGGATCGAGTTGGCGAGTATCTGAGTCAGGAATTCGACGATCATTTGAAGGAATGTGGGATTGTTTCACAACTCACACCTCCGTATACACCTCAAATGAATGGTGTATCAGAAAGGAGGAATCGTACACTGCTTGACATGGTACGATCAATGATGAGTCAAAGTTCACTACCATTGTCGTTTTGGGGACACGCACTCGAGACAGCGGCGTTCATGCTGAACCGGGTTCCAACCAAATCGGTTGAAAAGACACCGTTCGAGGTTTGGACGGGGAAAAAGCCCAAAATGTCTTTTCTCAAGGTTTGGGGATGTGAGGTGTATGTTAAGCGAACATTCATGGATAAACTCAATCTCAAATCAGATAAGTGTATCTTCGTGGGCTATCCCAAAGAAACCATGAGATACTATTTCTACAACCCAGATGAGAACAAAGTTTTTGTTGCTCGTAAAGGGGTGTTTTTGGAGGACAAATTTCTTAACTCAGAAACTCCAAGAAAAGAAATAGAGCTTCAAGAAATTGAAGAGGAGGAGATTACACCACCACTGATAATTGAACCTGTGGTCCAACAGAGAATTGTTGAATCCCAACCCGAGTCTGTGGTTGAGGAAGAGGTGCAAACACAAGACCTTCGCAGGTCTAGTAGGCCTCGTAATGAGCCAGATAGGTATCTGGGATTCCTAGTTGCTAAAGACGAAGGGGATCTTTTAGAACCCACTACCTACCAAGATGCTGCCTCAGGTTTAGAATATGAGAAATGGCTAGAAGCCATGAAGGCAGAGATGCAATCCATGTATGACAACCAAGTTTAGGAGTTAGCAGATTTGCCTCAACACCGTAAATCTGTTGGGTGCAAATGGGTCTTCAAGAAGAAGACAGACATGGATGGAAAGGTGCATACTTTTAAAGCAAGGCTAGTGGCAAAAGGTTTCACGCAAACTCATGGTGTTGCCTATGATGAAACTTTTTCTCCAGTGGCAATGCTTAAGACTATTAGGATCCTTATGGCCATATCAGCATATTTTGATTATGAGATATGGCAAATGGATGTCAAAACCGCTTTCCTTAACGGGAAATTGACAGAGGATGTATATATGATACAGCCGGATGGTTTTGCGGATCCAAAGAATCCTGATAAAGTATGCAATTTGCTTAAATCCATCTATGGACTAAAGCAGCATCTAGAAGCTGGAACTTACACTTTGATGAGCGTATCAAAGAGTTTGGTTTTACCAAAAGTGAGTTCGAGTCATGTGTTTACACTAAATTCAGTGGGAGCGCGGTAACCTTCCTAATCTTGTATGTAGATGACATACTGTTAATAGGAAACAATATACCAGTATTACAAGGAGTAAAATCCTGGTTAGGTAAATGTTTCCAGATGAAGGACTTGGGAGAAGCTGCTTATATACTGGGTATAAGGATCTATAGGAATAGATCTAAGCGGCTTATCGGACTTAGTCAAAGTACGTATATTGACAAAATCGTGAAAAGATTCAAGATGGATGAATCCAAGAAAGGATTTATTCCTATGCAATCTAGCGCGATTTTGAGCAAGGCTCAGTGTCTTGTGTCTAGTCAAGATCAGGACAAGATGAAATTGATACCATATGCCTCGGCAGTTGGTTCAATCATGTATGCCATGCTATGTACTAGACCCGATGTTGCCTATTCTATCAGTGTCACGAGTAGATATCAGCAAAATCCTGGTGAAGCTCATTAGGTGGCCGTCAAGAATATTCTCAAGTATTTGAGAAGGACGAAAGACATATTCCTAGTATATGGAGGTTCGATGGATGAGCTCAGTGTAACTGATTACACTAATGCTAGTTTCCAGACCAACATGGACGACTTCAGGTCGCACTCAGGATTTGTCTTTACCCTAAACGGAGGAGCCATATCTTGGAAGAGTTAGAAGCAAGATACAATAGCAGATTCTACTACAGAGGCAGAGTATATTGCGGCAAGTGATGCTGCAAAGGAAGCTGTCTGGCTGAAGAATTTTATCTCGGATCTTAGAGTTGTTGCCAGTATCTCTAGACCGATCGATATATTCTGTGACAACTCAGGGGCTGTGACGCAAGCTAAAGAGCCTAGAGATCATCAGCGGACTAGGCACGTACTCAGGAAATATCACCTCATCCGAGAGATCATTGGAAGAGATGATATTAGATTGCAAAAGATACCGACGGACGACAACGTTGCTGACCCGTTGACGAAGCCGCTAGCTAGGGCTAAGCATGAGAGGCATGCGAGTTATATAGGAATGCAGTACTTAGAACATAGTAGCTGGTTCTTGTTTTTGATTATTACTATAGATGTAACTTGAAACTCTTTTATTATGTAATTACATTTCATGGGATTGAAATAGGAGATTTTTACATAATTGATTCTAGTTGTCTATTTTTAGCATGTTTAACCTATCCATGACAAGTCAAGTGATGAATTGTCTAAATGCCCGTAGCTACTTAATGTAGTGGGAGCTACATTAGGAGGTAACGCTATTATGGATATTTGATGATTTATTCAAGTATGAATAAAAGCACAAGGCTGTGACCAAATATTCATAGATATTTATCAGAGGATAGATATTGGGGTGATCCGCATCGAGTTTACTTCATGGAGCGTTAACATAAGTAAACTTGATAGGTTGCCCTTAGACCTGAGATATTTGGTTTGGGGCATGGTAACTTCTGTACTTTAGCGCGTTCTAACGTCACGCCGTAACAGGGTGGTCATAAGGGGCATGTCTAGGTGCAGCGGAAGCCATGTGCTCGAATTGAAAAAATAGTCAAGATGGAATTTGCACCTTCTTTTTAGGAGAGATATTTTCTGAGCTCCTCGACGATTAAGACTACTGAAAATGCGTGGCCGCGCTCGGTTAGAGTGATAGTTTTTCATTCGGTAAACCGTAACTGCAGAGTGTCGAAATCAGAGTCGAGAAAATCTGAGTATTTAATAAGATCCCTACTCCATGTCAAATACTTACATTACGGAATATCGCGATGCAAAAGGAAAAGCCTAGATAATCCAAGGCGTGGATTATGTCTCTAGATATAAGAGATCTCGAAGGGTTAACCTAAGTGTCTGGCTAGGGACCTCCTTAGGCCAACGATGTACAAGGAGTGTTACTTATCTTGCACAAGTAGGAGTCTGTTAGAATATGTGCAGAGATAGATAACATGTATTATCGTGTCCAATACTATGTGACACTAAAGGATCACACTGCTACACACCCAATTAGAACCTTTTGGATTTTACCTATTTGTGTATCACAATAATTAATAGTTTAATTAATTATTAAGAAAGAGAAAAATAATAAAAGTTATTATTATTTAAAGAGAAGAAGTTAATATTTAGTTTAAATATTAACGGGACAAATTAATTAATAACTATTAATTAATTAGAAAGGCCGAGGGTATTTTACACAATCACTCTAATTAACGCATAACACGCGTTATTAACTTAAAACACACTAATTCAAATCACTTAAATTCACTGTACAACAATTCAAGCGAGAGGTACAAGCCTACACAACTAGACCCAATTTCAGGATGGTACAAATCTACCCCTCTTAAAGAGGATTTCGTCCTCGGAATCTAACCTCGATCACACTTAGCCACACATTGCCACAACTAGCCAATGCTAGGCCGCATTTACCACTATCACAATTAGTCAATAAGAGATCACACCTATCACTGCCACAATCATTCTGTGGTAAGTCACAACTACAATTCAACACGAAAAGCAACTAACACAAAACTTTATTTATTTCGACTAACTGTAACATTACACTTCGTACAAAAAGCACACACTACATTCATACAGACCTCACTTGACTACATTAGACCACACTACTATTATCTCAAGGTTTACACAACACTTTCAACTAGTTAGGGCACTCCGAATAGTTATGCCCATACTGATTACACTCATCACAAAACTTACCCAAACATTCTTTAGAATAATGCCCTGGAAGTCCACACGAATAACATAATCTATCCTTGTACTTACACTCCCCGGCATGATTCTTTCCGCAAATCTCACACATAACTCGACGTCTAGACCCTCCGGCCTCAGCCTGAGTCTTCGTCTTTTGGACTTCTTCATTTCGCTCCTCTTTCATTGCACGAAACTCTTCTCGTACAACGTCCCTCATCTCGTCCTTCATTTCCTCTTTCACCTTATTACTTATGCCCGCTATAATGGGAGACATATTTTTCTTAAAACACTTATCGAATTGATCGGTCATTACTTCTCGAAGGTGACGCGTAGGCACAGCCCCGCGTTTACTTCCATAAACGGAGATATAGTCCTGGACCTCTCCTATGGTATTTAAATCCAAGATCTCTTCACGATTCTCGTTCCCCGCTTGTCTATCCGCATCCCTATCCATCTTACTGCAATCAAAGAACTCTTAGTTAGTATAAACACAAAACATCATCCAAACTATTCTATTAATCACCAATTCAATTTAATCACACTTGAACATTCTCGACTGTCCGCATTGGACACACGCCATTTCTTAATACACTAATTAAGTCCCTCTTTCATTACCACTAATACTATTCTTTTACATTATTAATAATATCACTTTATTTCTCTTATCGTATACGCGTTTACTTATCACACTTGTCATTTATCCTTAACTAACTTTCTTAATCTAAATTCTTACGCTTTATCATTACTCAATATCACATGTTTTCATTGTCTACTTCGAGCTAAAACACTTGTCTCATAAAACAATAAAACCTCTATCACATTTAATGAATTGTATTTCCTCGACAACATCATTGCCGAATTAACCCACTCCAGTTATAACATCAAAATCTCATAAGAAACACAATCACAAAAAAAAAGTAAGAAACAACCTCACTATAGCCAACAGCAACTCATAAAACACTTATCTCAATTACAACTACTTGAACATCAACAACTTACAATCTTAAACGAGTTTAGTCAACACCAGTACAAACACTTACAGTTCACCAAAACCTACAAAACACAAAATAACCAAAACTATACATTTCGTCTCTTTAGCTCCACTTGTTATCATTCATAACACTAACCCCTTTCATCACGGGAAGAGCCCTCTTTCCTTTGCCTTGATACAGATCATCCAGTTCCTGCATCTTATCTCATCGGGTAATCACTAATTCGGTGCCCCGGCTTGTGGCACCTAAAACACACATTTCCTTTGAACTAACATTCTGCAGTTGTGTGACCAATCTGTCCGCACCTCAAACATCTGGTAGTAGCTTTGGAGCAAGAACCAGTATGATATGCACGGCACTGAGAACACCAGGAACCATCAAACTTTGGCTTCTTACACGATCTCGACTTTCCGCCTACATAAGGCTGTTCTTTCGCAGGACAGATTTAGAGGATTTCCGCACCTTTTTATTCTGACCCTTAACTGTTTTATCTTCCTTACACTGAAGACGATCTCCCTCAATTTGTCGAGCTATTTCAAAAGCCCGATCCAAACTAGATACAGCTCTAACATGCGCTCTATACTCTACTGGTAGCATTCCCACAAACTTGTGAATCTTCGCACTTTCATCTGCTACTAGGTGAGGAATAAATCTCACTTTATCAGTAAAAGCATCGATCAAATCCTCCACTGGCTTATCTCCTTTCTGGAGATCATTGAACTCTCGTTCCATCTTTTCTAAATCATAGTTGGTGCAGTATTTCTTCGTCACACGTTCAGAAAACTGCTCCCACGTCATTGCAACAATCACTTATCTGTTCACTGAATCTTTCACGGAATCCCACCAAAACATGGCATCGCCCTTCAACATGCATTTCGCATACTTAACACGGTACTCTGGCTCACAATCACAAGACTCGAAAGCTTGATCCGTCTCCCGAAGCCATCGTATAGTATTCGAAGGATTATCACTACCCTCGAACTCTTTGGGTCCACAAGAAAGGAACTTCTTGTAGGAACAGTGCTCCAGACTCTTACCTTTGACGGATTCTAACAATATCTCCCTCGTCACTCGGAGTTATTCTTTAAGGTGCAGAACATACGCCTGCAACTCTGGAATCGGCCTCGGGCCTTGAGTATCACGTAGAGAAGACTCCTCCTCAGTTTCAACATGAGTACGAGATGCCTCATCCTCCACTTGCTTACGAGTATTTTCACCATCAACTCGGTGTTCTGACATTCTTACTTATTTACTACACACACGAGAACCACACTTAGCACATCACTTATCCGACATCTACTAACATGGGGCGTTAGTATACAAAGTATCACAATCACATAACACTCACACTCAGCCCCAATTACCCCAATAGGAACACTTAACGATGGTCGGGCCCGAGTTTGAGATCGAATACTCTTCCGGGTATCCAATTCCCTCAAACTTAGGCTCTGATACCTAATTGTAACACCGTGTTTCACGAGCTTAAAATTAGCGCCAATTTAAACTTTTTAAACTTATTTATCAAAGGCTTGCAGCGGATATATTCACCATTTACAAAGTATCAGATTGTTATCTGACTATTTAACATTTCAAATAACAGGTGTTGCCACAATAACAACCGACCATCGGATCACATGCACATAAATAACAATTAGTGTTCCACAATTATAAACACTACTATTACCCACGAGTAACCCAAGCTCGCCAGGCCATCAGTCACTAACCTGAGAAAAAGGGAAATATTGCACCGTTAGCTACAACTAGCTAGTGAGCACCAATTTACACACAAGTATCAATAAGCATGTTATCACATCACAATAAGGCACACAGAGCTAAGCTATCACATAGCGGTGTGCCGACATGTCAGCAGGATCTTATCTTGCTAGGTAGCTAGCCTGGCTCAACGATCCAAGCTGGGGAATCAGTCACAGCCATCCGTATCGGTGGGGGAGCGAAGAGCAGTCCACCATCACGTTTACCAGTTCCGGTTTGCACCGAGAACCCCATTTCACAACCAGTTCCGGCTTTCGCCGCGAACCCCATTACATAACCAGTTCCAGCTTACGCCAAGAACCCCATCTTCGTCAAGGAACGGTGGCCTGCAGAGCCGTCACCAAGCGTATACACTCGGTGCCGTTAATCCCCCACTTCCAGACCTTATTGGGCCCCCAAGGACCAGCCTACACGGCTGACCTTAACCAATCCCAGGAACTGTGGTACAGTCCCCCAATTGTACGGACATATAATCAATAGCAGATAACCGATCCAATCAGGATCCAATTACATGCGCATATACAATATCACATTAGCTTCTGCTCATACTCGATGAGCAGAATACTAAATTACACTTTAAACATAGCATACAGTTGTCACATAAGTCATAACCCTACATGGGTCAATATCGTATCACTTCACTTATCTATCGTCACTACTATAACCACATAACACGTGTTATAACACAACACGTCACTTCACCACTTACCTCGCACGTGCATACGTCACTATCACAATAGCACGTTTCAACACACAATAGATAGCCCTACTTATTAAGTTTCATGGGAAAACCGGTACTCACCTTAAGCTCACAATAAGCTAACACAACGATCAACGGCTTCCGGTTCCACAGGAGTACCTAACACATCGCATACACGCTTGGTTATCGCTTATACATAGTGCACCTAGGTCGAAACGCAAGTTAAACAAACTATCAGCACAAAACAGTTTTCTACGGCCGCAGAGGACATGTCCTACGGCCGTAGGACACATGCCAAACAATTCCTACGGCCGTAGGGATAGCTCCCTGTGCCCGTAGGGCCTCTTTCTAACGAATCATGCTCTACAGCCGCAAGAACCAGTTCCTACGCCCGCAGAGGCTATTCTTTGGTGACCTACGATCGTAAGTTACATACCTACGCCTGTAGACCTTGTCCCATCGTCCGTAGACGGTAAACCACAGAAAAACACATCCTACGGCCGCAGAAACCCTGCCTACGGCCGCAGAAGACACACAAGGCCTCCTACAGCCGTAGGGACTAGGTCCTACGCCCGTAGGAAGTACGTGCACAGCAGGTCTTCGTCCCTGTTTCACACAGCAACTGTAAACTCGCGTTTTGATACCAAGAACTCGATTGAAACCAAATTCAATCGTTTACACATATTACTTGACATCCATTAAAACTTGGGAACACATTTGGACTCAAAAACTACACATAGAACACCATAAATACCATCAAATTGGTGTTTCCTCTTTATAAACACTAACTAGGGTTCTTGATCAAAATACTTACAAATTACAAAGAAGAACAACTGATCTAGACCACGAATTGCTACTGATATCTCTGGTTAAAGCGTGATTCTTGGTTCCCTCTTCAAAATCACCAAAGGTTCTAGGGTAAGTACGTGTACGTACGTTTGTATGTATGTTTGTGTGTTTTCAAGAATGACCCAGGGGATAAGGCAAGGCTTTAGCCGACCTTGGGTCAAATTATTTAAACACGGGGTATTTTGTTCCCCTTTCCAACTTACAACTTGTCACCCGCTATCCCGTTTTAACTAACGGGGATATCTACGGAATCATAACGCGAAACCGCTTAACACTTTATCACTTTTAAACGCGTTTGACACTCTTTACACGATCACTCTAATTAACGCATAACACGCGTTATTAACTTAAAACACACTAATTTAAATCACTTAAATTAACTGTACGACAATTCAAGCGAGAGGTACAAGCCTACACAACTAGGCCCAATTTCAGGATGTTACAACTAACCTAAACATTACCGTAACACAAAGAAACATGTATTACTGTCTCAAAGAGAACAATCTTGATAAATATCATCAGATAAACAAATATATACTCCTGATAAATATCATCACACAAACTATTGTCTCAAATAGAACAGTCCTGATAAATATCATCTTACAAACAACCATGTCATTTGGCTAAAAGCCAATTAGTTACACATAAACATGCATAACATAACATAATAAACAAGTTAACCTCTAACTGATGCGATCTTGATCTGAGATGACTAAACCTTGAAGATATCCTTCGATTTCGGGCTTCAACAACCGATTAATGCAAAACAACTAATTATGTGAAAAGGACCGCAACAAATATAATGGTAACGGGCCTTGTGCTTTAGAAACCCATTTACACCTTTAATTGAAGTCTTCAAGGTTGTAAAAACGCACCCTTACATCCTACTTTTCATTTAAGCCAACAAAATAAAAGAAATAAATTTAAATTTAAACTTGAAAATGAGTATTACAACTCTTTAACATTCGGGTCTTGTTATGAAAATCCTCTGGGTAATTATTTGACATCTTTTATTCTAGGTTCTATGTGCAATCTGAATCCTTACAATGCTACCATTGAGCTTTGATTGTACTCGTGTTTCTTATTAAGGGTTTCCATCAACTACTCCATGTAAATCAATTTGTCATCCACTACAATTTCCTCTATTGAGACAAAGGTAGACCAGTCTTATTTCATAAATTTCTATCCTACATTCTTCAAAAAACATAGCGAATACAGTGATGCAACAAATTATTACTTAAAGCTCTTCATATATTATCTGCACTTCTAATCTAGTATAAAACAAATAAATCAAATTTATACAACTCAAAAAGTTCAAAATCTGAAAGAAACATATGTTATCACTTAACTTCATCGGTCGGTTGTTACGGTTATGGTTATTAGATTGACTTGATTTTTGACTAACAAATCGATTACCATAGTTTAATCGAAATGTAGAAACCACCTTTGTCAACGGCAGATTCTATCATGATCAGCCGCTAGTTCATTAACCTTCCTTTGGAGTCTGGTCAGTGCCATGGTGACCGTTATGTTAGAGTTAGACTACTTGAAGTGGGGTGCGGCATGATCATGAACACTGTGCCCCACCCCTGTGACATGTTGCAAAATTTGATCTCCCACGGTAATTGAATATAGAACGGTGTCTTCACATAACATCATCGTCTAATTGCATCATAGAGAAATAATACATGCAGTTAACATCACTTAAGTTAGGTCATATTGCTCTCAGATACCACTTAAATGAAAGGTATTAAGATCATTTGAGTTTTTAATTATTTAAATAACATGTGAAAACAACATCACCTAACTTACGTGATATAACCGTACCACACCACCACAACTAGTGTAATACCCGAGCGGTGCTCGGGTATGTTATTTCAAAAAAAATATTGATATAGAAAACACTTTTATAGTTGATGTTATTTTCTCTGATGCGAGTAGTTTTTCTGAAAATGTCATAATTTTTTTAAAAATTAGACTTAATATCACATAGTTATATTAAGTGTTGTAAAAGGCGCGTCATAGCGGCGCCATGGTGCGCTTTAACGCGCCAAATGACGAGTTTTTTAAAGTGTGGCGCACAGAAAATAAATTTTTTCTAAAACAGTGGACTTTTTTGTATAGATTTTGCTATCACGTGTACTGAATTTCTATAAATTTGTATTTTTATAATTTGTATATGTTACGTTGCTTCTCATTTGTGTTAGTTATGATTATTAGCCTTTAGAGATTAAAACACCACTTAAATGACTTATATTAAGACTTGAGTGTTAATTAAGAGGATCGTTCATATTCTGAGTTATTTTCTAGTGAATTCAAAAATAAGTTAAAAAATCCCTTCTCAACTACTAAATTCACCATCTCGTATGTTTATTACCTATTCATTTATTACATTTGTTTCTTTCAACAACATATTCTTTCTTTTTTTTTCTTTTTGTATACGATGTTTCTTAATATATTATAAACATTAAAATTTTGTTATTAATTTGTCATTTCAAACTTATGCCTAATTTTTTTCTTATTTATTAGTTTAGAGTTGGTTAATATTTGAACTTAAATTTTATTTATCTCGTTTTTATTAGTTTCATATTTGGTCAAAGTTTTTGTTTTTAGTTTCAGGAAGTTTTTTTTTTATAATTACAATACTTATACAAAAGACACCAAATACCAAATATATCTCCAACTTTGATGTTTATAAAAATGTGATATAAATAATAATTATGTCATATCTCAACCAAATATATCTTCTTAGATGAAAGTTCAATAAATATCTACGTGATAATACATTGTTTAAATCAGATATTAATACAGAAAACACATATAGAGTAATATTTATTTCATTGACATGTAAACTTTCAGATTAGTTATCGTAAATTGTAAAACTCCTAGTTAAAATATAAATGTAAAATTCATTAATAATATTTGGTTTAATATATAATAGGTACTAAACTAAAATGTATCCATCAGCAATATTATTATTTTCAGAAAGTTAAACAAAACTTTAGCATTATTTCTTGTAATTTGTTTTGTTGGATAATGGTATGGTATAATTACTCTTGGCCTCTTGCTCAAAAGTTAATTAAACAAAAGTTTAACATTGTTATTTTCAAAAAAAATATAAAAATTATCATTTTAAATGAAAAATATATTACCATAAGTAACTTTTTAATTAATTCTAATATTTTAAACTTTTTAGTTACTGACATACACTACCAAAAGTATATGTTTAGTCATGATGTACCTATGGATAGATTGTGCACATAATCCATCTTCCTCTCTCTCCTTTTTCTACTTTCTAGCCTCTGTCACTCCATTTCATATTTTCATGATTTCATCTTCTGTTTTCCCTTCTCTCTTCGTCTTTCTCTATATATCAATTGGACAAAAGTTTCATTTACTGGAAAGTGATGGAGACGGTGACCTTGGAGTGCTTGGTGAAGTGGTAACGATGTTGCTTAACAGAAAAATTGTTGCTTAACTATTTCGGATTTCCTGCAACTCGATTTCCGATGATGGTGACGGTGACGACCTTGAAAGGGGATGATCGTTAGCTTTGATGTGTTTGGTGATTCATGCGTACCTGTGAGATAGATTTAGACCAGGGGTCTCTTCTCCGTCGGCCTCCTCCAAGAGATCTCGTCCTCCAGCGGTTGCTCCGGCCACCGCCGATATCCACACCATCATCTTCAGTTCCCCCCTTTTCTCACTCACTGTCGTCGCCGCCGTCGGCCTCCGCCATCGGTCTTTCCGTCGCAGCCGGCCTCCACCACCAGGGGTCTCTTCTCCGTCCAATCGGCTCTGCCCTACAACATTCATAACACCACATTGCATAACCCATATATCGTCTATATCCAAATACTCAATGGCTGCTAATAAGCTATAAGCTAATCCGAACACACCATCAACTAATAATCTAATTAGTTGGCTCAAACACCCCCATATATAACTAGTCTTGCCAGATTTGGATTATTAGTACTGCTATTACTTATCAGTAAGTACTACCTGTTCGTGATTTTGTTTTAAAACCCTTTTCGGGGCAAGTAAAGAGTAAATTGGGGAGGCACGATTTATGCGTTTTATGTACACCTTATGCACCTACGAGTGTCAGAAGTGGTGACACTCCACCATTCCCACCACACTGCCACCTCGGTTTTTTTCTCTTACTACTCAACCCACCACTTAGTCACATACACCAAATTGTGAGACCCACCTAATACCCGACTAACCGACTAAAAATAAACAAAAATAGAGAAAGAAAGTGAGCCTACTGCTTGGTCCCACCTCTCAACTGCTCTGCTGTCCCACACATCAAAACCACGGAGGGTCTCCATTTCGTGGCAATCTTCACGCCATTACACCACTCACACGGTAGTTGAGTAGGATTTATATTTTTCCACGGTGTTGTGTGCTCTCCACGCCAAAAAGAGAAGCCCACTCCGAGCTCCCTTACTCTTTTGAATACATGCTACTTTCATGTTATTAATAAACCATTTATGAATATGCATGAAATGGTTGTGGTGGTTTAGTGCCTGTTTAGCTGTTTCCCAGAGAATCTCGAAATGGAGAATTAAAATCTGTCATGTTTTAGTTACCTATATATAATTCGTAGTCTCACCCAGTTCCATGAATTGATCAAATTACAATCTGTAACAAACTAACAATTATTGGCCTCCCTAATTTTCTGTTGCTGTCCAATGATTTTCATTAAATCAATTAGCACCTAGCAACAGAATAAGTTATCTAGGTCTTGACTCGCAATCTTTTGCTCATAATATTCTCGCTGACTATGTTAAAATTAGAGCAAGTTGAGTAAAATATACACTTCAATGAACGCAAAAAAATTAAGACTGGTTTGCAAATTTCTTTTAAGTATTAGTTATAATTCACAAACTTGTTTTTGATGTCTTGATAGGCTGATAGCTTACGAGATTTGTTTATTAAAAAGAGTATGTTATATATTTATCAAGGTTAACGTTTCAAAGCTAATGAACAGCAATATGTTTGCTTTACACTGCACATCATTTGTTTTCTTGGAAAAATTATAGGTCTGTCTGACCTTTTTTTGTTGCCAAGTAAAAGTAAGAGCACTGTTTTATATTAAAGTAAAATTGTAAATAGAACACTAAAAATGCAAGAGTTAACGAATGAAGCCTTAGGTCATGTTATCACTTAAATTGCATCATCATAGTTGCCTAGAAGAGAATAAGATTGATTTGAGTTCTTTTCTATTTATCAACGTTTTTTAGAAAAAAGAGAAGTAACAATCCTTAACAACTTATGTCTTTCCCTCTTTTGCTTATTGTCAGATGAAAATGGAAATTATCCAGCCTTAAAAAGCAGGTATATTCTCTCCCTTGAATGGCCTGCTAAGATTGATAAGGTCTTGATATAATTTTAACAATTTTCCGATTGCTGTTCTGTTTTGCAGCTCAGGTGACCCAGCCTTACCTTTTCATTAGTGCAAAGTGGCCTGATTTGTATTTTGTTGAATACACAATGTGAGTTTTTATTACCATCTGCTTTCACATAATCAGGATTATCAGGTGGAGCAATAGGTGGAATAATTGTAGCAGTAGTAGCCGTGGTGCTGTTACTTGTAGGAGGCTTATATTATGGAGTTTATAAAAAGAAGGCGACTGAAACAAGCTCAACATTGTTAAAGAATGCACAGGTTCAGCTTATGTCTGCTCAAGGTATTTCACGTGCTTCATTCTCTACTGCTTATTAGGTGGGTTGGGTACGGGTCAAAATTGGGTTCGGGTTGAAGCGGTCACTTTTCAGTAAATGGGTTGAAGTGGGTGAACCCAATCATATGCAAATGGATATTTGCTACCTCTAGTTTTGCCAACTATGGTATATTGTGCTTAAGTAATAAATAGCTTGATCCAATTCAACAAATGAGATAAAAAGCAACCAGTTGCACAAATTACGTGGAAAATATCTACATTTTAGAATTAGAGTTTGGTTTATGGGTTTATGAATGTAGTTGATTGCATAAGGGCCACTGAACTTTATTCGATATACGGTTTGGTCATTAATAAAGACAATTGGACTTCTGAATATGATATTTATACTTCCCCCTGAGATCTGGAAACATGCTATAGCAGGATAAAGGAAGCATTCTTGTTCTTTCGCAGTAAAACTTGTACTTTACTTTCATTTCTGCTCGGGAGAGACTTGAGTTTGTTATTTATTTAATTATTTTAATGGAAAACACACAGTCACAGACCATATCTACACCTTTGTCCACAATGAGACTAGAACCCACAACCATAAGATAAACCGTGGATGCCGCTAGGCCAAAGGCGTAGTGGTGGGAAAGACCTTATTTAGGAGTACCTTGTTTCTGATTGCTATTTTCCAATCCAAGAAAGTTGTCCTTGGATTTAAACTCAAAGTCACTTTACTATCTTTCATTTATCATAAATATCAAAAACGTATGCTCATATTATAGTTTGGTAAGGTGATGTCAATGTTCACATTTTTCATGTTAATTGTTTTAACAGGTAATGTATACACAATGATATTATTCTACCGTAACTAGTTTCTCTGAAAAAAATGTACTTATCAGTAACCCATTTCTTAATACTTGTTTGTATTAAGATACTTGACAATCCTGCTTTATATTAACTTGTTTTTATCACCATCATTATTTTAATTTCTCTCTAGTAATTCTTCTCATTCAACTGAAATCTTATAGCAAGAATCTTATAGCAAGTTCTATGTTTGTTTTTAATAATCTTTATTGAAAGAATAGACTTTTATTGAAAAATCTAAGCATGACCAAGATAGAAAGTGGATTATCCGTGCCATATTTATATAATACATGCTTCCCACATATGTTGGTAATTGTGTATTGACTTGTTTACCTGTCTTCTGTTTCAAACATAGCCACAAATGGTACTTGGGTTGGAGGTTCAGACTCTAGTGGTGTTCCTGCTGGTACCTCTCCTGGGCTTACAGGTATAACAGTTGACAAATCTGTGGAGTTTTCATATGAAGAGCTTTCAAAAGCTACAGATGACTTCAGTCTTGCTAATAAGATTGGTCAAGGTGGTTTTGGTGCTGTTTACTATGCAGAGCTCAGAGGCGAGGTTTGGAACTATAGTTTTATATTTTTTTCTGCTGCTATAGTAGTATAGTTTTAAGTTTTCTTCTGTATAGTTTACTCTGGTACAAAAGTTACTGGGCTCACTATAAAGTAGAGGTGGACATTTAAGTAAACGGATCAATTTGGGCTTGTTTATCTATAACGGGTCAAATGGGTGGTAAACGGATCAATCTGGGCTTGTTGATCTATAACGGGTCAAATGGGTCGAAATGCCGAGAATATCTTCTTAGTGCATAAACCTCCTATATCATTTTTATCAAAAGATAAGATTATCATGAAATTAGTTTGGTTTTGTAATCATACCAGACACACATACTATATATAATAATAATAAAATTTGGACAAAAGGTGAGGTCACCGACCCAAATCCGTTTCAACCTTAGAAGAAGTTACTTGTTTTGACCCGTTTCCAATCCGGCTGACCCACCTATTTTACATCTATCGTAAATACACAAACTCAAACAACATAAGTAGAAAGGCTTATTGATCTCATTTTCTTCTACAAACAAATGGTACGCTGTAGCACATTCAGATGTTTATAGTTCCGCCATTCATCTTTGTATCATGTATCATCTAATAACGTCATTTTAACACAAAAGCTTCACCTACAAGGGTGTATTATAATGTGAATTTATGTCTCTGACATTTTGTGTACTTTTTTTATTTGTCAAACTTGTGCAGAAAGCTGCTATCAAGAAGATGGACATGCAAGCATCAAGAGAATTTCTTGCTGAGCTGAAGGTTTTGACACATGTTCATCACCTAAACCTGGTAAGAGGTGCTTAAAATAAATACCTAAGTTAATATATGGTGTTAGAGGTGGCAACATGGGTGGGTCAGACACGTTGGGTACGAAATAAGGTGCAATCAAAATTGGTTATCTTTTACACTGGCTTGGTTGCTTTGACCCACAAAATATTTCTTTGTCCCTATTAATTTATCAAATTTGATTATGAAAAAAATATTATTAAATAAATAATCTGATTTTCTGAATAAACAATTTAAGAGGTTGTAAGCACTTAAATTCACTTGAGGCGTTGAGGGTGCTATTGACCAGCTGTTTGACCCCTTTCGACTTTTAACAAAGTCTATAAAATTTGCCGGTTTGATCCATTAGTCAGATCTAAAATATATCCCTGATCAACTCAGTTTTAGATATTTGGGTTGACCATTGCCATCTTTAATTAATTATTTGTTTTCAAAAGTGATATATGAAGTCTTACTCTTTGATCGTATGTGATGCAGGTGCGTTTGATAGGATATTGTGTCGAGGGTTCCCTTTTCTTGGTCTACGAGTATATTGAAAATGGAAACTTGAGCCAACATTTACATGGATCAGGTCAATTAAGTTTGAATAGAACAATTCATTTTGGACTACCAAATGCCCTCAAACAAGAGAAGTTATTTTCTTTGTAATTTTTGTTTTCAGCAAGGGATCCACTACCATGGTCTACACGAGTCCAAATCGCCCTTGATTCAGCGAGGGGTCTTGAGTATATCCATGAACATACGGTCCCCGTATATATACACCGTGATATTAAGTCAGCAAATATACTAATAGACAAGAACTTCCATGGAAAGGTTTGCAAATTTTTATGTCATAACACGTCTTTGTTGTTGCTAATTTATTGGGTCATTTTGTTCCTACGCTCAGAATGAAAGGTGGTTCTGATTTATTGGTGTGACATGTTTGCAATAGGTTGCAGATTTTGGTTTAACGAAGCTGACTGAAGTTGGAAGCACGTCTTTGCCCACTCGTCTTGTGGGTACATTTGGATATATGCCACCAGAGTAAGTCTTATTCTTCTAGTACCTAAAGGCCCTTATGGTACTAGTTAGTTGTATGTGGATTCATAACATCCTATATCAAAGTCATACATGGTGCCCAGTATAGGCAATTTCGACCAGTTTGCTTAAAAGTATCGATAAGTTTCACTCAAGTAGGAATGTGACAAACGGGTTGAACGAGGCAATACTCACCCATAGTTTAGTTTTAATGCATACAACCTTTTAAACTGATTTATTAATATTTAACACATTATTTGTTTATAAAAGTCTTCGGTCAGAAAAAGTGGTTGGAGGTCAACCTGGACTGATCTAAATATTTACCCATTTCAGCCTATTCCCCCACCAAAAAAATAAAATATAAAAATTATTTAGTCATTTTTTGGGAGTGTAGATCATCCTTTAGGCCACTTTGGGAGATTAGGGTCGTTGATCAAGTTTTTTAATTATTCGATGCAGGTATGCACAGTATGGGGATGTGTCTCCAAAGGTAGATGTGTATGCATTTGGGGTTGTACTTTATGAACTTATTTCAGCCAAGGAAGCCATAGTCAAAGCAAATGGTTCTGCTGCTGATACGAAGGGCCTAGTGGCCTTGGTGAGCCTAATTGCATGCATACTTTTTTAGCTGATCATGTACATGCTTTTTATGAGGTGTTGATTGTTCTTTTACTGGATATCAAGAAATGATCTCTTTGATAATTTGCAGTTTGATGAAGTTTTAAGTCAGCCAGATCCAAAAGATGAACTGGTCAAAATGATTGATCCTAGGCTAGGGGAGAACTACCCGTTGGATTCAGTTCGTAAGGTAAATCTATTATGCTTGGGTGCATTATTTAGGAGCATATTATGAACAGTCCTTTTGTCCCATGTAAATTTCTATAATATGCTTCAGAAATACTGCAATTTTCTGTTTTTGGCAAGTTTTAAATCTACACTCCGTGATAGTCTGGCTGTCATTAACTTTTTTTTTTTGCAATCGTTTCTGCTCATAAAAGTTCCCTATTATTCATCATTGGAGGCCCCTAGACCGAAAAAAAAACACATTTGTACAATTATGTGTGGTGTCATTTTAGCATAATATTCTTTAATTTGTTGCATCTTTCTCCATTTAGCTTTTTAAACTGGTGTTAATTTATTATGCTTTTTCACCAAATAATTCTACATCCTTAAAAGAATTCTCCTCATTGACATTTGACAACCAAAGGGCTTGTAGCCTAGCGGTACCAGGTGTTGGTGAAAGTTGCCCCTCCTTAAGAGGTTAAGAATTCAACTCCCATGGTGGACAACAGAGTAGATTTATGAGTATGTTTAGTATGTTTAGTGGTGGGGAAATTTACCCCTCCCCCCCTCCCTTTTTGATTTTTTTATTTTATTTTATATGTATTATTACTGTTATAACTATATTATATTTTATTATACTTGTATTTTATTTTTTGGTCTACGCTTCCTTTCTTTTTGATTTTTGTGTTATATGTATTATTACTGTTATAACTATATTATATTTTATTATACTTGTATTTTTATTTTTTTCTATTTTTCTATTTTTTTATTTATTTTCTATTTTTTTATTTTTATTATTTTTGGTCTACGCTTTTTATTGTCTTGGCTGCCGGAGGTCTCTCAGGAAGCAATCTCTCTACCCATGGGTAGGGGTATGATTGTCTACATCCACCTCCCCCATACCCCGCTTTAGCGGGATTGGGTATTGTTGTTGTTGTTGTTTAGTAGGTGTTTGTTTCACATTCAAAAAAATTAAATTTTTTTTATACTTGTCAAAAAAACACTTACAAAATCCACTGCACTTGTTTTGTTTTGCTGTGAATCAATAGGATTTATAGAAAGAATTCGATGAGAATATATTATTACTCTTTTCTCCCTTTCAGATTCATAAAAAGTAAAATGGTATTGAGAAATAGGAAAGAAAGTACTCATTGCTAAAAATAAATACAGATGATTTTTCCTTTCTGAAATGACCCAAAATAAGATCTGTGAACTGATGGTTGCAGATGGCTCAACTTGCGAAAGCTTGCACACATGAGAATCCCCAACTACGGCCAAGCATGAGATCCATTGTGGTTGCACTCATGACTCTTTCATCATCTACAGAAGACTGGGATGTTGGCTCCTTTTATGAAAACCAGACTCTTGTGAACCTCATGTCCGGCCGGTAGATAATTGCCATCACTTTCTTCACATGTAAATTTTTTCCCAAATTCTTTTGGAATGTGCAGAGTGTCATGTAATGTATTAAGGTTATGTAACAGATTCTGTATGTATTTTATTGATATCATCTCTGTAGGGTATATGATTTGAGTTTAAGAGTGTTGTAAACTAGAAAATTTCATATGTACTAAATGTAAAGAGTTGATATTACTGAATGTCCACTTTCAGAGGGATTGGTTTCAAATATTGATTATGAACTATTGAGATATAATTATGAAAATTATATGTTCTTTTGCAAAATTTTCCACTTTATCTTCTTATCTATATGTGGAATTCGCTAGTTCTTTTTCTTTATCTCCTCTCTTGATTTTACACTTGTTTTGAACCTATATGTAACAAGATGAGTAAAGAAATATAAAGTAGGTGGCCATAGAACATCTTGTAAAGAAAAAATATATTTTTTTCTACTAAATTTTTCTACTTCTTCTCCAACCTACCAGAAGATTACATGTGTAAATGTAAACACAGGAGTATGAGAGTATGTCAATTTTCCAAGACAACTCAACTTTTTCTTACACAACAATAATGATTTTTATGCTTCTATAAACTTATCAACTATTTTTCTCAACCACATATATAAAGGTATTATAGTCCAAATATATACCTTTTGTTATATATAACAAAAATTGTTACTTATAAATTAACTCCCTTTACCAAAGTTTGTAACCACAAAAACGACTACACCAAATTCGTTAGTTCTGACAATCATGACTACAATAACGCCATTGGTTAGATATTTTATTTTCCTGCAAATTTCATTTGCTTAATATCATGCCACATGTTCTGCGTATAAAAACTACAATATATAAGACTTTTGTTTATTTTGTATTTTCAGTTCCAACCTCATCACATATATTAGTGTATATATGTACTTTAGCATAAGTTTAGAGGCCTAATTGTTATTTTTCATATTCTTGCTAGTTGTACATGTTTATATCCGTTTTGGGAGTACAAACTTTTCTACTAAGCTTCATACAAACTTGTCTACTAAGCTCCGGTTGATCTACCTTTCAGATTTATACAAACTTGTCTACTAAGCTTCATCTTCTTCATTGAATTTATGATTCTCACAACATAGATGGTATATTATTTTTGTTATTACCAATTTTGTAAAATTTGAATTCCAAGGTGAGTACTTGTAACATGGTGTGTGATTTTTTCGACTTGAGATGTGAATCGAACTCAACTCGATTAGAGTGGGAGGAGTAAGTGTGGTGTGAAAAGGGGGTGAGAGTCACCACTTGAGGGCTCTACGTGGTGTCACATCATTGTGAGGTCGTGGGAAACTTTTGGGGGTGTATACATATAGAGGTGAGAGGTGCGGTGAAGGTTAGTGGGCCCTCTCCCCATTACATTATAATTTCTTTTCCTCCATTTCATTTATATATTTCTCTCACATTTTAATTTCGTTTTTTAGTTTTTTTTTCATTTATTAGATTCTTTTATTGGTGATGGATATTAGGTGAATCTTAAAATTTAGTATGGTGGAGACTGACCTCACTTATTCTGAACGGTAGGAGTGGAAAGTTGGAAAAGACTCGACTTTTTTATCCTTATAAAGTGTTCGTCTCATAATTTCACTTGATATACAGGGCACGGCAACAGCACCGGCAGCAATGGACACCGGGAGGACATCGGAAGTGGAAGACGCCCGGAGAATGTCGATTGCTTTGAGTGATAGTAGAGAGAGAGAGAGAGTTCGTAGAGAGTCAGAAAGTTTAGAGAGAGGAAAATTCACAGAGAGAGAAGTTTATGCTTTTAGTGAGAACATAAACTAGAACGAATAAAGTTTAGAAAAAGAGAAAGAGTTACAGAGAGAGTAGAAGGCGTAAAACATGTTTTCTAATAAGAATAAAGAATAAAATGACTAAAATATCTTTTCAAATGTAAAATAATGTGACAACCACGACGACTGTTGTAATTTTTAAAGTTAAATAACCAAATATGAAAGTTTTTAACAACCACAAGGATCATTTATGTAATTAACTCTGGAGTTTTGAAAAATGTGTTTCACATGTGTAAAAAACAAGGGAGATAATGAAATAGTTTTGTAAACATTAATAGGGTATAACTACAAATTTTGTGAACATTAAGAAGCATAAAGAAAAGTTTGTAAACTTGATGCATATACTTGACAAAAAAAAACTTCAAGTAACATTCAAAAAACGTGTTCAAACAACTTTAACACCCGTAGATTTTATTAGAAGAATTTTGATCATGTCCTTGAAAACTTGCTTAATTAATTCTATGTCCAAACTTATAATTACATGTATATCCTTCCAAAACATATAAACTCACATATATATATCAAAAGGGTGTTGCTAAATAGACACCCTTAGACACCTCATATTGAAAATACAATACCGTAAAACTGATTATGAAGAAAACTAATGTAACACCGTGTTTCACAAGCTTAAAATTAGCGCAAATTTAAACTTTTTAAACTTATTTATCAAAGTCTTGCAGCGGATATATTCACCATTTACAAAGGATCAGATTGTTATCTGACTATTTAACATTTCAAATAACAGGTGTTGCCACAATAACAACCGTCCATCGGATCACATGCACATAAATAACAATTAGTGTTCCACAATTATAAACACTACTATTACCCACGAGTAACCCAAGCTCGCCAGGCCATCAGTCACTAACCTGCGAAAAAGGAAAATATTGCACCGTTAGCTACAACTAGCTAGTGAGCACCAATATACACACAAACATCAATAAGCATGTTATCACATCACAATAAGGCACACAGAGCTAAGCTATCACATAACGGTGTGCCGACATGTCAGCAGGATCATATCTTGCTAGGTAGCTAGCCTGGCTCAACGATCCAAGCTGGGGAATCAGTCACAACCATCCGTATCGGTGGGGGAGCGAAGAGCAGCCCACCATCACGTTTACCAGTTCCGGTTTGCACCGAGAACCCCATTTCACAACCAGTTCCGGCTTTCGCCGCGAACCCCATTACATAACCAGTTCCGGCTTACACCAAGAACCCCATCTTCGTCAAGGAACGGTGGCCTGCAGAGCCGTCACCAAGCGTATACACTCAGTGCCGTTAATCCCCCACTTCCAGACCTTATTGGGCCCCCAGGGACCAGCCTACACGGCTGACCTTAACCAATCCCAGGAACTGTGGTACAGTCCCCCAATTGTCCTGACATATAATCAATAACAGATAACCGATCCAATCAGGATCCAATTACATGCTCATATACAATATCACATTAGCTTCTGCTCATACTCGATGAGCAGAATACTAAATTACACTTTAAACATAGCACACAGTTGTCACATAAGTCATAACCCTACATGGGTCTATATCGTATCACTTCACTTATCTATCGTCACTACTATAACCACATAACACGTGTTATAACACAACACGTCACTTCACCACTTACCTCGCACGTGCATACGTCACTATCACAATAGCACGTTTCAACACACGATAGATAGCCCTACTTATTGAGTCTCATGGGAAAACCGGTACTCACCTTAAGCTCACAATAAGCTAACACAACGATCAACGGCTTCCGGTTCCACAGGAGTACCTAACACATCGCATACACGATTGGTTATCACTTATACATAGTGCACCTAGGTCGAAACGCAAGTTAAACAAACTATCAGCACAAAACAGTTTTCTACGGGCGTAGGACACATGCCAAACAATTCCTACGGCCGTTAATATTTAGTTTAAATATTAACGGGACCAATTAATTAATAGTTATTAATTAATAAGAAAGGTCGAGGGTATTTTCTGTAATTGATTAATAGTTTAATTAAAGTTGGGCTTTAATTAAACGGGATTGGGCCTAATAAGGGTTTATTATATAAACCTTATTTGAACCTCATTAATCACAAGATAATCATAATAGAAAAAGGATTGCCCTAATCTCTCCTCTCTCTCTCTCCTTCGGCGGCACAAAACCGAGAACCGAACCACCTGCGACAGTGGCCCGCGGCGACTGGGCGAGACACACACACACATCGCGGATCACATTTTTTTTATCCGAGGTTTAATCCTTAGGCGGTCAAGCAGCCAGTTCAAGGTGGTGCAGTAGCGGTGGATAACCTGCAGCTTTCTAGAGGCTTAAAGAAAAAGTTTTTTGTTTTCATCAAGGTATAACTTTTTAATCCTCTTCTTCTTCTAAGTTTCTGTACGAGTTAGATGAGATCACTGGAGGGGGTTTTATTCCGCTGTGCATGTTTTTTATACCCTACAAAACCTTTCAGTGGTATCAGAGCCACTTCTAACCTCGTAGGGAACTAGGTTGGGTTTCTTCTTATTCTGATGAAAAAGGGTTTATCTTTTTTCAAGAAAATTTTTTAATTATCCAGGATAATAAAAATCAAGTTTTAATTTTTATTGGATAAATTATTTGTTTTTGGATAAAAGATTATTAGATTTAATTCCAATTAAATCTATTTTATTATTATTGTTATTTGCGTAAAAAGGCAAACCGAAACCACCTTCATCGGCGGTGGCCGTGGTCGGCGGCGGCGTCGCAGCTGGCGGCGTTACTGGATCGACGGCGGTCCCAGGTAGGGGCGGCATTCGCCGGTTGCCGGCCAACATCGGCAGAAGCAGGGTGGTCGACGGCCGAGAGGTGGCGCATGGCGGCAGAGCAGCGACGGTAGTGGCGTGGTAGGCTACGGCCCAGGGGCCACGGCCTAAGGCCGCTGGCTCAGCTGTATCTCGGGTCCGAAGGGTTGCGGCCAGGTTTTGATTTTCGGCCCAGGAACCACGGCCCAAGGCTGGCCCGGTTGCGGTTTTGTGTAGGAGAGGGCTACGGCCAACCAAATTCTGGTTTTCGGCCCGGTTCATATCTTTTGACCCAGATTTATATATTCGGCCAAGTTAGTGGTTCGGATATCCGTTGTTTAAAAGTGGAGTTAAAATACGGTTATTATTTTTAATTTCAAGTTTAAAATATTATTTTAAGTTTTTGATTAAACATCAAGTATGAAACTTAAAATATATTTCATTGCAAATAACAGGGAAACAATATAAGGGATTTTAACAGGTTGTTAAAATCAGTATTTTTCATCAAGGTGAATAATTAGAAGTCAGTTGTTATTTTACTTTCATGTATTAGTTTAGTACATGTTTGGGATGTCATAGCCGAGCCCTATACCTTGTGGATTGTTTTAAATTCTTGCGCTTGTGGTTATTTATGGATTTATTATTCTATGGTGTGGGGAGGCCTGCGTGCCACTTACAACCCCTATTCTATTTTGTAAAAGTTTTAGATTAGTGGGTCTGCGTGCTCTTGAATATCTTGTACTTTTATATTTCTAGTTTTTAGACAATAAAATAGAATAGATTTTTAGAATATATATATATCTGGAGCAAGGAGCAAGGAGCAAAGAGAAGGATTGGATGCTGGAGCCAGTGGGAGCTTCAGAATGTCATGCCATGTGTGTTGTGTTTTTCCACTTAGGTTTTGACCGTCGGGTTTTTCGTGTGGCTCACGAAATCGACAATAGTTAAGGGCAAGGCTAAGGCATAGTTGTTTGTGGTTTTTTTATTTCTTTACATATTTTATATATGCGTGGTTGTGATTCACACGATGAAATAAAACAAAGGTTTTAATAATAGTTAATTATTGAAACAGATGTTTTTAAAAGAAAACTGGCATTAAAGTTTTTCTCGTCAAAAACTTGGAAATCCTTTTTAGAAAAATCTTAGATCAGTGTGCTACCCACCTAATGGTACACCTTTCCTGTTAAACGGTACTTGAGTGTCGGAAGTGACCAAACCTTGGGCATTCGGGTTCAAACCATTGCGGGGGAGGGTGTGAAAGACTCTGTGATAATCGGGAGTCCCGGCCAGAGTTCACACTGTCTTAGGTGGTACGATCTATTTTGGTGATAATCAGGAGTCCCGGCCCAAAATGCACTAGAGGGACTAAACATGCACGGTTCTTGTAACCGATGTCCCGCGGATCTAGGAGTCGTGTCCAGTTAGGATACGATTGGTATAGTTTTTACCTACCAGAAATAGCATTGTCCCGGTGGGAAGTGCCCAAACCTTGCATCGGGAAATGTGAAATATGGATCCTAGTCTAATAATTTATTGTTTAAAAGGTAATAATTATTAGAAGATGTAATCAATACTGAATCGGTTTTATCTTTTTCTTTTTCTGTAAATGTCTTATATATCTGTTATTCCGTTTTATTCACCAAGAGAGTCTCTAAGTCTCATCACTAGCAAGTGGAAGCTTTCAGGTCCAAACTTTGCTGTTTGGAAGTTGCATCTGAAAAATATTTTGGATGCACAGGGAAAGCTTCACATTATCGAGACATTACCTCCACAGTGACCAGGAGTAGATGCCCAGGATAGTGAGTATGACACTTACTATCAGTATCTGGCTGATGAATTTGATGTTATGTCGATTCTTGTTCTCACAGCATCATCCGAGTTTACGGACGATCTCCGTGAGAAGTCGTCTTATGAGGTCGTTCAAGGACTGGAGCAAAAGTTCAAGTATAGTGAACGGATATGTCGCATGCTACTGATGAGGGAAATTCTTTCAGCTAAGATGAAAGAAAGTCAGCCTATTAGCGATCATCTCATCAATATGAGAAGGCTCTCAGATTGCTATGAGAGTTTTGGATCAAAATCAAAACCACATGAGCTAGTTATGCTCTTGTTCGGTTCCTTGTCGGACTATTACCAGAAAATAGTAATGTATGTCCTCGGTGATTTTGAGATGACTGTCGCAGGGTTGCACGAAATCCTTATGTGCATTAGCGATGAGTTGAATCCAAAGCAGCTAGAGTCAACAGTTGTGGACCCTATGCAGGAGGATGACTGGCTGGAAGAACTTGGAGAGATTTGTAGCCCAGACTGTGGTAGCAAGGATTCATGCGAGCACTCACTCGACATAGATCAGCTGGACATTGGTTCGCCCAATGATACAAGTATCTTTATGATAGATTGTCTTATTACTTCTTATGAATCATGGGTATTGGATACCGGATGTGGTCATCACATATGCAATCATTTGCAGGGATTCAAGAGAAGTAAGAAGCTAAGACAAGGAGATATGGACCTGCGGGTAGGCGCAGGCTCCATGGTTGGTGCCGAAGCTGTAGGAACATATTGTCTTAGTTTGCCCTCAGGCATGGTCTTAGAACTAGAACATTGTTATTATGTTCCTAGACTTATTACAAATGTTATCTCTTTCAATTTGCTAATAGACTGTGAATTTGCTTATGTTTATAATGAAAAGGTTATTTCATGTTTTAAAAATGATATTTTCTTTTTCAAAGCTACTCCAGAAAACGGTCTATATACACTAAATTTAGATAACAATGACATCTATCATATAAGTAAGAGATCCAAGAGTAACTTGAATCAAACTTACCTCTGGCATTGTCATTTAGGACATATAAACGAGAAACACATAGAGAAACTCCGAGATGACGGAATTCTAGAACCATTTGACTTGGAGTCATATGATGTTTGCGAATCTTGTTTGTCTGGTAAAATGACAAAGCAGACTTTCAACAATGAGAATGAAAGGGCTAGCGAGTTATTAGGGATTATACACACAGATGTGTGCGGACCCTTTACTCCGGAGGCCAGAGGAGGATACCGGTATTTCATAACCTTTACAGACGACTTCAGTAGGTTCGGTTATGTCTACCTCATGAGACTTAAATCTGAAAGTTTTGACAAGTTCAAACAGTTTCAGAATGAGGTACAAAATCAGCTGGACAAGAAGATAAAGTCGCTTCGGTCGGATCGAGTTGGCGAGTATCTGAGTCAGGAATTCGACGATCATTTGAAGGAATGTGGGATTGTTTCACAACTCACACCTCCGTATACACCTCAAATGAATGGTGTATCAGAAAGGAGGAATCGTACACTGCTTGACATGGTACGATCAATGATGAGTCAAAGTTCACTACCATTGTCGTTTTGGGGACACGCACTCGAGACAGCGGCGTTCATGCTGAACCGGGTTCCAACCAAATCGGTTGAAAAGACACCGTTCGAGGTTTGGACGGGGAAAAAGCCCAAAATGTCTTTTCTCAAGGTTTGGGGATGTGAGGTGTATGTTAAGCGAACATTCATGGATAAACTCAATCTCAAATCAGATAAGTGTATCTTCGTGGGCTATCCCAAAGAAACCATGAGATACTATTTCTACAACCCAGATGAGAACAAAGTTTTTGTTGCTCGTAAAGGGGTGTTTTTGGAGGACAAATTTCTTAACTCAGAAACTCCAAGAAAAGAAATAGAGCTTCAAGAAATTGAAGAGGAGGAGATTACACCACCACTGATAATTGAACCTGTGGTCCAACAGAGAATTGTTGAATCCCAACCCGAGTCTGTGGTTGAGGAAGAGGTGCAAACACAAGACCTTCGCAGGTCTAGTAGGCCTCGTAATGAGCCAGATAGGTATCTGGGATTCCTAGTTGCTAAAGACGAAGGGGATCTTTTAGAACCCACTACCTACCAAGATGCTGCCTCAGGTTTAGAATATGAGAAATGGCTAGAAGCCATGAAGGCAGAGATGCAATCCATGTATGACAACCAAGTTTAGGAGTTAGCAGATTTGCCTCAACACCGTAAATCTGTTGGGTGCAAATGGGTCTTCAAGAAGAAGACAGACATGGATGGAAAGGTGCATACTTTTAAAGCAAGGCTAGTGGCAAAAGGTTTCACGCAAACTCATGGTGTTGCCTATGATGAAACTTTTTCTCCAGTGGCAATGCTTAAGACTATTAGGATCCTTATGGCCATATCAGCATATTTTGATTATGAGATATGGCAAATGGATGTCAAAACCGCTTTCCTTAACGGGAAATTGACAGAGGATGTATATATGATACAGCCGGATGGTTTTGCGGATCCAAAGAATCCTGATAAAGTATGCAATTTGCTTAAATCCATCTATGGACTAAAGCAGCATCTAGAAGCTGGAACTTACACTTTGATGAGCGTATCAAAGAGTTTGGTTTTACCAAAAGTGAGTTCGAGTCATGTGTTTACACTAAATTCAGTGGGAGCGCGGTAACCTTCCTAATCTTGTATGTAGATGACATACTGTTAATAGGAAACAATATACCAGTATTACAAGGAGTAAAATCCTGGTTAGGTAAATGTTTCCAGATGAAGGACTTGGGAGAAGCTGCTTATATACTGGGTATAAGGATCTATAGGAATAGATCTAAGCGGCTTATCGGACTTAGTCAAAGTACGTATATTGACAAAATCGTGAAAAGATTCAAGATGGATGAATCCAAGAAAGGATTTATTCCTATGCAATCTAGCGCGATTTTGAGCAAGGCTCAGTGTCTTGTGTCTAGTCAAGATCAGGACAAGATGAAATTGATACCATATGCCTCGGCAGTTGGTTCAATCATGTATGCCATGCTATGTACTAGACCCGATGTTGCCTATTCTATCAGTGTCACGAGTAGATATCAGCAAAATCCTGGTGAAGCTCATTAGGTGGCCGTCAAGAATATTCTCAAGTATTTGAGAAGGACGAAAGACATATTCCTAGTATATGGAGGTTCGATGGATGAGCTCAGTGTAACTGATTACACTAATGCTAGTTTCCAGACCAACATGGACGACTTCAGGTCGCACTCAGGATTTGTCTTTACCCTAAACGGAGGAGCCATATCTTGGAAGAGTTAGAAGCAAGATACAATAGCAGATTCTACTACAGAGGCAGAGTATATTGCGGCAAGTGATGCTGCAAAGGAAGCTGTCTGGCTGAAGAATTTTATCTCGGATCTTAGAGTTGTTGCCAGTATCTCTAGACCGATCGATATATTCTGTGACAACTCAGGGGCTGTGACGCAAGCTAAAGAGCCTAGAGATCATCAGCGGACTAGGCACGTACTCAGGAAATATCACCTCATCCGAGAGATCATTGGAAGAGATGATATTAGATTGCAAAAGATACCGACGGACGACAACGTTGCTGACCCGTTGACGAAGCCGCTAGCTAGGGCTAAGCATGAGAGGCATGCGAGTTATATAGGAATGCAGTACTTAGAACATAGTAGCTGGTTCTTGTTTTTGATTATTACTATAGATGTAACTTGAAACTCTTTTATTATGTAATTACATTTCATGGGATTGAAATAGGAGATTTTTACATAATTGATTCTAGTTGTCTATTTTTAGCATGTTTAACCTATCCATGACAAGTCAAGTGATGAATTGTCTAAATGCCCGTAGCTACTTAATGTAGTGGGAGCTACATTAGGAGGTAACGCTATTATGGATATTTGATGATTTATTCAAGTATGAATAAAAGCACAAGGCTGTGACCAAATATTCATAGATATTTATCAGAGGATAGATATTGGGGTGATCCGCATCGAGTTTACTTCATGGAGCGTTAACATAAGTAAACTTGATAGGTTGCCCTTAGACCTGAGATATTTGGTTTGGGGCATGGTAACTTCTGTACTTTAGCGCGTTCTAACGTCACGCCGTAACAGGGTGGTCATAAGGGGCATGTCTAGGTGCAGCGGAAGCCATGTGCTCGAATTGAAAAAATAGTCAAGATGGAATTTGCACCTTCTTTTTAGGAGAGATATTTTCTGAGCTCCTCGACGATTAAGACTACTGAAAATGCGTGGCCGCGCTCGGTTAGAGTGATAGTTTTTCATTCGGTAAACCGTAACTGCAGAGTGTCGAAATCAGAGTCGAGAAAATCTGAGTATTTAATAAGATCCCTACTCCATGTCAAATACTTACATTACGGAATATCGCGATGCAAAAGGAAAAGCCTAGATAATCCAAGGCGTGGATTATGTCTCTAGATATAAGAGATCTCGAAGGGTTAACCTAAGTGTCTGGCTAGGGACCTCCTTAGGCCAACGATGTACAAGGAGTGTTACTTATCTTGCACAAGTAGGAGTCTGTTAGAATATGTGCAGAGATAGATAACATGTATTATCGTGTCCAATACTATGTGACACTAAAGGATCACACTGCTACACACCCAATTAGAACCTTTTGGATTTTACCTATTTGTGTATCACAATAATTAATAGTTTAATTAATTATTAAGAAAGAGAAAAATAATAAAAGTTATTATTATTTAAAGAGAAGAAGTTAATATTTAGTTTAAATATTAACGGGACAAATTAATTAATAACTATTAATTAATTAGAAAGGCCGAGGGTATTTTACACAATCACTCTAATTAACGCATAACACGCGTTATTAACTTAAAACACACTAATTCAAATCACTTAAATTCACTGTACAACAATTCAAGCGAGAGGTACAAGCCTACACAACTAGACCCAATTTCAGGATGGTACAAATCTACCCCTCTTAAAGAGGATTTCGTCCTCGGAATCTAACCTCGATCACACTTAGCCACACATTGCCACAACTAGCCAATGCTAGGCCGCATTTACCACTATCACAATTAGTCAATAAGAGATCACACCTATCACTGCCACAATCATTCTGTGGTAAGTCACAACTACAATTCAACACGAAAAGCAACTAACACAAAACTTTATTTATTTCGACTAACTGTAACATTACACTTCGTACAAAAAGCACACACTACATTCATACAGACCTCACTTGACTACATTAGACCACACTACTATTATCTCAAGGTTTACACAACACTTTCAACTAGTTAGGGCACTCCGAATAGTTATGCCCATACTGATTACACTCATCACAAAACTTACCCAAACATTCTTTAGAATAATGCCCTGGAAGTCCACACGAATAACATAATCTATCCTTGTACTTACACTCCCCGGCATGATTCTTTCCGCAAATCTCACACATAACTCGACGTCTAGACCCTCCGGCCTCAGCCTGAGTCTTCGTCTTTTGGACTTCTTCATTTCGCTCCTCTTTCATTGCACGAAACTCTTCTCGTACAACGTCCCTCATCTCGTCCTTCATTTCCTCTTTCACCTTATTACTTATGCCCGCTATAATGGGAGACATATTTTTCTTAAAACACTTATCGAATTGATCGGTCATTACTTCTCGAAGGTGACGCGTAGGCACAGCCCCGCGTTTACTTCCATAAACGGAGATATAGTCCTGGACCTCTCCTATGGTATTTAAATCCAAGATCTCTTCACGATTCTCGTTCCCCGCTTGTCTATCCGCATCCCTATCCATCTTACTGCAATCAAAGAACTCTTAGTTAGTATAAACACAAAACATCATCCAAACTATTCTATTAATCACCAATTCAATTTAATCACACTTGAACATTCTCGACTGTCCGCATTGGACACACGCCATTTCTTAATACACTAATTAAGTCCCTCTTTCATTACCACTAATACTATTCTTTTACATTATTAATAATATCACTTTATTTCTCTTATCGTATACGCGTTTACTTATCACACTTGTCATTTATCCTTAACTAACTTTCTTAATCTAAATTCTTACGCTTTATCATTACTCAATATCACATGTTTTCATTGTCTACTTCGAGCTAAAACACTTGTCTCATAAAACAATAAAACCTCTATCACATTTAATGAATTGTATTTCCTCGACAACATCATTGCCGAATTAACCCACTCCAGTTATAACATCAAAATCTCATAAGAAACACAATCACAAAAAAAAAGTAAGAAACAACCTCACTATAGCCAACAGCAACTCATAAAACACTTATCTCAATTACAACTACTTGAACATCAACAACTTACAATCTTAAACGAGTTTAGTCAACACCAGTACAAACACTTACAGTTCACCAAAACCTACAAAACACAAAATAACCAAAACTATACATTTCGTCTCTTTAGCTCCACTTGTTATCATTCATAACACTAACCCCTTTCATCACGGGAAGAGCCCTCTTTCCTTTGCCTTGATACAGATCATCCAGTTCCTGCATCTTATCTCATCGGGTAATCACTAATTCGGTGCCCCGGCTTGTGGCACCTAAAACACACATTTCCTTTGAACTAACATTCTGCAGTTGTGTGACCAATCTGTCCGCACCTCAAACATCTGGTAGTAGCTTTGGAGCAAGAACCAGTATGATATGCACGGCACTGAGAACACCAGGAACCATCAAACTTTGGCTTCTTACACGATCTCGACTTTCCGCCTACATAAGGCTGTTCTTTCGCAGGACAGATTTAGAGGATTTCCGCACCTTTTTATTCTGACCCTTAACTGTTTTATCTTCCTTACACTGAAGACGATCTCCCTCAATTTGTCGAGCTATTTCAAAAGCCCGATCCAAACTAGATACAGCTCTAACATGCGCTCTATACTCTACTGGTAGCATTCCCACAAACTTGTGAATCTTCGCACTTTCATCTGCTACTAGGTGAGGAATAAATCTCACTTTATCAGTAAAAGCATCGATCAAATCCTCCACTGGCTTATCTCCTTTCTGGAGATCATTGAACTCTCGTTCCATCTTTTCTAAATCATAGTTGGTGCAGTATTTCTTCGTCACACGTTCAGAAAACTGCTCCCACGTCATTGCAACAATCACTTATCTGTTCACTGAATCTTTCACGGAATCCCACCAAAACATGGCATCGCCCTTCAACATGCATTTCGCATACTTAACACGGTACTCTGGCTCACAATCAAAAGACTCGAAAGCTTGATCCGTCTCCCGAAGCCATCGTATAGTATTCGAAGGATTATCACTACCCTCGAACTCTTTGGGTCCACAAGAAAGGAACTTCTTGTAGGAACAGTGCTCCAGACTCTTACCTTTGACGGATTCTAACAATATCTCCCTCGTCACTCGGAGTTATTCTTTAAGGTGCAGAACATACGCCTGCAACTCTGGAATCGGCCTCGGGCCTTGAGTATCACGTAGAGAAGACTCCTCCTCAGTTTCAACATGAGTACGAGATGCCTCATCCTCCACTTGCTTACGAGTATTTTCACCATCAACTCGGTGTTCTGACATTCTTACTTATTTACTACACACACGAGAACCACACTTAGCACATCACTTATCCGACATCTACTAACATGGGGCGTTAGTATACAAAGTATCACAATCACATAACACTCACACTCAGCCCCAATTACCCCAATAGGAACACTTAACGATGGTCGGGCCCGAGTTTGAGATCGAATACTCTTCCGGGTATCCAATTCCCTCAAACTTAGGCTCTGATACCTAATTGTAACACCGTGTTTCACGAGCTTAAAATTAGCGCCAATTTAAACTTTTTAAACTTATTTATCAAAGGCTTGCAGCGGATATATTCACCATTTACAAAGTATCAGATTGTTATCTGACTATTTAACATTTCAAATAACAGGTGTTGCCACAATAACAACCGACCATCGGATCACATGCACATAAATAACAATTAGTGTTCCACAATTATAAACACTACTATTACCCACGAGTAACCCAAGCTCGCCAGGCCATCAGTCACTAACCTGAGAAAAAGGGAAATATTGCACCGTTAGCTACAACTAGCTAGTGAGCACCAATTTACACACAAGTATCAATAAGCATGTTATCACATCACAATAAGGCACACAGAGCTAAGCTATCACATAGCGGTGTGCCGACATGTCAGCAGGATCTTATCTTGCTAGGTAGCTAGCCTGGCTCAACGATCCAAGCTGGGGAATCAGTCACAGCCATCCGTATCGGTGGGGGAGCGAAGAGCAGTCCACCATCACGTTTACCAGTTCCGGTTTGCACCGAGAACCCCATTTCACAACCAGTTCCGGCTTTCGCCGCGAACCCCATTACATAACCAGTTCCAGCTTACGCCAAGAACCCCATCTTCGTCAAGGAACGGTGGCCTGCAGAGCCGTCACCAAGCGTATACACTCGGTGCCGTTAATCCCCCACTTCCAGACCTTATTGGGCCCCTAGGGACCAGCCTACACGGCTGACCTTAACCAATCCCAGGAACTGTGGTACAGTCCCCCAATTGTACGGACATATAATCAATAGCAGATAACCGATCCAATCAGGATCCAATTACATGCGCATATACAATATCACATTAGCTTCTGCTCATATTCGATGAGCAGAATACTAAATTACACTTTAAACATAGCATACAGTTGTCACATAAGTCATAACCCTACATGGGTCAATATCGTATCACTTCACTTATCTATCGTCACTACTATAACCACATAACACGTGTTATAACACAACACGTCACTTCACCACTTACCTCGCACGTGCATACGTCACTATCACAATAGCACGTTTCAACACACAATAGATAGCCCTACTTATTAAGTTTCATGGGAAAACCGGTACTCACCTTAAGCTCACAATAAGCTAACACAACGATCAACGGCTTCCGGTTCCACAGGAGTACCTAACACATCGCATACACGCTTGGTTATCGCTTATACATAGTGCACCTAGGTCGAAACGCAAGTTAAACAAACTATCAGCACAAAACAGTTTTCTACGGCCGCAGAGGACATGTCCTACGGCCGTAGGACACATGCCAAACAATTCCTACGGCCGTAGGGATAGCTCCCTGTGCCCGTAGGGCCTCTTTCTAACGAATCATGCTCTACAGCCGCAAGAACCAGTTCCTACGCCCGCAGAGGCTATTCTTTGGTGACCTACGACCGTAAGTTACATACCTACGCCTGTAGACCTTGTCCCATCGTCCGTAGACGGTAAACCACAGAAAAACACATCCTACGGCCGCAGAAACCCTGCCTACGGCCGCAGAAGACACACAAGGCCTCCTACAGCCGTAGGGACTAGGTCCTACGCCCGTAGGAAGTACGTGCACAGCAGGTCTTCGTCCCTGTTTCACACAGCAACTGTAAACTCGCGTTTTGATACCAAGAACTCGATTGAAACCAAATTCAATCGTTTACACATATTACTTGACATCCATTAAAACTTGGGAACACATTTGGACTCAAAAACTACACATAGAACACCATAAATACCATCAAATTGGTGTTTCCTCTTTATAAACACTAACTAGGGTTCTTGATCAAAATACTTACAAATTACAAAGAAGAACAACTGATCTAGACCACGAATTGCTACTGATATCTCTGGTTAAAGCGTGATTCTTGGTTCCCTCTTCAAAATCACCAAAGGTTCTAGGGTAAGTACGTGTACGTACGTTTGTATGTATGTTTGTGTGTTTTCAAGAATGACCCAGGGGATAAGGCAAGGCTTTAGCCGACCTTGGGTCAAATTATTTAAACACGGGGTATTTTGTTCCCCTTTCCAACTTACAACTTGTCACCCGCTATCCCGTTTTAACTAACGGGGATATCTACGGAATCATAACGCGAAACCGCTTAACACTTTATCACTTTTAAACGCGTTTGACACTCTTTACACGATCACTCTAATTAACGCATAACACGCGTTATTAACTTAAAACACACTAATTTAAATCACTTAAATTAACTGTACGACAATTCAAGCGAGAGGTACAAGCCTACACAACTAGGCCCAATTTCAGGATGTTACAACTAACCTAAACATTACCGTAACACAAAGAAACATGTATTACTGTCTCAAAGAGAACAATCTTGATAAATATCATCAGATAAACAAATATATACTCCTGATAAATATCATCACACAAACTATTGTCTCAAATAGAACAGTCCTGATAAATATCATCTTACAAACAACCATGTCATTTGGCTAAAAGCCAATTAGTTACACATAAACATGCATAACATAACATAATAAACAAGTTAACCTCTAACTGATGCGATCTTGATCTGAGATGACTAAACCTTGAAGATATCCTTCGATTTCGGGCTTCAACAACCGATTAATGCAAAACAACTAATTATGTGAAAAGGACCGCAACAAATATAATGGTAACGGGCCTTGTGCTTTAGAAACCCATTTACACCTTTAATTGAAGTCTTCAAGGTTGTAAAAACGCACCCTTACATCCTACTTTTCATTTAAGCCAACAAAATAAAAGAAATAAATTTAAATTTAAACTTGAAAATGAGTATTACAACTCTTTAACATTCGGGTCTTGTTATGAAAATCCTCTGGGTAATTATTTGACATCTTTTATTCTAGGTTCTATGTGCAATCTGAATCCTTACAATGCTACCATTGAGCTTTGATTGTACTCGTGTTTCTTATTAAGGGTTTCCATCAACTACTCCATGTAAATCAATTTGTCATCCACTACAATTTCCTCTATTGAGACAAAGGTAGACCAGTCTTATTTCATAAATTTCTATCCTACATTCTTCAAAAAACATAGCGAATACAGTGATGCAACAAATTATTACTTAAAGCTCTTCATATATTATCTGCACTTCTAATCTAGTATAAAACAAATAAATCAAATTTATACAACTCAAAAAGTTCAAAATCTGAAAGAAACATATGTTATCACTTAACTTCATCGGTCGGTTGTTACGGTTATGGTTATTAGATTGACTTGATTTTTGACTAACAAATCGATTACCATAGTTTAATCGAAATGTAGAAACCACCTTTGTCAACGGCAGATTCTATCATGATCAGCCGCTAGTTCATTAACCTTCCTTTGGAGTCTGGTCAGTGCCATGGTGACCGTTATGTTAGAGTTAGACTACTTGAAGTGGGGTGCGGCATGATCATGAACACTGTGCCCCACCCCTGTGACATGTTGCAAAATTTGATCTCCCACGGTAATTGAATATAGAACGGTGTCTTCACATAACATCATCGTCTAATTGCATCATAGAGAAATAATACATGCAGTTAACATCACTTAAGTTAGGTCATATTGCTCTCAGATACCACTTAAATGAAAGGTATTAAGATCATTTGAGTTTTTAATTATTTAAATAACATGTGAAAACAACATCACCTAACTTACGTGATATAACCGTACCACACCACCACAACTAGTGTAATACCCGAGCGGTGCTCGGGTATGTTATTTCAAAAAAAATATTGATATAGAAAACACTTTTATAGTTGATGTTATTTTCTCTGATGCGAGTAGTTTTTCTGAAAATGTCATAATTTTTTTAAAAATTAGACTTAATATCACATAGTTATATTAAGTGTTGTAAAAGGCGCGTCATAGCGGCGCCATGGTGCGCTTTAACGCGCCAAATGACGAGTTTTTTAAAGTGTGGCGCACAGAAAATAAATTTTTTCTAAAACAGTGGACTTTTTTGTATAGATTTTGCTATCACGTGTACTGAATTTCTATAAATTTGTATTTTTATAATTTGTATATGTTACGTTGCTTCTCATTTGTGTTAGTTATGATTATTAGCCTTTAGAGATTAAAACACCACTTAAATGACTTATATTAAGACTTGAGTGTTAATTAAGAGGATCGTTCATATTCTGAGTTATTTTCTAGTGAATTCAAAAATAAGTTAAAAAATCCCTTCTCAACTACTAAATTCACCATCTCGTATGTTTATTACCTATTCATTTATTACATTTGTTTCTTTCAACAACATATTCTTTCTTTTTTTTTCTTTTTGTATACGATGTTTCTTAATATATTATAAACATTAAAATTTTGTTATTAATTTGTCATTTCAAACTTATGCCTAATTTTTTTCTTATTTATTAGTTTAGAGTTGGTTAATATTTGAACTTAAATTTTATTTATCTCGTTTTTATTAGTTTCATATTTGGTCAAAGTTTTTGTTTTTAGTTTCAGGAAGTTTTTTTTTTATAATTACAATACTTATACAAAAGACACCAAATACCAAATATATCTCCAACTTTGATGTTTATAAAAATGTGATATAAATAATAATTATGTCATATCTCAACCAAATATATCTTCTTAGATGAAAGTTCAATAAATATCTACGTGATAATACATTGTTTAAATCAGATATTAATACAGAAAACACATATAGAGTAATATTTATTTCATTGACATGTAAACTTTCAGATTAGTTATCGTAAATTGTAAAACTCCTAGTTAAAATATAAATGTAAAATTCATTAATAATATTTGGTTTAATATATAATAGGTACTAAACTAAAATGTATCCATCAGCAATATTATTATTTTCAGAAAGTTAAACAAAACTTTAGCATTATTTCTTGTAATTTGTTTTGTTGGATAATGGTATGGTATAATTACTCTTGGCCTCTTGCTCAAAAGTTAATTAAACAAAAGTTTAACATTGTTATTTTCAAAAAAAATATAAAAATTATCATTTTAAATGAAAAATATATTACCATAAGTAACTTTTTAATTAATTCTAATATTTTAAACTTTTTAGTTACTGACATACACTACCAAAAGTATATGTTTAGTCATGATGTACCTATGGATAGATTGTGCACATAATCCATCTTCCTCTCTCTCCTTTTTCTACTTTCTAGCCTCTGTCACTCCATTTCATATTTTCATGATTTCATCTTCTGTTTTCCCTTCTCTCTTCGTCTTTCTCTATATATCAATTGGACAAAAGTTTCATTTACTGGAAAGTGATGGAGACGGTGACCTTGGAGTGCTTGGTGAAGTGGTAACGATGTTGCTTAACAGAAAAATTGTTGCTTAACTATTTCGGATTTCCTGCAACTCGATTTCCGATGATGGTGACGGTGACGACCTTGAAAGGGGGTGATCGTTAGCTTTGATGTGTTTGGTGATTCATGCGTACCTGTGAGATAGATTTAGACCAGGGGTCTCTTCTCCGTCGGCCTCCTCCAAGAGATCTCGTCCTCCAGCGGTTGCTCCGGCCACCGCCGATATCCACACCATCATCTTCAGTTCCCCCCTTTTCTCACTCACTGTCGTCGCCGCCGTCGGCCTCCGCCATCGGTCTTTCCGTCGCAGCCGGCCTCCACCACCAGGGGTCTCTTCTCCGTCGGCCTCCTCCAAGGGATCTCTTCCTCCAACGGTTGCTCCGGCAGCTGCCGCCGCCGACATCCACACCATCGTCTTCAGTTCCTCCTTTGACGAACCACAGAAGAGTGATTCCCTTAGCCCCACACTCTCACTCTCGCGATTCTCTCTGCAATTAGTCTCAAAGCTGTCTCCGACATTGTCGTGATGTCGTCGGTTTCTCCTCACCTGGGATATATATAACAGTTGTTGGATTTGTCGGAGCAAGCACAGAAGTTTGCCGGAGAAGACAAGGGTTGGTTGGTGAAGACAAGCAAGAGGGTTTCACCTGCTTTACGTGCAAACTTTATACAGTTTTTATACAGTTTTAATCATTGATCAGTTTTCTAGAACGGTTTACACACAGTTTTTTTCTTTTTACCAGTTTTGTTGCATGATCAATGGTCAGGATTGTATGTGAGTTTTAATCTAAGGGCTGTGTAAATTAAGTACTTTATACGGCTGAGATTTAAAATATAACTTAATCTAATGGTCTGAAACCAAAGTCAAATATGGTTGCCACTCACCTGGCACCATATATATATATATATATAATGACATACAAGATAACCATGTTATTAAATAACCGTACCACACCACCACAATGACATACAAGATACAACTCTGTGTCGTGTGGCATACGCCTCTACCACTCCGTCGGGAATTCAAAATTAAGGGCGGGAAAATTTCCATAACACTTTTCCTAACGCTCCCCGACCGTCGACCTTTTTCTGCAAGTTCATCACGAAATCTAACGAAATGAACATTTGATACCTGAAAAGAACCGTGATTTAATGCAAAACTGAAGTTAATCGAAGGTTTTCTCAGGAATGGCTGAAACCCTAAGTCCTAACCCTACACTGGCACAGAAACAGAGAACGACGATCATGTCTCCAGTCAAGACTCACTTTCTCGGCTCCAACAATGATCAACTCGAACGTGCTCAGGCTCGTGCCGCTCGTGCTGCTACTATCCGCCGGAAGCCGGTAACGCTCAATACAGCCGCTGATGCTAATCCTACCGATAAACTTCTAGGACGAGAGCAGATCATGGAGTTGTTCCAAAACTGTATCAAGTTAGCTAGTGAAAATGTCTGTATTACCTTTCTCCATTATTTATTTTAGGGGTTCACTTTTTAGTTTGTGTGAGGATTTAACCTTTCTGTGGTGTGCAGAAAATTAATCAGAAAAATACTTGGGAGCTGAATCTGATAGATCATATCTGCGAAATTATTAAAGTTGAAGAAGAGGATGATGTTGAAACCAACTTTCAGAAGGTACAGAAGCAAAACTTTCAGCTTTAAGATGGAAGCCTATCAAAAGTTTTTTAAGTTTTACTTTTTCTGTCTCCTTCTTTCCTTAAAAGGAGGTCCCGGCTCTTGTTAGTGCATTATTGATTAAGATGGAAGTATATCAAAAGGATAGGATTCTGATGAACTTGTGAAAGAAACCTTCATCTATCTTTCACTTTGGTAATTATTCTTACCTGGCTTTGCAACATGGCAATGATCTCTTTTACATACGCTCTAGGTGAAGATTTTGAAAGCTTGTTGCTGCAGAAAATCAACTAAATAAAGTACACACACTTAAAAGTCTAACCATCCCAATCAATGTTTGGCGTTTATCCAGTTTCCAGTGTTAATTGAAAATTTGATCTTTAAGAGAACTTTCAGCGACTTAGATGTTCATCTTCTCCCCACTATAATCTTGTGTAAAATTTGCTTTAAGCTCAAAGTGATTCCATAATTCAAATATTAGTCTAGTGTTACTTGAAGTGGCTCAACGCCTCAACCATTTTTTGTGACAAAAAGCTTGATAACCTTGAAACATTGATTTTTGTTTTTTATCTTCCAGTGACTAATGATCATTGAAAAAGCCACACAAATGAGTAACTTTGAAACATTGTTGATTTAAGTAGAATTCGGTGCTCAACACCTATAAACAGAGATGTTGATCAGAAGCACCTGAAAGTGTGACTCAAAGATATAAAAGTGTTGTTTGGAAAACCATTTAGGTTTCTGCCTGCAAGAAGAAGATAAATGTTGGAGCCTAAGTCTATGCCAAAAGGCTCCTAAATTTTTATTTGACAAATATCCTTATTCCTTAAACAGGTCTGAACTTGTTGGTTTAAATTTTACTCTAAAATTTTTACTAACTAGTTGCCCAAAACTGATTCGACTTTAACCTGTTCCTAAAATTTTGAAGAACAGGAAAGACACATCCAATCTATATATGCTTCCTTAAGGTTCAGCTTTTGGTATCTGACCTCTGACTTTCATGATTACTTAGATTAAAACTTAATAGATTCTTGTCATCATTGGAGACTTGCAGTTATTCTATCAAAGGTTCAGAACTTTTTTGAAATTATGTATTAATTCTGGCTTCTAACCTAGCTCATAAAACAGGAACCTTTAAATGTCTATTTTTGGGGTGGCATGTTCTTTCTCTTTCAACACCAGTGACCTCTTTTTTATTTAATTAAAGGACCCACATCTTCTTTATTTACCTTATTAGGTTGGTTTTTTTGTCACCCTTGTTTTACCTGTATGGCTGTATGAAATGTGATCTCTAGCAAGGATGAAGTTTCTAATATAAAACCCATGTCTCGTCATTCTAATATTTATATTCTATCAATATAATACAGCTTTTTGCCTATTTCTTTCAGTTACTATTGATTCATACTCTTTGCTACTAACTATTCTGATCTTTTAAGTTTTTCTTCATCAATTGTGGGCTCGTTGTCAACTTATATGTTTCTTCATAACAAAAAAGGAGGCATTCTACAAATTTCCTAAATGTCGAAAACTATGTATCAATTGTTTTATGTGTTTGCTAAATTTTTTGGAATTTTAGATCATAAGCTTGACTTTCACATGTAAACAACTTTCTGCTTCATGTGTAGTGTTTGATAATATGAACTCAAATGTTTCACTGCAGTTCAAAGTATATACGATGTGTTGAATATATTGAAACTATTGTTTTTCTTACTTGGTTCTCCAAGTTTTCTCAAGATTATGTTTTATCTATTCCACATGTTAAACTAAAGAAAATGCAGAGGGCTATAGGGGCAGAATTGTATGTAATTCTGGGGACTCATGAATGTTAGATTGCACCTTTGTAAGTGCAGGCAAGTTGCACGCTTGAAGCAGGAGTTAAAATATACTCAATGAGGGTGGACTCCGTCCATGCTGAGGCATATAAGATCCTTGGAGGGCTTAATCGAGTTGCACTAGACTCGGAAGAAGGTTCGTTGTATTGCATTTTACTCACATTTTTAAATAAAATGATCTTTATTACCTTGTCCTCGGTTATGTTGAAAGTTCTTGTATAGCTTGTAGTTGGTCTTATGATGTATTTGTTTGTGCTTGTTCCGAAAGAATTGGTTCAAATCTTAAATGGAAAAGCTCATGCACTGTAGAAGTATTCAAGATTTATTTTTAGCTTCTGGCTTGCACTGACTTTTTAACTGTTACAATATTGCATCCATTTTTGTACCCTGTTAGTTATGGAGCCTTCACTAAATATGACTTTTTTGGAATTATTTTTGTGTTGTACATATAAATCAGGCTGTGTGGAGGATGCCAATGCCAACAGTGTGCAAGTGAAACAAACATCAAAGAAGGAGCAGGAACGAAAGGTCTTCCATTTTTTCGTCTGTCAAAATGGGCCACATGTTGAAATGTTCATATATTGTAATGTGTGGGGTTTGAGCTACAATCCCATCAACTAAATATGGTGGCTGGTTGTTTTCAACTGGAACTGTAGTGCTTTAATGCTTTACAAATCATTCTTAGGTGTTGAGGCCGGTTGGTTAACGCCTAAGGGGTTAACAAGGTTAGAACTTAATTAATTACTTAAGGGCCGGTGGGCCAACACCTAATTGGGGTTTCCACTAGGCGCTAGCCCCTATGTATAAATAGTTAAGTTAGTTCCCCATTTGTTCATGCTTTTAAAAAACACACACAAAACCCAACTCCTTAGAGAAAATTTTGATCTAGCCACACTGATCCGTCTCCTGTTTTGTAAAAATTTTGTGTGTTGTAGAAAAGGAGTGGGAAGAGAGAATGAAAAGATTGGTCAGGTTAGGTAACGAGTCAACACGGGTTTTGGTTGAACCATGTGCTTCTTTAGTGAGGTCAAAGCGGTCTGGTTTGGTTGGGTTGACGCAAAAATATTTTTTTGACTATTGCTCCATTTTTTCTATAAATAATTAATTTCTTAAATATATATAAAAATTTTGCATACTAGAATAAAGAAATAGTAATCGAGGTCTTCAAATAAGACAATTAGGAGGTTGTATGCTTTAAAAATACACTTTCTACAACTTTTGACCCTTCTGACCATATGACCTGTTTCTTTTCTAGTTTAAGAATTTATATATGATCCATTTAGGATGAAAATTATTTAACCCATTATAAGTAAGTAGTTCAAAATTACCTGCTATAGTTTGAGTACTAGGATTGAACTAATGAATTCTATAAATATGCAGTTATCTCCCCTTTCAACACTTGAATCATCCTTTGAAACTCTTAACGTGAAGAAGTTTGATGGTAAGGGGAAATAATATACCTATTTTCTGATTGTATTTTGTATAATAGGTTAAAACTGTAAATATCTTCATTTCTAGTTGCCTTTACTGTGGATCCTCTCTATCATCAAACATCTGCCCAGTTTGATGAAGGTGGAGCCAAAGGTCTCTTGCTGAATAATCTTGGAGTCTATGGTGGGTGCCGAGTACTTTTTGATTCTCTTGAAGTACCTGGGAAGTGCATGTCTTGTTCGGTCCAAAGTCATAAACATGAGACAGTTAATATTTCTCATGCTAGAGGTTTGTTTTTTTTCGTCACATTAAAATCGTTAGTTGTGAGTTTCATTAATCTGAAATATTGTGTTGTCTTACTAATTTGTAGACTGTTCGGAAGAAATGGTAATCAGCATTTCAAAGAACAATGAAATCTCACCGAGTCTCAAGGATATAGTCAGTATGTTTGATGAAAATAATAGAAGGCCACTAGATACCTTCACTTTTTCCCAAAATCCTGTAGAGCCTTATTATGGAGCTTATGACAATAATGATTTTGATGGTGATCAACATGATGAATCTGGAACCTGGGATGATGTTAATTTCAAAGAAACCAGTCCGAATGATGAGGGCTCTTATTTTAGAAATGAAGAACCCTTCATGCCCAGTTATCATGAGGTACTTGATCGTTCTACATTTCTGCCCATTTAAGGCTAATTGCAGAAGGTAACCAACTGTTTTAGCCAGAAATAAAACAATAAACTTTTATTAAGTTATGATTTGAGGTAAACAACTTCCAATAATTGCAATTTACAATAATCAGATCTGATAACCCGTCAAAATTAATGATCTGGCAGCTGCTGATGTGTCGGTAACTATTGAGTATTGACCATATTGATTTTCTTCTGTTGTGGTGCTGACATGACGCCTGACAACAGGTTAACTTAGGTTGTTCACTTCTTTGAAATTTTGATGTTTTTTCTGCGCTAGAAGAAGTTGGTTAACCAACACAGAAATTAGACCAAAATTGGTTGCCATTTTGGAACTAGCCTCATGCAATAGAAGAAACTAGCTGATATCCTGTGTGTACTGTTTCCAGGGAAATGATGAATATGTTTCTCTTGATCCTGGTGTAGATGACAGATCTGTTAGAGGTGATGAATTCATGTTCCTAAGACTGGGTTTGACCTTCAGAAGAAATGCTTGGGCTGGCCCTGATCATTGGAAGTATCAGAAGACAAAAGGTAGTTTTATCAAGACAAATAAGCTTTATCTTGGGGGGGTTTGGATAATCGGATGCGCATTATTTTATGTGAAATATAATATATAGAATCACTAGTGAGCTGGAATAAAACCAATCATGCTGTAGAAAATACTGTGCTGATGTGGTTTTGCTATTTGAAGTTGTAATAATCAGATAGACAATCTGGTCTGTTTGACAATATTTTAGTTGTAAATAAAATTAACACATAAAATGACCAAAAGGAAAATGAGCCATGGGAGTAAAAGTATCTTAATGTAGGTTTAAAGAACTAAAGAAGTGAATGAGGTAATTTAATTTACCCTTTGTGACATGGGAGTAAAAGTATCTCGAAGTAGGTTAAAAGAAATGATAATGAGGTAATTTTAGTTACCCGTTAATAATCAGTATAGTTGCGGTTCGCAACTTCGCATGAAACTAATTACTTGCCCTCTTAATAAGAATTATCCACACATTAAAAACTGATTATTTCCACAAGTCACAATTATCAGTTTCAAAACATGAATCCAAACATCTTGTTTGCTGTTATTTAGTTTGCTGTTATTTAGTTTGCACTGGTGTTGCTGGTTTCAGTTTCTTTGATTGCAATATGTTTTATAGGTCCAGATGGCCTGGCCAATGAACATGGATCACCGTTATTGCCCAAAAAACCAAGCAACAAGAAACAAGCTGAATTTGATATAGAATTTATGAAAGCATTGGATAACGAGTTGTGTGATCCCTTTGCTCCTCACCAAAATCTGAAGTCATTGCTTTTGCCTGCAAACAGAGAACCTGGTAACACGATGCTTCCAGAAGATTGTCACTACCAACCGGATAATCTTGTCAAGTTCTTCCTTTTACCAAATGCTATGGTAAGGTTTAGAGGTGGCAAGATGGAGGGATTGGTAAATGGTAACGGGCCGAAATGGGTTTCGGTTAAAACGGGTCATATTGAGTACAATTTTAATCTTTAAATGGCTGGTCCAGTTTTCGGTTGGCGTTAACATTTTTCTCCATTTATATTTAGTTCATATTTATAAATAATGAATACGTTAATTATGATTAGAAAGAGAGTATAATTTTAAATAAAATGATTTAGGTGGTTGTACGCATTAATAAAAAAAGACTTTGGACGAGGTTCAGTCTGTTCACCTTCTATTTAATTATTTTGAGACATAACACAACCCAAATTGACGTTTTCATTAGTAAATTGGTAGGAATTGCCACCTTTAGTAAGGTTACCATCCTTTGAAATTGATACAGTTAATATATTTAACGCATCTCCTGAATTTTGATTAATGGTTCTTCTGTTGTATGTGTAGTGCCTTGGGAAGAGAGAAAGGAGGCATTCAGGTCAATTGATATCTTCTATTCTATTTATTATTATTGTGGTTTATTGGCATGACATGGTAGCTTTTAGACATTCATGAGTATGCTCAACGTAATTACTTCATAGTATACGATCATAGCTAGTAACAATAATTTCCAAACAAAACTACAACTCTGGATGAACCCATAAGGCTATAATCATATATTTGCATAGCTTAATAATCTTATCACATGATACAATTTAGTCGTATAGATTTTTTGTGAAGTTTGAGACCTGGTGTTAGACAGAAAGTTAGTGGATGTGTAATGTGTTTCTATAAAGTTCAGATATTGCCAAAAGTCTGTATTTTTTCATCAGTTTTGCTTTTTAGATATAATTTTGGTGGCATAATTATTGTTCAAGTGCCTATATCCCTTAAAACCTTGCATCTATTTTTCTAATGTACAATAGAGATTTGCATTCTATTGCTTTAGTAAAGAAAATTTTCCTTATATTTGCATAGCACATGCTTTGTACAATGAAATCTGTCTTTCATCATTTAAGCTCTTTGTAACATATACATTATCACAATTGGCATGGTCATCAGTATTCGCCTCCAGTGATTGCCTACGTCAAGATCTTGCTCTGGTTTGGTTACATCAGATATATGTCAAATGTAGCTCGTATTCTTTCCTTAAATATCTGTTACTATTGTTTGTTGTATAGAGATCTGCATTTTATTATTGCGATTACATTTTATTCTCAGGCGAACTTAATCAAGAAGAAGTAAATGGAACTTTCCCATCTTGGGATGATGATTACAGGGCTAGTGACCAATATGATGATGGAAGTGCTTATAGTGATGTCGAGGACTCTAGCACACTTATTGCTCAGCCCCGTGAGGTTTGTCAGAACTCCAATTTGTCCTGATTTATAGGTGGCAAGATGGGCGGGTTAGGTAATGGGTTGAAAGTTGAAACGGGTACAAGTCAACTTGCAATCACCTTTTTCTCCAATATTTAGGACTTCTTAGTAAGAAATAATAATTAGTTAAATATGATAAGAAAATACAATATGCTGGCAATAATTATCTGAACTTTTTAAATAAAGTGATTTAGGAGTTTGTATGCACTAAGAATACACTTGGGAGACCGCCTGTTTCCTTTGTAGCCTATTTTTTTATTTGATCTCTTCAGTATTTTGTTTTTTAAAGACAACCCAAATTCATCTCTGTATAAGCAAATGAGTCGAAATTGCCACGTCTACCTGGTACGTATGGTCTGCACTCTGCACTGTGACTCCTACCAATACATTTAGATGTAAACATCGAGGAAACTGCTCCTTGATTTGATGTAGTAACATGATTTATGAGATCCATCTATTTTGTTCTTCATTCTCACTCAGATTCTTCTTTTACTTGACTTAATTCCCAACAGTATCGGAGATGGTTAAATAACAATAAAAAATTGTTGACCATGTTCAGATTTTGATTCGTGCTATATGCTGTAACTCACTTGGATCAAGTATATATCTTCCTCATGTTTTGTTATCATAAATGTTAACACAGGTAGAAAAGATTGAAGTCCAGTACGACAGAAAATCTAAACAAGTTGACGTTCACTTACTGAAAGAGTTTCTTTGGTCAATTGGGGAAGAAATGCATAAATCGACCCCTGTAAGTTCTTTTTACCTGTTCCTGCTTGTTACACATCGTCTTATGATGAACTGATTAGTTAGAGGTGGCAAGATGAGTGGGTCGGGCGACATCAAACTGTCAAAGTGGGCCTCCATGACCTGGTCAAAACAGTAGTTTCTGCTGTAGGTTCAAACTTCAAACGGCTCAAAAAACTGTCTTTTTGTTTCAGAAAAAAAAATCTTTTTGAAAGTATATACTTTCTAAAAATATAATTTTAGAAAACTATTTTACTGAAATAATAATCAAATTTTTTTAATTAAACCAATTTAGAAGGGTTATATGCACTAAAAAAACACTGTGTGCGATAATCTATTTGGAATTTGGTAGACATTGATCATTATACATTCGATGCCTACCAAAAGAATGCTCAAGTTATTCAAGAGATTTCATCTTGATTAAAGGAATGGAATCCAGGAAGAATCAAATATTCGAGCATGGGTAGTTTTTTTAAAAAGTTGTTAGAATGTGAAATAGAGGTTTGACAAGTTTTCACTGAGAAAGTCATAGTTGATAATATACATTGCAGGAGGGAACTTTATCATTTAAGGACCTCTTAAAAACATTCGCAGCCGACAAGAGATCTGCTGGTGCTGGTGCTTCAATTGACGACATTTCCCCGCACCTTTGTTTCATCTGCATACTGCATTTGGCTAACGAGCATGGATTAACTATCATCGGCTCTCCTAACTTAGACGATCTTAGCATACTTCTTCCACCACAGCATTCTTCTACAAGATGAGGAACAGTTGAAATCGAGTTGTGGTTTTGTTCATACTACTATTAACTTTTTTGTACCCCCGACATCTGGTGATATCCACTTTGTAGATAATATTTTGCAATGGTCAGTTGAATGAATGAACAAGTTCGCATAATCAATATTACCTTCCTTTTCTACGGCTTTCTAGGCCTGGCGATTTGCAGGTACGGCCATGACTCATGACTTCAAGAGGCAGTTTTGACTAAAAAACAGTTTCAGCTAACTCACTTTCGGTTGTAAATAAATAAATAATTAAATATGCTAAAACAAATCATAAAAAGAATAATAAAAAAACAAAGGCAATATTTACCCCATTCAACAAGCTGCTTGTATTCATGGTCATGGATATCTTCTTTAATTTTTGTAGTTCATACATACAAGGTTAACATCACTTATACAGAAAAATCATTAAAAAAAAGAAATAAAGAAAATGGATCAAGATTTAAAGACTGGAAAATTGTTACATTGGAATCCAACAATGCAACTCTTAGGTCAAGCCTAAACCGGCCTTCATATCCATTCCCAACGACACGAAAAAGCATTTTCTCACCCCTAGCTCCTGTACTACCACATACTAATCCTCCATCTGTGACATATGATACCAAAAAACAAGTACATAAATGTTTGAAACTAGTATTAGAAAGCTTGATTTTGAGCTTACTGATAAATGTTTCGAAATCATACCTGGTTTCAGGCAGTTGAATAAACTTGGATTATCAAAAAGCCTCGATTCCTCCCTGAGACTGCACACGAGCCCTAACACCTGCTTCTTTCCAGCCTCTCTGGCGGGCCCTTAGTTCCCACATTGCGGTTTCCTGTTTTTGTGACGATAAAGCTGCTTCAGCTTTTTCACGAGCTTCTTCACAAGTTTCCATTCCAGAGTTGCATTTATCAGCCTCTTTTTGATATTGGGATGTCAGCTTCTTGGCCTCGAGTAGTGCCATGTCAGCACGCTGTTGACTTTCTATAGCTTCGGTTTCACGCAGTTTCAGTTCCTCTGAAAGAAGCTCTGCAAAGTTTTTTTCTGTGTCTTCATTTACTTCAGGATCATGCTTTGCACAATCTGATTCAGATACAATAATAACAAAGCCTATTAGATTGATAAAAGTTTACAAGTAACATCATTCTATTAATTTATACTTTTTAAAAATGAATTATACAACAATTATCCTAGCAGCATAGCTCTGTACCTATTAGTAATATCTTGATAACTTATTTTGGTATGAAAGGTCCATCTAATAATCTAATATACTTATTGGTCACTATTAAGAGTTTTTTAGATATCTAAATTATAAGAGCACAGGCAGTGACATCAATAACCGTAACGTCAGCATCACTAAGACACTAAGGCTTTGTTTGTTTTAAAAAAATAAGGTCTACTTTTATTCTTTTAAAGAAACATGTGAAGGCGCGCATACGTTTCTAATAAGCTTGTTTGTTTTTCAAAGAAACATCTGCGGGCAAACGTTTTCAATATGATTGTTTGTTTTTTCGCATACATAAGACATTATTTTGTCTATACTTATCCTGAGAAGCAAAAAAACCACATATTTTCTTTGAAAACTTAGGACCTTCTAAACCACATCTTCTCCTGAAGATGTGAAATAAGACATTAGACATTTATGTGATTATGTCTTAAAAAATAAACAAGACCTAACTCATCACTAACCGCCCGCAGTGATAACTTCCATCACTGGACGCATACAAAATTATTTATCTCAATTCCTATTGGTTGAATAGAAAAAACTGGATAACTGGGGTGTGGCTCATTACCACCACGACACGGAAGAGGAAGACGAGGCAAACGCAGTGGAAAAGACGAGAAATCTCATTATCCCTCGTTTTTGTCTATCACGAGCACTCATTGTGGGTGCTCTAAGTGTATTTACATCAATTTGTGCAGTATTTGGGAGTTGGGATAACGGAACTGATCTAAATGAATATCTAAATTCGTAGCAAAAGTAGAGTCTATCGTACTATTCTTTACATATAATACATAATAATACTTACGACAACAATTGGTTGAATAGTTTTAAAATGTGGAGATAAGAATATCAGATTATATACATTTAATGTCTAGAGAACACGAATCCACATCAAATAAATGTCTGTCATACTAACCTGTTAATGAACTGTTGGCAAGTCCTGCAAGAAACATAGATCAATTATCAAACTCAACTTCAGTAAAACGATGAGAAAAGAACCTTTTGGACAAAACTAGTGAATAAATCGGTTGCTGGTTGTCTGTGTGCTTCCCAATATGGTTAGTTAAACATTAGGTAATCAAATAAATCAGAATCAGATTTTTGCCAAATTGTAAAACCGAGCGATCACCTCAGGCTCTCATCCAAAAACAGCCTAAAGTATGTAAGAGCTAATAAAATCATAGTGCTTGACAATTCTTTTCTCCGTTTCTCGGTCTTCACACAAAAAGTGTATTTTTTTTTTAAAATAAAATTCCCACAAGAACAATGGTTTAATTGCTGCAATGGAATAGCAAGAGTAATGATATAAGAAAACAAGAATTCAATGCAAATTTTGAAACTCGTTAGCGAATTTTCCCTCAACATAAACATTTTCATTTCTATTACTTGTTATCAAGTTAACCAAGATTTCTTTAAAAAAGTTTTTAAACAAAATTCTACGCGAAATCTGAATCCCAAAAGTAGCCTGTTTAATTCACAAAGATAAAATCTTTAATTCAGGAATGGAGGGAAATGATTAATGAGATCAAATCGGTATGAGTAACAGAGTTTTGAGATCTAATTAGTTGAAATTAGGCGTGAATGGCATCGATTAAATCAAGATTCGTATAAGTATTCCAACAAATCAGAGCATGTGGAAGTGTAATTAGGGATACCCAATTCTTGTAGAAGTTAAAGATTTGAGGTTTACCCACCTTGAGGAAAGGAAATGTCAGGTCGTGTATCGCAATCGCAGTTGCAGGGAGGGCATGACGGAGCGGAGGAAGACCGGCGGACGGCGGCTAAACCTTCGAGAAGATGCCAGTATAAAGGGGGACCAACTAAATAACCTAACAAAGACACTCCTAACAACACAATTCCGACCTTCACCATGGCCGGATTGCAAGATCCACCCCTGTTCACTGCCATCTTTACCCTCTCTCTCTATATATATATATAATCTTTATCTCTATGAGATGGACTGTGAATAAAAGTATGTGTGTAGGCTTACACTTTGATCTTGATGAAGATTAAGATTTTATTTGATACTGAGATAACAATAAAGGTCCTTGTTCGATTTTGGAAGAAAAGAAGAGGAGGAAGTCAGGAAACCGTGTTGCCACTGATAAGAGAGGTTGAAGACCCCAAGTGGTTAATAAATACCGGCAATGTCAAGTGTAAACGAACCGAGTTACATACTCCTTAGTAGTTGAAAACTCGAAACAAGCCAGGTTTTAATAGGTTAGAATTCGAGTTCGAGCCTAAAACAAAGTAAACAAGTTTAAAAAATGAGCTTTAACAAGTGAGATCATTCAAGCTCGTAACTATAATTTATTTTATTTATCTATATAATTTTCGAAATTATATCTTAACCTAAATGTGTTGAAATTGAGGTTAACATCTCAAGCTTGAAATTTTGCCAAGCTAAATCTTCAAAAATTATAAATAATATGGCTTGATAAGTACTAGGCTCGAACTTGGCTCAATCTTCAAAATTTTAAAGCTCACCTAACTTATTAATTCACATTTAATAATACTTAAAAAAATAAATAAATATAAAATAAAAATAAAGTCTAATTAGTTTAAGAATAAATAAAAAAGTTTAGATAAAGAAACCTAAATTCAAAATAGAATCACACTTGATACAAATTACAAATATTTTTCAAAATTTTTCTCTTTTATCCTTGATGATTTCCCGATTAACAACGTTTAAATTGGAAACCTCGAATACAAGAATTAGAGGTCCTTGTACGTTTTAACGCACAATATATTCATCTTTCATCATGTTACGACATCCAAATGTGTGACATGCCCTTATTTGATTTCTTGACTGATAGAAGAATACCGTTCAATTGGTTGCGAGAAGATTAAAAAACTTTCTTTTCAAGGTTTTCCACATGGATGTTTTGGATCTTCGTCATCGTAGATGTTGACGGGAACATCGTTGCTTATCATCTTAAAGGTTTAAATTCGGATTTGCATCAAAAAAACTTTTAGTAGTTTTTGATTTTCTGGTGCATGAGAACTATGGAGTTCGGATACACCAATTTTAGATGTTATTTAAGAACATTCTAGACGTGTATAAATGAAAACGCTTGGAGGTTTGTTACTTGGTATGATTCAACAGCAAATGTGAGAATACGGGCATCATTTTGTCCACTTGTCTTACTCGTTTTAGAATGTGCTTCGAATTTCGTGAGTTTGTTGTTAAGATCTAGCCATTTAAGCGTTAGTTGGTGTTTAGTTTATTGCGAGTTAGTCCTTTCCTACAGAAGACGACTTCAACTCGTTACCAAAAGGAGTTACCTTTTTGCGAGTTTCCGACGATTGAGTCCATAATTGAGGATACCCAATGATGTAGCCAAAAAAATTCGCCTTAATTCTTTTTACCATTTTTCTTTGTTACAAACTTTTATCTATTTTGATGGACCACATTGTTGTTTAGACTCAAGTTGTTGATCTAAGGTAAATCGTTGATCTTATTATTGTTGAGATGCCCATATGAATTGTTGTCCTAATGGTACAATTTCCAAAATCTAGAAAAAGACTTCGGGGGTAGAAGGTAAGTGGGATGTTACATTTGGTGCATTTTTGAAGTGTGGTAAAATAATGAAGAAGAGTTCCCCAACCTTTGACATTCTCCATGGTTTATGAGTTTTGAAAGATTGAGAGTTTGAGAAATATTTGAGAGTATGAAATGTGGATGTATTGTTGATATGGTTGGGTTTATATAGTATATTATAGGTTAAAAAAGTTAATCCTTACCTTAGTTAATGACTAAAACAAAAGAAATGAAATTTGCTTGCCAGACATCCCTTTCCCCACCCACTCCTTGTTAAAGTGGGACCAAGGTGGACCATGGTGTCAAGGTTCCACAATGCTTGAAATCAAGATGTAGCGAGTTTGCATAAAATGTTTCCTAGTCTATAGTTACGTTGGTGCTTGAGTTAGTGCTTTTTCCCCCTTTTCCGACTTAGAGCATCTGCAATGGCCGTAGACATGAGACAACCACACTAACACGTCAACATGCACTATGTTACATAGTTTACCACATGTCCCATGTATGATCGCACACCACCATACTAAATTTTGGGGCATACACACCTCACAATCCATTAATCAAATTTTAAAAAAATAAACAAAAAAAATGAAAAGGGAACACATGAGATTTCCCGCGGTGTTGGTATGTTCACCTCCCATCACGGCGTGATGGTGTGGGTGGACACAGGCCACCAAGGCGTGCTGCTCATTACACCACACACCACCTTTGTCACACTGAAGTATCTTATTAAATTACATAAAAATTGAAAAGAAGCAAGTTTTTGTTTATTCATGTACTTTAACGAGAAGAAAACAAAACAATATATTAACTCAATATATGCATCTAATGTGTTTCTTGCAAGAATATATCAAAGATTAATATCGAAATTTACATTTGTTGTTGCACACAAATAATTTGAAAATCCGTTTCCAGTTACTAAAACAACTTAGGTTATTATATTTTTTTTTCTCATAATACAATTTTTAATATGAATTACAATTGATTAATTAATTAATATTGTAAATTAGGATTAACTGTATTATTTTAAAAGTTTTCATACAAAGTACATAGTATATATAATTAGATGGATAATTGTCAAGATAGTTTGTTAAAATCAAACTACCCTTCAAATTCTTATGATAATTTATTCAAAAAGTTTATCATAATTTATTCAAAAAGTTTATCAATTGAGTATTTTAAATAAAACCTTACTGTTCATCGCTTGGTATACTTCACTCTCTGTTTTCACTATCTTTATTTGGTCATGGAAGATATGTGTTCGTTGTCGATGGACTACTTCTTTATTGTTTGATTTGTTTTTGTTTTTTATTCCAATCAAATGGTTATCAACTGTTTTGCTTACATATGTTTGTGTGGTTTATTATGTTTCTTGGTGAAGTCGGTGTTTGTTTTTCATAACAATTTAACTGAAATATGAAATCATCATAATTGGATTGTAATTTATAAATCATAAAATTAGTTAATCATAGATATTACTACTTCTAAGCTTATAAAATTATAGAATTTATTAACGTATAAACTTAATCGAAATTAATTATCGCGAAGGAAACTATTGAGACTATGGAAAATTGAGATCAAGGTTGGGAAATGAATTTGAGTGATTTTTTACATTGTCGTGTGAAAGCAAGAATAAAAGGTATTTCTTTTTGTTACAAGTTAGATTTTATAAATCTTTCCAAACATGAAAATATATATTACATTTATCGATTACATTGAGAATTTTAATAATTTTTCTAGCAAAATCTCTTTTGATGTTCGTATAATCTAAGTAATTATAATTTATATTGATCATTTAGTGGTAGAAAATGAAACATCAATCCGTATTTGGTAAATACCAAATTCTAAATATCAACTCATGATCATCTATCTTCGTATATATAGGAAGTCGAGACCTTTTTTCTTTTGACAAATGATAACAAACAACCCTTTTGTAAGAGTAATCATAATGGGCAATGGCCAAGGGATGGGGGTCATGGTAGAGTTATCACGCTGCGGGCCGGTGACATCGAGCACGTCGTAACAACATGGTAGCTAGTTGTCTTTGCATGGAAAGTGATCAAAACATCGAAAAAGAAGGCATGGTGTGTTGAGGCTTGAGGGTATTGGGTCGAGGTTAGGGGTGTCAATAATCGACACGACACGAAACACGACACGAACCCGACACGCAAATAAACGGGTTTGGGTTGAGTATAAACGAGTCCGGGTCGTTTTCGGGTTGACCCGCCAACCCGTATAAATAAACGGGTCGTGTTCGGGTTGGCTTGCGGGTTCGCGGGTCGACCCGTCAACCCGTATAAATATTTTTGGTATTTTTTATTTTTTACTTTTGGGCTTTTATCTTATTCCTAAACCTAATAAGAAACAATTTTATTGTCTCATTTTGTTCATTCGCCGTATTAATTCTACTGTCTCCTTTTGTTCTTAGGTACGGTTGAACTTTATTAAATAATTTGCATTTAAATTTTGTATTTTGACAAACAAGGGACAAAATTAGTAAAACTAGACTCACTGACTCGCCAACCGATTAATGACCCGCCAACCCGTTTATGACCCGCCGACCCGTGAATGACCCGCGAACCTACCAACCCGTATATTTAAACGGGTTACGCGGGTCGTGTCGTGTTTCAAATTATACGGGTCGTGGCACGCAACTTGACACGAATAATTATACGGGTCGTGTTCGGGTTACGACCCACTGACCCACCAACCCGTGACCCGCCAACCCGAATACGACACGATTGCCACCCCTCGAGGTAGGGATGGCAATGGTTATCCAATCCGATGGTCATCCATCCGATCCAATCCATCAATGGTGGATATGGACGGAGTTAAATGGGTGAATATTGGATATGGAGTGGATATGAATGTTTAGTGGAGAGTGGATATGGATGACGATTATCCATCCATGGATGAATCCATTAAGCCGAAGCTAAATATTTCTAAGTCAAATTTATATATAATTAAGTTTCTAAATGTATATATTTACTATATTTTCAACATTTATATATAAATATAAAACTATATATATATATATATATATATATATATATATATATATATATTCAAATTTATAATATTATATAATTATAAAGTATGTTTTTCGTTTTGATTGTAGTTATATTATGTTATATTTTAATTTATATTTTTTTAAATAAAAATTCTTTGTATTTATGTCAACAAAAATCATAAATTATATGTAAATGTATGATATTTCCTTTGAGAAAAAGTTTTATTTCAACATTCAATGGATATCCATTTACCCGTCTAATCTGATGGATATGGATATGGACGGATGAAATAATTTTAAGTGGATATGAATATGGATATTGATGCTGAAAAAATAAATGGATATGGATGTGGATATGACATAATCCGATCCATCGTCATCCCTAGGTCCAGGACTCCAGGCAGTGACGCTATGTAGCCAAGTCCATCTACCTAGATTAGGGTCCAAGTCCATTCGGGTTGTCGAATTGTATTCTATTATATATTGAGTTGTATTCAATAAAGTCCATATAAAAAACATAGTGCTTAAATTTTAATATTTAATCATATGTGATTCAGTATACAATTACATGTGATTGTAAAAGCATCACATTTTAATTACGAAAATGTTACTCCGCCAAAAATTTTAAAATTCAATCTGGATCATTGATGAAGCTGATCCAAAAGTTAAGATTAATCTCTCAGAACTATGAATTAACTATGGACTACATTGAACATTACTCTCCTTTTCTCTACGCTAAAAATTAAAATCACCAAAAGGTCGAACAAAAGCAAGTTAACCAAGTTCAGTTGTAATGCATTGTCTTATCAAAAACCAATCTGTCACCAAGTTAACAACGTTCACTATGTATTGTCTTATCATTTTAAAACTACAGAATCGGAAACATGCATATATTCTATTGGATCGATTAACCTGACTTCCTTTGAACGATCACATTGTGAAGCACCTGATCAGCGAGTCTTCGAACACCCATGTCTTCCTACAAAAAGTACGTAGCATAACTAATTATCACACTACGTACATGGCTGCAGGCCACATATGTACTATATATATACTATATGCATCTATATGTACCGTGTACGTATATATATATATATATATATATATATATATATATATATATATATATATATATATATATATATATATGTGTGTGTGTGTGTGTGTGTGTGTGTGTGTGTGTGTGTGTGTGTGTGTGTGTGTTGTATTTCAATAAGCGTCTTACACAAGCGAAGTTAAGATATGCAGGATCTCTCAATTTGGCAGGGTAGCATTTGGCCAAAGCATCACCAGCCCTGCAACAACATATATAATTAATTAACCACTGTAATTAAGGTACAATATGATTATATATATGATCATGATCAGAGGCGGACCCAGAAAAAAAAACGCTAAGGGTTACACTTCTATGTTAGGGGTTGCACTTGGGTTACATTTCTATATTTTTAGAAAAAAATTAGGAAATACTAATATTAATTTGATAAAGTTGAGGGGTTGCATGGGCCACCTTGGGCTACCAAGAAGGTCCGGTCCGCCCCTGATCATGATAGTAACGTTGATTAATTATAAGTGACACTAGTATATATAAAAAAAAAATAACTAAGTTTCAAGGGGTCAAAATTTACCCGACTAACCTAGACACTTCAGTCAAACGCAAGAAGCAGGTTAATACATGTCTTAACAATTGCAATGATGGTTTTCCGGGGAACTGGTCTACAGTTTTGGCTAAAACTTGTGATATCGCATAGAAGCGTTCAGGATAAGTGCCACAATATCGTTGTCCCTCTTCATACAATAGAATCTTACTAAGAATAAACGCCGCAACCTGCATATTGAAATTAATTAATAGAAGTTATCGACATTGAATATTGAAATTAGTCATTTTAGTGTTAAACGGGTCGACCACAAAAACTAAACTTAAAGATAATAGGTCAAACGGGCTATAAAGGGTATATATTTGGTATAATTAAGGCATTCCACCATTCCACCTACCTGTAAATAATATAATAATGATTAAGATAATATCGTTATATATATAGGGGAGGATTCAAACGAAAATATCGTTATATATATATAGGGGAGGGTTCAAACGAAAACTGCTTTTCGTACGTACGAGAACTTCGAGAACCAATCTCAGCCGTTCCTTGGATATTGGAAGTTCATGGATGGAGAGCATGGAGGGGATCAAGTGTGACAGGATGCATGTGAGTAATTTATGAGTGGACAATAACATTAAAAGATATTAATAAATCAGGTTTCAAGATGTATGCAGTATAAGACCATAAGGTCAACCGGTTGTGAGTAACCAACCCCTCGTTCTCTTGGGTTCTACTTGGTATTAGGATCACATATGGAACATAATTACACCTCTCCCTTCCATTCTACTTTTTCTGCCTATCGGGTTCCACAACCTGAGACACCCCACTCACCCCTCTTTCTATTTCTTTTCTCTCTATATTTCTCTCCTTTTCTCTTTTTTTTCTCCTCTCTCTTCCCGTACTCGGTCTCTTCTTCTGTTTCTCACTATCTCTCTTTTCATTTAATAAATAATAAAATAAAAAGTGGAAGAAAGATTGTAATAGATAAAATTTTGGTTGTAGGAATAACATAACAAGAGGAAAGAAAAAGAGAAGGAAACAATTTAACAGATTAATTAGCTTGTAGCCTTGTACTCATTCAAGATTGATCAGTAAATATGGGGAACATTGTTAGAATGCAAGGTTTCAATTATCCAAATTTTACGTATGTGTTTGGTACAACTAAATAGAGTTAGACCATGAAGCTCGAAAATACAGAATAATGTGAAAAAAACATATAAATTATAATAACGTAAATTATATTGCTTAGGGGTTAATTAATATGCGAATTGTAACTGTAACAATCTAAATTGCATTCATAAGCTACTTAATTGAAAGATATTACCATTTTGGGGATTAATATAATGAATTATATTGCATACATAATTACTGGTGTATAGTTTCTACTATTATCTATGTATAATGCTTACAAACTCGAAACAGTCTTAAATCTTCTTTTTATATGTATGCAATATATTTTTTCATATAAATTTAACATAGTTATATTAGTGACTGAAACCTGAATGAGTTACCCACACCGCCTATTATGTCACTTATAGCTAAAACTTAAAAGCTAGAGTGAAAGTAATGTATACCGTTTTTGCAAGTTCAGCACCCACTTCGATGCAGTGAAGGCACAATGGGAACATTTCCGTTTCCAGAAGGAAATGAATGATTTCTGGGGTGTTGCTATCTTCCACCTATGAAGAATTGTGAAATAAAGTTAATACCATAGTTTTGAAGTATATATGCCTCTCTCTCTCTCTATTTTATATATATATATATATATATATATATATATATATATATATATATATATATATATATATATATGAAGGTTCAAATGATAATGATAATTTAATTAAGAATGTGAGACTCAATCTCAACCCGTTTTGTAAGTGGAATTCATGGATGGAGAGCGTGAGAGGATAGAGTGTGGCAGTGTGTATGTCGGGAATTCATGAGTGAACAATGACATTGAAAGAGGGGGAATTGGACGGCTTTGATTGAGTCTTCCATTCACATTCTCCACTATATATATAGGCAAAAGTTCAAACGAGAACTGTTTTTCGTACGAGAACTGCGAGAACCAATCTGAGTCGTTCAATTCCCCCTCTTTCAATGTCATTGCCCACCCATGAATTTCTCACATGCACCCTGCCACACTCTATCCCTCCACGCTCCCCTTCCATGAACTTCCCATATCCAAGGAACGGCTGAGATTGGTTCTCGCACTAACAACGGTTCTCGAATGAACCCTCCCCTGGGTATATATATATATATATATATATATATATATATATATATATATATATATATATATATATATATATATAAGAGTATTGTGATCTTATATATTTTTTAAACCGTGAATTGAGTCCCGATGAGCGGTCAATAAAGAACGAGTCTTAATTTTTCCAAAATATCAATCATTAATGCATCATTAATGAGCTATCATTTTTACTGGCCATTGATTTATTCTAATGAAGGTCCAAGATTGGATCTCGAGATACTCACAAATGAACCCTCCCCTATATATGGAAAAGTTCAATCGAGAACTGTTTGTTTTATGAAAACTGCGATAATCAATCTTGGTCCTTGATTAAAATAAATCAATGACTCATAATATTGGTGGCTAATGATTACCTAATGACGCATAATTGAGAGGTATTTTGGGCAAATCAAGTCTTGCAAATGAATGACGGTCTACCCGGACGCAATTCGCAGTTCGGAATTATATATAAATGATCAAAATACCCCTATTAATAAGAATTGTTTTTGTCCGAGAATTGCGAGAACCAATCTTAGCCTTTGATTAAAATTAATAGTGACAAAGATATTTTGGCGGCTCATTATTGATTTATTAATGACACATAAATGATTCATTAATGACGCATTAATAAGAATTTTTTTTTTCTAAATCAAGCCTCACAAATTAATGACGGCTCATCGTGACGCAATTCACGGTTGGATAAATATATAGATGACCAAAATATAATAAGCAATATATATATATATATATATATATATATATATATATATATATATATATATATATATATATATATATATATATATATATATATGGAAAAAGGGAATATGTGGCTATTATGTACACAAGCTTAGGTGTAGAACCTTGCAAAACGACATCGTATTAGACTTAAAAACACAAACGAGGCCTGAGAACAAAAATCACTCATATGTGTTGAATCATTAAATAAGTTTCCACATAAAAATGCATAAAGAAAACCTCATGGCATGGTCAGAGTAACTAATGCACAAAAAAAAATGGAATTAAATGATTTTAAGAACTTTGACGAAATTAGATGAGAAAATAAGCATGCTATGAAATCATTATCGTAAAACATGAAAGCATGTTTAATAAAAAAATCGTAAAGTGAGAAAATTGATCAATTTTAGATCTCAAGTATGGATTATTCCGAACTCTATGGTTCGATAAGAGGAGACCTGAGATTACCGCATGTATGAGGACGACGAAAGTATGAAATAAAGGTCTGTGATTTATGTTTCTAAGTTCAATACGATGCCGTTTTGCAAGATTCTACACCTAAGCTTGTGTACACAACAACCACATACCCCCTTTCCCAAATATATATATATATATATATATAAATTGAATCGTGTTAAACAAAGAACCTAAAGAACCAATCTGGACCCTTAGATCATGAATATCAATGGATAAGATTGATCGATGGCAAAACTGTAATTATTATGTATTAATTTAGGAAGAATAGGGCAAAAATGTATTTATCCCCTCTAACACCCACGATTTTTTTAAAATAAAAAAAATCACAAAAACTTTGAATTGCCATAACTTTTTAAGTTTTGTGAATTTAATCAAAAAAATTATACCATTCTTTTAGTTTTTTAATCCTCTTTCAAACGAGACCACTCTTCCTATACTTTTCAAAAAAAAATTTGAAAATGTTTTTTTTTTTTGCATTTTGGCGCTGCATAGTTTGAATTACCCAACTCAAAATGCAAATTACGGATTTTGCATTTTGCATTTAGGCTTGAATGAACCCAGCTCAAAATGCAAACTACGAATTTTGCATTTATGCTTGAATTACCCAGCTCAAAATGCAAACTACGGATTTTGCATTTGGGTTTGAATGAACCCAACTCAAAATGCAAACTTTGTATTTCAAAAAAAAAAAGTTTCAGAAATATATCAAGTCCGGTCTTGTTTGAAAGAGGACGAAAAACTGAAACTAATGATATAATTTTTTTGTTAAAATTCTTAAAAACGAACGAGTTATGATCATTTAAAGTAAATGGAGGTTTTTTTTTAATTTGGGGTTGCTGGGGGAAGAGCTGATGACGACGCTGAAATTGGTTTTTTTTTAATTTTTCTTTTTTACCCCTAAATGTGTGCCACGTGTCATCACCAGAGGTGGTTCTTTAGGTTCTATGTTTAAGAGTGGTTCTTTGTTTAACCATACCCTATATATATATATATATATATATATATATATATATATATATATATATATATATAAGAAAAAGTTTAAACGAGAATAATTTTCGTATAAGAACTACTAGAACCAATTTGAGTCGTCTAATTCCCTCTCCTTCAATGTCATTACCCACTCATGAAGTCATCATATGCACCCTGCCACACTTGATCCACCCACACTCCACATCCATGAGTACCACTTTATCAAATCAACAACTAAGATTGGTTCTCGTAGTTCTCGTATGAAAAACAGTTCTCGTTTGAACCGTACCCTATATATATATATATATATATATAGGAAGAAGTTCATTTGAGAACCATAGTTAGTGCGAGAACCAATATGAGCCGTCTAATTTCCCCTCCTTCAATGTCACCACCCATGAATTCCTTACATGCACCCCGTCACACTCTATCCCTCCACACTCTCCATCCATGAAACTTCTCATATACAAGGAACAACTGAGATTGGTTCTCGCGGTTCTCGCACTAACAACGGTTCTTGAATGAACCCTCCTCTATATAGTGGGAGATTCAAATGAAAACCTTAAATAAATTGAGAATGGGAGACTTAATCCTAGCCGTCAATTTCCCCTTCTTCAATGTCATTGTCCGCCCATGAATTCCTCACATGCACCCTGCCACACTTGATTCCCTCCACGCTCTCCATCCATGAATTTCCCAAATCCAAAGAACGACTGAGATTGGTTTTCGCAGTTCTCGTACAAAAACAGTTCTCGTTTGAACCCTCCCATATATATATATATATATATATATATATATATATATATATATATATAAAGTTAATGCGAGAACTGTTGTTAGCGCGAGAACCAATCTAAGCCGTCCAATTCCCCCTCCATCAATGTCATTGCCCACCCATGAATTCCTCACATACACCCTGCCACACTCTATCCCTCCACGCTCTCCATCCATGATACTTCCCATATTCAAGGAACGACCGAGATTGGTTCTCGCGGTTATCGCACTAACAACGGTTCTCGCATGAACCCTCCCTTATATATATATATATATATATATATATATATTATCTCCACGCTCTCCATCCATGAATTTCCCATATCCAAAGAACGACTGAGATTGGTTTTCGCAGTTCTCGTACGAAAACAGTTCTCGTTTGAACCCTCCCCTATATATATATATATATATATATATATATATATATATATATATATATATATATATATATATAGACAAAAGTTCATGCGAGAACTGTTGTTAGCGCGAGAACCGCGAGAACCAATCTAAGCCGTCCAATTCCCCCTCCTTCAATGTCAATGCCCACCCATGAATTCCTCACATGCACCCTGCCACACCCTATCCCTCCACGCTCTCCATCCATTATACTTCCCATATCCAAGGAACGGCTAAGATTGGTTCTCGCGGTTCTCGCACTAACAACGGTTCTCGCATGAACCCTCCCCTGTATATATATATATATATATATATATATATATATATATATATATAGAAAAAAGTTAATGCGAGAACCGTTGTTAACGCGAGAACCGCGAGAACCAATCTAAGCCGTCCAATTCCCCCTCCTTCAATGTCATTGCCCACCCATGAATTCCTCACATACACCCTGTCACACTCTATCCATCCACGCTCTCCATCCATGATACTTCCCATATCCAAGGAACGGCCGAGATTGGTTCTCGCATGAACACTCCCCTATATATATATATATATATATATATATATATATATATATATATATATATATATATATATATATAGAGAGAGAGAGAGAGAGAGAGAGAGAGAGAAAAGTTCATGCGAGAACCGTTGTTAGCGCGAGAACCGCGATAACCAATCTAAGCCGTCCGATTCTCCCTCCTTCAATGTCATTGCCCACCAATGAATTCCTTACATGCACCCTGCCACACCCTATCCCTCCACGCTATCCATCCATGATACTTCCCATATCCAAGGAACGGCTGAAATTGGTTATCGCGGTTCTCGCATTAACAACGGTTCTCGCATGAACCCTCCCCTATATATATATATATATATATATATATATATATATATATATATATATATATATATATATATAGGCAAAGTTCATTTGAGAAGCATGTTTATTGTTGGTTCCACGAAAACCAATCCGAGTTGTTGAATTTCTTCTCTTTCATTGTCATCACCCACCTATGAATATATCCTATGCATCATGCTACACTCTATTCCTAAGCTGTCTCTCCATCCTTAAATTCCAGTTACCAAATAAATAACTAAGATTGGTTGTCACGATACTGACAATAAAAATTGTTCTCAAATGAACCATCCCCATTATATATATGGGTTTTGTGCTTGGAATAGTATCCTAGTTTTTTAAAAGAGTTAATACTCAAATAGGTAACTTACTTCGTGATTACCTATTAAAGTAATTAACAGAAGGTTCAAACAAGAATTATTTTTTGTACGAGAACTGCGAGAACCAATCTTAGTCCTTGATTAAAACTAATCAATGGTTAAAATGTTTTTGCGGCTCATTAATGCTTCATTAATGACTCATTAATGTTTTATTAATGGCGTACCTATGTTGAGTTGAGTGGGGTGTTTTGACCCATTAATTTTTTTTTATAATTAACTATATATAAAATAATTTTTAGATCACCCTTAAATAATCAAATGGACGCCTTTAAAGATTGGCCTTAACAATGGAATAAGCAAAACAAAGGCTAAATTGAGAAATACCCATCAAAATATTAAAAAACTCATATGTATCCAAAGCTCCTCACTATTGTTGGCTCTGAGTGACCATCTGTCAATTGCCATTCCAATCCTCTTTCAATACCTTTGTTGGCATAACTCCGACTTGAGCCAACGCCTTACCAAACCATGTGAGCACGAAGCCTTTATAGAGGATGTTACTTCCATAGTCAAGAAAGTTAAAACCTCCACAAAATTAATTCTTAAAAGAAGTAAGAAGTGACTGAAGCTTTGGAGTTTTGATTCTGCCCTTTTGTAGAAACCCTCCAAAGTCAAAATCTAAAAACTACAACTTAACCCTAGTAGTAACCCTAGTATGTCATACACACTACGTTTGGCTTATACTATTGCATAGTTTGTAGGATTTTTTTAAAGAAGTTATTAGGTATTATGTATTTAGAATTTCATAGAATTTGCTTTAGATGGAGATTTGTACACAATATATTTTTACAATACATAAAAAAATATATGCTTTTGACTATAATATGCTTTAATATATAGTTGAAAAAGATAGTTGGTGAATATATAATAGAACAAAAGTTACGATATGTAAGGCATACTCTTGTAAAATATAATACAATCAACGATCCGACCCGTACCTAAAATGATTATTCTGGCCTGTCACCTAGTTCTTTTGACTGACACATCTCGAAACATGAACTACAATGGACCCCAATATATTTAAGTTCTAGATTCGCCACTGCCTCGCAAATTAATGACGGCTCACCCGGACGCAATTCACGGTTGAGTAAATATGTAAATTAACAAAATACCTCTATTAATGATCATTAATGTCATTAAAGATAGTTCTCGTACAAAAAACAATTCTCATTTGAACTTTTGACTATGTGTGTGTATATGCATAAGTAGTAGCTAGTACCTTTACGAGTGCGCCAATAACGCCTAAGCTAGTAAGGCGTAAGTAGTTAAATTGCTTCATCCGATTCTCGGTGGTCTTCATGAAAGGGTAAATGTAAACCGGCATTTTGGCTGTACAATATAGTATGAATTTGATTGAGTCGATTATTTAATTAATATTAACGTACGTACATTAATTTTGAATTACGTAATAGCTAGGCCAAGTAATACGATCTACCAGAATTAATTACTAAAAAAATAGTTAATTAAATACCTTTCACCATATCCATCTTTGTGTTGGGATGAGATGCCATCGACTGCAGCATGAGCAAAATACATATATAAATATTTATGCATGATTACTTATTACCATATATATTCTAATAAAGATTTAAGATTAAAGTAGTAACCAATCGATCGATCATGAGACCTGAACTAAGGCCATTGCATTGCAAACTCTAGTTGCTTGTTTCGTAGTGAGTTTAGGAGGTGACAGTAACTTGTATGCCATACAAATCTCCTGCAATGATCGATCAAGTGAGCGAGTAGTATTAATTAATGTATAGTAGTTAGAGTTTAGTTAATTGCTTTGTTATATATCCATACTTTAAATGCATCACGTATATAATTAACTCGATCTCTTTTGATCAAATTTCAAGAATGATCAAATGTTTTTTATCGACAAATTAACAGAATTTTCTATGTTATAACATTTAGTAAGGAGAAAATAATATATAGTAACAAGCTAGATAGACGTACTAGCAATATCAATTTTATTAAAAATTATTTTGCACATAATTAATTCAAAAATTTATATATATATGGGAGGGTTCATTCGAGAACCGTTGTTTATGCGAGAATCGCGAGAACCAATCTCGGTCGTTCCTTGGATATGGGAAGTTTCATAGATGGAGAGCGTGGAGGGATAGAGTGTGGCAGGGTGCATGTGAGGAATTCATGGGTGGGCAATGACATTGAAGTAGGGGAAATTGAACGACTCGGATTGGTTCTCGCGGTTCTCGCGCCAACAACGATTCTCGCATGAACTTTTGTCTCTCTCTCTATATATATATATATGTGTGTGTGTGTGTAGGGGAAAGTTCATTTAATATCGAGTGTAGTGTGAGTACCGTGAGAACCAATTTTAGTCGTTGATTTGATAAGTGAAATTCACGGAGTGTGGGGCGATCAAGTGTGGCAGAGTGTATGTGATGAATTCATGGGTGGGCTGACATTGAAGGAGGAAGAATTTGACGACTCAGATTGGTTCTCGCAATAAAAATGGCTCTCAAATGATCACTTATTCCTACTCAGATTGGTCCTCCTCCTTCAATGTCACACTGCTTACACAGATTTTTTTTATTAGCCGATGCCAACTTGAAAATATATATTTAATAAAGGTGAGGATCCTCTCATGTTTGAGTCAAACATTATCTATCATGTTCTCTCACAAACATGAGAGTGAACCCTTATATTACTCAAGAATGGGTTCCCTTGGTAGAGTCCACTCTAATGTTTGTGAGAGAACATGATGGTCATGTTTGACTCAAACATGAGAGGATCCTCACCAATTTAATAAACATTATCAAATATATTTCAAGACCCACTTCACATATGTATAAGGTGTACGCAAGTATTTAATTCTATAATTCGAAGACATTAAATAAACATTACTAATTAAACATATTGTTATTTACTATAACTAATTAACTTTTATATTCCAAATATTTATAACTATGACCCAGACGTACGTATTAATTCAAAAACAAAAAGATATCGGCATATAATAAAGGGAAAATTACCATTTTTGCCAAGATACTATTCACATTTTTCCAATTTTACCAACATTCTTTTTATTTTATCAATTACACCATTACACTTTCAATATTTTTCCAATTTTACCAACATTCTTTTTATTTTATCAATTACACCATTACACTTTCAATATTTTTCCAATAAACACAAGGTTTACCTACTAAGGCTGACAATTTGGGTCGGGTTCGTGTTATTGGGTTCGTGTTGTTCGAGTTCGGGTCAGTTTCTTGTTGACCCAATTTTGACCTATTTATTTTTGTGTCAGGTTCGGGTCGTGTTTCGTGTCAGCCCATTTCGGTCAAAAGTATTTGACTAGTATTTTTTTGATTTTCGATTATGGTTTTCGAATACGGGTTTCGGGTACGGTTATCAATTACGGTTTTCGATTATGGGCTTCAAATACGGTTTTGGATTAAACATAATATAAACCATAAATGAAAAGAAATTCTTAAAATTATATGAAAATGGAGAAAAAAAAACTTTGCAGTAATATTTAAAACAAACTATGCAATTTAGAATTACGGAAATCACGTACTAAAGTAAATTTGCAAAGGTTTAGACTTAAGGCTCTTATTTACAATATATAAAATTCTTATATTAACTTTTAAAAAAAAACAAACTATGCAATTTAGAATTACGGAAATCACGTACTAAAGTAAATTTGCAAAGATTTATAGTTAAGACTCTTATTTACGATATATAAATTTCTTATATTAACTTTTGTAGCTTGATGTTTATCTAATTGTTAACTAGTCAAATACTTTTTACCGAAATCGGTTGACACAAAACACGACCCAAACCCGACAAAAAAAGTGACACGACCCGAACCTGACACGAAAATAAATAGGTCGACACGAACCCAATAACACGAACCCGACCCAAGTTGTCAGCCTTACCGCTTAGTAGGTAAACCTTGTGTTTATTGGAAAAATATTGAAAGTGTAATGGTGTAATTGATAAAATAAAAAGAATGTTGGTAAAATTAGAAAAATATTGAAAGTGTAATGGTGTAATTGATAAAATAAAAAGAATGTTGGTAAAATTGGAAAAAAATGAATAGTATGTTGGCAAAAATGGTAATTTTCCCTATAATAAATACTATTTTCGGATATCACATGAATTTGATACCAAAAAGAGACATATTTTTTCATAAATGCTTCACTAATTTGTTTTTAAAAATAAAAATAAAATATTCTTATCCTACTCTGCTCTTGCACGTTTATAAAAGCAAGTTCAGGTCATTTCCATCAAAATTTGACGGTTAGGAAATTCATCCACGTCATATATATTTTAATTAATTAATTATTCTTTTATTTTAGTCAGGTAATATATATGAAGGGTTACATTAGTCGAAAGCCCTTCAGTTCGTGATTGAAGGTAGCTTACTATACATAGATACATACATACATATATATATATATATGTGTGTGTGTGTGTGGAGTACCTGTATTAGGATGAAGCATATATCCTTGGTATTCCATAGAAGCAACGCCATCTCTTTACTTGAACGTTCCTGCATTCGAAATCAATTCAAGATCGATCGGTTGAGCAAGTTATATACATAGCCTACTTCAATTCGATAATCAGAATACTGATCGATATATATTGAATGCAGATCGATATATATTAACCTTACAAATCCAACTCTGGATGAATATAAGAACTGATCAATCAAATTGATAAACATCGATCAACGTACAAATTAAAGGACATGCTTACCGATCCATCACAAATCCTCGAAAATTGATGGAACAGTTGAACATTCGATCAGATCTACACGTACACACAGTGCGCACACGCACACACACTCATACACATACATTCATACCTTGTTTAGCAAATCAAGAGCCTCTTCTCTGCGCGAGGGCTGATGAAGCAAGTTTATGAACTGCTCTATTCTTGCACGCTCATGGGCGGCAGATTGATCAGCTCCGGCGGTAGAAGAAGAAGATCCGCCGCCTACATGCGTTGGATCCACATCCAGCGTTTCCGGCAAGTTCTCCATATTTAATTCCTGCAAACACACACACGCTCTGATTTCTCTCTCTCTAGAATTGAAGTTTTCTCTCTCTAGAATCTACGTCCGTCTGGAGAAGAAAGAGGTCGAGTGAAATGAGTTGACTACTTATAGTGTGCTGCTTTGGTGGGTGAGGTAGGAGATGCTAGAGTAACCGGCTGTGGAATTGAAAGTTTGTCTTAACCATATCCACGTGGCAGTCATGCATATTTATTTTGTGTTGTAAATGTAAATCATATTCACTAAATTTGATTACTATTACAGTAATATACCGTACGACACCCTAATTTCAGTAAAGTGGTCGGTTTTGGTTTATAGGTGTGAAAGTTAATGAGAGCTGATTTGTATATAATAAACTAGATTATATACTTCTGTGATATACTGGTTGGTTTATAAATATAATAAATATTAATAATTAATAATTATAAAACACAAACGGATGAGAATTTAAAAAATTGAATACACATGACGTCGACTTTTGGATCAACGGTGGATGCGTAGACGTGAAGTTGAGAGCAAACGCGATAACAGAAACGCGATCATATGATGATAAGAAGATACGTAATTGTATTTCTTGCAATTAAAAAGAATTTCAAATGATTATAAAAAGAAAAGAAAATGATTATAAAAAGATTTAAAATAATAACATTAAGAATTTGTTTAAAAATTTTAAAAGGAAGCATATAAAATTTCTTTAATAATTTTAATAAAAAAATTTCAAAATTAGAACTCCAATTTTGATTAATTAAATGTTCAAAATTGAGCAATTAAAAATTATTACATGTTAACTAGTTTATTGACTCGTGGGATCACAGGTATTAAAAAAGTAACCTAAAAAAATATAAAATTATTTTGAATTACGAAACAAATAAAATCAAGCAAAAGGAACAACTTTTAATAAATACAATAAATGAAATATTAAATCAAGAGAAAGCAACAACATTCACATAAACAACAATTCCACTTGATGACGATTTAAGAGCACATGTATAAACTATGAAATATAAAGAACATCTAACAGTTTTTCAGACTTAGAGAAAAAGGAAATTCAAGTTCGCATAATTAATAAGTTAGTGACGATTTAAGAGCACATGTTTAAAAGAAAGAAAATATACTTACAGATTTATGCACACGAACATTGAATGACTAAACGTGAAACCCAATATAATCAATAGATAAAAAAAAATAACAACTCAAGTGTTAATTATTAAAAAGTCAAGAATTGTTTACTGTTTCGTGTATAAAAAACTAACACTTTTATTTTAGTGTTACCTTTGTCTAACTACATACACTAATAAAATAGTTTCAGGACCATCAAGAAAATCTATATTTGAATCTCTAAATTTAGATTTTTCAATATATAATATATCATCTTTTAATGATACATTAATTTTTTTTTTCAATAAAAGGTTTCATACATCTTTCTAATAAGATTGAAAATATTTTAAAATCAATAACTAAATACTTTGAATTGAATACTCAAGTTGACCACTCAGCTCATTACTATAATCCAAAAAAAAACCCCAATAGCTAAACAAAAAATTACCTACTCACCACTATTAAGGGATAACAAAAAGTTAAAAAATATACTAATTCTAAAAAATTGTCATATTGTAATAAAATTTATATCAAAACTTAGATAAAAATAAGACGGTCGTAAATATACGATTATTTTTTCTCTAAACAAAATATGTCACAAGTTACTATACATAATTTATAAACAACTTATAATTAATTACATTAATATACAATTTTTATAAAACCCCCTAACATTTTTTTAAAAGCCCTCCACATATTTTATAAAAGTCTCTCAAAATTTTCATCTAGCACCCTTAAAATTGAAATCGAATTTAGGCTATCTTTCTAAAATTGTTTTGTAAAATTAAAAAATTTTAAAGTTAGAGGTTTTGATTGGTTAATAGGTTTGATTTAATAGTTATTTTAGGAAAATTTGCAAGCTTTTTATATATAGATATATAGATTGGAATTAAAAGAAGAAAGAGAATTAAATAAAATCTAAAGCCACGTATAATGATTTACAACTAAAAATAATAGTGTTTTTTTAATTTAAATAATACTTTACTATCTTATCTTATCTCATATTAAAATTAAATTGAATAACTCTTATTTACTTAAAGTCAAAATTAAATTTTAAGTTTAATTAATAAAAGTTAAAATTAGACTTTCAATTGTGATAAAATGAATGGATACGATTTAATTTTAACTAACTGGACGGTTAAGATTTACTAATTAATTCGATGAAGGTTAGTCTTTTATTACTATTAAAAAATTAGAAGATTTGTTTACATATAATATATATAAATCTTTAATTAACTAATATCATATTATACAAGTTGATAATATGTAACATATATATCACTCGATCAAATACCATATTTCTCTAGAAAATATTAAAAATTAAATTAAGACTGAATTTGTGAATCGTACCTAAGAAACCAAACGCTTCTTTTAAGTCTTCAAATAAAGCAAAGAGACAAGCTCTCAAAAGATTTCAACTCAATAATCAAATAATGATTTTAAAGCTAGAATAGAATAAAGAGATATGATTATTTTTATTTTCTTTTTTAATGTTAGAATGTGTGAAGGAATTGGAATTCAAATAAATTAGAATGGAATTTGGAAATCCTCCTATTCTGTTTGGCTTGCAAATCTGTCAATGGAATTGAAATCTCAATTATAGTAAATTATCAAATATAAAAAACATTGGGATGATGAAGATAAAGATAAGATGGATTCAAACCAAATGAATGATGGATATGATGAACCAGCGAGTGAGTATGGTGATTCCATGTGAAGGAGAGGAACCGATGTAATCTCTAGGGGGTATGGATTTTCTATTATCTCATATTATGAAGCTTATTTAGCATTCCAATTCCTTCTATAGGTTTGAACCAAACAATTGATTTTATTGAAAATGGATTCCAATTTCTTATAATTTCCGAATGAAAAATCCAATGAACCAAACATTACATTTGGCAATTAGAAGATCTTTGGACTCCTAAGCCAAATCAAATTGGCAGAATTTTAACTAAGATAAAACATAAAATAACATCACACTAAACAACTATAATAGCTTTTACAAAAAAACCTAAACAAATATGTTATTATAATGGAAATATTATAAAAAAATATGTTTTTCCATAACATCGTGTTACAGGTGTAGAAACTAGAAGTGTAGTTGAATAAATTCTATGTCTCTTTCTAAATTCTTTTTATTTATTTTACCCTTTTTAAAAGTAAATTAATTTTCACTTAGAATAAATAATCTCTTTAGTATAAATATGTATATTTGAGCACAATAGAAGCAATCTATAATACCAAATGGCAAGAATATAAATGTAAGTAAGTAAAGAGTTTAAGGGTTAAGACTTAAAAGAAATGACACCGAGATTTAGAGTGGTTCGGTTAAACTCCAACCTACATCCACTCCTTGACCTCTGTCAAGAGTTCCACTAGCATAACATGCAAAAGTCTTATCAGAACGGAAGAGACCACCAATTACCATCATTTTTGAGTTGTTGTATGTAGATCTTTTTGAATTTTGAAGTTTGGAAAACTCAAGAATTACACATATGAAATATAAAGATGAAAGATCACATGTGTGTGGGTAAATATTATAGAGAATTTTTTATGCAAGAGTTTTTTAGATGAGAGATCAAACATGCTATTTATAGACATGATAGAGAAAATATCAAAGCTGGCAGGAGACCTGACGATCGCAGCTAACGATCGACCTTGAGTTTCTCACACAACCTTTTTTTACCAGTTTAAAATGTTATCATAGGATACTGACAATTACTCATAATTTTTGTCATAAAACAGTCAGTATCCATTAAAATAATATTTCTTTGTGTTCTTTTTATTGGTATTTGTGAGATGAATTAATTAGTCCATTGGACAGTAATATCAAGGATATTAAATGAGTGGATGAAATTGTACCACCACATAAATTAGGTTGTACATTTCTTGACACAAATATCAAGAAAGTTGTATATTTTGTACTTAATCTCTCTACATCTTAAAAATATCTCACATACACAATTATAAAGATTTGGTGTTTTGATTAGTACAAGTTATCTACATTTTCATTTGTATAAAATTTTCTAACTAAAATATATTTTGTTTTTTGTTCGTGAAAATTTATTTTTATAAAAATACATTTCCAAAAATAAGTATATCTTTTGATCACATAGAAATGTTTTATAAAATATGAAAATACATTCTAGTTTAAAAAAATGATTTTTATATATTTGTTGTGTATGCTCAAAAATAGTTTTTAGTTAGATGAATATTGTAAACGTATGGCGTTTGTAAATTTTACATACTCGATTTATTTTGAATCATCTCGTAATATTTTACTGTGATCAATGCATATTTATATTTAATAATTTATTTTGTCAAACTTATTATTTTATATTAACTTGAATTTTTATAAGATATTTAATATTAAACCCAAAGATTGAAAATAACGTCATCAAAACATTTAAAAAATATTTATTCTTTAATTACACTAATAATAGGTATAAAAATTTCAACTTAAATTTCTTATCATGTAAAAGTTTTGTTTTGAAAAGCAAATACAACTACATAATAAAACTACCAAAAGAACAACTACTTGAAGAATAAATAAGTATCCAACAAAAGGACTTCTAAAAAAAGAGCAACAATCATCCAAATCATACTTTACATACGAAGATTTAAATTAGAGACCCATCTTATAAAAGAGGAGTAGTTGGGTTTAGAGATGGCAATCTGAATAAAGAAGAAAAAGGGCCTTACTAATGCCGAGTTAAGCGACGTCGAAAACCCTAAAATGAGTTTTAAAGAATCGGAACACACAATCTTTTTAAATGAAAAAACAAACTGTAGATCTAAGTTCATTGACCAAGGGGAGCTTGGGGAGCCTTATCATCACCACCACCAACCTCCATAGCCAGAGAGAGCCTCTGTGGTAGTGGTGCAAAACGTTTTGACTCAAGAGTTGTTTTTCTTATATCTAGAGTCCGGATTCAATTCAGAGGTCTGACTGGAACTCATAACCACATAGGGAAGAGGATTTCGATTAGGTGGGTGTAGTTTAGTGGTTTGGGAAGGTGGTGGTGGTACACACATAGATGAGAGAGAGAGAGAGAGAGATGTCGAAGGTCGAAGAGTGGAAGATCGCCAAAAGAAAACAAGGAAGAAAAGGTGGCCGGAGATGAGAATCATTAGAAGAGGTGGTGGTCGTGTTAGAGGTGATGGTGGTAGTGGTATATAATAGAGAGAAGTAGGAGAGAGAGATAAGAGAGAAAATAGGAGTATAAATAAATCTAAAGTGATGTAGTTTTATTTTTTTTATATTAAAATATTATTATAACAATTCTTTTTTCTAAAACAACTTAAACAAAATAAAAAATTAGAAAAATGAATGAAATATTTGGGCATGTGTAGTTGGTCAGGGATCAAATTTGTAAGATATTTAAAAACCATCAAAACACATAAACCAGATTGGTCAGGGATAAAATTTGTAAGATATTTAAAACCATCAAAACACATAAACCAAAAAATTACTTAACTCAAAAATAAATATCAATTAATTATAATTTTTAAAACATACGGTATACTCATATCCATCATATCACAAAATATCAGTTTAAATTTTTAAATAATTTTAATAGAATCGCCAAACAATTTTTTTAAGGGCAGTGATATATACAAGGATGATTTTTAACCATCCACGGCATCTCTATACATAAAGACCATTTTGCCCCTTATTTCAATTTAATGACAAAGTCAAATTTCACTGCTACAAAGAGAAAACTTCCCCGCAAAGCTGAAAACCCAAACGACCAAAAGTCTGCCGTTCGCCGTCTTCTTCCAAATAGTCACCACGAGCCACACTACCGCCTTTGTCTCGATGAGACGAAGTACACCAAAAATCGCCGGAGCCAAAGCTGTCACCGGCCGCCTCAACCACCATTGCCCTAGTCAACGCTTTCCGATCACTACGGTGTTCTTGCCGCCTACAACTGCCACTGCCAACCGTCACGCTCCGCCGCCACCACCTTTGCCGCCGCCATTTCTGCTTTATCTCGTCCTTTTCTTGCCACCGTATTGGTGAAAAACAAAGAGAAGTCGCGAGGCCTTTCAAGCCAAAATCCGAATACGATCGTCCTTGTTGCTCCGTTCGGAACTCCGTTCATCAATTAGTTTTGGTAAGCTATTGATTTCATTTCCAGCCGCTGTTGCTTCTATTTTCGTTCACCGTTGCTTCTTCCACCGTACGACACCGGAAGAATTAGCAACCGAGAAACATGAAATAGTAACTATTGCATCGGCTATTAAAGTGAGTAACAAACCATAACTAGAGTGGAAAAACGATGCGTGACGACGGTGGGAGATTCAAGTTATCGGCAAAATCATGTTTCAGTTTCAATTTGGTGGGTGTGGAGAGTGGAAGGAGGCTTCTTTTTTCTCTCTCTTCATGTAACTAAATCACTTAATCAGCAGGAAAAAACATAAAGTAGGGGCATAATGGTAAAATTGATTATGATTTATGTGGATGGATAAATTACATCCGTGGAAATATCACTCTCCTTTTTTTAAACAAGTAAACAAACTCCTCAATCTAATTTTACACCATGCCTTTACTTTGTAGAATCATCCAAAAAATATGTGGTAGGTGAGGGTGCCGGCGCTGTCAAAGGTCAACTCACAAAATGGCACTACTCTATCGTTCTAGACTTCTCCTTAAAACCCTCGGCTCCAAATCATTGAACTTGAGCACAACTCTCAGTCTCCCTCCCGCTTTTGCTCGCTTTCAAATCCGATCCATGGCTACTTCCGAGATCAAGAAGATTCAAATTCAAAGAGACGACACTGTGAGTTCTCCTTTAACATTTATTATCAGTTTGAATTCCTCGCGTTCGATGTAGATGAGAAGTTTATAGTTATCTATTGCGTTTATCATATGCATATGTGTATGTTTATGTTTGGTTTGCTGGGATTGGAGGGATTCGATGTCCCTCTTTATGTAAAAGTTGGGTGATATCGAATTTGATAGAGACAATGATCTATATGGTCTGATTGTGCTTGATCGAAAACTATATGATCTGATAGAGATGCTAGTTTGTTTGGGCTAATCGTGCAACTGCAACATGGTCGGTTATTATAGGAATTAAAAAATGAGCATTTCAGATTGGCAAATATCTAAATCAGTTGAGTTGATTCTCCCTTATTTATATGAACTTTTGACATTCAAGTGATGTATTCATTCATTGCAGACATTTGATGCATATGTGGTTGGCAAAGAAGATGCTCCTGGAATTGTTGTTCTTCAGGAGTGGTGGGGAGTTGATTTTGAGATTAAGAACCATGCCCTAAAAATTTCCAAACTTGATCCTGGCTACAAAGCACTTATTCCTGAGTAATCTATTTACCCTGCTTACCATAAGCCTAATCTTGGCTAAAATTTTCCTTTGTGACTAATAGATCTTTCGCGTTCGTGATTTCAGTTTGTACCGTGGAAAGGTTGGTCTTGATGCTGCAGAAGCACAGCATTTGATGGAAGGTCTTGACTGGCAAGGTGCTGTAAAGGATATCCAGGCTTCAGTTAACTGGCTTAAGGCCAATGGGTCACAGAAGGTCTAACATTATTCTCCAAAATAATATTGTTGACGCGATGCTACTTCTAATCCTAGTTTAAGTATTTTAGAATTTTATTTAACCAATATAGCCACTCTAAGACTGTAAAACCCAATTGTTGCTTCTCTTGTTCACCATTATCTTGAAAAATCAAAATGTTATCAACCTGCTACACTATGTACTGGTATGATTAAACTGGTGGATGTGAGTACATATTATCATTTTACACTAAATATGGAAAAGTATGGATATATTAATAAAGTGGGACTGTAAATGAAGATTGGAGTGTTAAGTTGGGTCAGTCTCAGTCTCAGGTTTTGCTAATTTGATGTTAATGTGTTGATATAGGTTGGTGTGACTGGCTATTGCATGGGTGGTGCTCTTACTATTGCAAGTTCTGTTTTAGTTCCTGGGATTGATGCTGCTGTGGCGTTTTATGGAGTTCCTCCTCCAGAGCTTGCAGATCCTGCCAACACTAAAGTACCTATACAAGCTCATTTTGGGGAACTTGACAATGTTGTTGGATTTTCAGATATTCAGGTATGAACATGTTAACAAATTTGAAATTGCTGATTGCGATGATAATAAGAATCTAGTTTCTGAAGAAAACAATCAGGAGTTTCTATGCCACTATATGGCTATATGCTTTGAGCGATTTCTAACCCATCTTCTTTTCAGCTAATCTGTTTAATGTTACACGTTTGTCTCATTAATTCTAACCAATTTAGGCTGAGGTAGGAGAGGGTCTTTACAATGTATCCGAAACTTAGCAATACTGTAATGCATGATGGAGTTATATTGCATGTACTAGTTTATTGCCCCGTGCACGCCCGGGTATTTCGAAAGTGTATTTGAGATATTAAAAATTTCGACTAAAAATAATGCAATAAATGAAATAACACTGTAAACTTACATATGTCATAATGCTTAACAAAAAAATAACTAAATATTTTGAAGCACTTTTTTGTAGACTATATTGTTATTTTGTTTGTAACATTACCATTGTTATCACAAATTAAAACTTTTAATCTTTTTTCACTTTTAACACGTAAAACGGCAACATACAATTGACCGTGTTTAAACATAAGTTTCCTGAGGAACAAACCAACTTTTGAAAGTGACTATCCTTGACTTTTGTTAATCATCATAGCAAAACACATCATCAGAAGAAATTGTCTTCTTTAGCTAACTAACTACCTACACTAATAATATAGTTTTATGACCATCAAGAACACATATCTTTACATCTCTAAATTTAAATTTTTAAATATATAATATATAATATTTTAATGATACATCTTATTTTGAACCATTTTTATAAAAAATTTCATACATCTTTCTAATATGATTGAAAATACGTCCAAATCAATAACTAAACACTATGAATAGCAAATTTAAGTTGACCAATCAACTCATCACTATAATCCCAACAAAATCCACTCAACTGACTACTATTAATGGATAACAAAAAATTAAGAATATACTAATTTAAAAAAAGTGTCATATTACAATAAAATTTATACCAAAACGTAGATAAAAATGAGACGGTCGTAAATATATAATTATTTTTTCTCTAAACAAAATATATGAAAAGTTACTAACAATAATTTATAAAAAACTTATAATTCATTACATTAATATACAATTTTTATATGACCCCCTCATATTTTCTTAAAAACCCCTCACATGTTTTATAAAAGTCCCTCATAATTTTCATCCAGCCCCCTCCTAATTGATTTCAAAATTGAATTCCGATCTAAAATTGTTTTAAGAATTGATTAATTTTGAAATTGAAAGTTGTGATTGGTTGATTGAGACTCAATTTATGGTTATTTTTAGAAAATTTGCATGCCTTTTATATATAGATATAGATAGATTGACCCGTGCACGCACGGGTATTTCAGAAGTGTATTTGAGATATTAAAATTTTCAAATAAAAATAATGCAATAAATGAAATATCACCGAAACCTTTTAATCTTTTTTTACTTCTAACACGTGCAACGACAACATATAATTGACCATGTGTAAACACAGGTATCCTGAGGAATAAACCAACTTCTGAAAGTGACTGTACTTGACTTTTGTTAATCGTCATAGGAAAACAAAAGATTAGAGGAAATTGTCTTCTTTAAAACTTAACCAAAAGTTTTTATCTGATGAAATCATTTTCATTTAGGAATACCCACTACTATTAATGGATAACAAAAAATTAAGAATATACTAATTTTAAAAAAGTGTCATTTTACAATAAAATTTACACCAAAACGTAGATAAAAATGAGACGGTCGTAAATATATAATTATTTTTTATCTAAACAAATTATATCACAAGCTATTAAACATAATTTATAAATAGCCCATAATTAATTACATTAATTTACAATTTTTATATAACCCTCTCATATTTTCTTAAAAGTCCCTCACATGTTTTATAAATTCCCCCTCACAATTTTCATCAAACCCCCTCCAATTGATTTAAAATTGAATCGATCAATATTTTTTCAATTGATTTAAAATTCGGAATCTTGCCAAAATTGTTTTTGATAATGGATTAATTTTGCAATTGAAGGTTCCTATTGGTTCATTAAGATTGATTTAATGATTATTTTTGGAAAATTTGCATGTCTTTTATATATAGATATAGATAGATAGATTGATTGATTGTTTGTTTTAAAATATTCAGATTTCAATGGGATAATTAATTACCTTTTTTGAAATATTCAGATTTCAATGGGATAATTATCCCAAAATTGTATTATTAATATTATAGAGGAAAAAGGGATAATATTAATTTTTTTCTTACTTCTAGATCACCCGTGCGTAATTTAAAGTTTGGTTTTAAATTCAAATTCAAATTAAAAAAATTGAAATTCCGATTTGTTTTGAAATATTTCCAAAATTGTTTTAGGAAGTTGAAAGTTTTTTAAATTAAGGGTTGTGATTGGTGAATTGAGGTTTAATTTATAGTTAATTCTAGTAAATTTGCATCTCTTTTATAGATAGATATAGATAGAAAATTCTTGCTCCAACAGTGTACAGTAGTATGAATCAATTATCTATTATGAATGAAGTTTTGAGCTTATTTTATAGGCTGCTAAAGCTCTGGAGGAAAAACTGAAGGCATCAGGGAAGCCATATGAGGTTCATTTGTACCCTGGAGTAACACATGCGTTTATGAACACTTCCCCTGAAGGCGTTGAGAGGAGAAAGGGTATGGGAATGACAGATGACAATGAAGCTGCTGCTGAGCTGGCATGGTCTCGTTTCCAATCTTGGATGAACCGTTACTTATAAACCTGAGCAAACTAGGTATATAGCTTCTGAAAAATTACCAGTACCCAGGTATTAATAAACTGAAACAGAACTTGAGTTGATCGAAGATTTGGCAAGTTTGATGTTGAAAGGTTGTGAGTATCGTTTGTAAAATAATATTTTTACCGTTCATGGCCAAGTTGGTTGTTAATGTGAGAGATCTCCTTTCTAGTATGTAATGCATGGCCCTTTTTATCTGAGTTATAAAATTTCTTGTGCCTTGGTCGTTTGAGGCTGTGGTTTTATCATTTATGTTGATTTTCGTTTTCTATATGAGACATTAATTAGGTTTCTAAATTATCAAAATGTTTGGTGTCAGACTGGTGGTAAACACTGATTAACTATAAAAGATAGTAGTGCTCATAGTTTATCTACGAAAATCAATTGGGGTTTGGCTCATCACCATCGTCTCTGCAGTTTTCGGTAATCACCTTCGTCTCCTCCACGTTTTGATAAGGGCTTTTGCTCGCCACATTCATCTAACACAGTTTCTGCTAAGGTGTAACTGAGTCGAGATGAAATTGTCAAGCTCGAAACTCGACTCAACTTTAAAACTCTAGCTCGGAACGTGTCTCTAGTTTGACTGAGCCTTAAATCTCAAGCTCGAGCTTGACTTAGTGGACTAGATGATATTCTCAAGCTTGACTCAAAACACGAGTAAATTCCGTTATAAGCACCTTTATGTGACTAAATGTTATCCACGAGTATGTATGTATATGTAGGTGTTATAGGTATTTACAAAGGGTAAAAATGTAGTTTACCATAAGCTCGATTTCAAACCAATTCTATGTCAGATTGAGTGGTAGTCATTGATTTATCACCAAGGCGTCCTAATCTAAATGATTTTTTTAATTTATTAATTTTCTTTTTGGTGGAAAAGGCCCTATGTAGTCATGCTTTTTTATTTTTTCTTCATTGAAATTTCCTGGTACATCACCCAAGATGAAAGATGGTCTCCGGCAGAGCTGTGACAGAAATGGTGTAGTCACCGAAGGCGATCATTAGTGGTGGCGATGTTAAGATTGGTTCTCGAAATAATTGTTTTTATATATATTTTTGTGTAAATCGGAATTTCAAGTTTTATTTACATATCCTAGTACTGTAATGGTATTACACTACTTTTTTGTTAGTAAAAAGATTTTGAATAAAAAATCAATTTAAAATTTTTTTCAAGCATAAAAAATTAAGTGTAAACTCAAAATCACTAAACCAAATTCAAAATGTAAATTACACCATTGCTTCTTTACGACTATATGAAATTGCAATTCATCGTTTAAGTTCAAAATTACACGAACAATCCTTTAGTATGAAAAGTTGATTGTCTTTAAGTCTTTTTTTTGGACCGGGGTTTATCCTTGCCGTTATATCCTCTTATGTGCTTAACACATGAGGCAAATATAGTCCCTTACTATTTGTGATTTTAAGATATATCTAACCCTCAATCTCCACACGACAAAATAGTCAAACCTCTCTTATCTTTTCTCTTTTCCATAACCATTTTTCTCCTCATTGTCAGTCATGACCACCATCACCGCTAAATTACGCCGGCCACAAATCAAGCGACCCCTCTTTCTCTCTCAAAGCTTGCCTCAAATTGTAGCAAAACCGTCAAGAACACCCAACTAGAACTTAATGCAACGTTGAATGCACCCACTAAAATGTTTGAAAATTTCTTTATTTTGAATTGATTTGATTTTTCTGTAATTCTTTATTTTGAAAGGTTTAGCTATTAAAATAGTATATAAATAAATTGTCATTAACTACACTAAATAGTTATTTTATTTAATAGTTTAATATTAAGAGTAAATTAATAATTCTAAAGTACTTAAATTTAAAAAATTAAAACAAATAATCTAAATACTTAATAAGATATTACAGAACTACCAATATGTTGTATCCTAAAAAAGAGTTAATTTGTACACAAAAAGTTTTTATCATACATATGTGACTTTTATGCTCTTAGAATCTCAATATCATTTATTCTTATCCATATACATAAATGTATAACAGTCTAAACAACAATCAATTATCGTTTATCATAAAAATTTGTTATAATCTCCAATACTAAAATTTCAGGGTCAAATATGGATATTAATGATACCTGCGGGTACCTAACTGCAGAAGTTGCAGTTTATCACTTAATTGTCTCAGAGCCAGAGGCGGTGCACTCTCCTTCCACGATTCACTTCTCTTTAAAACGCCACCTTCACCGTCTCTCTCAGATCACCGGTGAGTTTTTACCCTTTCTCTCCCAATCTGCCGTCTTCCATCTTCCCCGATCAGTGGAATCCAACTGTAATTGTATGTATTATGTGTCACTATCTCTTGAATTGTCGACTGGTTTTGTTTAATTTATGTCTACTGATTCATAGTTATTGTTTAATTGCTGATGGAAATTTCGGAAGAATACTGATCTCTCCTTTAGTTGTGCATGCTTCTGTTGATACGTTTTAGGAATTATATTCTCCGAAAGTCACTCCATTATTGCCATAACTAAAGCTCAGTTTGGAAAATTATGAACATTAACGAATAGCGATGCATGTTATTTTAAGTGGTTCAAGAGAGCATTTCTAGTCCGTTTATGGTAAATCGGACTCTTCTTTGGTTATTTTAAGCGGTGTCAATCAATTGATCGGCGGAAGCATGCTACTAGGTTTGTTTTGGCTCGTCGTGTCTGTGAATTGTTGTTAATCTCTAGTAATTATATATGCCTTTTTGTTGATATAGTGGTTCCTGATTCCGACAGTTATAGTGCACGTTATCCTAACCTTGATGTCTAGCATTATTTATAAAATTTCAAATTCCATTATTTCATCCCCAAGTAATTTATATTTGCTAAACTTATTAGTTTGGTTTAATGGGGTTATTGTTTTTCTTAATATTGTTCATGCAAATTTATGATGGACTTCCCCGGTTGGAGATTTGAGTGACTTGTGTTTTATTTTGTCTTGAGAAACTTCTTTCATATCAACAATTGAGTGAATTGACTGTCAAAGTGTAAATTGAGAAGGTGGAACCTCGAAGTTTTATGGATGCTTATTTGTACTTCACTTATTATATTTAACATGAACAATGCCGCGTTCTGTTAGTTGAATCTCGTTTGCAGTTTTTTGATGTTGACTATTGTAAAAAATTACAAAAATATCTAACAAGAAACTCTTGTATTGTTTGCAGTGTTCAGATGGGTACCATAATCAAAACAAGCTTGCTTGCTTTTTTCCTGTTGTTTCTTCTATCTCCTACTGCATCCTCGGCCACTAATGGCGGATTGCTTCGAGTTGGGCTTAAAAAGAGGAAGGCTGACCAATTTCACAAAGTTACTGAACATGGGTTGTCCATGGAAGGAACTTCTAGAAGAAAATTTGGCTTTCATGGTAGTCTTAGGAATACGGAAGTTGACATTATTTCACTAAAGAACTACATGGATGCTCAGTATTATGGTGAGATTGGTATTGGAACTCCACCTCAAAAGTTCACCGTTGTTTTTGATACCGGAAGTGCTAATCTGTGGGTGCCTTCTTCAAAGTGCTTCTTTTCAGTGAGTTTATCTATGCTAGATGTCTTGATTCCCAAATTCACGATCTTTTTGAAAAAGGTTGAAGTATTTAGTTCAATGTTTTGCTAATAGTTCTTCAAATTAATTCAGGTTGCTTGCCTTTTCCACTCGAGGTATAAGGCGGGTCACTCAAGTACCTACGAGAAAAACGGTATGGTTTGCTTCTGATGGTTTCTCAATTTTGCAAGTTTAGTTTCTCTTCATTACCTTTGTGCAATTTCCGGGTTAGTAATCAGAAATTTTCTTCACATTTATTTCAGGGACATCTGCTGCGATCCAATATGGAACTGGAGCAATTGCTGGTTTTTTTAGTAAAGACACTGTCACATTAGGGGATCTTGCTGTTAAAGAGCAGGTAAAATTGGAGAAATTGTGGTTTTGGATGTGCCTAATTGAATGTTTTCATTGATTTTCTTATGATGTTTCATTTTCTTCAGGATTTTATAGAGGCAATTAGCGAGCCTGGCCTCACTTTCTTGGCAGCCAAGTTTGATGGTATACTTGGGCTTGGATTTCAGGAGATCTCTATCAAGAACGCTATGCCTGTCTGGTAGTTTACTCATCTCCTTTTGATAAAGTAGGACTCTTATTCATATTTGTTTGCAACATATGGTTTTGTTTGCACATTAATGTTTTTGGGTTACAAATTATTGCAAGTGGTAAGAGTAATCAAATGACATCTAGATTGTTATATTTGCATACCCTTTCAGGTACAACATGGTTAATCAAGGTCTTGTTCGAGAACCTGTGTTTTCCTTTTGGTTTAACCGCCATGTTGGCGAGGAAGAAGGGGGTGAACTTGTGTTTGGAGGGGTTGATCCTAATCATTACAAGGGTAAGCACACATATGTCCCTGTGACCCAAAAGGGCTATTGGCAGGTGAGTCAATATAGCCTCCACTGTTGTTCAAAGGTATCTAACGTGTTCATCATTTTTGATACTAAATAGTTTTTGTTTCTCTTGTACTTAGTTTGATATGGGTGATGTTCTTATTGGGGATAAAACTACAGGTAATTTTCAAGTGTTTCCGTTTTGCCTTCTTTAGCTTGGATATCTTTTGGATTTATCATCGGAAAGATTGTTATTGCGAACCTTGTAGGATACCTTAGATCATTGTTTCCATTCCAGGATTTTGCAACAGTGGTTGTGCAGCAATTGCCGATTCTGGAACCTCTTTGTTGGCAGGCCCAACGGTACGTTTAAAAAGTTATAAGCTTCTATATATCAGTGGAGTGATCCATGTGTGTGTATAGGCATATGGTCATGTTGTCTAAGGGGCCTTTTTATTTGATTGATTTTGGCCTTCTAGTACACTCCCAATTCTATAGACGCGATTTTAGCATCAAGTACCTTTGTAACTACATCCTCTTACAGTTTTATCTTTTATTGTTTTCAATTCTGCTACCTAGCATACCTGTGACTAACAACCCCTGAATATTCTCAAACTAATCCAGGCTATTATCACTCAAATCAATCATGCAATTGGTGCTGCGGGGGTAATGAACCAGCAATGCAAGACGTTGGTTAATCAGTATGGAATGACTATAATTGAGATGCTCTTGTCTGAGGTATCAGTTACTATAATGATGTGTATATACACAAGCACCCCTCATAGTTTATCTTATAGAACTTCAACTAACAGAGATTTTTTGTTGCGATATTTATAGGCACAACCAGAGAAAATCTGTTCTCAAATGAATTTATGCACTTTTGATGGTGCTCGAGACGTTAGGTCAGTCTCACGTTGCATAAAATACTGATTTCGTCATTTGTTACTAGTTATGATCGTATGACCTTGGGCTTCATAAAACAATCATGTTACTTCTTCCTGTGGTAGTTTTAGTGAATATGAACTGTAAACCACCTACAATAGTCGAACAAGAGAGCAATTCATGTTACTTCTTCCTGTAGTAGTTTTAGTGAATATGCAATGTAAACCACCTACAATTGTTATATATATTGTTGTTTTGTGTCAGATTATTGAGGAGTGGCTGACAATAGTTAATTTTTGACAGTTCAATAATCGAGAGTGTTGTTGACAAGAATAAAGGTGAGTCTTCTGCTGGGTTAAATGATGAAATGTGTACTTTCTGCGAGATGGCAGTTGTTTGGATGCGAAATCAAATCAAACGAAACGAGACCAAAGATAATATAATCAACTATGTCAATGAGGTGAAGTAATCTGTCCCAAAAAAAGTAACTTAGAAGAGACGAATTTGATAATTGGCTCTGAGAATTTATTTTATATAAATGCAGCTGTGTGATCGGTTACCTAGTCCAAATGGAGAAGCTGCAGTTAAATGCAGCAGTCTTTCTTCAATGCCCAATATTGCCTTTACTATTGGTGGGAAAATCTTTGAGCTCACCCCGGAACAGGTGATGAGAACACTGTCCTAGTCTCCTCGAGTGTTTTATATAGTTCAAATACCCTCCTAGTTGATTTTTTTAATTAATATTTTTCTCGGTAACCTACTTTGATTGATCAGTACGTCCTAAAATTTGGTGAGGGAGAAATAGCGCAATGCATCAGTGGGTTTTCAGCTATGGATGTTCCTCCTCCTCGTGGTCCTCTATGGTACTTACTGCAAAACTTATTAGTGTTAAAACACTGTGCTTTAACCCATTTTCCTATAATGTGGTAGATTTCTCTTATATTTTATCTCTAAGACCATGCGTTGTGGTCGACTCGATGGGCATCGAGTATCATTGGGTAAGGCGGGTACACCAAAACGAGGCTAGCGAGTATTGGCAGCGGGTAAGGACTCCGAGTCCTGGAACTCTATGGAGAAATCCACACCCCCCCACCCCCCACCCCCCTCTCAACCAATCACAATCAAACACGTATTTAATTAATTTAATATATTAATAAAAAAATAGGGATAGTTTTAAGGTAATGTAAAACTTGTAAATTGGGTAAAGGGAGGGAGAATGATGTGGCACTGATGTGGCATCGGGTAAGGGAAGTTAGCAGGTAGAGTACAACGCATAGCCTAATGGGGTAATGGGCGAACTTCATAAACTTGGAACAAATTGGATGCGTCTAAAGTGATCTGAAGTGTATTTAAAAATATACCACTTAGTATAGTTTTGTTTATGATCATATTTAACTTACTAATTATTGATAGAATTAAACAATCATTAAACAAGTTTATGGGTCAACCTGACATGTTCAGAGCAGTATAAAAAGTTACTTGTGTTGTCCAGTAACCAACTAACGGTCCGTCCAATTCGTCACTTGTAATATTGGTGGGTATTTTGTTGCAGGATCTTGGGAGATGTTTTTATGGGTCAGTACCACACGGTGTTCGATTATGGTCAGTTACGAGTCGGATTTGCTGAAGCAGCTTGAGAGAGACTTCTCTGACCTATCACCACCCTTTTCGTTTTAATGTGAATATGCTACTGCAAAAATGCTCAAATAAAGTCTATCAGTGTTTTCAATGCTCTGAATTTCGCTGGTAGATTGTATAATGTTGTGGTGGTGCAATGATTAGGAACAGTTTATGCCTCTGCTTGTGTTGCGCTTGGTACTTGCTTTTCGAGCCTTGTTAGTTAGCCCGACATAACCTAGTTCTTGTTATTGTGTATACAACAATAACCTCTATTCCCCAAGGCAAAGACAAAAGAAGGCATTGCTAAGTTTCTGTTAAATGAATATCCTGGCCAATGTTCCCTCACAATAGGGTAAAATATTTTTTAATCTTAAAATTTTACGGTCTAAAATGGTTCGATCTTTAAACTATTTTATTAAATATTTTAACCCTCAAACTTGATACAACCGGCTGTTTTAACTATTTGACCTCATATAACAAGTTAATAACATAATTATAAGGGTAATATATAGTTTACTTCTCAGCTTCTACACTCCAAAAAGGTTAACCATTAGTTAGTTTTAATGAACGTTTTGACTCTCCACAGTTGTTGCAATACAGTATTTAGTCGCTTGCCTACCTTCATCAGTTCACGTAAATTCTGCAACAACCTCGACCAAAATACTCGCAAAGCGACAATCGATTTCCCATGTGTGAGCGCGCAAGTGATTTGAAACCTTCAATGACCAATTAAATGAGTTGCTATTGTGTGTATATGTCTGATTAAATGTTTCAGGTATTTTAATCTGTTTGCATAACTATTAGAATAATAGTTACTAGCCAAAATAATGGTTGGAAGTATGTTATAACTTTTTTTGGTTGTATCTATAAATAGATGAAAAAACACGAAATCTGAAACCCTCTTGTCTAGGGAATAAACCGTTTAATTTTCTCTGGGTTGATTTGTTATTGGATAAAAATACAATTTAAAGACTATCTTTGATAAATTATTTGGTTCTTTTTTGCGTTTTAAATTACTTTTAGGATCCTCGATCTCTATATATTTATGCTCAAATATATATTTTAATTTTTGATATAATCACATTGAGTGTAATGATTCTTTTGTGTGTTTGTAGATTATTATTTGATAGGAGGAAGTTAGATGTGGAGTTAACACGTGCATTGAGTGTGACAAAACACGTACCAAACGAAAGAGAAAATATCAAATAAAAGTTGATTCCTTAAATATCGTAAGAGGCACGCATAAATACTTATCCATTGTATTGTTTTTCTCCTTTCATACTTTTAACTTCTTATTGGTTTAATGAAGTGGTTGACACTCCTTTATAATCAGTCACAAATCATTACCCTTCTTCACTTTCATTTATGATAATATCTTTACCAATTTCACAACTACAATATTTATCATAGGCATTCTAGTTTATGATTTTAAATACTTATTTTTATAATATAATAATACTAAAATCACTTACGAAGTATAAAAAGTAAAACAAATAACTAATCAAATATAATATAAATATAGACTAAGGTGTGTAAGATCAATAAACTAGGATGTATAAATCATCGTCTTTATCATATCCATTAAAAAAACTTTAAGCTTATATATGCATTTATTAAATCTAGTATTTTACATACATGATGATACTGTATAACATATCATTCAAATAAGTTTCGCTTGATTATATAATATATCTGTGTACAAACAATGGGTGTTCGCTCCACATTTTGTAACCGAAAATAATCATGAGTTATATAGTTTTAAGGTTGATCGATATTCTAGATTGTAATTGAATTCCATTTTGTAATCGATCAATGATCTTATTATCATTAATTACAGAATTTAAAAAACGAATGCTTTAGAATATTATAATGCATGCACGAGGTGATGTATTACTTAGTTTAAAGTTGGTTTTAAAAGTTAAACTAAATGTGTCATAAAACACATAAATCGACTTTCTAACATCCGGTGTGATTTTCTCACCTTTATTCTCCGTTGAAAAACAACTCGATGAAATTATTTTTTTGAACAATATATACACGAAATCCACATAATCTACACCTATGTTTATGATAGGATTTGAACTCTAACTTAATCACATATTGATACTGTGATACTGCTAGACGAAAAACTTTTTGATAAACTTATAATGATGTCATGTGTCAACAAACATAAACGTATATATAAAGATCGTTTATTCCTTTAAAGCTAGTGTTAAGGCATGGACCGATGATATAAAAACAGCCATTTATATGTTCGAATGGTTGACATCCATCCATGTATTTCTTGTGAGTGGGCCCTTAATTTCTTTATAATCATAAAAGAAAATCTTGATTTGGAAGTAATAACCACCCATGAAAGCCAATTTAGTAACGAAATGATTTGAAACTTCAAAGATTACTAAACCAACACTTCATTTACAAGTTACAAGAAAATGAAGCCAAAATGTGGTGAATGATTCAATGGAGAAACGTATACCACACCAAATCATAACTTCAAATCGAACCTACTTCTTTATTTATTTATTTATATATTTATTTCTTACTTTTAATGACTCTATATTTTGCAAGAGTAAGAAGCAATTTTTACTCAATTATGTCACTCCATATTTAATTATGTTTCTTCCATTTATGTTTTTATAGAGGGTTATTGTGAGAATATATATTTATGTGAGAATGAGAGAATAAATATTAGTCATCAATTAAATGTTGATCAATTATCTAAAGGTCACAATTCACCGTTACAATTCATGATCGTCGCAATTCATGATTGGATAATGAATTTTAAAACTTTAGAATAACTAAATGTAAAAAGTATGATCAAATCAAGGAATATAATTAAATTCTCATTTAAAACCCCCATTTTATAGTGCCTTTAACAAATAACTTAAGATAAGTATTTTTCATACAATCAACCCATTTTTACATGTGCGAAAGGTATATCGGTATCTACCCTTAAGTTGTATCGAATTATCGAGTATGGACTGTATTTGACCTTTGCACACACACACACACACACACACTTCACCTAACACTGACAAGTGGCAAACACCCTTTTGGTCTGCCTAAAAAGCTGCCCAAAATATTCCACGTGGCCAAATAAACAACTCTACACAAAGATAAAGATTGGCCACCTACGGACTTCCCACCCAACCAAATAACTAACAGCTGCATACGCCTTTGGCTTTTCAACAAGAGAACACAAAGCATTTCATAACCCCTTATTTAAACCCCACAAACAATTCTCTCTAATTCATCCAAAACTCACCATAAATCTAACATGGGGTGGACCAGAGGCCATGTTCTTGGCCGTGGTTCCTCTGCCACCGTCTCCACCGCCATGTCCACCACCGGTGAGGTTTTTGCAGTCAAATCCGTCATCTTATCTCAGTCAGAAACTCTGCAAAGAGAACAACAGTTTATGTCCATTTTGAGTAGTCCTTATGTTGTAAGCTACAAAGGGTGTGATATCACAGAAGAAGACAACAATTTTATGTACAATCTACTGATGCAGTACATGCCCAGAGGTACGGTTATTGAAGCGATAAAAAGGCGGAGTTGTGGGCGGTTAAACGAGTTGGAAATATCAAAGTACACAAGGCAAATTGTTCAAGGTTTGGAGTACCTTCACTCATATGGCATAGTGCATTGTGATATCAAAGGGGCAAACTTGTTAGTTGGTAAAAGTGGTGTGAAAATCGCGGATTTTGGTTGTGCCAAATGGGCTAGTGAGTGTGTGCCAATTCGTGGTACACCGATGTTTATGGCGCCAGAAGTGGCACGAGGCGAAGAACAGGGATTCCCAGCTGATATTTGGGCTCTTGGATGTGTAGTAATCGAAATGGCTACTGGTGGTTCACCATGGTCAAATGTCAACGACCCTGTATCAGTTCTTTACAAGATTGCATTCTCAGGTGATTCGCCAGAGATTCCGGATGTTTTTTCAGATCAAGCAAAGGATTTCATCAGCAAGTGTTTGATCATGAATCCAAAAGAGAGGTGGGGAGCAAAAGAGCTTCTAAAACACCCGTTTCTTAAACAATTTAGATGTCCCAGAAAACAAATCGTTAGTCAAGATTTGTGGACAGGTTCACCAACAAGCATACTTGATCAAGATGTTTGGAGCTTGATTGAAGAATCACCATCAGTGAGTACTGATTCGAATCAACCAACATGTTCGTCATACTCTTTGCGGCAAAGAATCGAACAGTTGGCGGGCAACTCAGATGAAGCAAGGTGGAGATGGGAGGCGGGGGAGGAGATCGATTGGATGACAGCGAGAAGCAGTGGAAGTAGTGGGGCGGTGGCGGAGGATGAAATGGTGGTTGATGAGTGCAGGTGGTGACTATCATAAAATCATTGGATCAGAAGTGTTGTAGAAGTAGGCAGAGGGTAAGGGTAGGGTGTTACTTTGATCGGTTTTAGTAAATAATGATTTCGGGAAGTTGTTTGTATTCTTTTTCTAATTTTACCTTTACTTTATAAGATAAGATTTTTTTTATTATTTTAAGTTTTTGCAGGATTCTATTACATGGCTTCTTTATTTAGTAATTAGTACATTAGTACCATTCACATATTTAATTCACTTAAATCATACGAAAATGGCTTCTATCCAAATGGTAAAAGCTTATCAGATGTATTATAAAGATGTTCTTATGTAATATGATTGTAGGTTATGGTGTTAGTTTGGAGAAAAGTTCAGATATAAAAGTAAAATTAGGATGTGCTTGCATTTATTTGTTTAACAAAATTCACTGAATTCATGATTTTAGAAAAAAAAAACTAGGTTTAATTAATAGTTCCTAATTTTAAGTTATATATTTGTTAATATAGGATCCAATAACATATGTATGTTCCAAATATGTGTGACATATTTTCGTCGTATCATATTGTTAACGAGTTGGATGTTATCTGCGAGTTGCGTCGGGAAAAATAATGATGAATAATACTAAAACTAATATTTAAAAGTGAATATTTGAAATAAAGTAGATAAAAATCCAAACAATTAGAACTGAATATATATTGAAATTTCTAAAAAATCCATTGTGCATTCACATCATACAATTCGATATCATATATATACCGATTAACTTTTTCGTATTACTTTAACATAATATATAGTTATTAATCTTCTCAATCAAATAAGATTTTCACAAAAAATAAAAGAAACTCTCATGAAGAAAATTGTTTAAACACTATTAGCAAAATACTAAAGAGATAATTAAAATATAACATAGTGAATATTACGCCAAATGTAACATTTATCATTTTTAATCTTTACAACAATAAAAATATTCATACAAAAACCTTTTCCATTATGCATTCAAAATGTAGAATTAAAAAGGTTTAATTTATAGCTTGTGAAATGATTTTTTAATAGTATGATATTTAAAGATATATTTTTAGATAAAAGTTATATTACAATAAACTTATATTGATAAAAACATTTAAAAATATATAATTATATTAAAAGAAACTTTTGTATGATATTGCATATATAAGTTAATAAACCATACTATAAGATTCTTATTAGTAACGATACCCTATGTTAGTATCACAACTTTTTTTATCTTATCATTCAACTTAGCACTCTGCCATAATTATTGCTTCAAACTATATATTTTGAGATCCATATATAACACACTAACCATGAAATTTAAACAATACGAAGAAAGAGAGGGGAAGAAATGAAATATCTCTTCAATCTACCATCCACGTGATGTGCTATTTACTACTAGAGGCCACACACCAGGCCGTCGAGGAATGTTCGCCTCCTCCTCCGCACTGTTACTAGCTCTCTACTAAGATTTATTTCCTGCTTCTGGCACTCTAAGGTCCAGTTTGTTTCACCATAATGTGAAGGAATGTAATGAAATTGAAATCAAATTCCGTTGTATATTGTGTTTGGTAACATTATTTGGAAAGGAATTAAATTCTTTGAAGTGTTTATATTCCTTTAGGTAGAGGAATGTCATTTCATAACACTAACATTGATGGAATTAAAATCATTTACATTCCTTCGTATTACGGTGAAACAAACAGGACCTAAGATATCGGGGATGAAACCATCACAATATATGAATATTTAGTAATTATATTATTTGAGATGTCAAAATTTGATAAGCTAGTGCATAATACTCTTTAGTCACAAACCAAATTCAATACAATAAAGATAAAAACCATGTGTTATGTGTATGATTGGTTCACTAATAAAATGAAAGATGTAGCATGTTTTAAAAGAAAAAAACGAGATATTAAAATTCATAGTTTCTTTTAATGTCTAATAAAATTTCTTTGCATCTAACTATTTTTCCTGTAGTAGTTTGAATATTAAAAAGGCGGCTATCATACGAATAGGAGCTACTTCATGATTTTTTACAATCTGTATAAGAAATGTTTAAAAATTGAAATTTTCATTGTTAAAATGTATATTAGTTTCTACAAAGTACAAACACATGATATCATAATTATTCTAGCAAAATTATAACTCGGCTTTAAACACATGTCAAACATAGTGTGTGCTACTAGTCAAAATATTTTAAATCGTATTTTTCTCTATAAGTTATGCCGGTCAATTTGAATTTCTATATCACTGCTACCACTCAACTTTAAGAACTTACACATTTTTAAGAACTTGTCGAGCATCAATCATCTTTCAAAGTCAAAACTCTAATCGGTCAAAATTGTAATTGGTCAAAGAGAAACCAAAGGGATATTGTACCAAATTGGTAGGTCTACCCAAAATTATCTACCAAACCATGGAATAGATTTCAGTTATCAAATCATATTAAAAATATCAAACTGATATTTTCTAAGTCTTAACTAACACAAAGTACCAAAAGATTGGGACAACCTCTTTTAAGTTATAATGTTGACATCTGTCCATGCTTTTTTTTCTTTTTTGTCGTTTTCTTACAATTTTAGTGGGCTGGAACGATGGTCCGTATCGTTGCAACTTGCAACCGTTAGCGTGGCCCATTACCATTAGGCCCAAAATGTATTAGATGGTTTTTAAAAAAGTTAATCTATAACTCATTAGGCCTACAAATAATATCAATTTATCACAATATTAAATTATTTTTACATACATATATTAAAAACCTGTATATAAGGCCAATTTGTTTTTATCTCTAACATAGGGCATGAAGAATCTAACGAACCAAGTGACAAAACAAAAATTGTTAAACATATAAGAATTTGCATATAGGGCCCATTCTTTTACTTTTCGCATTTGAACAATTGATTTTAAGTTACCTTTGTAATTAAAAGTTTACAGGATTCCTTATTTATTATAGAACTCATAATAAAAATTATTTAACATCTTAGAAATTGGATGCAGTTGCTAATTCGTAATCTGACTGTATAGAATGAAAACTTTATTCCCGGTTCTACAAGAAGATTTATGAAAGTATTTCATTCTCTTCTCTTTGATGTAAGTTTGATTTTTCTTGAATGTATCCTAATTTTTGGCATAATTCTTTTTTTGATGATCAATTCAACCTCTAATAAAAAAGATATACCTTGGTTATATTTCATCTCTTTAACAAGTTATGTAATAAACATAACAACCCTATTATCAGATGGAGAAAGTAACCTATGATTAGCTTTTCACAAAATTTCTAAGTTCGTATTTTGTTTGTTTACGCACCTTTATAACTAAAACTAGTTTGTACAAACATCCATGTGTCATAATACCTTGAATGCGTATAAAACTCAACATAAGCTTACTAATAAAACATTTGCATTAAAAGACACATATAATATAATTATCACAATGTATAGAGCGTTAACACTTGACAACAAAACCTAATTTTTCTTAGATTTTCATGTAGTTATTAGGTTACAATGTATGATCATTGATTCATGAATACCTATGGTTACAAGTATTCAATCTTAATCAATCATGATACATCGATCTTCATATTGTATGTTTTCTATGACGTACTTATGGATCAAGACGTCAATAACACTGAACATGACTCCCTACTTATGTTACTAACGGTGATGGGACCAAGGGTTTCAAAAGTGGGATCACAAGAATCATCCGGAGGCAAAAGAAAGTTTGTGTTGAGAGCAGTATAGACTATTAGAACAACTGAAACCACAACCGAAAGTGCTGAAAGAAGAAGCATAAGCAAATGAGCAATGATACTCTTGGTCTCTTGTGCGTATTCCGTTGACGCCAATGCTAATACCGTTATTGGGTATGAATATGCCCACCATACCACATTGAATTTCTTCATTGATTTCTTGAACAATTTTGGCCTTGTTACCTATTTTTCACACATAGTTATAGTGTTTAGTTAGGCCCATAAGTAATTAACAAAATTCTATTTTTCTATATACTATACATCTTAAGAAATATGTACTAATGGGTGATTCTGTATGTAGATAATTCATGCTCAAATGTTTCAAATATTGATGTCATTTATGATGAGTGGTTAATTTTATTGCTTCATTGATAAAAGGTTTACATGTGGTTGTTAACATTATATATTGAGCAATGATGAATCCCTATATAATTCTTTTTTAGTTATCTTTTTAGACAAATGTTCAATATAGTTCATACTTAATTCATAGTCCTGAGTGACTAATCTTAGCCTTTGGATCAGCCCCATCAATGGTCCAGAGTGATTTTTAAAATTTTGGACGGAGTGACATTTTCGTAATTAACATGTGATGTTTTTACAATCATATGTGATTGTATACCGAATCACATGTGATTGAATATTAAAATTTCATGACTGTTTTTATATTGATTTTATTGAACACAACTCTATCTTTCTAACAAACAAGTGACATTGTGACAACATAAAAAAGAAAAATGATTTATATATATAAAATATGGGATTAAAAATATGTCTAATAATTTGATTAAATGAAACAGGTTGCTCAGTGTACAACATTGTTTCTCGGCAAAGAAACGTTGAAAATTGAATTTTGGGGTTTTTCTGAGAGGCTCCACATCGTGGGCCCTTGCTCCACGGCATGGAGCAGACAAACTTGAGCCCCAAGTTGTTTTTTTGTCATTATGCGGAGACGGATGAAACTTAATATTTGAAAAAAAAATTATAAGAAAGTTCTATCTCAAAGTCTAATTTATTAAACATAATATTTGAAAACTAACTAACAAAGTCTACCTCAAAGTCTAATATCGTTAAAGTTTAGCATCTGAAAATAATCTTTTGTCCACCACTACCTTCTAGAGTTGTATGACATATGGTTGATTTGTGTGACAATTAGTAGTGGATGAGACTCAGTTTTGCATATTTTCTTGGGGTTTTAAAGTTTGATTTTTCAATAAATGTGTATTTTAAAGTTTGTTTTAAAGCTACTAACATTTATCAAATAAATGTCACTATTCCTAAGCACTATTCATCAAGTATTTTTTTTACTCTTAGAATATTATTTATCTAAACTAACGATTTTTTCATCCATGGTAAATGTAGTTTTCTCATAAGGATTATTTTTTTTATAAAAAAATTATATCTCAAAGTCTAATTTATTAAACTTAATATTTGGAAAAAAGTTATAAGAAAGTTCTATCTCAAAGTCTAATTTATTAAACATAATATTTGAAAAGCTAACAACCAAAGTCTACCTCAAAATCTAATATAGTTAAAGTTAATATCTGAAAAAAATATTATGTCTACCACTACCTTCTAGGGTTGTATGACACATGATTGATTTGTGTGACGATTAGTAGTGGATGAGACTCAGTTTTGCATATTTTCTTGGGGTTTTTAAGTTTGATTTTTCAATAGATGTGTATTTTAAAGTATGTTTATGTAAGTATATCTATTTGATATAGAGATAGATGAACAAATCTTCCACCTTATATATACAAACAACACAATCAAATCAATCTCGCGGATAATTTAGCCAGGGTTTTTGGTTGCTAAATGCAATAAAGTTAAAATATTATATGTGTTTTTGTTTAAATAAATGTGTCTCAATTATGTTACTATCAATATAATCTTCATGTATACTTCTCGAACTTGTCATATATGTTATAAATGGTAGACAATTCATACTTCTAAAATTTGTTAATTTATCATTCATGTTGAATCTTGCAGGTTGCTGGGTAACCCACACTTTTTGCGTGAATGATGATTGTTTATATGAAGGAGGACATAAAGTATCAAATTCATAATCTAGAATAACGTTTATGCCTAAGTCGGGATTCTCCTTCATCAACGCAATACGCGAGTAAAAAATGTGTTAGTTTCTATATATTATAAAATGTATTAATTGAAACCCCGCGCGTCACAATGCGCGGGCACCAAAACCTTATTTATACTCGTAAGATAAAAACAAATGTCAAAATCAACAAATGATGTGAGTAAAACGAATTAAATGATTACACATATTATCTTGTGATGAGTAAGAAAGTAAAGTAGAAAGATGAATTATTTTTCATGTTCATAAATTTCAATTCAACAATTTTTTTATTTTAGTACCGAGTGTTGCTTCTTGCACCCAGTATATGGATATCATCAATTATAATTATGATGTAATCATGTAAAATTGTAAAAGTAGCTTAACAAATAATAAATAAGATAAAATAAGCTTAATATCTAACCATAGTTAATTAGAGTAAGACAAAGTTCACTATTTTGGTTTCAATTGTATTATTTGTTATTTAAAAGAGTATAAATAAATTAATGGAAGTAGGTTGTTGTAACTTCATGTATCTACAAGGACGACAATTTGAGAACGTCATTTTCAACTTTTTTCTTCTTCCATAGTTTAAATATTATTTATTTTTAACTTTTTCGTTTTTGTTTTCAATCTTTCTTTACAGAGAAACAAATTATAAATTGCTTCTTCCATGGTTTAATTATTATTTATGTGTTGATTACCTTCTTACTTTATTTAAATGTTAAAAAATAAATATTTATCAAAATTTTGATAATATTATGTAGCACACGTGTTTTAAATTAAAGTTTTCTATTATAAAGAGTTAAAATTAAATTTTAATTTTTACCAAAATAGATTATTCAAAATTCAATAATTAATTTTTTTTAATCTAAATTAATAACTAACATTGTTTAAATATTTCATTCATTTTTCCTAAATATTAGAAGATTGATCAAGAGATTGGGGCTAAAAGATAAGCCATGACTGATATATTAGATGAACTAATTAATGCAAAAACTTTTTTTCCCCGAGTTAATTACATTTTTTGTCCCTGTGGTTTACACAAAATTGCACATTTGGTCCTTATGCTTCATTAATTACAGATTTCGTCCTTGTACATTACCATTTGTTTCAATCTTAGTCCAAATCCACTAAAAAAAGACTAAAATGCCCTTATCTTATTTTTTTTTGTGCTTTTATTTTAATCTTAATTTATTTAAATAATACATAAAACATTATTTTATTGTTTTAATCAACTAATAATTATTAAAAAAAATAAACCCTATACTCTCTTTCAAACTCCCCAGACCTGCTGACTCATCCTCCTCTCCTCTCTCTCTCCATCTAACACCGCCACCACCATCCCCGACGGCCACCTACCACCGCCACCATCTCCGGTCGCCCAATCAACATCCGGCAACCATCAAACAACATCACCACCACCATCTCCCCTCCTCTCCACCGTAGTCTGCTCCACCGCCATCACCACCATCCAACGCCACCGCCACATACAGCCACCACCCACACACTCCCCCTCCTCTCTCTCTCTCTCTCTCTCTCTCTCTCTATCTATCTATCCAAGGACCACCGCCACCACCTAGAAAACTTTCTTCTGTAAACCCTATATTCGCCGAGCCCTAGATACTTTAACACCACCACCGCCGAACCCTAGATCTACTGTAACACCACCGCCGCCAACGTAGAAAACCCTAGCCGCCGCCGTTGATTCAAGACCAGATCTAGGTGATTGTCTGGAGAGAAAGAGAGAGAGGACGGATTTCTTCATTGTTTGATTTGATTTTATGGTTTTACATTCATCTTCATTGTTTGATTTGAGGATTTCTTCGCTTTCATGGTTTCACCGATTGTTCTTTCTCTGTGTGTGTGTGTGTGTTTGAGTTTGGTTCGGATGCTTTCTAGTTTGGTTCACCGATTTCTTCGCTTTCATTGTTTCACCGATTGTTCTTGCCGGAAAAAAAGATAGAGATGATCGAGAAGGAGAGAGAGAGAGAGACAATACTGATGGAACAATAGGAGAGAGGTTTTCTAGTTTGATCGGATTTTCAAGATGGTGGCCGATGGTTTTGATCTGGGTTTGGTGGCCGGAGTTTGATTAGTGGTACTGGTGGTGCTACGTACTGCACAGAGAGAGAGAGAAAGAGGAAGAAAGAGAGAGAGAGAGAGCACCGGTGGTAGTGGGAGGTATTAGAGAGAGAGAGAGAGAATAGATAGAGAATGGGGATAGAGAATAAATAGAGATGGTTGGAAATAGTGGTGGTAGGCTGGAAATGGTGGTGTTCATCGGAGGCTGCCGGAAGAGATGTCGCCGGAAATGAGAGTGAGAGAGAGAGTGTGAGAGAGACGGTGGGAGAGATTGGTAAAAAGTGAAGTGTATATTTACTTTTTATTTTTTTAATTAATTATTGTGTATTGGAAAATGAAAAAGGGTTAAGAGTATTTAATTAATAAATTTTGATTATTTATTAATAAAAGAAAATGATATTAGAATTAAAAAAAGGAATAAAAAAAGGGACAAGGGCATTTTAGCCTTTTTAAGTGCAGTAAGGACCAAGATTGAAACAAATGATAATACACAAGGACTAAATCTGTATTAATAAAGCATAAGGACCAAATATGCAATTTCATGTAAACCACATAGACCAAAAATGTAATTAACTCTTTTTTCCCCACATGGAGTTATGGCTAACAAATAAATCATGGCGAAAAAGTCCTACTTTTCCATCACTCTTCTTTCTCTTATAAATCAATTCTCTATTAAAATAATTTGTTTTTATTCGATTCCTTTAATAATTAACCCACATATTCGTAAATTCTACATCTTTTTCAAGATTTGCGTCAATATCATAAAATAAAAGATACCTTGTACGTCTTGATACAAGTAGGTCAAAAACTCATTTATAACTTATCATTTGGTTTAATAACGAGAAATTATCCCAACACTTTGTAAATTGATAATATAGTATAATAACCAATAAAAATATTTGCTTAAAAGAAAAATACCTAAAATATCAATAACTAAAAAATCAAATTAAAAGCTTTTTAAACAGAAGTAGATTTATTGATTTAAAGCACGGGATATTGAAGGATAAAAAATGAATTATGAACCTTTTTTAAAAAGTTGTATATCGTCTAAATATCATAAAAAACGCAGTCTAACGAGAAAAGTAAAAGAAATATTAAAAACTTATTGATAACGTATACCTTTTTCTGAGAAATAAAGGGTTATGAAGTTTAATTTTCTAATCTTTAACAAAAATTTTACATAAAAAAATATTATAAACGTAAATTTATTATTAAAATTTGTAAATATCAAATTTTATGTGAAGATTCTCTTTCTTTAAAAAAATTAATTTAACAATATTTTTTAAGAAAAATGTTACACATTATCTTTATTAGTAAAATTTTATATTTATATTACTATTCTCGATAAATTGTCTTAAAATAACAATATGTTTTTATAAAAGGGTTAAAGTTGTTGAACATATATAACTTTTGCTTAATATTTCATTATGGTATGTGTGTTTT